>JAVIWB010005345.1:0-711040 GCA_031893035.1 Dermolepida albohirtum | reverse complement strand
TTCGTTCATGTGACCACCGCCAGTACGTTTGCAGCCATCGATTCTTTGGAACCAATTTTCCACCACTCTTTCAAAGATATCGGTCGGAATGTTGGCAATTACCAGTTCAATATTGTCCCTGAGCTCCTCTAACGTTGTTGGCTGGTTGGTATAAACCAACGACTAAACGTAACCCCATAGAAAGGAATCTAATGGCGTTTAATCGCATGAGCGAGGCGGCCATTCGACTGAACCATTTCTCGAGATTTCGTTGTTATCGAACTTCCTCTTCAATAGATCAATTGCTTGACCAGCTGTGTGATATGTGGCACCGTCTTGTTGTAACCACATATCACTAATGTCAAGTCCATCTAATTCTGGCCAAAAATAGTCTACCAACATGGCACGATAACGAACTCCATTGATTGTAACATGGCGACAAAGAATGTGATCCAATCACACCTCCGTCATGAAATCCACACCAGACGGCCATTTTTTGTGGTTGTAATGGTATCTCTGGAAGCACATGTGGATTTGTTGCTGTCCAATAACGCATATTTTGCTTATCGACGAAGCCATTTAGCCAAAAATGAGCTTCATCGCTGGTGATGATTTTTCAATGAAATTCAGGATCTGTTGCTGAGGCTTCAGTTCTTGAGTATCTTATAAGGGTGTAAGCCAAGATCGCAAAATTCATCACAATGTGGTTTCGTGGCTTCCTAAGTCCTGCGAATGGAGTGGTTATATCAAGAGTATAATGAGATAGTATAGCTACCGCTTATCTTATCATTCTGGTGGTATTGTTGCCACGTATAATGAAGAAATTAAACAGTTTGTACGGCGAATAGTGCATGCTTTTTTCTACAAGAACGAATTATTTTGAAAAAAAAATTTATGGAAATAAAGAAATATTCAAATTCATGAAGAACCTCCTCTTCAAACCCATAAAAATAAACCGTAAAAGCATTATCACTCATAGAAGCTAGAATATCGTATCAGACCTTTATATAACATATGGTTTTTATTTTTTGCGATAAATATGCCTTCATATCTGTCTAATTCAGGGTAATGCTTACAATGTTTATATTTTTGATTAATTGTACAAATTCGTTACCTACACTTTTTTTGTTTTGTAGAACGTGTTTCGCTGAACTTGATTTCTCAGGTCAAGTAAACTCGATGTTCTTTATACTGGGTTCATATCCAACGCTTAGGCTGGCCGATCTATTGTTTATTAAAATCTAGGCATTTTACTTCGTAAATCACCTATTCCTGATTTACTCGACGTTATCATTCGCATTTTCTAAGAGAGATTTAATAGACCGAATGAAGTCTAAAATCCGCGCTCTTTAAAAACCCTATTTGAATTTGTCGTCACTGAGTGAAACGGTAAGCATATAAGTTGTTTGTCACGATTGTATTGTTGTCTACATTTAATCAAAAAGATAAACAAATCATTATAAATTAGACAGCTATGAAAGCATATTTATCATTAAAAATAAAAACCATATGTTAATCACAGACGATATCATATTCTGACTTTTATGAGTTCCTGGAAAGACACGACCGTTATAAAAAAGCTCTGTAAGGGAAAACGGAGAAGGATGTACTTTAGCCTAAGTGACACTTTTTATGAATAATAAATATCGACGTATAGATATCTTGTGAACATCAGAGTGTGTCTTGGTTTTTATGGGATGTGTGCGCGGAATTTCTCTGTATAATCATTACCGTGAGTTCAGGTGCGACACCATGATTAATAATATGCTGATGATAATAACTTAGTTGTCGAAATACATATATAGAATACAATCATGAATATGGGAAGGTATTTAATTTATCTTTTTTGCTTAATTAATTAAGTTATGAAGAGAAGGTCGACCAATTTATTAATTAGATGAAACTTGGGTTAACGAAGATCACACAAAACAAAAAATCTGATTCCAAACATTCATTGAAGGGCAGGCTGTTTATAGGATTAAGAAACACATCGAGAAAGGGGAAGGAGCTTATTGTTTTACACGTTGAGTTTGAACATGGAGTGAATTTGAATATGAACTGGCTTTGTTGATGGAGGGTTTTTGCTTTTTGAAGATAAGAAAACTGAAGATTAGATTACCATGAGGACATGAAGCAATAGTGTTTGATAATTTGTCATTAAAATTATTTGGAAATGCTATTATCATCGTGGATAATGTATACCATGACCGTAACTTGGAGAAAATTCTTGCAAGAGGATATAAAAAAGACATGCGCAAGTGACAGCAAAGTAAGCAGATTGAAGTCAAAGAAAATATAGTTCGATCTGAACTTCCGAATTTAAACAAAATTTATAAAGAACAATTTTATTTGTATGTGGTTGATGAGATGGTAAACCATAACAATAAAATTGTATTTTTAATTAAGTTTACCACCTTATTATTGTGAACTAAATCAAATAGAATTGATACGGGCAAAAATAAAGGATTGGAATCCAAGAATAATGAATTTAAATCGGGAGAAATGAATGAACTTTTTTGCAAGTTCTAGAAAATATTCAAAATTTACATTGAGCATACAATTAAAGAAAGAAAAAGGATATATACACTAGATGAAACCGTAGATCAAATGATTGGACAACTCACTATTTCTGTTCTTGTTCACTTAGAAGTAAAACCCCACAATTTTTTCGAAAAATTTAGTGTTTTTTGATTTGCAAGTTCTAAAGCTTTTGAAAAGTTATAACCATTTCAAACAGAGAACTTACTGGTAATTTTGATGGAGCCTGTGGTTGATTAACTTGATCACTGAAAGTTGATATATAACCCCTTAACACATTAATTTTCGTATATTGTATACGTATTTCGACAACAAAGTTGTCATCATCAGCAGATATCTGCTTGTGGCAAGGGGTTATATATCAACCTTCAGCGAACAAGAGAACTTACTTTTAAATAATTTTATACTTTGTTATTCCATATAATTCATAAACTTGCAATCAAATTCTTGCCTTAAAGTAATATTATTAAGTGCTTTTTGTATTCTTATCCTCCATTTCAACAGTTACTCATAAGTGTATTAATTTCGGCAAAAAACGTATTGGACGATTAGTAACGTCGGATGCTTACTTGCATAACAAAAATATACCGCCCAAATATATTTTATAAGGAACTATATAGATTCGACGTTTTAGATAGGATTCGTCTTTTTATCCGTTGTTTAAACACCCCGGCATTTAATTCTATGCAAAGCGAGGGCTTCGAACAAAAAATATTCCGCGACGAAACGTTCTTGTCGTACGACTGCCTACCAATTTCTCTGTTATTTCAACCAGTACTGAACAGAAGACTGTTTTAACGGCCAACAATTCAAAATATTTAACCGTAAATAGTAGATAATTTAATTACCACTGTTAATGACAGTAATTAGAACTTGCGAATAGTGAAACTAACAAGTAACCTGTAAATTCATGAACGTGATTTTGAAATAACACAGAATGCCAGTAATAAAATAGAAATAAATAGATGGTCTTAAGAGATTCGGCGTGAAAATTGCGTTCATTTATTTCGATACTACAACACAATACTGAACGATTAAAATGATTTATCTCTGATTATACGTTCTTCAGGGACAAAT
The DNA here is from genome assembly GCA_031893035.1 of Dermolepida albohirtum. NCBI lineage: Eukaryota > Metazoa > Arthropoda > Insecta > Coleoptera > Scarabaeidae > Dermolepida > Dermolepida albohirtum. Next base: position 707,446 of record JAVIWB010005345.1, on the reverse strand, counting down.
AGAGTTTAATTTAGAAACAGAATTTTGCGCGAATCAAAAGGAATGATAAACTCGTAAGCTCGATTTATTACCTGAATTGAGAAATTGGATTTGTTCTTTCAAACTTATTACGTACTGTTTGGTGTATACAGGGTGAATGTAAAATTTAGAATGCAATTATAAAATAAATATGTAGATTTCTTTTCCTAAATTTATTTTGGAGATATTTTATTTTTAAATAATTGGATAATATTGAATAAATTGTAACGTTTTAAAGATGAAAGTGCAAAATCCGACTAGACTGGGAATCGAAAAATCATAGAACACATGGGAAATAATAAGGTAGCAAGGGTTGATAATACTCTGTCGGAAATATGGGAACACATATATTCAAACTATAGAAAACATCTGGTATGTAGACTTCCGCGGTCGTGGTCCATGCTATCTGCCTCTGGGCTCCCGGGCTGGAACCGCGTCACTTGTATATCTGCCGACGTTTCAGTACGGTAGTTGAGCCCTGAAAATGTCCCATACAAATGGGTACGAAACGTCGGCAGATATACAAGTGACGCGGTTCCAGCCCGGAAGTCCAGAAGCAGATATCATAGAAAACATATTTATTAACTCCTCATAGAAGGGAGAAAGGGTAGGCGCGTAGGGAATGGATTAGAGAAGTGATAGTAAATATGAGACGCACAAAAAAAATGTGAACATTTGAGGCACGTGACAGTGCATCCTTCATAGATTTATACCTCTTTGAAAATGTCGAGTTTCGAGCCTGAACAAGTGAATTTGCATTACTTTTCTTACTTAATCAAAAGAAAAAAGTTCCTGAAAGTTATCGTTTGCTGGTAGAAACTTACGGTGAGCATGCTCCAACCATAAAAGAATGTGAGGCGTAGTTTCGACAATTCAAAAATGGTGATTTCGATGCGCAAGACAAAGAGCATTCGTGTAGATTGAAAAAGTTAGAAGATGCGAAACAGCAGGAGCTATTAGATGTAGACCCAACCCAAACTCAATAACAATTGGCAGAAGCGTTAAACGTAGCCTAAGGAACGATTAGCGACCGATTAGCAATGGGAAAAATTCACAAGATGGGAGAATACGTGCCACATTATTGAATGACAGGCAAATGAAAAATCGAAAAATCGTCTGTGAAATGCTGCTTCAAAGGTATGATCGGAAGTTGTTTCTGCATTGAGTAGTGACGAGTGATGAAAAATGGATTTATTTTTAAAACCCCAAGCGCAAGAAATCATGGCTATATATGGCGAAAAAGGCCCATTGACTCGAAAGCCAAATCTTTTTGGTCGCAAAACAATTCTCTATGTTTGGTGGAACCAGAGTGGCGTTGTGTATTAGGAAGTGTTGAAATCCGGTGAAACCGTTAATACTGATCGCTGTCGACAACGAATTATCAATTTGAACCATGCATTGATAGAAAGACGCCCAGAATGGCCCCAAAGACACGGTAAAGTGATTTTACAGCGCGATAACTCGCCGTTTCATACAGCAAAACCGGTCAAGGGAACGTTGAAAGCATTTGGATGTGACATAATATCGCACCCGTCGTACTGTCCTGACCTGACCCCGTCCGACCATCACCTTTTCGCATCAATAGGACACGCGTTTGCAGAGCAGCGCTTCGCCATCTTCGACGAAGTTAGAAAATGGCTCGATGAATAGTTTTTCTCAAAGGACAAACAGTTTTTGGGATGCATCCACAAACAGCCTGAAAGATGACCAGGATGTACAGAATCAAATGGCCAATACTTTAAATAAATAAATTTTTCTATTTTCTTAAAAAATTATCTAGTTTTTTAACGAAAAAACGGGAACGACTTTCCAATACACCTGGTTTAGGGTTACATGGTAAAAAAATGAATTGCCAAATTTTATATTTTTAAACTAAATTTTGCATAAATGCTTATTGTGATGAGAATAGTGAATGTATATGTATAAACGTTGGATACGACCGTAGTTCACACTCGCTCACTGTACATGAATTCTATCAAATTTTATGATAACGATGAAAGTTGAAAATAATTTCCAAGTTTACCTTCTCTATAATTGCATCAACTATAATCTTTCCTTTAATTGTATTGGGTTGGCAACTAAGTACTTTCGGTTTTGTAGTATAAAATAAAACACTTTTTTTTAAACAAGGAATAGTTTTTAATCAATTATATATTTTCCATTTTGCTCAATGACCTTTTGCCATCTTTCTTTCAGCTGCATGATTCCGCGCTCATAAAATTTCTGGTCCTTATCAGCAAAAAACTGAACCAGGTGCGAGTGAAGGTCATCGTCATTTATGAAAGTTTTACCATTCAAAGAATTCTGCAAACTTCGAAATAAATGGTAATCAGATGGTGCTAGATCAGGGCTGTATGGCGGATCTGGCATCACTTCCCAGCCAAGCTCCAATAGTTTCCCACGAGTTGCCAAAAATGTGTGAGGCCTTGCATTATTTTGATGGAAAGCTACACCTTTCCGATTTAACAATTCTGGCCGTTTTTCTTTTATTGCTTCATCCAGTTTTATTAATTGTTGATAGTAAACATCAGAATTGATCGTTTGGTTCCTTGGAAGCAGCTCAAAAAGTACAACACCTTTGTAGTCCCACCAACCTGACAGCATGGTCTTTTTTGAATGCAATTCAGCTTTCGATGTGGTTTGAGCTGGTTTATCGTGTTTGCTCCATGGTCGTTTTCGAATTATGTTACTATACAGTACCCATTTTTCATCACCAGTGATGATTCTTTTTAAGAAAGGGTCGGTTTCATTTCGTCTAAGGTGCATATCGCAAAAGTTGATTCTTTGTGATAAATGAATTTCTTTCAATTCGTGAGGTACCCAAATATCAAGCTTCTTAACTAGCCCAAGACATTTTAAATGTTTTTCAATTGTTGTGTGCGGTACATGTAGCCTCTCCGCAACCTCTCGAACAGTTATATGACGATCCTCTTCAATTATGACTTTGATTTGGTCATCATCAACTTCAGTAGGCCGACCAGAACATTGCTCATCTCCAAAATCTCCAGAACGGAATTTTTTTATACCAATTCTGACACGTGCGCTCTGTTAAGCAATTAGCACCATAAATTTCACATATCTTTTTGTGAGCCGCATCAGCTTTCTTTCCTTTACGGAAATAAAATAGTAAAATATGTCGAAAATGTTCGTTTCTGCACTCCATTTAAAATTAACCCACAACTAATAGCTTTAATAAGAATCACGCACTACTTGCTTCTGAAGTTACGTCAATGTGACTAGTATCACGCGACAAACGGTAAAGTACAGCACTAACATACGTTATACAAAAAATAAAGCAACGCTCTCTGTCAGTAAAAACTGAAAGTACTTAATTGCCAACCCAATACATATTGTTCGTAAGAGATATTTGTAAATCTTGGCACGCTCCTGCTCTTGAGATTTCTTAGTTCAAATCATTACTATCCTGCTTGCGAACGTAAATCTAATTATGCTTATCATTAGGTGATATAATTATGCATAATTACAACGACTGAATGTTAAAAGCAACCTCTATAAATGGCTTCATAATTTATTTTGGTTTCGTGTTTATATAATATTACATTCACATCGGCAGTGTTAATATTACTGAATCAACACCTAAGCAAATAGAAAAAGTCACACGCTTTTGCGTTCATTTTTTATTAATCGTCTGGGTAACATTAAACAGAGCTTTCTTGCTAACAAAAAATTTGGAATAACTTTTTATTTGATGCTATCACATTCGAATGTATGTATGCATGTAAAAAAATAATGAATTCAAATTTGCAATCTCGTATTTTATCGGGAATGATTTCGACCAGTCTGTATACACTTTTAATATAATTTTTTTTATGTACATTGCAAAAAGTAAAATTTACGGCTTTATGTAAATTAGTCTAATTGAAAAAATTAGGAATGTCTATTACATTTAAATATATTGAAAATTGAGACTAAATCCATAAAAGCGCCCGTTTATCTCCATGTAGTTTTTAATCTTGGGTTAATATTTCAACAATTAAGTTGTTATCATCAGCAGTTGAAAGATAATACAAGGAGAACCAGCACACACTTTGCACAAATAAAATATATCGCTCTAACACTGTCTAGGAGATTATTATAATTATATTCGAATTTCAACGCAACACCTGTATACTCTAGAAAATCTAAAATTCGAGGCAATTTTTCTAATAACTGATTTTGTGCAAGCAGGTGGTTTTTCAAATATTTTCTATATGGTCATATTTCCATATGTGGAAATGATTTGTGCTAATAGCACTTACTTGTCTCCCAAATTGGGAAGTATTTTCCGCTGTACATAGAATGTATATCATTTATATGCATTAATTTACTTTTTCTGCTACAGTCGTGCCATCTCATTTTGTATTTATAATATATGTACTTCAGCATTTAGCAAAAAATGACAAAGCCTATCTGCGACGAAGACCCCCAAACAAACAACATCAATTATTCGGCAACTTTGCTTTAGGATATATCATTATATTTTTATGTTAAATAAACGTTATATAGTGAAGGTGTTTTTTATTTGTACGAGTCTCCACACAGATTTACACCCTGTGGTCCGACAAAGAGTGTCAAACCCATCGCACAAGAATTAAAATTATTACAAACACAAACACATTAATATTAATGAAACTTAAAATCTACATAAGATGCTTTGATATCTACGTGGTCAACTTAAAGATGGTCAGAATTAAAAGGAATCTTCTTTACCGTTTTGTAACATCATCCTGTACTAGGTTTGTCAATTGATTTATGTTTGCGAGAGCACCAAACTTACGTCTCGTGTAAAAAATAGAATTATGAGCAGTCGTTTCGAATTTTAACATGTTCATGTGAGCATAAAGTCATCCTAACTGTGTCTCTGAAGCAGCGTTGAATAAGCAATACTTCTTGGCAGATATAGATTATCTTCTTTATAAAAAATATACTTTAAAAAACGTTTTTGTACTACTTCTAAGATAACATGATTATTTTGATAGAGCCCGTCAAAATCACCTTCAAGATGACTTCCCGGTCAAAGGAGTACAACATGTTTCACATAACATGATTATGGAAATAGAATGGATACTATATAATGGACTCATTTTCAAGTTTTTACTCTTGACGCACGCTTTATATAAGGACTTTAGAACTAACTACGATCTTATTAGAAATCCTAGTGACTTGGTTGCTGCATATTATGTGACTTGAGAATTGAAAGCGATATTCAAACCGATCTACCAAATCCCTTATCTTCGTTTTTCACTCCAGTGTGATGCTATTCAAAGTATAGTTAAACTGTAACTGATCCAATCTAGAGTGCGTAATGACCGAACACTTTTCGAGATTGAAGGTGATTTCATTGCTAATGCACCAATCATTGATGATACATAGACTTTCCTGCAGATTCAAGCAATTTTCCAGGTTTGACATCTCACAAAATATTTTTAAATCGTCCACGTGCCCCAATAAATTACAGTCAAATTATAATAACAAATGATTAATATAAGTGTTGAATAATAACTTACAGAAATTTTGTCTCTGAGAACCACCAGACGCCATAATGATTTAAAGCAGTAACCATTAATGCAAACATAACTAGAAAGTAGCCACAGGTACAGTGACAAAAACTCTAACAAACCCTAAAGAAACCCAATGCTTCAGGCCTAACCAACAGTAGATCCAATCTTCTTTGCAAAATCAGTATAAATTACGTCTACTTGAAAGTAACGATCCACTGCTTCAGTAATATATTGTGCCACTTCTGCCAAGTTAGTAATAGTTAATCTACCAGCAATAAATCCATACTGTTGAGTCGTCAATATACATTTTATATACTATTTGCTTCTGGGCTTCCGGGTTGAAACTTCAGTTAGTTTCAGTGCGACAGACTGTAGCAGTAGTTGAGCCCTGATGATGTCCCATATGAGTGGGTACAAAACGTCGGCAGTTATACGAGTGACGTGGTTCCAGCCCGAAAACCCAGAAGCAGATATTATGGACCACGACCACGGAAATCTACGTACCAGATATATTTTATATATTATCATATACGCGATGGTATACAAGGTGCTTAAGGATTTTGGAAAAAGTACTGAAAATTCTGATTGGCCTATAGTTATAAATGTTTGAAGGACCTCCTATCTTCAAAACAGGCATTATTCTATTGGCGTTCCACATTTTTTGGAAATAAGATATTACTCGCAGATAAATTGAAAATGTACCAAGAAAAATCCTATAAACTGGTGCTCAATCTCTGGACAAAAGAAGTGGATTATAAAAAATTAACGCATTGTTATTCTGTGGCCCCATCGACCCAAACACTATGCCAATTCCTAAGAAGAAGCAGTCTCAGTCTTCCATCTTTCGGTCTGGTGCATTTCCTAGTTCGTCTAGGGTCTCTTCGATAATAATGCTCACCTTCTTGAAACCAATCTCACCATCAATTAATAATTGTAGGAGCGATTTTCGTCCAGTGATTTCGTGAAATGCAATACCCTCCTCATTTGTTTCAAAGATACGATCACTTTCTAGAATTGCTTAGCCGCCGATAATTTGGTTGTTGTCGAATTCTTGACAATTTAAAATAATAATTCACAATCATAAACTGAACTAAACATCAAATAATAAAACTAAAGGAATTCAAAATAGAGAAAAGAGAAACAAAATTTTTCATTTTCGTTCGGGAAAAGACTATACAAAGGTTTATTACTTTCTTGCTATATTTATCCAATCCAAGAAATATTCATTTCACGAATTCGCATTCGCATTTTCACAAATATACGTATATTCAGTTTTTTCCATTCGGAGATACCCTCACTGAATATATAGCTGACATTATGTTAACAAATTAATATGAGTTTAAATTTATGAAGTACGTAGCCTATCAGAGTCACGAAATATACAAAATTTCCATATAAATTGTAATATTTGCTCTAGGAAGAAACAACATTAACTTTGTAACAAAGAAATGCCGGAAATAATATATTCAACGGTGAATTCTCTTGTAAAGAGGCAGGAATGGATTTTTTATTTTCTACAATAACTATTGTAGATGGTCAGATTTATATTCTATACTAAGTTTACTCAAACAAAAAAATTATTGAAGAAATCGAATTTTTTTAGCGAAAGCAAACTACAAACTTTAACAATGTCAATTGCACATGCTTTTATTTAATTTTTTCATCTGATTTATATTTATCTATTTTAGATATCCATTCATTTCTTTCTTGAACAAAATGTATTGACTAATACTTATTTGATATCAGTTAATTTCAATTTACATTCATCTTTATACGAGGGTAGCCGTTTATAATTCGGAAACTGGCAACACTGTTAGTGTTGCCTCCGATCTGATGATTGCATCGTGAAGTTTGTCATTTTTGACAATGTATTTACCTTGACAGTTTTATTATCCGGTCGCTATTTCTATTGTTGACAGTAACTTGAAAATTTTGTGTCAGCGAAAAAATGGAATTAACTCGGGAACATTTTCGTGCAATTATTTTTCAGAACTTTCGGCGTGGATTATCTCAACAAGAATGCATCGACGAGCTGAATTCTTTATATGGTGATGAAGGACCATCGAAAACTACAGTACATCGTTGGTATAGTGAATTCATACTTGGACGGCGTCCTTTGGATGATGAATTTCGTGAAGGTCGTTCCACAAATGTTGTTGTGTCGAAAGACATTAATGCAGTGTCTGTATTGATAATGCAAGACAGTCATGTGACATACCGTGAGATCGGGGCATTTCTAGGTATTAGTAACATCAGCGTGCATAAGATTCTGCATGAACATTTAGCCGTTAAGAAGCTATGTTTACGTTGGGTACGACATAATTTGACAACCGCTAAAAAAAGGACTTGTGTCGATTGGTGCCAAGAAATGCACAAAAATACAATGGCGGTGCTTCACAGAACATTTATGAAGTCATCACAGGTGATGAATCTTGGATCTACACGTATCAGCCCGATAGTAAACAGCAGTCGACTGTGTGGGTATTCCAAGATAAGCCAAGATGAGCCAAAACCAACAAAAGCTGTTCGCGCTCGAAGCACATCAAAACAAATGGTCACTGTTTTTTCGGGAAACCGGTCAGGTTGCAATCGTGCCTTTTGAGAGTTGTAGAACGATCGATTCCGAATGGTACACAACTATTTGTTTGCCAAAAGTTTTTGAAGAAATAAGGAGAACAAACTGAATACGACAGATAATTCTCCATCATGACAATGCGAGCTCTCACAGGTCGGTTCAAACAATTGAATATTTTACCGGTCAAAACATTGAATTGATGAGCCATCCACCGTACAGCCCTGATCTGGCACTCTGTGATTTCTTTTTGTTCCCACGCGTGAAGAATAAACTTCGTGGTCAACGGTTTTCTACGCCGGAAGAGGCAATTGAGGCATTCGAAACTCATATTTTGGAGATACCGCCTTCACAGTGGCGGCAATGCTTTTCATATTGGTTTAAACGAATGTAAAAGTGCAATGATTTTCAAGGAGAATATTTTGGAAAGCAGTAAAACTATTTTCGATAATAAAAGATTTTTTTTGTTTGCTATTCCCGAAATATAAACGGCTGTCCTCGTATTTGCTTGTGTGTTTATATATTTGCATATTTGTTTGAGTACTATAGTATGAGTACCATTACAGTTGATGAATTGGTTTGGATTATGTTAAGTTGGACATTGGAAATGATTGGAACAGCTCCGGTAAATTGTATTGGTCTTTAAAGAAAATTAATATTATGAATGCTTTGAAAGACTGGAATGATTTGAATGCGTATTTTTTGGTTGGATTGTTAGTTTTATCTAAATTTTGTGAATAATTATCCTTGTAGGATTCTATAGAATTAGCGCGGTGTGAGTTTGAAAAATTACTGAAAATATGAATATATGTTGAGATATAATTTTGTTGAGTTTAGGAGTAACGAGGAATTTGGACGAAGGATATTTCTGTCAGTATTACTTCTTGTATTCGATTTCGAATCCGTAGGGTCTGAAATCGAGATAAAGACTGTAACTAGGGCAATAGATGTTCAAAAAGAAGAGCTCATTATCTTCTTCGGCCACTATAAATGCCATATTCACTTCTTGCAACACATTCCCATTGTTCTTCAGTCGACAATCTGCCCTTATAGCGGGAATTTCTTTTATTCCACAAAAAGCGATGCTTTTGAGCTTCTGTTATAAGAAATTCCGTAGTTCACACTATCTACGGTAAGTACAGTAAATATTCCAAAAAACAAACTTGTTCGAATTTCAAACACATGCATGCGATGCGATTCACTCGAGACTGCGGTGATCGCATCGCATGCATCTGTTTGAAATTATACCTCCGACTAGTCCACTTGCTATTGCTTGTTTAAGTACGGATAGCATCAGATACACCGCACCGTATTCTGCTAGAATATGTCGAAATCTCCTAATATATCACTAAAACGTAATCGTACATTTTAATGTGCGAAAAATGTACCGTGACTTTGTTACCAATCCTTCCTCCCTGTAAGAGGAAAGCAGTATCAACATCCAAGGGTGCCGGGAGAAGTACTGATCATTTCCGAGATGACAATGATTTAAAAACCGCACCAGAACGTAGTTTGAATCGTCGATTTTTCTGAACGGCTAGTTTCGAATCCCAGCGTTCTTACCGCTGCGCTATCCCAAAACAGCCATGCGTCAACTTATTCGCGCTTTTAGTTTCTAAAAATTCGAATTGAAATAAATTCGAATAAAAATTTTGTTTCGTTTTTTTAATTAATTTTAATAGAACGCAAACACGCTTGTAAACCAAAGTATAAACTGAAAATATAAACACCATAAAACTCAAACGCTAACAAAACAAAATGGAGATTCAGGATCCGGAAACGAACTATGTGTCGCTCTTTGCCAACTTTACATTTTTGGCGACGTAAAATTATAAAATGTGTTTCAAAATAAAAATAACTTGAGCAGCGCCATCTGCCAAGTTGGCACCAAGTACGACCTAATTTTTTTTGCATTATCTGCGAAACGGTTATCTTAGTTTCTACCCTGTGGTGTCGGCTATAAAAATCTGAATATAAAAGCAGATGCCTATGATATTTAAAAAAAAAAGGAATATAATCGCAACAGATATAGAGAGGCAAATTGAGGCACTAAAAAATCAAATTCGAAGAAAGTATAAAAAATTAATAACTTTTAAATGCACGAAGACACACGCAGTTACTGTTTCTAAACTAGATTCGGAATCCAGCGCTCTTACAACTGTGCTATCCCAGAACAACCATACATCATTTACACAAGAATGCGTGATCTATGTTAAAAATTACTTCCAGAGACGTACCGCTAAATTTAGCATCTAATGTCTTCTTCTTGTTCCACAATTGCAAAAAAATTTATTGATTTAAAAAGCATTTGGGTCAATCGACAAAGTGATATCTGAAATTGATGTCTAGTATGAAGACCAGGGACAAATCTACATTACAAAGTATTTGGTGTAACAAAAAATTTCCGTCCGTTCCGATTACAAGTTTCAACAAATATGCTCATATTCATTTGATGCATATTTGGCTCTGTCTTTTTATCACTGAATTAACCTAGCAAATGAATTAAAACGAAAATGATTTACGTTAGTATTAAGTGAGAAGCGATCGTGTACCCATGTCCGCTGATAAAGTTCATTATATACGCCAATACGCCACTGTATTTTGTACGAATTCCAAAAAGATAGAGATGCTACAGAAGCGTGCAGAAATTTATTAGAAGTGTTTTGTGAAGGTACAGTTTTTGATAGAACATGCAGAGCATGTTTCGAAAAATTTCAAATAGGTGATTTCGACCTTTCTGATAGGCCACGCTCTGGGTGACCATCTTTGATCGACTGTCAAAATCATGTTAGAGCAAAATCCTTTTTTGACAATATCAGAGTTTGCGAAAAGGCTTGATTCAGCTAAACCATTTCCGATCATATTCGGAAAAGAGGACTGGTATTTCAAGATGGGTGCCACATGAGTTAAGTGAGAAGAATTTGAATGATCGACTCATCGCATGCACATCTCTAGTTGCATGGAACAAAATCAAACCCTTCTTGAACCGGGTCATAACTGGGGATAAAAAGTGGATTATCTATGAAAACATCGTAAAGAAAAGAGTATATTGTGAATCCGGAAGGCCTGCCCCCTTCACCTCTAAACCCAAGTTGAGCCTGAGTGACAGAATGTCGTGCTTATGGTGGGACATTCGTGAATCAATACATTTTGAACTGTTGAAGCAGAACAAAAAGCTAAATTCGGAGAGGTACTGTCAGCAATTGGATAATTTAAAAACGGCACTCCAAGAAAAGAGGACAACGGTGATCAATAAGAAGGACATCATACTGTTTCATGATAATACTAGGCCACATACCGTTATGGGGACTCGTCGAAACAGCGGTAGGCTGGAAAATTCTGTCGCATCCACCATACTTTCCTGATCTAGCACCCTCCGATTATTACTTGCAAAATTTTTTGGGGGGCAAAAATTCAAAAACGAAGAAGATATCAGACAAGCACTGGTTCAATTTTTCGCTTCCAGGGAGGGATAAGGCATTTTTTTAAAATGGGATATACAAATTGCTATCACCCTGGCAAGAAGTCGTAAAAAATGATAGAAATTACATTATTCAATAAAGTTTATTCAAGGTATGAAAAATTTATTATTTTTAATTCTAAAAACGGACAGAACTTTCCGATAGACCTGATATATAAGGAAACGTAGTAAGTATGTAAAGTTGAAAAGAGGACTGTGTAGAAAAATAAGTACTTAATTTGGAAATGCAACTAAGTTTTACAGACGTATAACAGTGTTTATTCAAAATTAAAGAAAAGCGTCATTTTAAACGAATTTTATTTAACAGCGTTATAGAATTTTAACATGAAACTAAACTAAAACAGACATCGTATGGTAAAATTAGAATTCTGTTCATAAAGTTTGCAAAACTCATATTTTCGCTATTTCAGCAAACTTACAAATATTCACTCCGTAGAATATAGATACGCGACATTTTCGCCGATACATTTTTTGTAGAATCATGAACATCTTTTTGTCGTTACATCACACAATAGTTCAGCATAACATATGGCGGTTGTACGAGATTAATCTGTATAACTTATTAGTTCCTGAGTTGTGGAAACTTACATTGGTTTGTATGCATACACTAACTCTAGGTTATTTAGAAATCGCAAAATGTTTAGTAAACTTTGCAAGCTGGCGTAGTGTAGTTCTTCGCATACACATGCCTGGAATACATATATTATGCTGACGCGTTCCGTCGTATCTATGTAAATTTACATATTTATCATCTTAATCGGATGCGAATTTTACAAAAATGTGAACGGAAAAAATGTCGCGCATCAATATTCTTCAAAGAATAGTTGTAATTTTGCTGAAACAGCGAAAATATGAGTTTTGCGAACTACATGAATGGAATTCTAGTTTTACAATACGATGTCTTTTTTAGTTTAGTTTCATGTTAAAATTCTATAACGCTGTTAAATAAAATTCGTTTAAAATAACGTGTTTCTTTTTAACAACCACTATGTTAAATGCACTGAAAAAATTTTTGAGAAAAAATTCAATAGCTCTACTAATAAATAGAATATAAGGCTCTTATTTTTTGCTAACGATGCCACACGTCTCCACAATTTTAAGTTCAATTTAGGAAACTCCTGTGTGTATGTGTGTAACAAACACAGCCTACAAACGGGAACTTCAGCCTGTGTTTAAACACTTCAGTATTGTTTGTACCTTTAGTGTTATGTTCCATTAAACTAGACTTCATATGAGTATTAGCGTAATATTTAATTTATTATAAATAGTTTTCATTTCCTTATATTAATGATAATAATAATATATTTATTTTCGTCGTGCGTACATCATTAGAATATAAAATTTCATATAAATAAATGGTGCAGTCATATATAACAAACATTAACAAAAATATCAAACAAGTATGCAAATATATGCACACACAAGCATATACGAGGGTAGCCGTTTATATTTCGGGAATAGCAAATAAAAAACTTTTTTATTATCGAAAATAGTTTTATTGCTTTTCAAAATATTCTTGAAAATCACTTTTGCAATCCGAAAAGCATTACTGCCACTGTGGAGGCAGTATCTCCAAAATATGAGTTTTGAATGCCTCAACTGTCTTTTCCGGCGTAGAAAACCGTTGAGCACAAAGTCTATTCTCGACGTGTGTGAACAAAAAGAAATCACAGGCTGCTAGATCAGGGCTGTACGGCGGATGGGTCATCAATTCAATATTTTGCCGGGTCAAATATTCAATTGTTTAAACTGACCTGTGAAGGCTTGCATTGTCATGGCGGAGAATTATCTGTCGTATTCGGTTTGTTCTCATTATTTCTTCAAAAACTTTTGGCAAACAAATAGTTGTGTACCGTTCGGAATTGATCGTTCTACAACCCTCAAAAGGCACGGTTGCAACCTGACCGGTTTTTCTGGAAAAACAGGCGACCATTTGTTTTGATGTACTTCGAATGCTAACAACTTTTGTTGGTTTTGGCTCATCTTGGCTTATCTTGGAATACCCACACAGTCGACTGCTGTTTACTATCGGGCTCGCACGTATAGATCCACCTGTGCCGACTTTACAAATGTTCTTTGAAGCACCGCCATTGTATTTTTTATGCATTTCTTGGCACCAATCGACGCGAGTCTTTTTCGAGTGGTTGTAAAATTATGTGGTACCCAATGTGAACATAGCTTCTTAACAGCTAAATGTTCATGCAGGAACTTATGCCCGCTGGTGTTACTAATACCTAGAGATGCCTCGATCTCACGGTATATCACATGATAGTTTCGCATTATGAATTCAGACACTGCATTAATGTTTTCCGACACAACAACATTTGTGGGACGACCTTCACTAAATTCATCGTCCAAAGAACGCCGTCCAACTTTCAATTCACTACACCAACGATATACTGTAGTTTTCGATGGTGCTTCATCACCATATAAAGAATTCAGCTCGTCGATGCATTCTTGTCGAGATGATCCACGCCGAAAATTATGAGAAATAATAGCGAAAATACGAAAATGTTCGCGAGTGAATTCAATTTTTCGCAGACATAAAATTTTCAAGTTACTGTCAACAATAGAAATAGCGACCGGATAGTAAAGCTGTCAAGATAAATATATTGTCAAAATGGAATTGATGGACCGTATAAAAGATCCTTAAATCCACACCAACTGTTATATTTTTGACATACAATATACATACATGGAATTAAATATTAGCTTTTAGTTTCAAAAAATTCGAATTAAAATAAATCAGAATACAATTTGGTTTAGTTTTGTAATTTATTCTGACCAAATACAAGAAAAGATCAAACTCAAACACGCGTGTAAAGAGGAGTATAAATTATAAACATTAAGATCATAAAACTCAAACACTAACAAAACAAAAAAGGAAATTCTTTCAACTTTACGTTTTGGCCTACGTAAAATTACAAAATGTACTTTAAATTAAAAATAAATTGAAAACAGCGCCAATTTGGCAGATGCGGCATAAATTTTTTGTGTTGCCTACGAAACGGCTATTTAAGTTTCTTCCTGTGGTGTCGGCTATAAAAATCGGATTATGAAAGCGGATGTATATACTTAAAAAAAGGTATGTCATTGCAACATATATTGAGAGGAAGATGGAGGTACTAAAACATCAATTTCGCCGAAAGCATAAAAAAAATTAATGAATGAAAAACTCACCGATCTTGTTCCTAAATGTAATATACCGTTTGTGGGTAATAAATTTAGAAAGCGTTGTAGATCGAAGTTGGAAATAGTAATTTATTTGAATGATATTGATAATCAATCAAAAAGGAGCAAAAAACCCTTACTACATGAATGTTCGTACTCTGTATACGTGTTTCGACAACTAAGTTGTTATCGTCAGCAGGAAATAGTGGTAGATCGAAGTTGGAAACAGCAATTTATTTGAATGATATTGATAATCAATCAAAAAGGAGCAAAAAACCCTTACTACATGAATGTCCGTACTCTGTATATGTGTTTCGACAACTAAGTTGTCATCGTCAGCAGGAAATAGTGGTAGATCGAAGTTGGAAACAGCAATTTATTTGAATGATATTGATAATCAATCAAAAAGGAGCAAAAAACCCTTACTACATGAATGTCCGTACTCTGTATACGTGTTTCGACAACTAAGTTGTTATCGTCAGCAGGAAATAGTGGTAGATCGAAGTTGGAAACAACAATTTATTTGAATGATATTGATAATCAATCAAAAAGGAGAAAGAAACCCTTACTACATGAATGTCCGTGCTCTGTATACGTGTTTCGACAACTAAGTTGTCATCATCAGCATACTATTAATCGAGCTGCCGTAGTAATGCTTACATAGACAGAATTTCGCATCCTCATCTCGCCAAAACCAAAACGCAGATTCATTTTCTTATATGCATTCCATTGCACTATCTTTTCGAACAAGCTTAATCGTTGCATATTCTCCATTGAATACTCCACAATCTAGCCTTTCGCTTTCCCGTCATGTCACTATAAACTACACATATTGTACCATATTATCACTTCGAACCATAATCTTAACCAATCTTAATTCAGTTTGTTCACCTTTTTTAGTATTTTATTGGAATAAGCGTTTTTAAAATTTTAGTTTGCAATTATAAGTCAGAGTATTATCGCCCATGGAGAAGAAAAACATAATCAACGCTCGAAAACCAGACAAAGGAATTTAGTTTATAAAATTTAAACGTCTGGCAACTAGCGAACATAATCTTTATTTCGACGCCGGTTTGCCGCTAAATTTTCCGTTCAACATCCAGTTTTAGCAATGGAAAGATACATATTTTGTCGACAGTCTCAACAAAGGAAGCATCTGCCTCGTGTAGAGCGCTTGATAATAAATATTGTTCTATTTTATCACTAGGAAGTAGTACGTTCCACGAATACTGGTATTTCTTTTTTGGAATATAATTTCAGTTATTGCCAAAACGTGTATTGCGTGTGAAATGTTTCGTGTAAATTTATGCAATCCAAGTACACGCAGTCAAATTGATGCAATTACAAATTGTATACGAACCTTGGAAGTAGAGCTGAATGTGATTCAATTTCTGAATTTCGTTCCTGTATTTTTAATTATTCATATTTGGAAAATTCTAAAATTCAATTTATGAAATCAATTACATAAGGACTTGCTACAAATTTTAGCATTATTATTAAACTAAATTTATTTGCATAGTATGTTTTTACGGGAACGGATTTTCTACATACACATTCCATAATGAGTTGTATAGTGATTCAGTTTGTATACATTCATATGTGCACTTTAGATAAAAATGAACTTGTAAGTTTCAGTAACTGTAATGCAGTTTAAACTTTGGTTTCAATTCATGAGAACACAATAAAGCGGTCACATATCTTCATATGTACATATACGATATTTGGTATGAATATAACCTACTAGAGAAGTTACCAAGCAATAAAATTTCAGATACATATTGCAGTAGCAATTCCATATATCTATTTTATTGTCGTTGTAAATAAATAAAGTTCCATAGTCAATGTAATATGATTTCTACTTGCATTAATTTATTACTAATGTTACGTCTTGTGTATATCAAATAATTTTTATTATCATCCTTTAAGTTGTTTTTAAAAATGCACAGTATGTCGCAGAGAAAACTGAACTTTTTTAAAAAAATAATGCGTAGTGGCGTCATCTATTAAAAAAAATATACGTCGGTAAGGTAGATCTTTCACCAATGTTATGTCAAGAATCATGACATTTGCAACATTAGAAGCAGGGAAATTGCGTATAAAGTAACAGTGTGTGTTTGGCATTGGTCGAAAAATGAATTTTAAACAGAGAGTAAATATCAAGTTCTATTTTAACCTTGGTAAATCGTTTACTAAAACGTTTAATTTGATGAAACAAGTGTATGATAATGCGTGTTTATCACGTACGAGTGCGTATGAGTGGTACAAACGATTTAAAGATGGTCGTACGCACATAAATGAAGACGAACATCCTGTTGCAAAAAAAAATCTGTGGTTACAGAAAGTAACATCGAACTTGTGAAATCAGCCGAAATCCTCACTGCAATATACGGCAATGGAATTAAATATTTCCATAGATTCAATTCTTAGCATTTTGATACAGCATTTGGGACTAAGAAAAATTTGCGCAAGCTTCGTACCACACACGCTAAGTGAATTTAACATTGTACACACTTTATTAAAGACTCAAAAGACGAACAAAACTTCAGGTACTCTATTGTAACTGGCGATGGAACGTGGTGTTGTCAATATCATCCAGAGACCAAGCGTCAAAGCTCTGAATGGAGGCATCCAAACGAAAAAGACCGAAAAACTCCATTTGAAGAAGTCAATGTTGATTTGTTTTCATGATTCGAAAGGCATAGTGCACAAAGAACTAGTTCTAACTAGTTAAACAGTCAATGCTGTATATTATATTGGTGTTATAAAGCGTCTTTTGGTGCGTATTCGTCGTGTCACCCTCAATATCGTGAAAATGCTAGCTGGCACTTGTTACATGATAATGCACCATCTCATCGTTCGACGCTTGTCACTGATTTTCTAACTACAAATGGCATTTTAACCATCAACCATTCACCATATTGAATCTATCTATCTATCTATCCTCTAAACTGCATTGACGAAAGAACCGAGTTATGCCGATGTCGACGCCATTGAAAAGGCGTCGACAGCGATCTTAAAAGACATCTCTAAAATCAAAATTCATTCCACATGTTAAGTGACCATGCAAAACGTTGTATTGAAGCTGACTACTTTAAATAAAAAAGATGAATTTTACCAAAATAGTAAGCTTTTCTTTATACTAGTGTAGATCGATTTTAAAACTTTCTCAAAATTATTAGGACAACATTTGCGATGTATAAACAGTTTTCAATGAGAAATCTGTTTGTTAACATTTCTGAGTCAGAAAATAACACCTAATTCTAATTACGATCATGTCTCAATCTTTAACCCTTTGTCAGAGAATAGTATTTGCAATCAGCAAGGTACATAGCTATTGACAAGGGTCCACCCTGACCGGTTTTACTAATTTATTTGCTTTTGTTACTGTAAAGATTACATTAAAGCAAATAGTGTAACATAATTTAAAGTACTTTTCTCGACAAAACATTTAATTATATTTTTTTAGTGTTGTTACAATCTCTTTCATTATATCGCTACTCTGATTACTTATTAATTGCGATGCAGCTTTTATGTTTTGTCATTAGTTCGTAGTTGCCTTTCATATCACCGACTTTTTAAAAGTCCTTGCTATCTTTTCTTTCCATTTTTCTCACCCACGCACCCACAATACCCGTGATCGTGACACAATATATAGTTTGCTATTTGGCCGATAGTCGATACTTTAGCTACTACCACTTACGTGTAGTGTATATGAGTTTAGACTATCATTCATCATATTCATTCCGATCGTAGGACATTTATTATTTGAATAGAGAATTTTTAGCTGATTTTATCTTGAAACATGAAAACAGTGGAGTAGCGATCAATCATTGAATTCCTATTTTTAAAGTAAACAAATGATAAAATCTAAGTTTAGGAGTATATTTACAGGGACTAATCTTTATCGATTGGAAACATAAAACGATAAAATATGAGTTTTAAGGTGGTCGAAGCAGTATATTTGATTCGCTCTCATATGTTTCTAAACAATTTGCCGATTGCTATTTATTAATGTGCATTCAACAAACTTTGAACCGAGTTTGGGGTAATCAATTTTTATACACTTTTTGAAATGGAAATAAAATGAGTATCGTGTGATATATGTACATGGCTATAGAAGACTTAACAGAAACTGAAATAAAAACTGAGGTTAAATGAACTCTTGGTAATAACCCGTCTTCGTCCTCAACAATAAAAATGTAGACAGCACAATTTCAACCTTGACGCAGACCGATTTAAAATAATCAATCTACCAAAATCCGAATACAAGCAGTATCTGCTTCTGAGCTTCGGGGCTGGAACCACGTCACTGATATAACTGCCGATGTTTTGTACCCACTCGTATGAGACATCTTCAGGGCTCGACTACTGCTACTGTCTGTCGCACTGAAACTCAGTTTCAGTGCACTACCGGTGGTTGAGCCCTAAAGATGTTCCATACGAGTGGGTACGAAACGTCAGAAGTTATACCAGTGACACAGTTCCAGCCCGGAAGCTCAGAAGCCCAGAAGCAGATAGTATGGACCACTACTGCGAAAGTCTACATACCAGATTACTTCAAAGTAGTCTTCGGAGCATTACTAAAACGCATAATGCTTCTACTTTCCAGTGTATGTCTTAAAGCAATCTTGGAACACGTCATAAGAAATAAGAATCTTGAAAGGTCAGAACCATTTATGTAGCAAAAAAAAGCAGGCATCTTAGGTGAGGCAGATGACATTATGCCTAATTTCAAATAGCGTTTTGAGGCTTATATTTGTCGATGTAGATCTTCTCATACGGTTGAGCTTATCCAATCGACATTTCTTTGGTTTTGTTAAGGATCTTTTTATATTTAGTCTTTGTACTTCTGCCTCCAATTTCTATTTTGGTTGAGCAGGGTAATTACTGAAACTAAGGCACATTTCTAGAATTCACTTTTCTGTAGGATTCTGTAGGACTTCAATATCAGTGAAGTAAAATATAATGAATTACAATTACGACGGAAAAATAAAATAATTTTTTGCCAAACGGTATCAATTTTCTTGTCTGTACTTAGTATGGATGTGATCTCTTTTTCCTAATTTTAATAAACAATTAAAAAAGTGGCGATTTTCTTTAGTCGATATTCTGAAAACTTTTATTATTTTGAGTTACTGAAAAAGCATCTGGCTGGAAGGATTACAGGATTAAATGTATAGATTTTGAAGGAACATATGTGGAAACATATTATTTCTTTCATGTGTATGTCCTCTCGTACTACTTGAACTGGAAATCAATATCAAAAACAATTGCTTATTTTAGAATTTCCAAATTGTAAATAACAAAAAGCATCATAATTATACAAGAAGTAATAGATGATAGTAGACAAGTTGACCTAGAAATATTCCGAAATTGTTTACTCGCACGTTATTTTAAAACGAACTGGTTCTAAATACAAGCAAACACAACGAGGAAATAAGAAAATAAAGAGAAAGGAATGACAAAGAACGCCAAATCACAAATGTCAGCTGATCGACAATCACAACGGAGTCAATATTTACAGTTATAGCTTCCCACGATAAATATACGTCTATTTCGCTTAGTTTCACGGCTACATTTATTTTCAATGTTGAAATTGGTTTGTACACCATTCTTTTTCGATGTCAACAATCGATCGAGTGTAACACACAAAGAAAATAATTTGTGTCGTGACAAATATTACTTTAGTCGCACTTTGTCGTGGTGTCAGTGTGTGTTTATATGTAAAAGGGTAAATGAAACCCCTGGAATTAAGTTTTATGACCTGATGTACGAATAGTAGAATTCACCAGAGGGCGAGACATAAAAAAGGGAAACGTGGTAGTGAATATGTATTACACCCTTCATCGAATACATTAGTTGAGTTCTACATGATCCACTTTAATTTTATTAATTAACTCTTTAGAAATCCATGACATGTATACAGTTTTCTAATAGGTCATCGTTCCTAGAAATATGTTGCACTGTTCTTCGATATTATTTATAGAAATTGGTAATAAATATAAATTCTCTCTTAATAACATAAATTTGTAATCTCACCTGTAAACTAAACGTACTGCGTTTGATAAGTACCGAGCAACATTTATTTGTTATTTTTCAAATATCTAAAGTGAATCGTGATATATCGACGAATAACGAAATATTTGATTATATTCGAACTAGACCCACCTTCCTATCTGCAACGCGTGCAAGTTTACTAGTCAAATATGTGATCCTTACTACTCGTCCTTTTATCTATAATTTCTTAGTAACCTAATATATACTAGATACAAACAATATTATCTATTCTTGAATTTCGATACTAATGTATGTAATTTTTAAATTGATATTTAGAAAAAATGAGACTTTCATAATAAAAGCTTTGAGTTTAACCTTCATGGTAAGTAGAAGAATAGTTCTGGAGTAGTAGAATACGATCTTTTGATTGCAAAATAATTCAAACCTCAGAAGAAATTTATTTCCGCGTTCAAAGGGCACATGTTATGAAATGAGATGTTGCTTTTTTAGGATGTCGTCTAGTATTGGAACATATAATGCCTTATACTAACTTGGATACACTTTACTGTCAAATGTAATGAATTAAAAATCAATGAAATTTGACAAAATATTTGAAAATTAGCTGCAACGTAATAGAATGCTAATATACCGGGTGTTCCATGACATAATTGAAACAGCTTAAGGATGTGTTGCAGAAGCAAATTAAAGTTAAAAGTGTCTAATGAACATATACACAAAACTCTATCATGACGGAGTTACAAGCATTTAAAGTTTTAGTTACGCCCCCTAATGCAGATATTACGTACCGCTGTTGATTTCGGTGTTATTAAAAAGCCGGGGAGGCACAGATTCAGCAGTTATTATTTATTGTGGCAGCAAACGTCAAATTAGTTAACTTGGAGGGTTTATTTTTTGGGTTACATCAAAAGATTCTTAAAAGTATGCTAAATTTTTCGAATAAAGAATACACCGACACTTACTTTCTTTACAGATTGCGTAATGGGTGGCGCACTCGTGAAATACCTTGTAAAACAGGGAACTTGCGCAAGAAGAAGCAATAATTAATATGTTCGACGCTCAACCTTTTACTAATATCCGAAGAATAGCCAACAGACTTAAAGTAGGTCGCATGAGATTATAGAGAACTTTACATTTCGGTTTGCAGCTGTGCCATATCTTACCTGCGCAAGCTTAAAAAATTGGTGACTACGCATCAAGGCTTAAACTTAGTCGCTGGTTAGTGATAACTAGAGGGCTTTGTCGGAAAATAATGTTTAGTGGTGAAGCCTCCTTCACTAAAAACGGCATCAATAACACCAAGAATTCACATTATTGTGAACTTGAAAATCCAGGGTAAAGTAGGGAATTCCGTTTTCAAGGAAGATTTTAGGTGAATGTTTGGTGTAGTATTATTGACGACGGTCTCATTGGTCCGTTTATAATCAAAGAACGCCCCAGGATATTTCGTTATTTACGTTTCCGGAAAAAGGACCTTACAGCATTACTGGATGACGTTTCTCTAAACATAAGACGACGAATCTGGATACAGCTAGATGGCACACACCGTAAGTCGGATGACCACCAAGGTCATCCGACTTAAACCCCCTGATTATTTTGAGAAAGACTCGTTGCTAGAATTATGGGTGCTGCAGAAACTATTCGTGCTGATCCTAAGACTGTTAACAGAGCTATCTCTCCAATTCTAAGAAGAGTTAGATTATATATACTGTAACAGCATGGACATTTTGAGCAACTAATTCGAGAAAGCGACGTCTTTTCAAAAGATTGTCATTGAGTGTGCGTTTTGGCTTTCAACGGTGCAGTTCGTGTGCGTTTTGGCTTTCGATGGTGCAGTTCGTGTGCGGATTTTGTTTTCGTGCGGGTATTTTGCCGTAGTTTTCCAGGTGCGACACTGTTTAATTAGCTGCTGATGATGACAACTTAGTTGTCGAAATACGTATACAGAATACGAAAATTAGTGTGGAAAGGGGTTATACATATATTAACCTTCAGTGATTAGTTTTGTCAGATTAAAAATATATAAATTGATATTTTGACTCAAGTTAAGTTGAAGTATATACAATTTTGAAACTTTAAGAAATTATATATGAACTTAAGAATTATATATATACACATGTTTTGGTAAATGTCTTATTCTTTAATGAGATTGTGGAATGCAAGCCTCGCACAAAGAAAATTTGTCAATTTCTGAGATATTTAAAAACATCTCACTGCGCTCTATGGATTTAAAATCTATTCGATATACACATATGTACATACATACGTCTTTTTGGAAATAAAATTGTACTTCTTGAAAATAAACTGTAGATATCTATATATTTACATAGATGTAAAGCATTTATGAAACCTCTTTACAAGGTGAAATCATGTACATAAGTGTATTAAGTGCAAATTTCATTCTTTACCACATCTTTATAAACATCGAATGTTGCATAAGGTTAACATAAAATAGATAACAATAGCTTATACTAAGATTCATTTAAACAAATATGTTTAAGTCAAAAATGGATATGTGTCTGTACATTAAACTAAAGCTGATGTTCTGTTGTCTTTAATGGAGAGATAGTAGATATATTGCCGACCAGATGTAATTTGCTAATATTCAAAATAGACCTCCTTGTTGACATTTGGAACCATTGTTGAAAAGCAGACATCCAAGTTTTATTGTTACTGTTAATTTCGTGGGCGTAAAACGTGCGTGAAAATTCCAATATAACGTGCTATTGCATGCATTCGTCTTATGTAATAGCTACTGATATACATACATATGTATCTATGAATATACGCAACTACTGTATTAATGAGATTCTGCAAGATATCTATTACTAACAGGATGAGGATGCGCTTATAATCATAATAGGCACGTCTAAACACAAACAAGTTGATTGAATGTAACGTATACATACGTACGTAGAATATTGAAAAGATAATTAATTATTGATTGAAAATGAAATTTCGAAATTATAATTTAAATTTATTATTTTATATCTGGTGTAATCCACTAAGCGTAATCAAAAGATGAATAAAAAGCATACCGTGACAAAAATACATGCAGAAATGGAACAGAAAAGATGAGAAAAAGCGATATTAAAGAATAATGGAAAGATAGGGGGCTCCGATGCTGCAAGATTTCCGTTCTAAGTAAATTTATTTATGAAAATTAGCAATCTAGATAAAGAAACGAACATATCAATTTAAATGTAAATTCTTTTTATTATTCTTTAATATATAATTGCAGTTATTCTATAACGTTATAATTTAATGACCTTATACTCGCCTTGAATTATAAAATCATATACTTTAAAATTCTAAGGAGGGAGTACCGAAATATTAGGTGCGCAACTAAGTTCTCGCTGTCTTTTTGACGAAAATGCAACTTTATTGTGAAAAAATGTTTACAAATGAATCATTCAAAATATTGTCCATCGCTAGCGACAACTTTTTCCCATCTTTCTGGCAGAGCTCGAATACCGTCACGGTAGAAGTGTTCGTCTTTTGAGGCTATCCACGAATCAAGTCATTTTGAGATGTCTTCATATGAGCGGAACTGCTGATTAGCCAGACCATGTGCCATCGAACAGAACAAGTAATAATCGGACGGCGCAAAGCTGGGGAATATGGCGAGTGGGGTAGGACCTCCCATTTGAGCGTTTCTAAGTAGGTTTTAACGGGTTTGGCAACGTGAGGCCTAGCGTTGTTATGCTGTAGAGTCACTTTTTCGTGCCTCTGCTCGTATTGTGGTCGCTTTTCGCGCAGTGCTTAGCTCAATCGCATCAATTGAGTTCGATACCGTTCCCCAGTGATGTTTTTCTTCGGTTTCAACAGCTCATAATAAATAATACCGCCCTGGTCCAACCAAATACACAGCAAAATCTTCGCAGCGTGAATATTCGGCCGAACCGACCGGGCAGTCCCCATGATTTTAGTTTCTTTGGGTTGCTGTAATGAATCCATTTTTCATCACCCCTAACGATGCTATGAAGAAAACCCTTCCTTTTTTGCCGCTGGAGCAGTTGTTCA
Source organism: Dermolepida albohirtum (assembly GCA_031893035.1). NCBI lineage: Eukaryota > Metazoa > Arthropoda > Insecta > Coleoptera > Scarabaeidae > Dermolepida > Dermolepida albohirtum. The sequence continues at coordinate 682,665 of JAVIWB010005345.1, read as the reverse complement.
AAGGCGAAGAAACGACGTTCAACGTCTCTTGGCTTCAAATTATAAGGAACCCAAGTTCCTTATTTTTGAATCATTCCCAAAGCATGCAATCGCTGGGAAATGGCTTGGTGGGTAACTTCTAATACTGAAGTAAACTCTTCTTGCGTTTGGCACGGATCTTCATCGAGCAATGCCTCCAATTTAGCGTCTTCGAAGGTTTTTGGTCTTCCTTCACGCGAACGGTCGTCAACATCGAAATCACCATCATTGAAGCGACGGAACCAATCACCGCACGTTGTTTCACTTAGAGCAGCATCTCCGTAAACCTTTTGGAGTTCATGATGCGCTTCAGCCGCCGTTTTCTTCGAATGAAAGAAGAAAAGCAACACTTCCCGCAAATGGCGATTATTTGGCACAAAATCTGACATTATCACACAACCAAAAGTATATGACGCAAAAACAAAATCACTAATGTCTCAAAGCGGTTTGTTTACCATCTGTCTAAGCTTGGTTTATGACGTTTTGGTTATGTCACAATCGACCAGCGCTTACTACTGGAGCCATCTCTTGAAAAACAGCTAGCACTTAGTTGCGCACCTAATATATAAACATATAATTAAGTACTTTTACGATGGGAATTAATGAAAATTATTATTTTCATGAATTTATGAAAATATGGTTGACGTAAAATTTAAGAAATGGATTTGTTGTCAGTAGAAAGTATACGGAATTTATTTTTTCGAAGAGAAATTCTGAAAATTTTCAATAATTTTGTCCATGAGTGTATGTACAAAAACATTGAGTTTAAGGAAATTTCAAATAATGTATCAGTGGCCTTATAATTCTTTTTGTAATGTAAGGTCTGTTAACTGAAGTAGAGAAATTAAATATTAAATATCAATTTTAATTAGTTAAAAATGCCCTCTTGAACCAAATATCAATTTGACTGACTACTGTATCAAAAGACCTTTATACCAAAGCTTATTTCAGATTCTACTTTCTAACAGGATATAATATATAACACTGTTAGTGTTGCCTCCGATCCGATGATTGCATCGTGAAGTTTGTCATTTTTGACAATATATTTACCTTGACAGTTTTATTATCCGATCGCTATTTCTATTGTTGTCAGTAACTTGAAAATTTTATGTCAGCGAAAAAATGGAATTAACTCGCGGACATTTTCGTGCATTCAAGAATGCATCAACGAGCTGAATTCTTTATATTGTCACGAAGCACTATCGAAAACTACAGTATATCGCTGGTATAATGAATTCAAACTTGGACAGCGTTCTTTGGACGATGAATTTTGTGAGGGTCGTCCCACAAATGCTGTCGTGTCGGAAAACATTAATGCAGTGTCTGCATTGATAATGCAAGACCATCATGTGACATACCGTGAGATCCAGGCATCTCTAGGTATTAGTAACACTAGCATGCATAAGATCCTGCATGAACATTTAGCCGTTAAGAAGCTATATTCAGGTTGGGTACCACATAATTTGACAACCGCTCAAAAAAGGACTCGCGTCGATTGGTGCCGAGAAATGCAGAAAAAACACAATGGCGGTGCTTCAAAGAACATTTATAAAGTCGTTACAGGTCGACTGTGTGGGTATTCCAAGATGGGTCAAAACCAACAGAAGTTGTTCGCGTTCGAAGCACAACAAAACAAATGGTCGCCTGTTTTTTGTGAAAAATCGGTCACGTTGCAACCGTGCCTTTAGAGTTGTAGAACGATCAATTCCGAATGATTCATAACTATTTGTTTGCCAAAAGTTTTAGAAGAAATAAGGAAAAGACACCGAAAACGACAGATCATTCTCCTTCACAGTGGCAGTAATGCTTTTCGGATTGGTTTAAGCGAATGCAAAAGTGTATTGATTTTCAAGGAGAATATTTTGAAAAGCAATAAAACTATTTTCGATAATAAAATTTTTTTTGTCTGCTATTCCCGAAATATAAACGGCTACCCTCGTATATATGTATGTATGTATGTATCTATATATAAAATCGTTTCAATTTAAATTACAATTACTACCACACTTTTCGAATTACATATGTATTAATATATTACAGCAGAAATTGAATAGACTTTTTTTCTACGGCTAGAAACAACTACGAAAAATTGAAAAGCAATCATGAAATTTTAATATAGGATGAAGAGATTATCACGTTTTCATTTTATTTTCAAAGTCTCTAAAATGAAGATAAACAAAGACAAACTTTAAACTGAAAATTAAAAAAGTTTCTTACTATTTACTCAACTAAATAAAGTTCAGGCGATTATGTCTGAATACTTTAAGCGTTTACCATTCAAGTCTAAACTTTCTCAAATGATTACACAGGCCAACAAAAAATAATTTCTTAAAACTTTTTTAAACGTTAATATGATTTTTATTTTTTCACTTTTGTGTCGAAATCACATCTAAATTTAGTCTTTTTTATATCATCTACAGTTTTGTCACAATGTGATATCGTTATAGATTACAACATTAAATGAAAATACAATAGAAATAAAAAATAAATTAACAAATATATTCATTGGCTTATATTTTCTCTCTCTCTTCTTTTTAAAGCTTCTGATGTAGCTTTTTCTGCTGTGAATTGCTTGCTGAACATCTCGATGAATTGGCCAATGGTAATCTCTCATCGTGTTATTCCAATGGTCCTGATATTGTCTTTACATCAGTTTGATATATTTACGAAAACGCTCACTTTACTCTTTACTGACATGTATCAGATTGTCTGTGAAAAAGTTAAGGTGACTTTAAAAAGTGAATCTTATAAAATACCTTAACTTTTAGAACTTTTCCAGTATGTTGGTTACAATAGAAGTACAATGTGGGACCATATTGTTGCCCAGGAACTTGGTAAGGACTTATTGGAATTGAGAGCCAAGCCCTTAACATATCTCATTTATAGTAATTTCTGGTGAAAAATTGGAATTGAATATCATTTTTTCGAATGTCAGGTCCAACGAATATGCTTTTCTCAATTTAGCTTTTGATAGATGAGGAAACTTCTCACTGTGATACTTGGAACATTGTTCATCTTTGGGAGAGCCTTTCACAAACTGCTCCATAAGGCTTAATTTTGTATGTAGAGCTGACAGCAGAATGTTTTTCGAATTTACAAAGCTTTTTCACAGAATATTCTTCTTTCTAGCCTTTAAAGAATGTCTTCCAGTCCAGTTTTTTCTAGACCAATGTTGATCTCTTTGTCTACTATTCTATTCACATAAGAAACATGGAAATTTGGTAAAGCCACTTTATAGGCCGGGAGCCATACTTACCTAGCGTATATAGCAGTTTCAGATCGCGACATATCCATCATTATTAAAAACTATATCACGGTTTCCGTAGCTTTTCTTGATATGCATAGAATGTACAACAGAAAGTGATGCATAAATATATAGAGCAATTGTGTAATACGAGTATAACTGCCTTTAAATTAATTTGAGAAGAATATATAAAAAGTCTCCATTCCTACTTTTTATATTCAATTCCGTATTAATTCATCAAATCGTCAATACTTGAGCATTATATTAAATTACCTTGTTTGAAAAATTAAAAAAGTTTTACCTGCTGTGAATAAGTTCTTGTCGTTTAGTCTGGAGCCAAGCATTTCGGTTTTCTTCTTCGATTGCGGATCAACGTTAACAGGAACTCTTTTTTTTTCTTTAAATAATCCAAGAATTAAGACCCTCTAAGTACTAGCGTTTCTTATAAAACACCTTGTATACAGTTTTGTTGATGTACTTGAAAACCGAACAACATTTAATGGTTCAGTTCGCCTTCAAAACCCAAACAGCTAAAGAACGTTTAATTTCAGGCTCATATAAAGAAATCCAAAGCTACGAAGTAATAATGAGAGAGAACTGTACGTTCATCTTTCGAATCGAAATGAAAGCACTAATGTCGCATTTTAACTGCTTTGTGAAATTTTCTTCTGTCGTTAAAAATTAATAAACGGCTGGTATCAGTTACTGCGAAATAATAAATAAATATTTTCCAACAAAATTATGTTCGCGACGTTTTTGATCAAGTCCAATGCCCATCACGCAATCCGAACTAGTACTCGTAAATGCTGTGTAAATATTAGTATCGAAAGATTACTATTTGATCATTTTGATACTACTATCTACATATATTATGCCTGTAAGCGCCAACAAAGATCGAATGGCCCGATGAGAGCTGTATTGGGCGAAACGCGTTGCAATCAACATTATTTACAAATAGTTCAATTAATGTTCGTTTAAAGCGATGACGTAGATCGAATTCAACGATTCTACATAAAATTCATTGAGTATTCTGTCATACGGCTTCATGTAAATCTCTTTTGTAGAATTAATTTGTTTTTAAGGAATCTAGAACATAGAATTTCTTCACATTGAGGTGTCCATATACAGTATGAATCTGAGAAATTTTGATGCCTAAACCTGCATAATATGCGTATGTTAGATCGATCATCATTTTTTGCATGGAATTATTGTCTTGTAGATAACAATGACGATATCATCTTCGAGGCTATTACTACCATTTTTTAATTCGGTATATTAAGGATAAGTTGTCTGTGATGGTATTAAAACTTCAATAAAGGGGCACTGCTGATCGTTTAAATTGCGCCAAATATCAAAAAAAAAAAAATTGCGCAAATATTGGGTCTGGGAAAAAGTTCGTGGCGTTTTTTCAGTAAAATTCAACTGGTCCCCGCATGGCGCGTGGACGAATTCATTTAAACCGAATATGCTCCATTATTATCGACAATGTTTCGCCATTTTTTTGGTAGATCCATGATCCCATCGGTGAAAAACTTCTGTGGTTTCTGGTCGAAAAACTGAATCAAGTAGTTTTCACAGGCTTCTTTTGAAACCAACTTAATTCCATTGAGAGAGTTCTGCAGAGATCGAAACAGATGATAGTCAGAGGGTGCTATATCCGGACTGTAAGGTGGGTGCATCAAAACTTCCCAACCAAACTCTCTCAATTTTTGACGGGTCATCAAAGAAGTGTGTGGTCGGGCGTTGTCATGATGGAAGACAACACCTTTCCTATTAATCAATTCGGGCCGTTTTCTTTCAATCGCCTGGCGTAATCTCTCTAGTTGTGCACAGTAGAGTTGAGAATCAATCGTCTGACCAGTTGGAAGTAGCTCGTAGTGGACGATTCCCCTCCAGTCCCACCATACACACAGCATCACTTTTTTTGGCGTCAATGTTGGCTTAGCGAACGCTTGTGACGGCTCACCATCCTTTATCCACGATCTTTTACGCTTCCGATTATCGTACGTAATCAATTTTTCATCTCCGGTTATTAAACGTTTCAGAAACGGCTCGATTTCATTCCGTTTCAGCAGCGCATCGCAGATGTTAATTCGGTCAATCATGTTTTTCACGCTCAACTCATGAGGAACCCATACGTCAAGCTTTTTTTTGTAACCAGCTTTGTGTAAATGGTTCAAAACAGTTTTGTGGTCAATGCCTAGCTCCATGCCAATATCGACACTGCTGATATGCTTATCTTGTTGGACTTTTTCAAGAATTTCATCAGATTTTTCAGTGATTGGACGACCGGAGCGTGACTCATCTTTCACATTGAAATTTCCAGAACGAAAGCGAGCGAACCATTTCCGCGCAACAGATTTCGATAAAGTACCTTCACCGTACACAGCACAAATTTTACCACAAGCCTGCGCAGCGTTCTTCCCCTTATCATAATAATATTGCAGAATATAGCGAAATTTCTCATTATTCTTCTCCATTTTCAAGTGCGAATAACTTTCCAACCACTGCACCGATTACAATGTTTCTACGCTCAAACTAACGTTCGGAAGGTCATCTAAAAAACGAGCCGTCGGTGGTGTCGCTGTGACTTGTTGTTCTTTAGTTATCGGCAACCAATGCCATCTATCGGGAAAAACGCCACGAACTTTTTCCCAGACCCAATATATGTACTATTTACAAGCATTTCTTGTCACTGTTTACAACTTTGATGGATTACAAAAATACACTTTTATTGTTTTTCTTAATTCCATTTAATCTAGGAAATATCATAGCTATGAAAGTGGTATTTTCTGTTCACTAAGACTGTTGGCTATAAAACTGGACCATGCGTGTGATCTAACTTCTAACATCATATCAAATGTATAACCTTTAAAACACGTTACTATTATATTACCATTATTTTCAATCATCAACAGTGATACTATTTCAGTATTTTTAAATCTAAGTAAGCTAAAACATGGCTTTTATTATACTACTAACTAAAAGTGGACATTTACAAAGGGTGTTAGGAAAGTTATGCAATACAGCTTTGTTTATTTAATTATAATAAGAACAAAGTTTCTTCGCGTACAAATGATCATGCAGAATCGAACGATTTGCTGGTGCATTTAGGCCGGAAATACTTTCTATCTGTGGTAAGTCACTCGCCTGTCCTCACCAAACATTTTTCTCACAGTAGTAACGTTTTCCTCCGTAACTGACGTTCGTGGCCTTCCCGGCCTCTCAGCATCCTCCACTGTTAAATGTCCCGTTTGGAATTCTCTATAACACCTGAATACCATTGTGCGATGTGGACAAACATCACCTACTGCAAGAGTCATTTCTTCGAAGCACTAGAATATGTTTAAACCACGCACGAAATTACAACGCGAAACTGCCCTTATCTCATTTCGTGACCACGATGCTATCGTAAGCACTTTACACTCTCGCTGCTAATGAATAACTGAGCCCATCGTATGAACATATCTCAACATGCAGCAACAAGCAGCTTCCTACGATTCACTGTTGCGTCATATTACAAAATTTTCCGAGTACCCTTCGTATTAAGTAATTTTTATTAGAAATTGTTGAGGAACGTTGTCAACGTTATGTCACGTGAAAATGACATTAGGAAATCATACACAATCTCACAAGTAAACAATTCTGGGGTAAAATTAACACCCAGAAGCAAAATATTTGTATGCAGCTGTTTAAGTTACTTGAGCATTTGTGGAAAATAATTTTGATATCGTCCATATACAGTATAAGTGTTAAATATTGCTATAAGATTGATGGAAATGTATCCTATATAACCGATTTTTCAAAGTTGAAATGCCAATTTATGCATAACATATGTCATATATACAGTAAAAAAGATTTTGGAAGTAATTGTGGTGGTAAAGGAGTTCACAAACCATTCAATGCCAGAGAAATAGAAATAATTCTCCACGAATATAATACTATTAGAAATGAAATTGCGGCTGGTAAGTCTAGAAGATTTGATTTAGAAGGAATAACTGCTGCTAACATGCACGTTCTCAGCTACAGCAAACAGTTAGAGTACACGGCTGGTTGTTGGGCCAAGCAATGTACCCTTGGTCACAGCCGATGTCGAATGATAGAGGATGGACGTGTAGGAGAAACAGTATGTTTCGAGAAAGTGAAAGAAATCAATGACAAATTAGTTTCTCAAATATCCATGGACATATTAATAAATTGCCCACGCCTGTTTCTGCGAAATTTTCCGCGTTTCACGAAGAAAGTTATTGACGAATTGCAGTTGCCGAGAAAAGGTGACGACGAAAGAAATAGGGAAACCGTACAGTTAATGTGGGCAGCAACAAGATACGTGGGCTGTTCTAGAGTATTTTTTCCACACACCCAGCCGAATCACACCACTATGTTTTACGTGTGCCATTTTTTTCCAAAAGGAAATATTGAAGGGCAATCAATATTCCTTCGAGGTAGACCTGTTAGTAAATGTTTTCGCAATAACACGAAAAACTCAAGATACTCCAATTTGTGTGGTCACGTTAGACCATTGGAAGATGAGATGTGGATGGAAGCATTAAAAGGAAATAAGAACCCTTTTAGCAAAGAAATTTTATGTATAATAATATTACATAAAGTTATCGTTTGGATTATGATGGTTTTGAATTTTAGTTTATAACGGTAAATAATAAATTATATGTTTTAAGTATTTTCTGTTATCACCTATTCAATAATAATTATAGTCATAGTAATAATGTGTCTTTATTGATTGTTCAAACAAAGAGGAAGTGCTGCGGATATTCTAGATTCGGAAATTTTTCAAAAAGGGTCTCTGATTTCCCGCCCACGCAGGAGTATTTATAAGTAATACAAATAATAAATGTCCAATATTGAGTTCTTGGGGAACACTACGTAGATGTCAGAGACAAAATTATGGTAACACAAAAATTGCCGTCACTAGACGATTAAACTGTTGCGCTGCACTTCATGAGCGTAGATATGAAATACTCCGCAAACCTTCTCGATTCTCAGTTATAATTTTCTCACTTACTGGAATGAACATGTGGACTTCAATATAGACTATTGTACGTTTTACATAAATACTGTCGCAGTTACGTAGTTCGAAAAAACAACCGTTGTCCAAGGCAATAAATAAATTATTAAAGATTGACTGTTTAATGTACGCTGGCAAAATAATCAAATGTCTAATTTTCGATATACATATGTTATCTAATGCGCTAAATGAAAAATTACCGTAAACAACATCGAAATAGTGCGAAGCTAAATGAAATTGGCGTACGATCGAATGAGCAACTTCTTTTCGATTAATGTATAACACTTAATCACTGTATTCTACGGTTTATTTTATTAAAGAATTAATCATTTGTTTTATTCTGAAAAAAATAAGTGAACTGTATATTTCCTAGTCGGAAAACGTTACAAAATTTTGTACCATTTATTCGTGAACGTATTAAAAATAGAATCGAATCAGAATTGAGAAAATACGTAACTATGTTTATGTGTGGACGAAACAACAGATTGTAAAAAAAATCTGTTACGTCATGTTATAGTACGAGCAATGAAACCATCATCCGTCATCTACAATCACAACAATGTACTGCAAAAGTAATAATAATAATAATAATAATAATAATAATAATAATTTATTGATGTATATGTACATAGACACGTCATTGCATAATCATATATAAATAAAAAGACAAAAAAAAAACCTTTGTGGCTCACAATTAATACGCCACCAAACACGTTAAAACCCGCAAGATCTATACAAAACAAAACACCAGAGTAACAATGAAAATATAAAAACACAAAAATGGCAATGTCAAAATTCATACTTCAGAAAGTCATTTACTGAATAGAAACAGTTCTCCATCAGCACTGTTTTTATTAATCTTTTGAGTCTAATCCATGGTAGGCTCCTAAACCTATAAGGCAAAGCATTATATATCTTCACGGTCACGTAATTTGAACTTAGCTGACTTTTCCCAATGCGATGATACGGTATGACCAAACTACTCTGGTTTCGTGTTTCATATTCGTGAAAATCACCATTTTTGCAGAACTTATCTGGTGACTTATGAACCAACTCCAGGCAATCAAGTATATACAAGGATGGGAGGGTCAGTATTTTGTGTTTTCTGAATAGATTTACACAACTTGTGGTATTAGATACACCACTAAGGGCTCTGATTGCACTCTTTTGCATTCTGAAAACCGCCTCAGCTGCACCAGACGCGCCCCACATCAATAGGCCATACATGATATACTTCCCTGAAAATTTGCATAGTAGACAGTCCTAGCCGCCTCGGGTGTAGCCACTAGTTTCACTCTTCGTATAGAGTATATTGCTGATGCCAGATTGCGACACAAGTTATCAATGTAGCACTATCAAGTCAAGCTGCTCGCAATCAGCAGGCCCAGAAACTTAATATTCACTTTGGGCTCCCCCGCTACTCCCCTTGTTGCTATTGTCAGCTGTTTTTTCATGATTTAATTTCATAATATTGCTATTAAACCACTCGCTTGCTTCCTCCAATGCAGTCTCCATATAAGCCTCTGCAAATTCCCTGCACTGGGCACGCACTATTATGGACATATCATCTGCAAACTGGGTGACTCTACCCACGGTGACACTATGGGGCATATCATTGACATAGATTAGAAACAGAAGAGACCCCAATATTGACCCCTGCGGAACGCCCCGATCAATTGGCGCTGCATCCGAGAGCCGATCATTCCAGTATACCTTCTGTCTTCCGTTTGCCAAATACGAACCGATCAGCTCATTTGCTTGTCTTCTCACTCCATACATGTTTAACTTTCCCAGAATGTCAATGGTTACAGGCAGCTTTTTACTATCATAAATATTTTGAAGATATAAATAAGGTGGTTTTAAAATTTGAGACCAGAGAAGCTGCATCTATCATGAAAAGCCAGTCAAAATTTCAAGATGCGTTAAAACAGATTTACAAACTATTTACAAAAATTACTTCGGTGGGAAAAGAGAAAGTAAAAAATTCTTCGTTGTTAATAAAATTAGTGTAATTAGTGAAGGATCTTCAGGCACAGCTATATGACGTAGAAGACGCAAGAAATTATTGTATTTTAGGAAAGTTTGAAAATTTTTTAGACCAAGATTCGGATATTACCATATTGACACGCAATTCCATCGTTTAGTTTCAAAGATTATTTCAATTATGCATATATGCTATTTCATCGTTAGAAGTAGAATAGTTGTTTTGGGTTTGCTGAAACAATTGTGCAAGCATATTTCATGCTTCAAATATTTAACGGGTCTTTTAAAAACTCTTAAAGATGCATAAAATGGTAGATGTTTCACCATGTTTTATAAATTGCTACGTACTATTAATTTTATTTTGTGTTTCTGCTATTAAGTACACGCCTATAGCGGACAGCTCAGTCGCAATATACATATAAATAATTGTACATAATCTTATATATTTTTTTGTGTATAAATATACTCCAATTCCTTGTTTATATTAAAAGAGAATAATGAGAATTTGTCTGCTGGGCATTGGGTACGGCTAAACTCGTTATGTGTGATGACGGTTCACGTGCAGATTCAGACAGAAAACCAAATTCTTCTTTCCATTCAATTACGCATTTTATACTTTTTAATAGAAGTATGAATTAAATTCAGAACAAAATAGTCTAATAGTAAATAGTTGATATATGTCAATAAAAGTGAGCCAAATTAAGTTATCATAAATTAATATTAAATTCTTAACAAGATTATTTCTTTTTTCATTTATTTTAAACTATAATAATATAATTATTAATGAGAAAAAAGACTTGATTTTAATAATTCTGTAATGCAAATAGTTGCTTTTCTATGTACATTTATTTAGTTACTAATATAAAAAAAATAAACTATTTCATTAATAAACGAACTATGTTGATAATAAATAGATTTATTTAAATAACAAATTAATTTACACAAACTTTAAAAAAATAATAATCTATGATCATCATCGTGAATTATAGATATTTATTATATCTTTATCGTGACCACAATCTCTAATAATAATATTTCTGTATTGTTGGCCTTTTGTTAATTAAGCTAAATTTTCACTAATATTAAATTGATATGTGATTTTTTAAATTATAAATAATAATATTTAACTATGGATTTTAAAATAATGCTTATCCAAATGCATAACCTATATTGAAAGGGGTGATTCATTTGGAGGTACTTTTCTCAAAAATTAAAAAAAAATAAAAATTTCATTTTTATCGGGTATTCTTCATTAGCACACAAAGGAACCATTCTTGACATTTATTTTTAAAAATTATTTCCTTAAAATGTTGGCCCTAATTGCGCCTAATATGGTCCATTTCGAAGTTCGAATTTTCAATGACGCATTCAAACATTTCAAGTGGTATTTGGCGAACAACGCGAATAATGTTGGCTTCTAATTACCAAATCGTAGCTGACTTATTCATGTAGACTTTGGACTTTACGTAACCCCAAAAAAGCATTGCAAGAATCATAATTAAGTCCTTCTCTTATTAATTCTCCACATTTCCCATTTTTTTATACACAGGTGCCACATTTTGAGGGCAATTCGTAAGTAATCATGTAAATATCTTCATATCTTGTCCTTTTAACATATGTTTATATCATACATATGTGCAATAAGCAAACACATACTTAAACTCTTCAATGCCTTAACACTCAACTAATATTATAGTGTTCATATTTATCACTATCACAGTCTTTTTTAATATCAGTTCTAGATGTTTTACAACTTATTAACACTTTTTAAAATTAAAATACTTTATTCTTATTTGGAATGTATGTGTATTATGCGTTTTGTGTATATTTTTATTATGTGTTTTATAAATATTATTGTTTCATGATTAGATTTGAAGAAAGCATTTGAAATTGTCGATAGAGAAATCCTACTACAGAAATTGGAAAAATATGGAGTTGAAAGTACAGAACTGTCATGGTTCAGAATCTATGTATTTGAGTAATAGAACTCAAAGAACGAAGTGTGGCAGATATATCGACACCAAGACCAATGGACATAGGTGTTCCTCCTTATTTCTAATTTATGTTAATGACATGGAAAAAATTCTACAAAAATGCATGTTTGCTGATGATACACTCATCCATACGTGTGGTGTAAATCCAGATGAATGTGTAAATAACATAAATGAAGACTTAGCAAAAATTGAGAAATATCTTAAAATGAATAAAATGAAGCTAAACACAAATAAAACGAAAGCAATATTGACCAATGGAAATACAAATTATAACATATGTATTGAAAATGAAAATTTTGAAAAAGTAAAAGAAATAAAATATTTGAGTATAATAGTGGACGATGACTTGAGTGTCATACCGCATTTTGAATATGTTTGCAAAAAGATATCGAAAAAAATTGCATTTTTGAGAAGAATCCGCTATAGGATTTCAACTATCACTGCGATTATTATCTACAACACAATTATAAAACGGCATTTTGAGTACTGTTTCACGATATTATTCTTAGGTAATCAGCAAATGAAAGAAAGACTTTAGAAATTACAAAAAAGGCATGCGCTGTATTCTGAGATGCAACAGAATGACACATACATATAAGTGATATGTTGAACAGGCTGCAGTGGCTCTCCATCAACCAACTACTCGTTATGAACACTCAATTATTTATATTCAAAATTAAGACAGGAAATATGCCAAACTATATGCAGCGATATCTGGTCAATGTAGCTGAAGTCCAGCCATACAATTTGAGGAACGCCAACGATTATAGATTGCCTTTGGCAACAACAAGTTTTTGCGATAATGTTATATTTTATAAAGGTCTGAAAGTTTTTAATGAAATGCCTCCAGAAATAAAAAATGAAATAAATTATTATAATTTAAACGTAGGATTATTGAATACGTCAAGAGAAATTTCTAATGTTTTAATGTTAAGTACCAATCATTTTTGAATTTAGATGTATACTTTTAATTTAATGTATGTTTTTTTTGTGAAAAATTTTAATATTTAATTTGAAATTATATACTTATGTAATAGCAACAAGAAATGCTAAATAAATAAATCAATCAGTCAATCAATCATGTATATTATGATGTTCTTCATACAGTAATTATATTTATTATACTGGTGGCTAGCAACTTTTGTCGTCGTGTACACATTGTACATCAGAAGACCGGGTAGTTGCATGACGTTTCCCCAATAGCTGTAGGGTTGACAGCGTCAAACATTTCCACTCTATTGGGGTGCTTGGGTACCTCGATGCGTTGAACGCGAAGCGACGTATTTTGAACTGTTTTTCGTACGTATTCGAAATAATATTTATACGTATAAAACAATTTGAAATGTTTCTTTTCTATTTAGTATACGAACTGCTATATTTACACTTGTAGAATTATAAGCACATGTACCTCCACATACCGAACAGTTCGCTGTTCAAAATAAAATTATTGAAAGCATTTGTGAGTTTTATTTCAATTACATAGCGCTTTCGAAACAGAGAATTACCTTAACGAACTGAAACTAATTTATTGTATTTACTCGTATATGTATTAACTGTCACATAACCTTATAATTTTGCAATTAATATACATACGCTCACTACTGTTATCTGCTTCTGGGCTTCCGGGCTGGAACTGCGTCACTTGTATATCTGCCAACGTTTCGTACCCATTTATATGGGACATCTTTAGGGCACAACTACTGCACTGAAACACACTACTGGGTTTTCAGATCTTTTTCTAGGAAAACTATCTATGTACATCTTAGGCAATTACTAATGAGAGAATGCTTATAATTTCAAGCTTCTCTAGTATTGGGTTGGCAACTAAGTACTTTCGATTTTGTAGTATAAAATAAAACACTTTTTTTTAAACAAAGAATAGTTTTTAATCAATTATATATTTTCCATTTTGCTCAATGACCTTCTTCCATCTTTCTTTCAGCTGCATGATTCCGCGCTCATAAAATTTCTGGTCCTTATCAGCAAAAAACTGAACCAGGTGCGAGTGAAGGTCATCGTCATTTGTGAAAGTTTTACCATTCAAAGAATTCTGCAAACTTCGAAATAAATGGTAATCAGATGGTGCTAGATCAGGGCTGTATGGGGGATGTGGCATCACTTCCCAGCCAAGCTCCAATAGTTTCCCACGAGTTGCCAAAGATGTGTGAGGTCTTGCATTATCTTGGTGGAAAACTACACCCTTCCGATTTGACAATTCTGACCGTTTTTCTTTGATTGCTTCATCCAGTGTTATTAATTGTTGACAGTAAACATCAGAATTGATGGCTTGGTTCCTTGGAAGAAGCTCAAAAAACACAACACCTTTGTAATCCCACCAAACTGACAGCATGTTCTTTTTTGGATGCAATTCCGTTTTCGATGTGGTTTGAGCTGGTTTATCGTGTTTGCTCCATGATCGTTTTCGAACTATGTTACTATACAGGACCCATTTTTCATCACTAGTGATGATTCCTTTTAAGAAAGAGTCGATTTCATTTCGTCTAAGGTGCATATCGCAAAAGTTGATTCTTTGTGCTAAATGAATTTCTTTCAATTCGTGAGGTACCCAAATATCAAGCTTCTTAACTAGCCCAAGGTATTTTAAATGTTTTTGAATTGTTGTGTGCGATACATGTAGCCTCTCCGCAACCTCTCGAACAGTTATATGACGATCCTCTTCAATTATGACTTTGATTTGGTCATCATCAATTTCAGTAGGCCGACCAGAACGTTGCTCATATTTGAGGGAAAAATCTCCAGAACGGAATTTTTTATACCAATTCTGACACGTGCGCTCTGTTAAGCAATTAGCACCATAAACTTCACATATTTTTTTGTCAGCCGCAACAGCTTTCTTTCCTTTACGATAATAAAATAGTAAAATATTTCGTAAATGTTCGTTTCTGCACTCCATTTAAAATTAACCCACAACTAATAGCTTTAATAAAAATCACGCACTACTTGCTTCTGAAGTTACGTCAATGTGACTAGTATCACGCGACAAACGGTAAAGTACAGCATTAACATACGTTACACAAAAAATAAAGCAACGCTCTCCATTAGTAAAAACCGAAAGTACTTAGTTGCCAACCAAATATATATATAAACATAAGACAAAAAACGATCGTTAACCAATAAAATTAATACAAATAAAAAAAGCCTATTGATAAATTTAGAAATGAAATTAAACATATTTATATATTTATATGTAAGGAAGTAAGTATGATTTTCGTTATTTATATACTCAAATTACCTGGAGCATAGACGTGTTCCAAAGTAATGGAAGATTTAAAATGCAAATAGACTTTTTTATTTTAAATCTTCTGTACAGGAAATACATTTATTCATCTAAATATGCTTGTCAAAACTGAACTAAATATCTTAATAATTATTAAATATAAACAAAGTTATTTAAAATTCCATTATAGATTTTAAATTTATATGAAAAAATCTTCCTTTAAATATCTTTAAAAATTAATATTTTTGCAATATGTTGAATTTGTATGTTTGATTTATATATTTCTTTAAAATCAATCTATTCCCGTAACAATAACCTTTTTCAATTGTTCTGAGACTTTGTTTTAAAATTTATACATACATAGTTATTACAATGCTAACTAATCCTGTCAATAACCTTCACGATATTCTGCTATCTCTTTCATATTAACATATTGTTATAATATATATACAATATAAATTGATCCTAAATAAATATATAATTTAAATATATAGCGTTTTTAAACTATATATATTGTAACATATATAGTTTAAAAACCCAAAACATATTTATTTAGGATCAATTTATATATTATTATAATTTATATATATATATATATATATATATATATATATATATATATATATAATTATTACTAATGAATAATATCATTGTCTCCCTGTCTCGTCCAAAACAGAAATGTATTCAACGACAAAGCGAGAACGCGTCTATCTCGCATGTCGATAACTAAGTTACCGGAGCGTATAGACAGACGCTTGCGACACGGCTTTTTGCCAATTAAAGAATGTTAAATGAAATAATTTTCATTGACTATCTTGAAAAAGTATTATGTAATTATCTCTAGATTAGAATATTCAAGAGAAAAACCTATGCAGTATTATTCAATATTTACATAATAAACATGACAGAAAATGATTTCATTTCTTTTTATCAAGAAATATTTGAAGTGAAAGTGCGTGAGCTAGCAGACATAGTAGGCATTTCAAAAAGTGCGGTACATCGTATATTACCTGAAGATTTGAACATGAGAAAGCTGTGTGCAAAATGGTTGCCGCGTTTGCTCACACTCGAGCAAAAACACTGTCGTGAAGATATTTCAGTTGAGTGTTTAGCGAAGTTTCACAGCAACAAAGCAGAATTTTTGCGCCGTTTCATAACCATTACTTCACATCCGAGACCATAGAACAATCAAAACAATGGACTCAAAGGGGAGAACCGGCTCCAAAGAAGGCGAAAACCGTTTCATTCGCAGGCAAGGTCATGGCATAGGTGTTTTGTGATGCGCGTGGAATGGTTTTCATTAACTACCTTGAGAAAGAAAAAACTATCAACGGCGAGTATTATGGGAAATTATTGCAACGTTTGAGCGAAGAAATCAAGCGCATTTGGCTAAGAAGGAAGTGTTGTTTCATCAAGACAATACACCAGCTCACAAATCCGTTATTGCTTTCACCAAAATTAATGAATTAAAGTTCAAATTGCTACCTCGTACACCCTATTCGCCAGATTTAGCCCCCTAGGATTATTTACTGTTTCCAAACTTAGAAAAAATGGCTCAATGGTCAAAAATTTTCAAACGATGAAGCAGTGATGTCAGCAGTTAATGGCTATTTTGAGGAGCAAAACAGTTCTTATTATAAAAAGGGTATCGAACTTATTGAACATCGCTGGGAACAGTGTATATAGCTGAAAGGAGATTATGTTGAAAAATAAATATATTTCTTTCCAAAACTTTTGTGTTTTCTTTGTTGGGTCGGGTACTTCTTGGACCACCCTCGTAAATAATATTATGGGATGCCGAAATGTGTTGTTACTTGTCCCAAGAAGAAATCCGAACAAAATTAAATTTAATGAAGTGTGCTTTTAATCATTAAAGAAATGTTGTTCAAAAATAATTTCCTTTGTAAGAATAATAAACGAAATAATTTTCTTTATGTTATTCTCTCCAATTTGATTCTTATTCATTATTTTTGGCACCATATATTTCATTTAATTGCCGCGGTTCTTTCTGTAGATAGTTTGACGCCAAAATAAGTAACCTAATTACTGGAAGCTAATAAAAAGCTATCCCATAGTGCATTATTATATGTTTCTTGTTTTTCCTATAATTGCATATAAGGCTTTTCAATTAGAAAAATAAAGATGTGTGCTGTCTACTATATTATCCAATAAAAATGTTTACTGTATCGCTGTTTAATGTGCTACTTAATGGATTTATTTCATAAAATATCGATAATCGAAATGCATTTCCTTTAGCAGTTTGGATTATATTTCGCTGTAGCTATTACATACGTGACCTAGTTAATTGAAAATCTATTAAACCTTAGATTCTCATTTCCAGTTCCTCTACTATAAGTAAATAATTAGTTAAAACGGTAATATATAGCTAAAACTATATTAGAAAGACAAAATCTAATAAAAATATTCATCTTGACATAATCTTTAATAACAATAATAGTAATAACAACACATTCGCTCACTCATCAGAAGATTACCCAATAAAGAAGAATATAATTTTATTTACATTTAAATGCAAGGATAATAAGAGTAATGATAATAGTAATAATAATATTCCTTCTTATAAAAACAAAGCACAACAAAGCTTGTTTTAATTTATTTTATCATATAACATATAATATCTCAGTATTGACCGCGTACAGTCCGAGCTCAAACCCATAGATTTATCGTTTGAGTAAAAAGTTTCCCTGCATTAGGTTGAAGAACTAAGTAAAATCTACGCATTAATAATTATATTCCCTTTATGTACATAAAACTCCTAACTACACAATAAGATGAATAATAAATAGTAGTCTTCATGATTCTTGAACCTAGGCTGAATCTAAGACAATAATCCATGATAATAATAATATACGAAAA
The DNA here is from genome assembly GCA_031893035.1 of Dermolepida albohirtum. Classification (NCBI taxonomy): domain Eukaryota; kingdom Metazoa; phylum Arthropoda; class Insecta; order Coleoptera; family Scarabaeidae; genus Dermolepida; species Dermolepida albohirtum. The sequence goes on along the minus strand of JAVIWB010005345.1, from coordinate 664,285 downwards.
ATGTATATTATTATTAAGGATTGCTGTCTTAGATTCAGCTTATGCATTTGTTAAAATAATAATTGACCAGTATTCAAGCAATTGTTTATATTCTGTATTATAATAGATACCAAAATTGTACTAACCACCTAACCATTGTGAATCATCGAATTGAAGAAGATTCTAATCTATCTACAATACTCAACAATGACGTCAGTTAATGTACAGTTTACCAGAGATAGTGTTCAAAAGGTTCTTTCCAACTGGTACAGGATACTTCGAATTGGGTTGATGAACGTTAAATATAAGAGATTCTAAAAGAATGAATCTATTCCATGACGCAATGTTCGAGTTCTCAAACATTGTCACAGAACGAGTCACTGATCAATTGGAAGAGGTGGGTTTAAAGTTTCAGTGTCACGCGGGCGCTATTGGTATCATAGTACCACCCCGTTGTTTGTTTAAAATCGAAATGGCAAGTCGCTAGCAAAAAACTTCTGTAATCTTGAATTCACCTAAACAAATACGATTGTTATGATGCAGGGTGCTTTCTGAAGACGGTTAGATATTACACGGCCGTCTCCGAAGAACATACGACGGTGATTTCGAAAGTTTACAGAGAGTGATTGCACATGAAGGAAAAAGTCCAAGCTGACCGTGAGTTTCGAAGGAACAAGTAGAGAATCCATGCTAAATTTATGCCAAATCCTAGGAAGTCCAAATCAATGGATTTTCCAATAAAATAAATAGTTCTATATATTTTCTAAAAGAAGAAGTGTCCTAGAGTTGAATTGGTCGCAAGGGGACCGAAGATCTTACATTTTATGCTCCTTGAGAGGTCTCAATAGCTCACCGTACGTGGATATGTAAAAAGATAAGTTTATGCTTCTCCATTACCTGGATGACACTAAATATTAAAAAGCAATAACAGTCAACTCAGTGGATTGTTACATGCAATCATGAGTTTTTAAAGAATTTTCATAGCGCTTTAATGTGTCAGTGCCGCAGGTCAGATATAAAATTGAACACCCAAATCCATTATCCCAGTTCAGTTCTAAACTGTTTGAGATCAAACCATAAATAAGATAAGTAGCAGGACCGGTTGTTCAAATAGGAAGCAATCAAATTAAAGACCGCAGAAGAAAAACCGAAAGACGTTTTCGCGTTTAACCAGTTAACTACGGAATTTGTTTTTAAGTCTCTTACTCGGTGCGTGATCAAAATCAAGCGATGACGTGATACACGTCCAACTCAATACAAATGAATGTTAATTCATTATCTAACATCAAAATAAAATAAACACTTTTGCCTTGCCAATCTAAGCACATAAAATTTTCGACCAGGATCTCTACAAGAGAGCTCTAATATTTTCTTGCGTATTCCATTGAGAACTCCTAGTTCCATCCTATTCTTCTGATCCACTGTTACTACAATGTACATTTCCAAGTTCATTTGCACCTGAAATATCCTCTTCTGATTCGCTTCCGCTATAAAAATCCCTTTCTTAGTCACTCCTCTTCTTTTTGTCAGAAGATTTTTTCACACACATTTCTTCGCTTTCCGTTATGCAAGACTTCATTATCATCACTCTCTAAATCACTAATCTGGAGAATAAAATTTAACAATATCGAACTATTTTTTAGTTCATTTTTATACTACTTTATATTTTACTTTATTTTGATAATAATGAATAGTTAAAAAGTCCACAAAGAGTTATTTTTGAAACTTATAAGTATCACGTTGTTGCCACAAACCAGAAATTACTAAGGACCTTCATATTTCTAGAAGGAATATCCGCTATATTACAGGGAAATGCCGATATACAAGTTGAGTACGGGGAATACCCGATGCATTAGGAGAAATAAAAGCGATATATTGTGCGGGGAATAACATCTATACCAAAAAATTTAACCTATTTTTTTTTCATTTATAGCAGGCTTACTGATATTACGTGTATAAAGAGAACGTACCATTAAATGACATTTTTATTACATTTTACTGAAATTTTGAGTTTTTTATCGACCGGTAATTTTTTATTTTACGTTTATACACGTCGATAGCACCAAAATGAAGATTTGGGTTGGCGTGTATATACGTCAAACGCAGTTAGCTTGTTAAACTTTAGTTTTCTTTCAACTGATGATGGCATTGTATAGCGCAATAATTGCTATGGTTTACAAAATAAAATTTTTGATCTCAATTGTGTACTTCTTCATTGTTACACTAATCGTTGATAGAAAAATATATTAGAGAAATGGTCGTTTAACAGAAGTATTCAATTCCTTTTAAATCATAGTTACTATCTTAACTAGACAAATACACGTAAAATCTGGTATGTAGACTTCCGCGGTCGTGGTCCATACTATCTGCTTCTGGGCTTCCGGGTTTCCGGGCTGGAACCGCGCACTGAAACTGACGCGGTTTCAGTGCGACAGACAGTAGCAGTAGTTGAGCCCTGAAGATGTCCCATACGAGTGGGTACGAAACGGCGGCAGTTACACCAGTGACGCGGTTCCAGCCCGGATGCCCAGAAGCAGATAAAATACACGCACATTTCATAATAAAACTATTTTCATTACTTACATACTTGAAGATAGACATTTAAGAAATTTAACACATTGTTTCGAAATATCTATCTTTTGAACACAATTTCCACTTCAACATAAAGATGTCCTTTCCTCTGTAATCGAGTTTGATAAAATTAGTTTATTTCAAGTGTATTTACATTGTTCTAACGTTAAATGTAACCAACAAAGATGAGAGAACTTTAAATGAAGTACGTCACGATAAAAGCCGTTAATTATAATAATTCATGTTAGCCCGATTATATATTCTAATTTCAATTTTGCAAGTTAAATTCGCGTGGTAATAATCCACGGCACTTTGCCACTTGTGAAAGCTGAAGAGAACAACATTTTAATTAAGTTTCACTGTAAAAAAGTTATTAGTGGAAGTTTAAAGCTATTTTTTTAGATACCTTTAAATGATTTCTATGTTACAGTTTCATCATTGTCTATTAAATCAAAGTGTTTACTTTCCAAGAACATAGAGCGAAGTTAATTGAGAATAAAGTACAAAGACTTAATCTTCTGAATCTCTAGGAGCGAAGGAAATGTATATTAGAAATGCGAATCGTGATATAGACATGTTCCCGATATATGGTTTTCGTCAATCACTGTAAGGTAAAGAGTTTCCATTCTCGGAAATTGTGAAATCGCTTGCCATATCGATCGACTTAAATGTCAAACAGAGTATGTTGTAAAAGATTTAATCTAATAAATGCTAGAAATCAACTCAACTATCATATATTTTCTTCGACAATTCTGTTTCTCAAATGAAGCCAATATTAGAATAAATTCAGATCACTTATTAAGCTTATTGCTTTCTAGATACTTTATAAAATAAAATAAATACCTTTAGAGTTAAAATTTAAATTCGTATTGAGTTCCGTAATTGATTATTTTCTAATCACATAACTAGGTAGTATAACGAATAATTTGGTGATATCAATAGGATTTTTTTTTTCTAAAATCGGATATTTTCTCCGTACTCTTTCGTGCATTGTGAACGTTATCAAAAACTCCGATATATATAAGTAGAACAGTCTTTTAGCTCCAACAATCATGTGAAGTTGATTGTAATGAATCCACTTTTCAAATGTTTCTAAATCGGCTAAAACTTCAACTCATTTTGTTCACTAACCAATATTTCTTGGGTAAAAGATATTCTTTATGTTAATCGCTATACATTACAGGTAAAAATATCTTCTATGTAATTATTATTATATATATATGTAATTCTAATTTAATTTGAATGGCAAAGGACTGTAAAGATTAAAATAAAAGTAAGAACACCTCAAAAGATTTCTGAATACACAACAAGGAGGAACCTGAGTTCATCTGAATTTAAATAGAAAAATAATAATGATAACAATAACATTCTTTCTTATACAAATACGAAACATCATAAAGCTTGTATTAATTATGATGAATAATAACACCACAGTATCAGCTGCGTACACTCCGAGCTTAAACTCTCAAATATGTGAGTTGTGTGGAAAGTTTTCCTGCGTTAAACTGAGTACGTGCGAGAAATCTATCCCATAATAGATCAACAATTAAAATAATAGTTATAACAAAGTAATAAGAAAGCATTATATGTTAATCTCTCTGATATAAGTGAACGCACTTATATTACTTTATAAAATTATATAACAGAACATCTATTGGATATGCCAAAAGGAACATGCATATAATGAACCAAGGACACATAACGAAGTGACGAGAGAATGATATCTCGAAATAACCGAGCTACTAGAATACAATGACGAATAAATCTGAGCTGAACAGCGTTTAGATACTTAAAAGTCATATTTAAAAATAATGTCTCTACACATAGAGGGAAAAGTATTAGATTAATGCGTCATAGTGATGACTTACGTATTGGAAACTTTAACTCTTCAGTTTCACTGCAACAAACAGTAGCAGCAATTGAGGCCTGAAGATGTCCCATATGAGTGGGTACGAAACATCGGCAGTTATAACAGTGACGCCGTTCCAGCCCGGAAGCCCAGAAGGAGATAGTATGGACCACGACTGCGGAAGTCTACGTACCAGTTTAACTCTAAATTAAATAGCAGCAGAAAAGGTTCGAATAGTCCAAAGTGGAATGGAAATATCTGATTGGAGCAACCCAGAAAAAATTAAAAACCGAGAATTAAGGAAGAGAATACAAGTTACAGACGTTATTGAAAGAATAAGAATCATAAAATGGAATTGGACAGGATATTTAGTCAAAATAAAGGGTGCAAAGTGGACAGGAATAATGGTAAAATGGAGACCAAGGGATGATAAATAAAGGAAGACTATCTATGCGTTAGGCAAAACACATCAAAAAAATATACCCTAACTGGATGAATGAAGCATAAAGGAGGACATGGAAAATTGTAGGGGAGTCTATGATCAGCGATGAATGAAAAAAGGGGCTATTTGATGATAATTGATGACTCTAATTATCATCTATAATTTTTTGCATCCACTCGTACTGTAAGAGTGTGTAGTTTATTCAACATCAATGGTATCACTTCATAATCCTACAAAGACGAAGTTTACTAATTATTGTGTTTCATTGCCATTCTCATCATTAAACTTTTTCTTTTGTTGACCGTTATAATAACGATTCTGGAAACGTGTCCAGTTTTACCCAATCTGAGCAGTTGCCATTCCCCTCTTTAACAAACTTAGACATGCACCATACTGTTCCAATATCTTCTTCTGCAGATTATCTAAATGTCAATTCCAATGCCAAACTGTCACAGTTTGAGATCATTTCATCCAACATCTTTAGCAAAAATTAGTTTTCTATTTAAACACTTACTTAATCATTCCTATTGTAGCCAAAGCACCGAAGTCTTTCATTTCCCCTACGAATTTTCTCTATGCCTTTCGGTTTTTGGCTAAGTTCGTTACTTCTTGCCATGTGTTTCCTCTTCTTTTTATTACATCAATGATGACTTTATTACATATTTTGGGTCGTCTTCTTATTCTGTTTATTAGTGTTGCTATAATTTCTAGCTTTTCTTTTTGTATATTCTCATCAGATACTCCGACTAACTTAATTGTTTTTTAATAGCTGTCATGAAATAGTTTGTTCCCATTTAATTTTTTTATAAACTCACTAATGAATTGGATCCAATTTTTATTTACATCAACCGGTAAATATACGGTAAAGTATAAATAATATAATAATTTATAGACTAATTAGTAAGGCTAATATGTAAGAAAGAAAAGATGACGATAGAATGGGAGATTGAGCTATATTCAGGAATCCCACAATAAACGGGAACAGAATATCTCTCTTTAAACATTTGAACGATTTAAAGGGAAAAGAATGTTTTAATGAAAAAAAAGGTCCAACACGCCGTAGAAACCTTGATCAGTTTCAGAGATTCTATTCTTTTTAAATTAGTATTTATACCCTTCTTTGTCATTGATAGAAGTGGGTTCAAATAGACACAAATGGATTTAGTTAATAAAATAATAAAATTTGTTTTTGAGAAACTACTTTTAGATTTTCCTTGAATTCATTTTCAGTAACATAATATACGAGGTGAATTAGAAAGTAAATGTAGGTACAGGTACCTCGCAATGTGAATCATTCTAATCTTTCACTCCCAATGCAGAAATCAAGGAGAGAAGAAGTATAGTCGCTCCACTCGGTGGTTACACCGAAAAATAATTTAAAAACAATTTGAAAATGTATTATATTTGCAAAATGTAACAGTCTCCATCAATGAAAATAAAGTTGTTATAAAGAAACCGGTTTAGTTTCCGATTCACCCTTATATATTAAAAGCACGTACACAATAAGAAAATATTCACCGTACTAGTACATCACTTTCCTGTATTTTATGCATTTTGTAGATAAAATATAGAAACAAATAAATCCTAGTTGTTGCTCCAGCAGCAGTTTTTTTTTACTGTTTTGTGTTCAGATATTCTATTCTCAGCCGTCTGTTGATTATACAAAAGTTCGTCATTTATCAAAGTCATGCCCAAAAAAATATTGGCACATAGATGATACGCCACGTAACTCGCTGCTATCGCTAAATTATGAATCGTATCTCACTTTTCAGCATTGATGAAAAACCAATATATTCGGCCCACATCAATTTACGCAGCAATATTTACTGACCCTTCTCAAAATAAAATATAGTAAAGTCAATCTTTCAAGTGTTATAGGTAACAGGAAAAATACTGCCTTCGTAGATAGTTTCAATCGACATATTTAGAAGATTTAAAGAAACTACAATAAAAATGTAGTGGATCCAAGAATATCAAACAAACGTGGCATTTTAATCTAGTATATATTTAGGTTTCTCTGTAAGAAGTTTTCCCAAAAAAATAATTAAAATAAATCCTGAGTAATTGATTGTATTGCTTCACAAAAATATAAAGTACGAGGATTATTTAAAAAAGAAAAGAAATAGAGACTCTCGTTTCTATTGCAAAAAAGAATGTTTTCATCGCCTTTTTAAGACTAAAACAAAACATGTGGTTACTAATCGAAGACCGCGAAAGAAGATTCTTGGCATTGGAAATACCTAACAGCTAAAATTTAATCACTAAGGTTGATATATAAACCCTTTCCACATTCACTTTTGTAATTCTGTATACGCATTTCGACAACAAAGTTGTCATCATCAGCAGATTAACCGCAAAGTGTCGCACCTGGTAAACCACGGCGAAAAATACCTGTACGAAAACATACTCCGTACGCGGTACACACCATTGAGAATCTAGACATACACTAAATGTTCGTTTCACAAGATTTTTGAAAATTGTTTTACTTAAACTAAGGTAAATGACATTGGAAAAAAGGGAACACGGACACGACCGATAAGTACCTGCATGTGATTTATTACTGTGTTTCTCTTCTTCGGACATTAAGCAGACCGTAAAGGGTCGTCTGCATTGGCCCATTGTCACTATTCACCACATGGCTTTTATTCTTTAAGATGTGCATGCTTTCATACGTGTCTAATTCACGATAATTATACACGTTCTTTATCAAATCTAAACAATCCATGTTAACACTGTGGTTCTTTTCTAACACGTGTCTCGTTATACCTGATTTTTCTGGTCGGTTGAATTTTATTTGCGCAAGGTGTTCTTTATACCGGGTTTCGATCGATTGTTTAATTTGGCCGATGTATTGTTTATTGCAATCTAAACATTCAATTCGGTTGATTTCCGACTTTTTATTATCTTCGATTTTGTCTTTTGCATTTCCTAAAAGAATCAGAAAGAATTACAAAGAATTATGAAAATTAATTTGAGATATTTTAAAATAAAGAACTAAATTAATGTATCGATGATGTAGTTAACATACTTTTTACGTGTAAGATACACAGCTAATCTTTTCTGCTGTATTGATTGTACCCACGCGATCCGAGCGACGCTAAGAATAAAAAGCGAAGACACTGTCGATCTGGAGAGAATTCGCTTTGTTTACTTTGACTTATAACTGTGTGTTTCAATATTTCATTTTACGTATTGTCGAAAATACATATATGTAATCACATATGAGTAGGTCGCCGATGGCCATGATTTTGAAAATTGAGTACATGTTTACATAATTAATTTGATTCCGTTTCTACGTTCAAAAACGAGTTTCTTTGAATACCAATTTTATGATTCATATTTACATAAGTGCCTGTAACAATATGCAATATGCATATTATTGCTATAAAATCATTTGAAAATTCTCAAATAACAAAATTTTTACTGAGAGTTGTTTGTCATATACTTGACTAACGCAACGTTGATGTCGCTTTTATCTGGCGTAAGAAATTGAAACCTACGAGTAGATACCAATAAAATGGTGAATGCATTTAAAATTACGTATAGAATATTTTCAGTCATCACACGGTACGTGGACTTCTGCAACCTACAATACAGCCGTGCGTCTTGCTATCATATATTTATTTTCAGGGACAACTGCTTTGAAAGTAGTTGCACATTGCATTGAAGACAAAGTATAAATAATGCTTCACAAAATTTTGTAAATTGTGCAATATTATAAATGAATATAAATTAATTTATATTACTTTAGATCGCGAATATGAAATTCCTCATAAAAGTTTATGAGGAGAGACCGCGTATTAATCGTAAAAGCAGAATTCCCTCATTATAATAATAAAACGCATATTTTATAGGGCGAAAGAGAGCATCGAGTTTAGATTCTATACAATCACCTTCATACAAAGACGAACGAAAAAGAAAATCAAAAACGAAACTGAAATATTTATAACTCCTTTTAAACGTAAATCAATATCATCACAATCAAGAATTTATTCAAAAATGATTTGAATATTTTTTTCCGAACATAGATGCCATAACATTTTCAATCTCAAAACAACTTATATTTGGAGAGACGTATTCGTAAAATTGAGGTGTATTCGTAAAGGACATTCGAATATGTTTCACGCTTTAGTTTTCTTTTTACAATTTATATAAAACGTATGACATACAATTTAAAATTCATTCATATATTAATTCAGGTTATTTTCAGTCGACGCATTGGTTATATCGTCGACGAAATACATTATTTTCGAGAATATTTCAAAGCGTATAAATTCACTTATATTTTACAACTCTTCATAGTGCTCAGGCGCTGTAATAAAAATTAATAGTTGAAGAAACTAGATTCACATTTTAAAAATATTGCATTACAAAAGAAGAAGTTTTATTAACGCTCGGGAAACTCTAAAAATATTTTATAGACATTCATGTTTGAGAAATATAAAACGGGTGGGCCATCTATCGGTTTAAATTTTAACCACTGGTTATTTCGAATTTGGCTATACTTACGTCATTCTATTCTGTCACAAAATTCAGTATATTATCTCCACTGAACGACATGAATCGATTTACGCTTGAGCAACGTTGGGATTTATTGGAAATGTATTTCCAAAACAAAGACATTTGGTCAGAAATTGCGCGAAAATGTCGTATAAAATTTGGTCGGAGGAAAGGACCAACAGTGCCCGGTATACGCAAGTTTATTGCTAAAGTTCGTAAAACTGGTTTCACTGTTGATGCGCCAAGACGTGAGCGTGCTCGTACAGTGCGTACACCCGAAAATATCGAAGCTGTGGCTGAGAGTGTGCGTGAGAATCCATTAACATCAACTCGTCATCGTTTTTAAGAATTGAACATTTCACGCACCAGTTTACGTCTAATTTTTCGAAAAGGTCTAGATATGTCACCTTACAAAGTTCAATTGGTTCAAGAGTTGAAGCCGCATGACCATCCGCTTCATTTTCGCTTCGCTAGATGGGCCAACGAGAAACTGCACGATGACGTCGATTTTGCCAAAAAAATCATCTTTTCGGATGAAGCTCATTTCCATCTTGGTGGGTACGTTAACAAGCAAAATTCCCGTATTTGGGGCTCAGAAAACCTACACATCTTCTTACAGAAGCCAATGCACCCATTACGAGTGAGTGTTTGGTGCGGCTTGTGTAGCGGAGGCATCATTGGCCCATATTTCTTTGAAAATGAGGACGGCGCAACCATTTCGGTCAATGGAGACACCTATCGCACCATGATAATCGATTTTTTTGTGCCCACTCTTCATGGTATTGATGTGAACGATGTTTGGTTTCAACAGGATGGTACAACTTGCCACACATCTCATGCCAAAATCGATTTATTGTGTCAAACGTTTGATAGCCGTTTAATTAGCCGAAATGGTGATGTCAATTGCCCGCCAAGAAGCTGCGATTTGCCACCGTTGGACTATTTTCTGTGGGGCGCCTTTAAAGACAAGTGTTATGCCGAAAAACCAGACACAATTGAGTATTTGCTTTGGTGTGGTTTTCATCGGAGACGTTCAGATGGTTTTTTGTCCTAAACGCACTCCCTGTCTTTCTTTGAATATTTTGTACTATTCAAACTCTCTTTCATGACATGTACATGCCACAAAAACCTTTCTCTGATATTTTTCAACGTATTTGTGGCTAAAATTTTGTGTGATAAGCAAAATTGTTGGCAAATGTTTTGTTCAACAAAATCTAACGTTATGAAAATAATAAAAATATTTTTTCGTGACAGAAACACAAGAATAATTACATAGAATTTTATACCAATATCAAAGACAATATTACTAGTCTATGGAAAAAATATATAGAACAATAAAATTAACTTGCGCGGTTTAAATAAATCATTCTCGGTACCATTTGACAACAGTAGTATATTATGTATATCAAAAACTAATAACGTTCGGAATCGTAAGAATTTTTAACAGGTACTACATTTACACATTAGAGTAAAATACACATACGTGGGCAAGGTGAAAAGTTCTCGGCTGACAATGAAAGACTGCGATTTAAATTTTAAAAATGATTTTATTTTTCTACATAATCTCACTTGAGTTCAACACACTTGGTCCAGCGTTTTTCTAACATCAATATTCCTTCCCGGAAGTGAGAGTCTGAAAGGCTGTCAAAATATTCTTCTGCGATCCTTTCAACTTCTTCGTTGGATGTGAATCGCTTTCCAGAAACAATTTTTTTCAAATTTGGGAATAGATGGAAGTCCAAGGGTGCGTTGTCCTGATAAAAATGTTTTTTCTCTTCTTCAAACCAGGCCTCTTCTCGCGAATTTTGGCATCCAGCTAGTCAAGAAGGTTAGAGTAGTATGCGCCTGTAATTGTTCTGCCTTTTTCAAGGTAATCAATTAACAAGATTTCTTTTGAATCCCAAAACACGCTGGCCATGACTTTTCCGGCAGATGCGATCGACTTCGCTTTCTTTGGCGCTGAACCACCAGCTTCCACCCACTGCTTCGACTGCTGTTTCATTTCTGGCGTGTAGTGGTGGACCCATGTCTCATCCATGGTGACAAATCGCCGCACAAAATCGTTCTGATTCTTGTGAAATAGGTCCAAAGGATGCTCCGAAAATCGTTTGCGCATTTGCTTTTGATCGACATTCAGCAAATGCGGCACCCATCTTGCGCAGAGCTTTCTCATCTCTAATTCTTTGTTCAAAATGTTTCGCACCCTTTTTACCGATATCCCCACAGCCTCAGCTATCTCACTCACTTTCACTCGCCTATCGTTCAACACAATATCATGTACTTTTTCGATGATTTCTGCTGTGGTTGCGGTTTTTGGCCGTCCTTCACGTGAGTCATCTTCGAGGGACGTACGACCACGCTTAAATTAAGCTGCTCACTTTTTAACGGTTGACATCGAAGGAGCAGAGTCCCCGTACACTTTTGTCAACTTTGGATGAATTTTCATAGGGAATAAACCATCCATAACAAAGAATTTTATAACAGCACGATATTCAAGTCTATCCATTTAAAAAAATAACACGCACGACGTCTACTACAAAAATTCTTGCAAACAAATTACTTGAGAGAACAAGTTGAAAGTTTTCATGTGAACTAAAGACACATGCAGCCACACAGGAAACATAAATTTCTGTTAATTGTAACGACATCTCTGTGTCAGGCCGAGGACTTTTCACCTTGCCCACGTACATATATTATGTAGTTTAAATTCTAAAATAGTTTTGACCTGATTAGATATCTCCACTGATTTCTATCTACTTATTTACATATATACCTGTTTATATTGAAATGTGACTTCACCCTTTCGTTTGAAGATCTTATTGCAGCAGAGGCTTTTAATTTTCTTACATAAGATTTTAAATAAAATAAATCAGTGCTCCGAAATATACACGTAAAATATAAACAGATTTAGATTGATAGGTGTTGAATTACGTGAAATTAGCAGCGACGAAAATAACTTTCTCGTAAATTATTATAGGTTTTAGTCCTTTCAATTTGTAATAAAATTAATTAATTGATTAATTAGTCAACTTCAAAGAAAGCTTCGCTATTAATAGATTCTAAAATCCAGTGTATATCTGATACTATAAAGTCACCAACACGATTTCGTTATCTAATAAAACTAGTTTAACGTTTTGTTTAACCTAGAAAGCTAATGGATTGTATACATAGAAGAGCAGGAAGGACAGGGTAAACAAAAATAAGAAAAACCGATTAATATTATTTAAACGAATATATTGTTATGAAGTTTCATTACAACATAAAAGTAAATATAAATTACAGTTGATTATTTTAAGGAAATATACATATACGAGGATACTTTGACAAGTAGTCAGAATAACACATAGGTGGCGCTCTAATTGGTAAAACAGATGCACTGTAATTTAGGTTGCCTATTTATAGGTTTACATTTGACAGCTGATTGAAAAGAAGCAACACGTCGTTTTGTTAAAATGGAAAAAGCAGAGTATCCTGCGGTGATTAAATACTTCGTAATTAAGGGTATGAAAGCTACCGAAATAAAACATGAGTTACGGGAAATATTAGGTGAATCTGCTCCATCATCCGCCACAATAAGTAGATGGGTAAATGAATTTAAACGTGGTAGAACAAGCGGTGTTGATGAAGCGTGCTCTGGAGCACAAAAAACCGTGACTTCCAAGGAAATGATTATAAAAATCCATAATATTATTACGCAAGATCGACGACTCAAATTGAGAGAGATAGCAGACATGGTAAACATTTCAACAGAACGCGTACACCACATTTTAACGAAAGAATTGGGCCTTTCCAAGTTTTCGGCAAGATGGGTGCCGCGATTGCTTATGACGGATCAAAAGTTCATTCGTTTGCGCATTTCCAATGAGTGTTTGGACCTTTATAAGCGGAATCCGGTTGATTTTTGTAGGCGGTTTGTTACTTGCGATGAAACTTGGATACACTGCAGTATACCCGAAACTAAACAATAGTCGAAATAATGGTTAGAACGTGGTTCTGCACCTCCAAAGAAAGCGAAAACCACTTTATCGGCAAACAAGGTGATGGCATCAATTTTTTGGGATTCAAAGGGCATTTTGCTCATTGATTACCTTCAAAAAGGTGCCACAATAAACGAACAATATTATGCAGAACTTCTACAAAAATTAAATGTTGAGGAATGGCAAAGAAAAGGATTCTGTTTCACCAAGACAACGCTCCCGCGCATACCAGCACAGTTGCGATGTCCAAAATCCACGAGTTGCATTTACAATTAGTATCGTATGCGCCTTATTCGCCGGATCTAGCCCCTTCCGACTTCCACCTTTTTTAAAAATTGAAAACGGCACTAGGTGGAAAGAAATTTTCGTGTAACGACGAGCTTATCATCTTCGCAAATGAGTATTTTGCAAGCCTTCCGGAATCGCATTTTAGAGACGGCATAAGAGCATTGGAGCACCGTTGGAATAAATGTATTGCTCTTTTAGGAGAATATATTGAAAAATAAAAATTATTTAATATTTAAAAAATTCGTTTTTCTTTTCCATTCTCACTACTTGTCAAACTACCCTCGTATGCATATACTTATACATATATTAGGACTGGTTTCTGTTAACAAGATTGTAAAAGAAATTAATCTCTTAACTAGTATATAAGACATAAAATGATATGACACAAAAATCGAAAATGCACGGTAATAATAGTAATAATAGTAATATATCGAACGGAATATCTATAATTTATTGTAATTATTATATAAATATTAAAGGCATTTATACGCAATGAGCAATATGAAATAAAATTATAATAGTTGTACATATAATACAGGATAATTCTTGTTAAATTTTTCTTAGTAATAAGTGATTCGTTATGATGTACTTTTTTCAATTGCAATTTTTTGATAGAAAAAAAGTTAGTCGTATCAAACTTTCACCCTATTTTAGTTAAGAGTTGAGTGACATTTTATAATGGAATGATTCAGCCTGGTATAGCGTCCACAAGTTATTGAGCTGTATTATGAAAATTAGCGTTCGACAAGAAATGTGTTTCATGTGCTTGGAGTAACTTAAGGTTTACCTAATCGGCCAACCGAATGCGCAGTTCGCTATACCATCGAACAATTTGAAACGCATTTTCATTATTGGATAATACGCGACCAAATAGATAACATCCAGTACGTATGTAGTGAAGAAAATACAGTTATGCTATCTGAGAGTGTACGCGATGACCGTGAAGAATCGATTCAAGGTAGGTCTCAACAGCTTGGCTTATATGCCACAACTTGGCGTATTTTATGTAAGGATCTTGGTTTGAAAGCATACCAAATTCATCTCTATCAAGAATTGAAAGCGGTCGACCTCCCGAATCGTCACCCTTTCAGTCTTTGGGCTCTTAGGAAACTTGAACAAGGTCCATTGCTTTTGACTAAAATTTTATTCAGCAATTAGGCCCACTTCTGGCTTAATGGCAACGTCAAGAAGCACAATTACCATCTTTGGAGCGAAGAGTAGCCTGAAGAGGTTCAAGAGCTACCATTACATCCAAACAGAACCACCGCTTGCCGTAGTTTATGGACAAGGGGAATCATCGGTCCATATTTCTTCAAAAATTACGACGGTCGCGAGTAATTTTTAATGGTGGCCGTTATCGCGCCATGATAACGGACTATTTGCTTCCTGAAATCGAAGCCCGTGATCTCTACGTCCCAACAAGATGGTGCTACTTGCCACACAGCCTGTGACAGCATGGCTTTATTGCAAGAACAGTTTGGTGAACATTTAATTTCACATAATGGACCTGTGTAATGGCCGCCTAGATCATGTGATATCACGCCTTCAGATTTTTTCCTTTGGGTCTATGTCCAAAGTCTATAAGGATAAGCCAGCTACGATTGAGCAATTGGAAGCCAACATTACTCCGATAATTCCCCAAATACCACTTGAAAATCTTGAACGCGTTATTGAAAATGGAATTGACTATGTTAGGCGCAGGAACAGCCAACATGTGAAGGAAATAATTTTTGAAAAATAAATGTCAGAACTGCTTCTTTTGTATTATAATAGAGAATATCCAATAAAGTTGAAGTTTCTATTTTTCTTATTTTGGAAAAAAGTACCGCCAAATAAATCATCCTTATGTAACGAACCTAAAAGAGAGTAATTATCGATTACTATAAGGTAGTTTTATGGTAAATGAAAGGAAGTATCGAGAGAAAATGTTAATAAGGTGTCGGTGAAAAAAAGAACTTTCATTGGATAATTGAATTTGACTATAAATACAAATCCAATTTGAAGTTTTGGGAGAATTACTTCATCAGTGGTCTTGTTAACATGTATTGGGTTCGCAACCAAGTACTTTCGGTTTTGCAGTATAAAATAAAACACCTTTTTTTTAAACAAAGAATAATTTTTAATCAATTATATATTTTCCATTTTACTCAATGACCTTTTGCCATCTTTCTTTGAGCTGCATGATTCCGCGCTCATAAAATTTCTGGTCCTTATCAGCAAAAAACTGAACCAGGTGCGAGTGAAGGTCATCGTCATTTGTGAAAGTTTTACCATTCAAAGAATTCTGCAAACTTCGAAATAGATGGTAATCAGATGGTGCTATATCAGGGCTGTATGGGGGATGTGGCATCACTACCCAGCCAAGATCCAATAGTTTCCCACGAGTTGCCAAAGATGTATGAGGCCTTGCATTATCTTGGTGGAAAACTACATCTTTCCGATTTGATAATTCTGACCGTTTTTCTTTGATTGCTTCATCCAGTTTTATTAATTGTTGACAGTAAACATCTGAATTGATCGTTTGGTTCCTTGGAAGCAGCTCAAAAAACGCAACACCTATGTAATCCCACCAAATTGACAGCATGATTTTTTTGGATGCAATTTAGCTTTCGATGTGGTTTGAGCTGGTTTATCGTGTTTGCTCCATGATCGTTTTCGAACTATGTTACTGTACAGGACTCATTTTTCATCACCTGTGATGATTATTTTTAAGAAAGGGTCGGTTTCATTTCGCCTAAGGTGCATATCGCAAAAATTGATTCTTTGTGTTAAATGAATTTCTTTCAATTAGTGAGGTACCCAAATATCAAGCTTCTTAACTAGCCCAAGACATTTTAAATGTTTTTCAATTGTTGTGTGCGATACATGTAGCCTCTCCGCAACCTCTCGAACAGTTATATGACGATCCTCTTCAATTATGACTTTGATTTGGTCATCATCAACTTCAGTAGGCCGACCAGAACGTTGCTCATCTTTGAGGGAAAAATCTCCAGAATGGAATTTTTTATACCAATTCTGACACGTGCGCTCTGTTAAGCAATTAGCACCATAAACTTCACATATCTTTTTGTAAGCCGCAGCAGCTTTCTTTCCTTTACGGAAATAAAATAGTAAAATATGTCGAAAATGTTCGTTTCTGCACTCCATTTAAAATTAACCCACAACTAATAGCTTTAATAAAAATCACTAACATACGTTATACAAAAAATAAAGCAACGCTCTCTATCAGTAAAAACCGAAAGTACTTAGTTGCCAACCCAATATTAATTTTGATAGAAGATACAAGCGATAGTTTAGAAAATTATTGCAATGGTACGTTGCTTACATTATCCAGTATAAGATAATAATCAATGTGTTTATTATCAGTAAATAATAAATTTAAATTTAGTCAGACCGATATGAATTAAAATGTTGTAAACTATTAAAAATATAAACGATAAATAATATACTAAAAAATGTGTTAACAGTATTATTTAGGATTAAAATACATAAAGATCGTGTCTTACTAAAATAAAGACAACAAAGCAAATCTTGGCAGGAAATTTTGGCAAGGATACTGAAGATATCTATTCACAAAAAGGACACACAACTTTTAACTACGAATATGATATGCATATATGTATGTTCACATTGGACACTGAATCTTTCGCGAATTTTCCAAAAAATTGTAAGTAATTAAACTGTCACGTAATAATCCGTTGCTCCAGATTAATTGTGCGAGGGAATTGTTGATGACGCTTCTGAGATTTAATTGGGTTAACATTAAAAGCTTTACTCCCGTGTAATTCGAAATTCGTCAATATTTTTCGCAATTTTAAAACCGCCGCCTTTCCCACTTTCAATCACTTCCAATCCTGTAATCTACATTGCTGAATTAAAAAGTCTCTTCATTTACGATTTCCGTAAAGATTTCTCTTGATTTTAGATCCTCTTCATGGATTGGACGGTGTAAGAAGAATACTAATGGCACAATAAAATTTGACTTTGCAGTACCATTAACTATGAATTTTAGTTAATAAATTAAACAAAAATCTATAATTAATTTAATTATATTTTGGAAAAGTAATGCAATCACATAATATTTATTACTATGCGTCCCGACCTCAAAAATTTATAAAGCGGCAAAAAATACCAGTTAAGAATAGTTTTATTGCCTTGAAAAAGTGACCATGTCGATTACAGTGGTCATCAGAATGACTGAATTCGAAAGCAAAAGGAGTCGAGAAGATGTTATTGAAACAATTGGAAACAATAATAATAACACAAATAATAAGGCCAGAATAATTTAAATGAATAAATACACTGAGTGTTAAAAACTTTACCGACTTTCTTTTTAGTTAATGTACATTTCTATTGTTTCACCACATAATGGCATCGCCGGATTTTTAAAACTAAATTAAATTCTAATGTACAGTGCAGAAACTTTAAGGGAATTATAATTTTTATAATACATAATGAAACTAATATGTAACCAAAAGGTTTTTGGCAATTCATAAGTAATAAAAATGGCGAAAAAAGAGTACTTAGATGCATGACCATAGAGAATCAAAGCATCGCTAGCATTTAAGAAATTGTGGAAGCATTTCCAAATATATTCTCAAGTCTTTACCAGCCACGCATGTTAGTTAGTGACTCAACTTTTTTCAAACTCCTTCTCTAATTTCCACGCACCTCATTTTTCGAAACAAAGGTACTTTCGTCAATAAGATAGCTGAAATCTGATTCCTGCTGTGGACATTGTGACCCACCTAACTTTTTCGTGCATTATTGTACAACTTTTTCTAGTGAACACTTGATAACAATTTTCAAAATGTATCCTTCTACATTTTCATTACCAGATACTTGGAAACTGAGCGAAATTATATTATTATTACTATAAACCAACTTGGATTTATTGATGATCGATCAACACTTACCACCTTAGTCGAAATATTTATCAGTAAGTCAATGGATAAACAACAGTAAGCAAATACTATATATATACTGCCTTTGCAAAAGCCTCCGATAAAATTGAACATCGTGTAGTTCTTTCCAAATTGAATCCTTTTGAATTTTCAGTTTAAACAGTAGAACTATTAGAAACGATGATTTTCATTCTAATTGCTTCACTGATTTATCAGATGTTTAACGATCCACGATCATGGACGGCTACTTTTGTATTTACATCAATGATCTCCTAACAGCAAGTGCTGGTAAAGTTTTAGCTTATGCTGATAATTTGAAAATGTTCTTCAGTTTCATCTATTTTCAATTGTTTAAACTTGAAATACTGTCTTAACATTGTTTTCAATTTGTGTGAATCCAATAAAATAATGCTTAATGTTAGTATATATATATATGTATACTTAATTATTACACGGACGGCGGTTTAAGCTAGACGATCTGAGCTAATATTTCTTCACAGACCAACTATAATAATCTTATTACTTAATTATTCAGTGAATTAACTGTTTTAGCTAATCAAGCTGAGGTTAAAGTCAGGAGTTCTCTTTCCTTTTTCTTTCTTTTCGAAACGCAATTAAAATTAACGTAAAAATCGCTCTGTTCGCACACGATTATTCAGACGAAGTTATAAACAATGTCAGAAACAACTGCAAATTAAAAACGCAAAGAAAGGAGTTAAAATCTAGAGCCTTTCTTCGGCTGCATATTAAGAACACCCAACATGTAGATCGTGTTTACTTTACTTAAAAAAATATCCGATGAAACAGGCTACGCGCAAGACATAATTCCTCTAGAAGACTAGAGTGTGTAGCACATTCCATGCTTAAGGCATAATCAATCCTACGTGGGGCAAACAAATAAGCAAATCAACATTAGAAGAGAATAATGCACTTGTTAAGAAAGAAGCAACATCATCGTTAGCGCAACATAGGCTCTTACCAGGATACACTATCGACTTTAACAACATCAAGGTTTTAGTGAAGAGCGGAAACCTAGCTACAAGAATTATAAAAGAAGTAATTAAGATAGAGATGAGATCTAACAGTTAGAATAAACGTGACGACGGTCGACGCTTGCCTCACACATGGAAACTGCTTCTGATTAACTTACAGAAAGAGAATAAAATGAACCGCGACAGAGCGCAATCCTCAAAATCGCACAGACCAACTGCAGAATGCACAGATATTGGGAGCAATTACACGCAGTCAAACGCACACAACGTCAGTAAGGCAGCGCTCCCTACCAAGGCAGCAAACAGTAGGCGCACCACTAGACAGACATCAAACGACCTTCAAAGTCAGTAACTGACAGATCAGCTCCAGAAGATGAAGAGTGAGATCTCGTTGAAACATCGAGAGAGAGTCTTTCCCAGGACACAACTCACGCGCGACTTAGAACCCGAGAAAATACATTTTTATACATACATATATTGTCCATTTCATTAATACATTAAATCTGGGATAGCTTTCTTTGTAAACGGTTCGACAAGTTTCGTTGAAATAAAACAACGAACAGTAATTACAAAAGTTGAAAGAATAAGCTGTTCTTGTGAAAAACTTACAAAACATAAATACAAACGAAGGTGGAATATATGCCTATTTTTCCATATTTTTAACATGGCAACCACGCGCATACACATTAAATTTAAGTCACGATTCTTTAAATTTTCCCTTCTGTTAATCTGTGCTTTAGTGGACTTGAAATATTCCTTGTATTGGTGCATGAAAAAAGGGCACCATCGCTGACAATTAAAAATGGAAAAAAGATTTTCTTAGCTTATTTTCAGGATCCGGTGTGTTGAAATTAGTTCTATAAGTACTCAATATTTACTGTAAAAGAAATAATACTTAACCCATTCGTTTCTTGGCAATATTTTAGATATTTTCACTTTCTCAAGGTGTTAATTAAAACATAAAAAGTTTGTATTCTTTACAAAGTTTCATGAAATATTTCGAAATGAAACTTTCTAAATTCTCCCTAATAAAATTAATATAATTTGTCTTCGCAAGCATTAGGTTAGCAAAACTTCGTTAATTAAGTTCTTGAATAAGTTTTATTACAAAAAGAAAGTACTTCAATGTGAAATAGATGTCTTATGTTCTTATATTG
Organism: Dermolepida albohirtum; assembly: GCA_031893035.1. Classification (NCBI taxonomy): domain Eukaryota; kingdom Metazoa; phylum Arthropoda; class Insecta; order Coleoptera; family Scarabaeidae; genus Dermolepida; species Dermolepida albohirtum. Next base: position 643,626 of record JAVIWB010005345.1, on the reverse strand, counting down.
GCAATTGTATACAGAATAACTACTCTTTGTGAATATGACAAACTACTAGAAAGTAAGTACATACTTTTGACGCTACATTAATGTTGTCTGGTATGTAGATACTAAATTTATCTTACAATTTTTAATACAATTAAGAAGCAAATTATAAAGGCTTCTAATGTGCCTTAAATATAGTGTTAGTTAAGATAACTCTCGTAATTACTTTTCAATTCTATGTCTAAAAACATACCAAGACTTTTGTAACATTATAGTTTTACGTTTCAAAATAATAGAGCCATTGACCTTAATCAGTGGAAACAAACAAAAGCAGATTTCCCACATGAACAAGAAGTATCCATTTGCCCTTTCTGGTCGTGCTCTCTGAACCTTCGAGAAATAATATCATCTCTGAATCAACAAATATACTCTAACAATATACCCTCGTATTTTCTTCTTGACACTAAAAACAAATTAATATCTTTTATTAAAACATTTTATAATTCCACACTTTAAAATAGTAAAATGTTAACCTCAAAAAGACGGACAAAAAGCAACGTTCTTTAACGGATAAAAAAGCTTTCACTCGTTCATATTTTCCGGCATTGGCTTTGATGTTTTAAATTAAAAATTTAGGAAAAAGTCTAGAAGTTTAATTTAAACTGAACTAAATTAAAACAAAAAATCCGTAGGTTTCAATTAAATTACTGGCAAAATTGTTCAGAGCCTTTAGATATGGAAATCAGGATGGTAATGATTTTTTCTTATAATCCCAAGACTTGGTTACGTTTTTGTCTAATAGAAAATTACGCAAGCGGTCTAATTTCTAAAATAACGAAGGCATTTATATATATATATATACTTTCTATAGGCTTATTAGTATGCTTCCTACTCTATCCAAGATATTTGAAAAGTTCTTTTTGCAAAGGTAGCTTGTCATGGTCGAAGAAAAGAAACTAATACCAAACATCAACTCAGTTTTTGTCATCGATATTCTACTCTAGATTTATATTCTATTCTAAAATTATCAAACTATAAAACATCATTTGGAAAGAAAAAAACATACAGTGTTGCAGCATTTTAAGATCTAATCCAAGCTTTCGATAAAATATATCACAGTATCGTAATTATATATAAATATATAAATTAGTTTCACGATGGGAAATTTAATGAAAATTATATTATTTCCTGCTATTCCATCGTTAATTAAATACACAGAAATTAATTAGATAAGGCAATAAAGTGGTTTGTAGGACGTCATCAACATAACGCGCAGCTGTCATACTGCCCCGAATAAACAGAAGAGGTGATCGGCTTCCATATGCAATAGCCCCCCAAACCATTACTCCAACAGTCCTGTGCACATGCCTCTCAACAGCAAAACCAATATCACGTCGCTCTCCACGACGGCGTCTTACCCTCTGACGGCCATCATGCATGCTTAGGCAGAATCGCGATTCGTCGCTGAATACGACATTATGCCATTCTGCTTCCCAATGCTGCCGTTCTCTGCACCAGTCCAAACGTTGACGACGATGTTCTGCAGTCAAAGGAAGGACTAACTAATCGTGGACGGTATGAAGCAAGTCCAAAAGCTCGAATGCAGCGATATAATGTTCGCATACTGACAATGCGACCTTCTACACCAAACCATTGGTCACAGAGTTGGCGCGTAGTAGCAAAACGGTCTCGCAGAGCTAGTAGTCTGAAGTGCCTGTCTTGACGCTCTGCGGTACGCCTCGGTTGACCTGTTGGTCTGTTGTGTGTTCTTCTACCTTCTTCTGTCCACACCCTACACACACGCATTACCGTCATTGCAGTGGAACCAACACGGCGGGCAATTTCGCGGTAGGCCAAACCGACTTCTCTAAAAGCAACAATTCTACCCCTGTCAAAATCACTAAGATGGTGATATTGTTGACGCCTTCGAATTGGAGGCATTTTGTTACGCTTAACAGAAGTAGGCGAAGACACAATAACTGAAAAAAAAAAAAAAACTTGTACTTATCAGCTCCGATAAACCGTTTTCTTAACAACTCAATAAAAGAAAAAACTTTTTTTTTGCAAAAACTGTCAAACATAAAACGATATAATTGTTATCATAACAAGCTGTCAATATAGTCATTCTGTTGTCAAAAGCACAATTCCAGGAAATTGTTCCTTCTAGGTGTAACAATTCTAATGTCATTGAGTATATTTATGTTCGTCGTTATCAATTGAGATAATGACGTCAAGTTTCATCATCCTAGATTATTAATTTACTATTATATATTAGATATTAGTGTTGTTTAAATACTAATAATTATAATTTTCCGTCTTGTTTATATTTAAGCAACGAAGAGATATTGGTATTGTTTAAGTACCCATTAGGGACCTTTTCTATTTTATTTATATTTAGTACGAATTGTATTTATTGATTAGATATGTTGTTTGTCAATTTAGACTGCGGGGACTTTCCGTTTGTATGACAATATAACATGCATATGAATATTCTTGCACAATTTATACACACTCTAACTTAGTGATCTGCAAATAAAGTAATTAAGAGGGTTCTATATTAAATTAGAGAATAATTTATCTTTCACATTTCCATTTTAATGAATAAGTTAGATATGTATACCGACAAAGAAACGGTTAATACGACTGCAGCTTCGTCACTATATTTACTATATCTAGGATAGGTTGCATCAAAGAAAGGTAGTTATACAACGTAGTATAAGTTTAGAATACAGGAAGTTAATATTTGGCAACAAAGAGAGTTTATATACACATCGCTAACATTTTGATATGCGATCCTTTACTTTATCTCAGCCAAAGCAATATGGTTTGCCTGAAATGAAATAACAATCCTTTTATTGTAATGTCTTCACGTAGCGATATATTCGATATCTCGTAAAGATATCGGAGAAGTTAGTTAAACATGTTCACCCCAATTTAATATCTGTATCGAAACTTCGTTCAAACAGAATTAAGCAAACGTGTAGACATAAAATTGATTTTTGAACTATACTACGAAATATAAAGTAAGGTATATTCGTGGTTATTTCAATATTTTCGACTATCAATGTTAAATTGTATAGACGATGTTATTAAATTCTTAATAGACGCTATGAAATTTGTAAAACAGATAAGTTCAAAAGAAAAACGGTAAAATACATATGAAGACAGTAATAAAAAAGATGTTAAAAAAGGAGATAAAATAAATGTGTATATATGAAACGAGAACAGACATAATATAAATCTAAACTAGTGAAAATTACAGCTTCAAATCAAGATTTTGGAGCCACCGAACGGCTTCAGGTGTGGTTTTTGCTAAATCGTCTTGTGTATCAAGTAATCCTCGACGACCACATCCGTACATTATGTGCCTGAGTGTTTGGTTATCCGGGCAATAGTCGCATCACACAATAGCACTATATTGAGACATAGCCAGCTCTGGTGGTAGATCAAATCTTTGAGGAAGTTGCTATTTAGTCATCCATGTGTTCGTTGCATCAAAGCCTTCTTCTGAAAGCTATTGAACAGTTTTTAAAGGTACTCTTTCCAACTTACGACGATAAAATGCAGTATCGCCTACACCTTCATGAATTAGCAAAGCCGGATTTTTTGTGGTCTTAGCATACTCTCGGGATGAGATCCAATGTCGCCGGATGTACGGTGACTTAATGTCAAATATGAGCTCTTTAGCCAGGTGTAGACAGTAGTTTGCCGTCGAATATAAAAAACTTAGTGCAAAAGTCCGAAGAATAGATACCCGTACTCTCCACGATGACCCACATATAACGAAGCACTAACTACATCAAGACTATGAATGCATATAAATATCAACCTTTAAATTTATTGAATATAGATTTCGAACAATTATTTATTAATTAAATAACTAAGTTAAAGACATAGTACCATCTCTAATTAGCAGTCCTTTAACTCTTGATAATTCAACAAATATAAAATAATTTTTGCTTACCTAAACTAAGCACTTCGAAATACCAGACTTAGTGTTCAATGGGGTGGTTACTTTAAACTTGCATTTGCACCACATTCCCTAGTTTTGTAACACGTACTCGACATCGAGAGAAAAAAGAAGAACCTATGTCACATATAAGGACGTTCGAGTTATTCAGAGGGTTAAATTAATGAATTTAGGCTTCCTTCGTGTCAATTAATAGAACTATAATCTAAGATTAACGTCCTGTTCCAAAATATCGCGTAATTTTTAAGCTGTTTTTTGCCACAAACTGTATCACAAGTCGATAAATTTAATCAATTGGCATTTCTCTTTCCGATATTTGGTCGTGAGAAAATTTCTTTCTTTTAAGAAGAATTCCAATCGCAACTGTACCTTTGACAGACGAAGTTTACTGTTTGAAGTTTCTTACACAAAAAAGCAAGAAGCTGTAAAGCCCACTGCATTTAAGCCTTTAACAATATGACATACGTACTCGTTAAAAAAAATAATGAAAAAGGTAGTACATTACGAGCTCATTATTTAAGCAATTAGCATGTATAAAAAGACACGACAAAAGACCTTACAAAATATGAAAGTATAACGACACAGGCCCGTAATGAAATAATCAATTGAAGGGTAATTAATAAAATAGTAAAAGAAGATTAAATCTGTTCAGAATAAAAAAAATTGCTAAAATTAATATTTACAAAATTATTACCGCCAAACTATCTGCTTCTGGGCTTCTGAGAACTGCGTCACTGATATAACTGCCGACGTTTCGTACCCACTCGTATGGGACATCTTTAAGGCTCAACTACTGCTACCGTCTGTCGCACTATAACCGTGACATACCAGTGATGTGGTTCCAGCCCGGAAGCCCAAACCCAGATAGTATGGACCACGACCGCGGAAGTCTACGTACCAGAATATTACCATCAAAATATGCAATGGCGTGCGCAAAATATGAATCAAGGAAATAAACCCGTAACATTAAGCTTTTGTTGTTTGAAAATAGAAAATACCATTTCTGTTGCTTCCATATTAAATATTAATTAAAATAAATAAAACGCTTTATTACATCAATTATACATAAATGCAACACAATCAATTATAAAAATATAATAAGATTGAAGTTTACCACAAGGGAAAGTAAAAATCTAAACATCGCTGTGAAAACTAAAGAATACAGTCAATGCGAAAGTGCGTTTTCTAACTTCTAAACTTGAGATACTTAATTAAATCAGAGACTTCCCGGATATCCCGCGTCATTTCTCCTTTGAAGGATAGTTTCGCGGCGCGTTTCGATGAAATCCCATTCATCTTTTTCTTAAGCTCTTCGGACGGTTGCTGTTGTAGCAGTGATCATAACTAAACTATCTTTCAAAGGGCAATACGACAACACGGATTACTCGAGAACATCCGAGGAAATACACACACACACACACACACACACAAACACACACACACACACACACACACACACACACATATATATATATATATATATATATTACACAGTATAATGTATATATGTAAAATTTAATTGCATTCGTGTATCTTCAACATTTTTTTCATATATTTATTTAATCGTCGCCAGTCTTATACTCACAAAATTCAAATGGAATCTTTTCAAGCCAAAGTGAAAATTGTTTTCCGAACTATATTCTTCAAACATACAATTCACCGGCACAAAGATTACGTTGCAGAGCTTAAATATCGCATACGCGAGCGTTTGCCTTCGCAAAGGGTGAATTTCTAATATGCGATTCATCCGCTTTGCCTTCGCTACATGCTGCAATCACAGAACGGTGAGCTGAATTCGCACAGAAAGGAATTATTTACATATTTGCAGTTGAATTGTGACTGTGAAATAGAGTCGGAATTCGGTCAACATTCCCAGTTTAAAAATGTTCATAAATGAATGTAAAATAAATACATACATACGTTGACCCATGCAAATGTATGTACATACTTTTTAAATGAGTCTGTGTACTGTATTTACCGCATTTGAATGTATACACAACTGTTGTATATTATTAACCAAGTATCTGAAAACATTATATTTCAACTTGTTTGAACACGTAATGTGATCTTGTTGAGAGAATATAAAACCATAGAATTGTTCATTGCAAAAATTCTTATAAAAAAATAATATAATATACGATCTTCACGAACAACTAAAAATGATTGGCATCTTAATGGCATGGACAGGAAAGCATGACGCACATTCCTTGGGGAATCACATCACATTCTTCCCTGACAACATTCGTAACGACTGAAGCTTTCTGTGGTATACTCGGCCCAGAATGTAACAGTACGCGTATTTTTTTAAGAATATTTTTATTTTTTTTTGTATAAATTTTTATTTTTAATTTCATTAAAGGATAAATGTTGCTTATCTGGTATTTTGTAAATGAAAATGTATTACACTAATTTTCGGAATGGAGGTCTTAATTAACGTCAATACATTGTGGTATTTATTAATTTTGTTTAAGTATAATCACTAATGTTGATATATGACCCCTTTCCACATTAACTTTTGTAATTCTGTATACGCATTTCGACAACTAAGTTGTCATCATCAGCAGATAATTGCAAAGTGTCGCACCTGGTGAAACACGGCGAAAAACACCTGTACGAAAACAAACTCCGTAAGCGATCTACACCGCTAAGAACCAAGATGTACACTGTGTGTTTGTTTCACAAGATTTTTAAAAATTATTTTACTTAAACTAGGATGAACGACATTGAAAAAAGAAACACGGACACGACCGATAAGTACCTGCATGTGATTTATTATAGTGTTCCTCCTTCTCTGACATTAAGCAGACAGAAAAGGGTGGATTGTAAAGGTCCGGTGTCATTGTTATTCACCAATGTTTAAGTAAAATAGTTTTTAAAAATCTTGTGAAACAAACACACAGTGTACATCTTGGTTCTTAGCGGTGTAGATCGCGTACGGAGTTTGTTTTCGTACAGGTGTTTTTCGCCGTGTTTTACCATGTGCGACACTTTGCAATTGTCTGCTGATGATGAAAACTTAGTTGTCGAAATTCGTATACAGAATTACAAAAGTTAATGTGGAAAGAGGTTATATATCAACCTTAGTGATTAAGTTAATCAACCACAGGCTCCATCAAATTCAACTTGTTTAAGTATACTTATATGTACTTTCCCTTAATGTATTATTAAATTCTCTGAGATGTTTTAATTATAAAAGAGATATAAATGCATTGTATTATGGAAATGCATCTATATTCGTTTCATTTATATTATTTTTCCCCATTCGTGTTTTGTATGTTTAATTTTAAAAGCGTATTGTAATTGTTTATTTTATATAATCCTTTACATTTATTTTATAGTCTTTTGTGTATTGTATTTATTATGTATATTCTCTCCGAAGTATGTTTGCATTGTCCCTTAATGTGGAATTAAATTTTTAGAAGAATTTTAATTATACGAAGAAGGTAAATGCATTTTATTTTCGAAATACGTTTATATGCGTTTCCTTTAATAGAATTTCCTATTTTTATATTTTATGTTTGATTTCAAAAGAGTATTTATATTATCCTTTAGTACAGTTTATAATTCTTTTCAGTACACTTATTGATTGAATGATTGAATGAATCACAAAATTTACTAATCAAAATAACAAATTATTTATTAAAATGTTGGATAGACTCATAAGCATATGTGGGTACTTTAAAAATCGCTATAAAGTAAATATAAAAATTGTAACTGCAAAATGTATCAATTAATGAACTCTGATTGTAATCAATATATGAATATAATATGTAACAAAAATATACTTATATACCAGGTGTACCGGAAAGTCATTACCGGTTTTTCTAACAGATGTCACTAGGCATAAGTATACAATCTTATGATTGGACACATATGTCATTTTATTCTACTGACATCAATCTTGAAAGCCATAGATGTTATCTTTTGCGAAAGTAACAGTCATAGATTTATACCTCTTTGAAAATGTCTAGTTCCGTGCCTTAAAAACTGCATTTGCGGCACGCACTAGTTTTCTTATTTAATTAAAAGACAAAAGCCGCTGAAGATCATCGTTTGCTTGTAGAAACTTACGGCGAGCATGCTCCAGCCATAAAAACATGTGAGACGTGGTTTCAACAATTCAACAGTAGTGATTTCCATGTACAAAGCAAAAAGCGTTCTGGTAGACCTAAAAAGTTTGAAGATGCGAAACGGCAGGAGTTATAGAATGAAGATCCAACCCAAACTTAAAAACAATTAGCAGAAGCATTAAATAGGTGCCACATCAATTGAATGACAGGCAAATGGAAAATCATCTGTGAAATGCTGTTTCAAAGGTATCATCGGAAGTCATTTCTGCATCGAATAGTGACGGATGTTGAAAAATGGATTTATTTCGAAAACCCTACGCACAAAAGATCATGGTTAGCAAACCTGGGGAAGCGGGCCCATCAACTCCAAGGCCAAATTCGGTCGCAAGACAATGCTCTGTGTTTGATGGAGCCAGAGTGGCGTGGTGTATTACGAACTATTGAAACCTGGTGAAACAGTTAATACTGATAGCTACCGACAAAAAATTATCAATTCGAACCATGCATTGATAGAAAAACGTCCAAAATGGGTCTGAAGAGAGTAAAGACGGTGAAGTTCCTTTACAGCATCATCGTCTTATATAGCAAAACCGGTCAAGGAAGCCTTAAAAATACCTGGATGGGACATAGGACCTTGCCTCGTCCAACTATCGCCTTTTCGCATGAATGGGTCACGCGCTTGCAGAGCAGCACTTCTTCAATTTCAAAGAATTTAGAGAACGGCTCGATGATGGTTTTGCTCAAAGGAGAAACAGTCTTTTTGGGATGACATCCATAAACTGCCTGAAAGATGGGCAAAAATGTGTAGAATCAAATGGCCAATACTTTAAATAAATACATTATTCCATTTTCTTGAAAATTATATAGTTTTGTTTACGAAGAAACCGGTAATGACTTTCCCGTACACCTGGTAAGTTTTGATGAATATCGCTCTCTGTAAAATTGTTTGAATAATACAAATATTAGCTGTATTTTGTATAATTATACGCCTATTATAGACATACATATATCTTCGTTTAGTTTGCTTGATTGTGTTGTCTGTAATCACAAAATATTTGTGGAAATTTTTAAAACGTACATCTTTTGCCTTCGACTCATTGCCTCAAGTCAAAACTGGCTTATTTTTCTACTATTCTACTAATAAAAATAGATTTTCTTCGACGATCGTTTATTATCTTTCGGTGAGCTTCACAATTCCTCGATCAATTGAGGTCCTTTCGTTATCGGTGAAAAACTTTACAATGTGCTGATTCTCAACCATCTGGATCGGACGTTACACCACGCAAGAAATTTTGAAGTCTGAAAATATAAGATTTGGGGGTATGGTGGATGTGGCAGTATATCCTATTAAATATCGAATAAATTTTTGACGGATGACCAAGCTTGGGTGTGGTTTAGCGAAATTCCACATCATCACGATTAAGGAATTGTGGACGTTTCTAGAAGATGCGCTTGCTTGAAATCTCTAATTGCCGTTAATTCACAGTTCAATTAATTGCTTCACGTCTTGGTAGAAGTAAAACACCTTTAAAGCCTTACTAGACCGAGAGCGAAACCTGTTTCTGATGAATGTCTGCTTTCGACGATATTTGAGGCCAACTTTCAACATGGGACAAAGACCGTTTTCATGTCATATTGTATGTATTCACTTCCCACAACTACTTATCAGTCGATTCAGAAAAATATTACCATTATCAGGCTTAATGAGCATATTACAAATATTTATATAAACCATCAAGTAAACTTTGAGTTTTCGATAAACACAAATATCGACCTCAATGATGTATCCTAGCCACTCAAAAGCAATGTGTTTGTGATAAAAAATCACCTCCGTAATTGATTTTAAGCATTTGAAGCACTTCCGTAAGGTTTTTACTGTTTTTAACTCGATCGATATGTTTGCCAAACTATTCTTTAATGAACGAAACGTCATGAATTATTATTTTTATAATTACAGATTATTTATGAAGATTATCACTTAATAAGTCGATCTCCTACTAACAGATGTCCCCATAAATTTCGTTAAAATAGACTCATTCCGATTATTTTTAGGACAGCAGATCAGAAACAGCGTCTATTAAATTGTCAAGAGACATTTCATATTTTTCTGTTTCAAATAATCAAACAGATAACAAGTGATTAGACATTAATATGACATTAGCACGAGTTTAAACGTGCTCTTCATCTGTAGTTATACAGAAGACATCATGTGCGGACGACATGTTTGCTTTTCATAAAAGTTTCCCAAACTACCACCTCCAAACTATGGGGACCGGAAAGCTTCAACTTTTGACGACGGCAACGCGACCCTTTCTGATAAATTAAGCCGTGATGAAATCGAGGGACGCGAATTTCGTCACGAACGTGTTCGCATCAGCGTTCACGACTTTTTAATGTATTTCTATGCAATTGAAAACGACATTAAGGAAGATTGATCGATATGGATCGTATTAAGCCAAAATTCGCGTAATCCTTTATTTCGTGTCGTAGTTAAATGTTATATTTTGTAAAATATTGTTCGAATGATGTATTGTACGCTGTACGTTGGCTAATTAACTTGTATCCGTTATGTGTATTACATTGAACGTACTAGGATTGGTTGATAATTTTATGGAGACGTTAATAAAACTAAGAAACAATGAAAGAAGCGCTATAATTGGAAAGACAATTAGATAGAGATTTTAGTAATTTTACTAAACTCTGTATGAGTGAATGAAATAAATGCAGATGGTAGAAAAATGTCTTCCGCCGTTCACTGCATCGTGCACAGATTGTTAGTTTCATGTGAAATTTTCATTTAATGAAACTACGAGAATGATTTAATGGAAGATCAGACTCTATTTTCGAGAAACCATGAGTTTATAAGAGGTTATTTAAATTTTCCATATCTACTGACGCTTAGTTTGACAGACGTAGTTGCTTGAAGAAGACGTGTTTGTGAAAGGTGTAAAAATTCGTGGTGTAATTCAGTACTTACGAGGGAGCGTTCTTATATTCGCGGAATGAGGCACAAGGGGTGGAAATAAAAAAACCAAATTATTTTTCTTTTTCAATATATTCACCTGCAAGACGGATACACTTTTCACATCTTTCAATTAATTTATTTATACCCTCATAAAAAAATGATTTCTCTTTATCTGCAAAATACGCCGAAACTGCCTCCTTGACTTCATCATCGGCAGTAAATTTTTTACCCCGCAGCTCTTTTTTCATTTTCGGAAACTGGTAATAATCACTCGGGGCCAGGTCTGGGCTGTAGGGTGGGTGATTCACAATTTCGAAGCCCACCTTATGCAGGGCAGCTAACGCAACGCGGCTCTTGTGAACGGTCGCGTTGTCTTGCAAAAGAAGAACACCTTTTGTCAATTTTCCCCGTCTTTTCTCTTTAATGGCTTCTTTTAATCGCTCTAATATTGAAGCGTAATATTCTCCGGTTATAGAAACATCTTTATCTTTATAATCAATCAACAATATTCCTTCCGAGTCCCAAAATACCGTTGCCATGAGTTTCCCAGCTGATTGTGACACTTTAAATTTCTTGAGAGGTGCTGTGCCCTTTTTATGCCACTGCATGGAGTCTTTTTTGGACTCAGGTTCATAATAATGAACCCAAGTTTCGTCTCCAGTAACAATTCCACTCAATACACCGTCCTTGTCTTCATTACAGAGGTCCAAAAATGCACGCGAACACTCTACGCGCTGTTGTTTTTGCGGCGGCGTGAGCATTCTCGGCACCCATCTTGCGCTGACCTTAGACATGTCGAGATGATCGTGTAGGATTTTAAAAATTGGTTTTTCCTGGACAAGAGTCGCCGTAAACCAATGACATCTCATTCATTATGGTCGCGACTGATTTTCCTTGCCTGGTAAGGAACTTTATAACGGCACGATATACGATTTTTTCCATATTTCACTTTTCACTGCTGATTATGTTACTTGGTTGACGATAGCTCAAAGACTAACTGTCTAATAACAATGAAACTTCGTATTTATACTAATCATGAGTCGCTGCACAGGCCACGCCCCCAATGCGCCTACTCACCCCTCTACAACCCGCTCATTCCGCGAATATAAAAACGCTCCCTTGTATTTGTGAAAGGTGTAAAAATTCATGGTGTAATTCAGTACTTGTTTTCTAAGAAGATGAATGTAACTTAGAGTTTGGCGAATATGCAGCAAATATTGGGAAATGATGCTTCTTCGAAAGCAATGATCTGCCAATAAATTACTCTCTTTTAACGTGGCGACATAATCCTGGAAGGTGAACAATATCCTAGACCACCAATACGTGTTATCATTATAGAAATGCTTGAAAAAAATTCATTACGTTGTGGTGCGTGACAAAACTACAGATATTACAAAATAAAGGCATGCGCTGTATTCTGAGATGCAACAGAATGACACATATTAGTGATATGTTCAATAGGCTACAGTGGCTTTTCATCAATCAACGACTCGTTATGCACACTCTATTATTTATATTTAAAATTAGGACAGGAAATATGCCAAACTATATGCAGCGATATCTGGTCAATGTAGCTGAAGTCCAACCTTACAATTTGAGGAACGCCAACGATTATAGATTACCTTTGGCAACAACAAGTTTTTGTCAAAATATTATATTTTGTAAAAGTCTGAAAGTTTTCAATGAAATGCCTCCAGAAATAGAAAATGAAATAAATTATTTTGTATTTAAACGTGGGATTATTGATTATGTCAAGAGAAATTTTTAAACAATGTTAAGTATCAATCATTTTTGAATTTAGATGTATACCTTTAATTTAATGTATGTTTTTTGTGAAAAATTTTAATGTTTAATTTGAAATTGTATACGTATGTATTATACTAAATAGCAAGAAGCAATGCTAAATAAATAAATCAATCAAAATGCAAAAAATCAGTCAATCAAAACGATGAAAGCGGAGGAAATTGTTAAGACTGTGGGTATGTCTCCTGGGCGTGTAACCACATTTTGCATTTATAAGCTCTCTGCCAAATGGGACCGCTTTATTTAAAGCAGGTCGAAAAAAACAACGCAAATTTGAAGCGATCCAGTAGGTTTTTTACGTCGCCTTGTTACAGACGATAAAACTTGTTTCCATTACAATGTGCCAGAACCAAAAAGGCAGTTTTAGCGGAGGAAGCATCGTGGCTGTCCTGCGCCACAGAAGATCAAGATGCTTCCTTCAGCTAAAAACATAATGACTACGATATTTTTGGATGCGAAGGCGATACTTTTCATTGACTATTTCACAAATGACCGAATAAACACGAAGTATCTAGGTATACTTGATGGTTAGCGAGAAAAGTTGTCGCGAAATTATTCTGGGCGAGTTTTACCACGGATCCAAGCTACTAATAATGACAACTTAGTTGTCGAAATACTTATATCGAATACAAACATTGATTGATTAATGGATGAATTACGTTTCCAGGTTGTGACTTAACCGGCCAGTTCACCGGTTTTCCCCCATTTAGAAACGTCCACTTACTTCCAAAACTCAAGCTATTTCTCGCTGGAAGAAAATTCAAGACACAAAAAGTTATTGTAGGAGCAGACCAGTATTTTGACAACCTTAACACTGACGATTGTAAAACTGATACAACGGCATTCCAGCTCTGCAATTCCAAATATATTCATTCTGAAAAATAAAAAAAAAGTTGTTGCTGTAATTGTTTCATTTTAAGTCTCACTTACTGTCATATTACCTCCGCAGAAGAACAATTTAAAAATGAAAGTTTTCTATTTTCTGTTGGATAATTTTTGACAACCTGCTTCAAACTTTACAACCTTTAACTACTTTAACTCAATCAAAATCCTTGAAAATTTCTTGGACAAATGATTAAATAAGATAGTTACTAATAGGAATCTGATACCAAGCCACAAATCTACAGAGGGTGTTTGTGAGGCAAATTTGAACTAAAAAGCTTAATATACATTTAACACACATTATGTTATGGAAACATATTTCCACTAGTTTTCGTTTTATATAAAATTCGTACAAATTTTATAAAATATTTCCTGAAATGTAACAAAACTAACACTACTAGAAGACACTTGATCATTTTTAAACATAAGATTCGTCGAATTCTAAGTACACTCATTTCAAAGTCCTCGAGATAACACTTCAATAACGCAAAGTTGGTACATTGAAATTTTAAAACATACTTTCTATTCATTCTTCTAAATCTGACGCAGTTCTTCCTTTTTATAAAAGAAGAGATTTTTCTATGCATTCACTTAACATGGAAGCGAATTTACTTAAACACAAATTGCATTTGGTAGAATTACGGCCAACCGTGAGCTTGAGTGTCAAACAATCCCGGGAAAATCGCTGTTTTTTAATGGATTTTATTCAAATTATTGCGTACGGGAATGAATACATCTTTTACATTTCTTTGTCCATCATTGATTCAACTTCATTTCTGAAATGCATGTATGTATATATATGTAGATTTAAAGAAAATTGTTAGGTTGTGAGAGTGAAACAACGTTTTAGAAAACTGGAAATATGTAAGGTGAATATGGAAGCGCAATGTAATTGATGTATAGTACAACAATGGAATAAACGCAAATCTCTTTTGGTCGTATGGGGATAATGTGAGGCACTAGGTTGAAATTAATTAAGGGAATTGCATATGGTGTTAAATGGGAGTTCCATATCCAATTTTCAATTCTATCGCATAAAGCTGTTGCGAAAAAATCAACGGATGCACAAATTTTAAGCGTGTTTCTATTTCACAAAAACAACGTCCCATTATAACTTCCGTTTCCTATTCTAATTGATTTTTAATGGCTTTTTGAAGGCCTCTGGATAAATTTAGTTTATAGTCTTCACAACCCTAAGAATAGCATCGATATATTTAATCTTATATTTTCTTCACCATCAGCTATTCTCTTAAACACTTAAGCGCATCAGCCTTCCTCTGTAACATTATTATGTACAAGGTATACCGGAAAATCAATACCGGTTTTTCTAACAGATGTCTCTAGCCTTAAGTATGCAATGCTATTTGGCACATATGTCATTTTATTCTACTGACATCAATCTTCAAAGCCATGCATGTTATATTTTGCGAAAGTTAATACTGTCATAGATTCATACCTATTTGAAAATGTCGAGTTTCGTGTCTGAAAAGGTGCATTTGCGGAACGCATTACTTTTTTTACTTAATCAAAAGAAAAAACCGCTGAAAGTCATCGTTTGCTGGTAGGAACTTACGGTGAGCATGCTTCAATCATAAAACCATGTGAGAAGTGGTTTCGATAATTCAAAAGTGGTGATTTCGATGTGCAAGACAAAGAACGTTCTGGTAGACCGAAAAAGTTTGAAGATGCGAAACTGCAGGAGTTATTAGATGAAGAACCAACCCAAACTATACAAATAATTGATAGAAGCTCTAAGTGGTACCCAAGAAACGAGTAGCGACCGATTGCGAACAATGGGAAAAATCCAAAGGATGGGAAAAAGGGTGCCACACTAATTGAATGTCAGACAAATGGAAAAACGAAAAATCGTTGTAAGCTGCTTCAAAGGTATGATCGAAAGTCATTTCTGCATCGAATAGTAACGGGTAATGAGAAATGGTTTTATTTCGAAAACCCTAAACACAGAAAATCATGATTATCTCTTGGCAAAGCCAGCGCATCGATAATTATCTGTGGAACCAGGGTGGGGGTGGTGTACTACGAACTGTTGAAGCCTGGTGAAACAGTTATATCGCTATCGTCAATAAATTATCGATTTGCACCATGCATTGATAGAACAAGGTCGAGAATAGGCTCGAAGACACGGTAAAGTGATTTTACAGCACGATCACGCGCCGTATCATACAGCAAAACCGGTCAAGGAAACGTTGAAAGCACTTGGATGGGACATAATATTGCACCTGTCGTACTCTCCAAACCTTGCTCCGTTCGACTATCACCTATTCGTATCAATGGGACACGCGCTTTCAGAGCAGCACTTCGCCAATATCGAATAAGTTAGAAAATGGCTCGATGCTATGCTTAAAAGACAAACAATCTTGTTTGAGATGGCATCCATAAATTTCCGGAAAGATAGAGCAGATGTGTAGTATCTAATGTCCAATACTTTGAATAAATAAATTTTCTTCATTTTCTTGAAAATTATGTAGTTTTTTTACGAAAAAACCGGTAATGACTTTTCAGTAAACCTGGTATACTTACATACATATGTGCTGTAAATGTATTTTGGTGAATTATTATTATATGTTTTATTACGTATTGCAATTATTTTTATTTACTAAATTTTAAATAGAGTACCATTTCAAATTGTTTTTAATTGTCAGGCCTAAGTATTTTGTTTTATTGATTTTACTTTCAAGGTGATTTTAACTTACATTTTATTGCAAAAGAACACATAATTTGTTTCGATTTCGTTCAAATTCGACCCTGATTAGTACATCTTTTTACTTCTGCGTCATCAGAATTAAATCTGTCGTTTTTAGAGCCTGTATCAGTTTAAGGATGACCAAGAATTATAATATTATTTTACCTTTTTCACGTTCCATTGAAAATTTTTTCAGATTCTATAAAAAAATTAAACACTGGTTCAAAAGTCCTTCTGTTAAGCGAGAATAAACACCCCTAAAATAATTTAATATAATATTTATTGTAAGATAATTAAATATACCAACTGGCCTAAATCTGGTTGATTTTAAATAAATTTCGAAATATCCTCCAGTGTAAAGTAACCCTTATAACACTTAGTCTCGTAAATGCAGGAGAATATTGTAATTTCCTAGCGTTAAAAGAAATTATCTCTATTATTCTGTTGTTGGGCTTCTGTTTATTTCAGGCGCAAACGTCTTGCGGGATAAGTTGTTAAAATTATATATGCATGAATAACTACATATATTTTAGAGAGAATTTCAGTTTCCCTAGAATGTACCGCTACTAACTAGAGACTTTGAATAGAATGTTAAGAAATATTTTGAAGATTTCTTAGTCAGGAAGCAAGTTTTACTAGTGAATCTTGTTAAAGTTTAAAGGCATTATAAATTAAATAATAAGCTACGTCTTACAACTTTCGAAGGGCGGATTTTAGGTCTTTACATCACAATTTGTGTGCTATTAATTGGCCACTTTTGAATTGAGAATATACTTCCGTCTAGCGTACAAACGAGCAAGTTTCTGAGAGAAGGAAATATCTAGATGTTCGTGTTCATACCGCCAGATGAACGACTAGATTATCACGACGTGTGTATAGGACAAAACCCTTTAAACTTGGCATAAGCTATGTAATTTACACCCAAGAGGATCTCAGTAACAATAACGTTAATGAGAACCTGAACGCGATGTGTTTTATGTAATTCAACTCTCTTCTGCGGTCGAGCGAATATTAAGAAAAACCTATACTTCCCTCTATCGTACAAACAAGCTTTTTGAATTGATTTAGAAACATTAAATTAACTGCGGATCACTTCTATGATATACTATATGTGTATTAGACACTGGATTGGTCAGTATACCAGCAAGTATTCGTAAAAAATCGTTTTTCCGCCATAATTTACCTTAAGTGGGAGTGTATTTGGATACTGAGTTATCTTTTAATATCCATATTACCAATGTAGTTTCATCGGCATATGGTATGATGGGTTTTATATTGCGAAATGCTAAGCAATTTAATAATATATCCACATTGAAAACCTTAAACATTTCGCTAGTCTGTTCGAGATTGTAGTATGATTCGATAGTATGGAATCCTTATTAGGAAGTCCAAAAAAAGAGCTATAGAATGTGTGCAAAGATGATTTTTAAAATACATTTGGTTTAGAAGTCACTGCGTGTACCCTTACAGAGGCTTTCCCTAAGACACCTTATTGAGTACTTTTGCCATGGCTTCATTGGAGATGAAACGGGTTGTGTTCGGTTTGACTTTCTCCTCTCCCTCCATGGTTGGATAGATTCTCCAGAGCTTCTGGGTGGACTCAACTTCTATGTGCCGCGTCTTCCTGCACGGAATGTTCGGACTATTTTTATTCCACCAGCACGCACTAATATATTTGTTAAATCGCCCATTTCATTTGTGTGTACTTCATATAATAAATTTGGTAATAGTTGCGATATATTCAGTTGCTCCGCTAAGTATTTGCAAAATATCTTTAGTATACCGCAAGATGTATGCATGTGTGTTTATTGAATTTTGTAATGGATAACTGTAGGGATTAATAATTCATTTTTTAGATGTAAACTTCTTGTTTTGCATATTGATGATTTTGATATTTGTAGTTCCTTATTATACATTGTCCTGTTAGTAGTATATGTATACTCTTAGGCAATAAATATTTTACTATTATTATTATTATTATTATTTATTAATGTATTATTATTAAAAATATAAAATTAGAGATTACTTCCTGGAGAAATAATTTAGATATGGAGGTGGCAACTTTCATTTTGAAATTACGAGAGTTCACACTCTTCACCAGAATCATAAAATTGTCTATGAGCTATACGAAAAAAAAGTTGAACAAATGTAAATGCAAATCCTTCTGATATTAAAATATGGGTATCAGAGGGTTGCTTCCAAAATTACGAATATTTTTTGAAGTGAATATTCAGAGTATACAACACTGCAAACTATTATAAATGTTGGTTAATATATTTTCTATTGCTGGTGTGGATAATTCCCGGTTGACTTTATATGATGGGGCCAGCTATTTATCGTCAGGGAAGAAAAACAAGTTGCAGCTACGTAGATATTGTACGTTTGGGTAATGCATGTAGTGCTGCCAAAGACCAAATACCCACTTTCTTCATTGATGGTGCTAGATATATTTTGTCCGTCCACTTAGAGTTCTCGTAACCTTAGCTGTTAAGACCAACTATTCCCCATCTCTTTGGAAAACAGCTCGCATAGTACGCGTTTTTAAGAGTGATAATAAGTAAAGTTGGCACTGCGAGCGTTTGATCACCGACGCCCGCTTCGAAGAACTGCTAGAAATTTAGCAAGTATAAATACAGTTGTCACTGTGAGCGTTCGGTCATCGGTACGTACTTCAGAGAAGTTCAAGGGTTTTAGCAGATAATAAATGCAAATAGACTCTTCTTTTTTAAGCAGATTTTCAGTATGTAGATTGATAAAGTGGATAAAGTCGGTTAAATATTTACAGCATCAAGTACGCTCCAGCAGTTTTTTCATGCAACAGTGGTCATCGCGAGTAATAAATGTTGTTATATAAGAAAGCGACTGTTAGACATATAATGATGAAATATTTGCACAATTAAAATTATCATTGTTAATATTTAATGAATCTGCAGATCCGTTATCATCAAAAATTTGTTTTATTCTGATGAAATTTGAATAATAAGAACAGGACGGGGGTTGCAAAATGTTTCTATTCTCATTATGGAAGATTTAATTCTATCTGTATATTTCTATAGTTTCACTAACGTCGACACTAAAAACGAACATCAAATTAATTAAGTCTAAAATAAAGGTTTATTCCCTAATAAATGGTCAGGCCTGCAGACCAGACACATTTAAGAAACGTGAAATTCTCTGAATTTATAGCGGTCTTTTAATAAAATTTACTGATACATTTCCAAGCCCTAATAGACTAATAAAAATTAATTCTATTTATGTTTACGCGATTGCTTTGAAATTGATAATATTTAATTATTTTCCTTTTCTTCTTCGTCGTAAAGCAGTGAGCCTTGACATAAAAACAAATTTCGATAAGTAGATGGATCTATAATATAAATAAACGTAGGTCTGTTATGCACATGTTGTCTGATAAAAATGTTGTTTTTAACACCTTCCATGCTGTTAGTTTATAATTTGGACACGTACCTCTGGTCTGTAAATTTATATTAATACATTTCATCTGCTTTGAAGATAATCACATCCTTACTACGACACTTACATGTTTTTGAAAAGTATTTATAGAATATATAAACAAAATAATCTAAAACAGAAAAATGGAGGATAAAAATAAATTATTTTCCACCTTACACAACAAGCTATTCTGTATAATATTCACACACCTCAAAAGACTTTCAACAAGAGCTTTGTTTGACTTTATTTTAAGTTTAAAAAATGTAGCGTTTACTAAATGTCTGTTCAATTTATTATATTATAGCGTGTTTAATATTTAATCAGTCTGCAAGTTCTTTCTAAGTTCGATTCAGATCTTTTTCACATAATCACATCCTTACTACGGCACTTACATGTTTTTGAAAAGTATTTATAGAATATATAAACAAAATAATCTAAAACAGAAAAATGGAGGATAAAAATAAATTATTTTCCACCTTACCCAACAAGTTATTCTGTATAATATTCTCACACCTCAAAAGACTTTCAACAAGAGCTTTGTTTAACTTTATTTTAAGTTTAAGAAAATGTAGCGTTTACAAAATGTTTGTTCAATTTATTATATTATAGCGTGTTTAATATTTAATCAGTCTGCAAATTCTTTCTAAGTTTGATTCAGATCTTTTTCACATAATCACATCCTTACTACGACACTTACATGTTTTTGAAAAGTATTTATAGAATATATAAACAAAATAATCTAAAACAGAAAAATGGAGGATAAAAATAAATTATTTTCCACCTTACCCAACAAGCTATTCTGTATAATATTCTCACGCCTCAAAAGACTTTCAATAAGAGCTTTGTTTAACTTTATTTTAAGTTTAAAAAAATGTAACGTTTCCTAAATGTTTGTTCAATTTATTATAGCGCGTTTAATACTTAATCAGTATGCAGGTTCTATCTAAATTCGATTCAGATCTTTTTCCATTAAAATCTATAAAACTCCATTATGGACTAAGGTCTCAGACCTATTTCAAAATTGATTTTCACTTTATCAATATTGGACAGACGCGGTACACTTTGCTTATTTTATCAATTTTGACCAACGTATTATTTTCAAATCTAAATTTATCTCTCGCTACAAAGCCGTGTAGCCGTGCATCTTCCTTCTAGTTATGTATTAATCTTCGATATTATTAATATATTCTATATCCAGTCATCAACTATTGTTCGGAAAAACTGTTTTTTTAACTAGATTTTAGTTACGAGGGAGGGCCGAAAATTCCGCGGAATGAAAATAAAAAAAAGAATTTTGCGTTTGAAATTCCATTTATTTCTCCACAATATCTGATGCCACCTTGATCAAAATTGGAATCAGAAAATTCTTTATTGTAATTAACACGTTACATTATGTGTCAATTAATTCTAAAAGAAATAGAGTTTATACAGTATTGTGGAAATTAATGGAATCGTAACTATTTTTTTAGTTTTCTGGATGTGGCAACATTGTTAGGTCAGTTCTAACAGTATTTTATATCAAAAAACATAACCTATATCACTGGGAACACATTACACAGTTATTCAGTGCATTTTAGAGAGTTTGTTCACATATACTCTTTCAAAGTTCAAAATTTGATTTATATTGTGCTTTTACCGGTTGTTCGCGATATGGATATCACGCCCAGAAAACATGAGAAGATTGTGACATTAAGTGAGCACACTTCAATGACACAGAGAGATATTGCTCAGGAATGTGGTGTTGGTCAAGGATCGTAAAATTCGTAGGAGACCTTTAGGGTCTGGAAGAAAAGCCATTCGACCACAGAAGAAGCAACTCCTCACTCAACGAATGATGAAGCAGAGGCTTATTTGGGCCAAGAAATATGCATTGTTTGGTGCAGGGGCAGCGATCAAAATTCGTGAGAAAAGTGGAGATGAAAAACTGCAGCTCATATCGATCAGACTATCGAACATCCTGTAAAGAAGATGTTTTGGGGATGTTTTTCGAACATGGGGACTGGATCGCTGGTGCTTATAGAGGGCATGATGAACAGCTGGAAATATAAAGAACTACTGGATAAGTATTTGGGAAAAGATCTAAAGAAATGTGAGCCACAAATCGAAGGTTATGGTCAAATATTTCAAGGAAAAAGAAATAACTCTCCTCGACTGGCCTGGCAATTCTCCAGACTTAAAGCCAATTGAAAATTTATGGGCCATTTGCAAGGCTAGGTTACATGAAATGGACTGTACAACGAAGACAAAATTGATAGAAGCAGTGATTCAGGTGTGGTTTCGGGACGAGAAAATAAAGGAAAACTGTCAAAAATTAATAAATTCCATGCCGAAAAGAGTTCAGACTGTCATCGCAGTCAAAGGATGACTCTTATTAAATTACTAGTAATTTATAATTTTATATCATCTCGTCGTGATTATATGACAAATAAACGGTTATATTGCGTTTGATTCCATTAATTTGCACAATACTGTATCAAACATAAATATAAATACAAAATCAACCGTTATCACCGTATCTAATAATTCCTTCACATAAGCGTTGCAATTCGTATCATTCGTTTTGTTCATCCTTTCTGGAAGGGCGTTGTAGAACTTCCATCCCCAATAGTCAATATAACACTGTATTGCTGGCAGATAATAGTATGGAATATCAAGCGCAATTCTTTGTCCCGTGTTATACTTGTGTATCGCTATTTTCCTGATATAAGCGTTTGTTGTCGTGTACATCTTAAGTAACCAATAAAGTTCGCCCGGTTTTCTTAAGTAAAACGTAAACATATATAGAAAGTTTTTAAACACTTTTATTCATTAAAATAATCATCTCCGCCGTCTTACCCTTTCCTAACGACAGATAAGTTCATATATTCCGATTTTGAACGAAGTGTCTCTACAATTAAAAAATCTACATATATCACCTTCCATCTCTGCTTCTTTGGTATTTTTTTTATTCTGCATATGGTTATCTAGACTCAAGAAAAGATAATAATCACATCAATCAGGCGAATATGTGTGATAGAATTTCTCATCTTAGAGCAGAAATTTCTTTCACGTGTACATCTTGCAGTATGGGTCTTGTCATTGCTCCGCACCAATAACGCTTTCTTTCGAGTAAGTAGCCTTTTCTGTTTCTGAAATAAAGCAACCTGCACATGCTAAAGTTACATATTCAGAACTCGTAGTGAACAACACTGGCTGCAGTATTGTTCACTACAAAATCTTTGAGGGTGGAGTGGTATCTTTGAAATGTGATATAAAAAATCCTTTGATGACAACCAATGATAGAATCGCTTCATGTGACAGTACAGGATGGATTTTCCATCACAAGTGAGCACACGATCAGGAAGAGATTCGTTTTTGTGACGCGAAAGAAGCGAAGAACACATCGATAGTCTTTTATCTTTATTCTCATGTGATAACATATGGTATGTGGAACCCATTTGCTTAGCTTCTATGATTTTTCAATAGCGATGCAAATGTAAACTAATTGTTTTGTCACTTATTTTAAACATTTCAGAAAATTCTTGGCACGTTACTTTCGAATTTTGTTCATTGATATCGTGAACCATACGCAAATATTCATTGTCAATGATGCAGGAGTCGTCTTGAAGGGAGTGAACGTCCCAGAAGAAAATTTTTGAACTACTTCTGTGCAGTGTTCTTTTACCGCATCTTCTCTAAATGTCATGCATATCGTACGTCTCGCTTCTGCAGTTTTAGAACTCAGTTTTAAATTCATAAAGCACAGGGGCCGACATTTCGAAAGGGTTTAAAAGCACAATACAATAGTGGGTACCAAGTCAAAATGTACTGACTGATTGGCGCGCATTTGTGGTACGCCAAACATATAAAAGCTTACACTCTGCAAGTCACAAGTTATCTGAAGTCACTGCGGCAAATTCCACCAAAAAATATATGAACTTTATCGGTTACCTAATATTTGAAGTTGTATAATATAAATGTTGACGTTAAGGTAAGTATATTTTATTCACTATATTAATCTCTACAGAATTGTTTGTAGTGTAGATTAGACAGCGTCCTAATTACTTGTTTCTGATGCTGAAATATTTGAATTACATTGGACGATCAGCCCCATAAATATACCATTTATTTAAAAATAAATTACTAAAAACCATGATAAAACCTGAATACTTAAGTGAGAAGGATTAAGAACAATGGCATTACTATAAAACAATTAAAATCGTTACGTCCAAATATAAATAAAAATCTAATAAACAGTCACAATAAAAAATCATAATTAGTAATTACTTATAATTCCTCCTACACAAAATTATATTTTATATAACACCAAGACTATCTAACTTTCATTTAGCAGATGACAAATCATTGCTTGCAGGGGCAAATAAGGAATCGGAAGCATAATAGATGGCCATATACGGTCCACAGACATGTCTTCGCTAAATCCTTCATTATTCTTTGTAGATTTAACCTTAACTGTTTATATTCCATTTATGACAGAGAAAAATAAAACGTGTCAGTGCAGATTATTATACGATTTATAATTGCCTTTCTAACATGCTTATTAAATTAATTTAAAAATTATTTTTAAAGCTAAACTTGGACCGGATGTAAGATGATAAAGCGACTGATATGGAAACACGTATAAAAATATCGAAGAGTTAATTTCGTTATTAAATTATTTTAAAAGCGTTAAATAAATTTTTTAAGATAATTTTGCATTTAAATATCTGTAATTATAGGCATTTATATAGGCAACATTTTAAATACATATCTCAAACCAATTTAAAAATCTTTTCACAGTCTTTACTTAGCAAATTGTCTTTTATAACAAAAGAAAGACGATGAGACATAAATGACTGTTCAATGAAAAAAATTTTGTAAAGATTTGAAAGACGTTGTTGAACTAAGTACTCTTAACTTGAAATCAACGCTGTAGAAATTTAAATTCACAGATTTACAAAATTATTAAATCGTAGGAACAATAATGAAACCTAGAGGAACTCCAACTATATCAGTTCCCTAAATTTAATAATCATATTTGCTGTCACAAACTTCATTATTTAATTAATTTGTGTTTGTGTGTGTACGTAAGCAAGCGCTATAAAATTGGAAGGATGTTCATTTATTATTAAATAATATAGATTTATTTCGAAGAACATATTTCAAAACTAATTTTAAACAATTGCTTTATACAATTTTTTGAAAATGGAGTAGGTGATTCTACTTGAAAAAAACTGTTCATTATATGTTAATTATTTCAAACAGTGACATTCTGTTTTCTACAAGGTTTTCCAATAAGAGTGATATGATTTCTTTAAAAAAGCACTTTTTCCACTAAATCTAGTCGTATATCATGAATGGCACGTTCAATATTGACTTGTAAAGCTTGAAGAGAGTCTGGTTTATTTCGATTGACCAATGACTTCAAATAACCCCACAAGAAATAGTCTAATGGTGTTAAATCACAACTTCTTGGGGGGCATTCGATATCACGATTTCTTAAAATAATCGAATCTCCAAACTTTTCTCGCAATAATTCTATTGTTGCATTTGCTATGTGGCACGTAGCCCCGTCTTGTTGGAACCAAATGTTGTCAACATCAACTTCTTCCAATGTCGGACATAAAAAGTTAGTTATCATCAATCTATACCGCTCTCCATTGACAGTAACGGTGTTACCAGCTTCATTTTGAAAGAAGTACGGACCGATGATTCCACCATACCAAAAACTACACCAAACTGTCAATTTTGGTGAATGTAATGGTTTTTCATAAATAATTTTTGGATTTTCTTCCCACTAGAATCGACAGTTTTGTTTATTTACCACACCATTCAGATGAAAGTGAGCCTCATCAGAGAAGATGATTTTCTTAAAAAAATCGTTATCGTTTTCGGGTTGTTCCAAGGCAAAATCAGCAAATTCACGACGTTTACGGTGGTCCAATGGCTTCAGTTCTTGAGTGAGAACAATTTTATAGAGATGCAAACCCAAATCCTTTCTCAAAATCCGCAAGGTTGTGGTTTGAGACAGTCGCAATTGTTGAGAACGTCTTGGAATCGACAAATTATGGTCTTCAGTATCACATGCCTGAACGGCAGCAATATTTGCATTACTTTGAGCGAGCACACTTGGACGATTATTACGACCATAAAATGGCAAAACCGCACGAAAAGTTGCAATTGGAGAACGATTATTTTGATAATAAAACTGAATAATTTGTAAACGTTGTTCTTGGAGAACGTATATCTCTCCATAATGAAATTGTAAACACTACTGAATACAATGAAAAACAAATGACAGATCATGACATATTACAAATGGCCGAAATATCACTTCAAAATCATACCATCCCTATTGGAAAACCTTATATTTACAATAATGATGTAGCTATTACATCTTTACTAAATTATCAGTGTTTATATATCCGAGAAACAGGAATTTTGTAATCCAGTAAATTATGCCATGAAAATTAATACTTCCTTTTATATCATTGGTGTGAGTAATTACAAAATTAATGAAAATTTTATGCGTTAGAACTGGACTTGAATCTATATCTGGCGCTTTCTAGACGGCTTCCTTACCAATTAGTTCACCAAACAGTACAGTTTCAATTCTCTTAATATGCAATAAATTGCATTATGTTAATAATTGTATATAAACAGATAAGTAAGCGTTTCTCGATTGGAAATTAATGAAAATTAATATTTCCTCTTATACCATCATTGTTACTACAGAAATTAATTTAACAAAATGATTAAGAGAATGAATCCTAAATGGCCTAGAAAACGGCAGATACAGGTTCGAGTCCTATTCCAACGTAGAACTTTTTAATTCAATTCTGTAATTAGTAACAACAATGGTATATCAGAAAATATTAATTTGCATTTACTCTTACATAGATATTTGCATATAAGTTCTAACATACTTGATGTCATTTTTGGTAAGTTAAATGAATTAATAACTATAATAGTTAAATAAACATAAAGTAAGGAAAATTTAAATTACTTAGCTTCAATGAAGAAATTATAAATGTTCACTGGAATAAATTATAAGAATTTCAAGATAAGAAACAAGTTTATTAGAGATTATTTTCTAATTGATTTCCAACAATTTGCATTTATGGTCGCACATATCCATGGACAAAAAAGGACATAAATATGTAGAAATAATAAAATATTTTAAGTAAGCATTTAAAATACCTTTCTATTTGAGTTATAGAATTCTGAAAGGAAAAACTAGATAGTTATGTTTATGTAAGTGCTTTTGCTTCTATACGAGAAGTGGACGTAGATATCTCTAACTACTACCTGTGAGTGTTACTATCATCTCGATAATAATATTCGCCAGGAAACCAGGAGCGTATAACTCGTCAACAATCCCAACTTGTCGACAAAGCCAGATTATCGGACTGATTTTTTTGGCAATTGAACCGTATTTATAAGCACACGTCGCGTTTTGCTAGGAACAGATGCACTGTTGAATAGCGGTTAAACCGATATTAAGTGCTTTCTCTTCTATTTAAGAAATAAACGTGCAGTTCTCTAACTACTTAATATAATTATTATCTTAAACACTAAACTGTTTTCATTCAAGGCATTAATGTGTGTAATAGCAGTGCTACGTTTTCTCAAATTTCTTTTCAATTTCACTCAAAAGCATTAGTTCTCGAAGTAATCTTTTAATTTAACATTTTTTAAATGTTTGGCAAACATGCTCGGTGCTTTGCTAACAGGTGACTACAAACAGTAATTGAATTAAGATATTTTTCATTGACTGAATGCATTGTTTCTAAAAATATTCTACTACAATGGCTAGGAAATTTAAGCAAATAAATCCGAACATTGTATAGTAACAAGTTTTGCTCTTGCAGTCCGTAATTTAAGGAAAATATCTTAATATTAATTGTATAGAATTTATGGAAATAAACGTAGAAATTCCTCAACTTATAAACACGAAATTCGTTATCCACCATTAGCGGAAGTGATGAAATTGGCAACTACACACATATTCGCTTATTTCAAAACTTCTATTTTAGATGCAGTAAATTTAATCGGCGAGCCTTAGGCTCTCGTTCGTTCTTTATTTTACTCTAAACTTCAAGAAACTTTTTGGTTTGTCGCTTTTCAAGTTAAACATTTGGGAGTGATTCGACGACGTAAAGAGATGGAAAGTTCTGGAGAAATTTTAGGGGGATTCGTTAAATGTTGATTACTATACATTATGCATTAAATTTTCCCAAAAACTCCTTAAATTGTTTGGAAGCATTTCTGGAAACACAATTTTTCTTTTGCTGACAAATTTAATAATTTGATGAGCAGAAAGTTGATTTGAATTTTCGAATAATAAAATTTGATGGTACATAATTGGAAGTTCATTACACAGAAGGTAATTCTAATGAAGTCTGTGGTTGATAATTTAATCACTCAGAGTTGATAGATAATTAAACAGTGTCGCATCTGGAAAATTACAGCAAAAGCCCGCACGAAACAAATTTCGTACACGATCTGTACCGTCGAAAGCCAGTACGCACACTGATTCGTACGGGCTTTTGCCGTAGTTCTCCTGGTATGACGCTGTTTAATTATCTGCTGATGATGACAATTTATTAATCAAAATACGTATACAGAATACAAAAATTAATGTAGAAAGGGATTATATATCAACCTCAAGGGATTAAATTATTTCATCCAGTCAATTCAAATAATACTGCTAAAAAGACTTTTTAATTTATTTACTGTATCTGATGTAATTGAAATGTAAAAAAAAACGTTAAATTATAAGAAACTCAATAAGTTAATTTAAATAATAAACGAGGTAGATATTTGAATTAGTAGACATAGTACAAACGCAAAACAATCCATCCCAATTGTTTCATTACACCGTCTGACCCAAAAGTAATTGAAATGGCTCAATTTTAACGAAACAGGTGCCGCCATCTATTCCTGAAGTATTTATTTACGAAATGTTAATCTTGAAGTTTCGGTGTTTTTTTCTAATATCATTGAATGATGAAATACATTAAATGATATGCTACTATAATACTAGTTGAATTTGATGGAGCCTGTGGTTGATTGACTTGATCAATAAGGTTGATATATAACCCCTTATATATCAACCTTATTGATCAAATACTATAATACTGCTTGTAAGTTTTTACATTTTGTAAGGGACTGAAATACAGTAATTTTTTTTATTTTTATAATACATATCATTTACTATTCATTTCAAAATCGAAATTGTGAAAAAATGACAACTTAATTTTATTTTAGCTAGTATAGAATATTATTTTAAATATTTGCTATTAATTACGCGCGAAAACCCATTTGTCGAAATATTTTGGTATGACTGTCAGTGACATCTGTGCCAAATGTCATATCAAAATAATCATTAGTGTTTAGTATACGCTTGTCTTTCTGAAGTATAAAAAGTGCATTCGGCGATTTTTACAATGAGTGAAATTATTCAACAAAGAAGTTCCATTAAATTTTGTGTACGGAATCAAATTTCTGGTGCCGAAACGTTCAGAATGTTGCAAAAGGCCTTCGGTGATAATTGTTTGTCGCGAGCAAGTGTTTTTAATTGGTACAAATTATTCAAGGAG
Organism: Dermolepida albohirtum; assembly: GCA_031893035.1. NCBI lineage: Eukaryota > Metazoa > Arthropoda > Insecta > Coleoptera > Scarabaeidae > Dermolepida > Dermolepida albohirtum. The sequence continues at coordinate 614,225 of JAVIWB010005345.1, read as the reverse complement.
GGTCGAGAACGCGTTGATGACGAACCACGTCCAGGACAGCCATCAACATCAACTGATGATCAACACTTCAATAGAATCAAGGAATTGGTGCTTGAGAATCGACGACTAACAGTCAGAGACCTTACTGGCATCGTTGGAATATCGGAAGGATCAGTGAAAACCATTTTGAAAGATCATTTGGGCCTAAGAAAAATGAAAGCACGATTTGTTCCAAAATCACTCAATTTTTTCGAAAAACAGCGTCGCGTTGATGTCTGTGAAACAATGCTTTCCGACTATCAAGACAAAATGAAAGGCATAATAACTGGAGATGAGACTTCGATCTACGTTTATGACCTGGAAACAGACGATCAATCGGCCGAATATCGTATCAAAGGTGAGCCGAAGCCCAAAAAAACACGTCAAAGCAAGTCAAAAATCAAGGTTATGTTGACAGTTTTCTTCGATTATCGAGGTGTGGTGTCCTCCGAATTCCTTCCGACTGGCCAAACTGTCAACAAAGAATACTATTTGAGTGTTATGCGTCGTTTGTGCAATGCTATTCGTAAAAAGAGGCCAGAATTATGGGCCGACAACTCTTGGTTTTTGCACCACGATAATGCACCGTCGCATACTGCATTAATTCTTCGTGAGTTTTTCGCCAAATTTTCAACCAATATCGTGCAACAACCACCGTATTCGCCTGATTTAGCTCCGTGTGACTTCTGGCTATTCAGCAAACTCAAACGACCGCTCCGGGTAAACCGTTTTATGTCAATTGAAGACATTAAACGTGAAACGCTACGCGCTTTGAAGGTTATTCCAGAAATTGACTTTAACAACCGTTTCGAGAATTGGAAGAAACGTTGGCACAAGTGTATTGGGGCCAGGGGGGATTACTTTGAGGGGGACGAAATAGATTTGGAAGAATAAATTAAGAATTTAAAAATTATGAACAAAGTCTTACCATTTTTTGCCCACAGTAGTATATTATTTTATATTACATACTTGGACTTCTATCGAAATATATACGAAAATGTATTGTGATCTAGTTAGCTTTGACAGGTTTCTTACATAAACATCATTGGGGTACCATAAGACGAAAATACATGTGGTATTTATATAATTTTGTTTAAGTACATTTATATATTTTTCCCCTTAATGTATTATTAAATTCCTAGAAATATTTTATTATACAAATACATTGTAATGACTAATTACATTTATATTTGTTTTCTTTATATTATAGGTATTCCCATTTTTATATTGCACTACGCCTAATAGCAAAAGAGTGTTATGATCGTTTATTTTATTTTATATAATCCTTTAATTATATTTAAGTATAGTTCTTTTATGTCCTGTTATTGCCACCATTATGTATATTGTCACCGTTTATGATGTACACTCATATATAATGAATCGGGTGTGTGCAATTGTGATCCATGTGCTTATAATAAAACAATTATTCTTGAAGACAAAGGTGTGCTGACAATAGGATAACCTCTTTGTGTATAATAAAATCTGTGTTTGTATAAATAAATGGGAAACTTTAATTGAGGAGGTACAATAGAAGATAGAGAAGATTGTTACGGGCAGAATTTGCTCTGGATCACACCAGGTTATTGTGTAAAATAAAGTGTATGATGCACTTCATATTAGACTTAAGAGTCAATTTTTGCAAAAGAGTCAGTTGCGAGTACTGCGAATATTATATACATTGATTACTTTAAGCGGAGGTCCATGAACAACGTTTAATTATTTTTATATTATTCAAGAACGAATAATTAATGAGTGTACGAATCAACGCAATTGGTGAAAGAAAATCCGAAGCAGAGACCATCTGTAGTAAAACGAAATACGTGCTTGTATACATAAATAGAAAGATTATACGATAAAAAATTGTATTTGTGAATTGTAATGTTAATTTTGTTGTGTTATTTTTATTACTTGGATCACATTGGGATTTTATTTTCTTTAATCGTTAATTTTATGTTCTCTACTGCAAGAAGCAACTTAACTAAAGTGATTCTGATTACTATTGAATTTATAAATATTTTTTCTGATATTTAAATTAAAGGAGATTTAAACCTTTTTCGTAATTCGAAACGCAATGGATATCACAACTTGTATCGAGACTAGCATCTTAATGTTAATTTGTAAGGTCACATGTATATTTCATTTGATCAATAAGGTTGATATATAACCCCTTTCCACAATTAACTATTTGTAAATTCTGTATACGCATTTCGACAACCAAGTTGTCATCATCAGCAGATAATTTCAAAGTGTTGCACCTGGTAAAACACGGCGAAAAAATTGTACGAAAAAATAAACTCCGTACGCGATCCGCACCGTTGAAAACCAAGATGTGCACTGTGATTTTTCTATAAAAGCAACACCAGTCTTGATATTCAGATTGATTTAAGTTTTTTGTTAATTTTAAATGCAATTCATATAAATTTAATTCTAATCTACTTCTTTTACTGTACAGATATTTCATTTCCATTTTTAACCATTTCATTTTCGCATATGAAATGATTTTCTCGTTCATTCTACAATTTGATGTGACATTTACTTTAATAAATTTAGGAAAAACATTTCTACTTTTACAGCGATTCAAGAAATTTATATCTGCACTTATAAACTTAACTTTACTATATATCTTGTGAAATGTGTTGTACTCCTTTGACCGGGAAGTCATCTTGTAGTTGAATTTGATGGAGCCTGCACCCATCTTGGTTTTCAACGGTGCGGATCGCGTACGGAGTTTATTTTTTCGTACAATTTTTTGGCCGTGTTTTACCAGGTGCGACACTTTGAAATTATCTGCTGATGATGACAACTTGGTTGTCGAAATGCGTATACAGAATTTACAAATAGTTAATTGTGGAAAGGGGTTATATATCAACCTTATTGATCAAGTCAATCAACCACAGGCTCCATCAAATTCAACTATGTATATTTCAGTTTGTTAGGTTATGCTTTTGAATTATAATAAATTGTTACATCACCCCCAGTATTTGGAATTTTATAATTTTTAAATTTAATTATCAATACAGGCGCCCAATAAAATATAAAGATAATATTAATTTCGGTAACAGTATGCTTCAAAGCGTAAGCCTTCAATAAACAAAGATTCTAACAGCTTGTGTATAGGCGAATGCTTTCACCGCTATTATACTTTCGATTTATATAAAAAGTAAAAGATAAAGTCAATAAAATTTTGACCATAAATCGAGTTTTATTTTAAAGAAAAATGGAAATACTAATTTATTTTATATTACTGATCTGGTACGTAGACTTCCGCGGTCGTGGTCCATACTATCTTCTTCTGGGCTTCCGGGCTGGAATCGCGTCACTGGTATAACTGCCGACGTTTCGTACCTAGTCGTATGGGACATCTTCAGGGCTCAACTACTACTTCTTCATTCACCTATACATGCTACTGTTTGTTGCACTGAAAACAAGTTTAAGTGCAACAGACAGTAGCAGTAGTTGAGCCCTGAAGACGTCCCATACGCGTGGGTACGAAACGTCGGCAGTTATACCAGTGACACGATTCCAACCCGGAAGCCCAGTAGAAGATTTATATTACTATTTTTCAAAAATTGTGGACATGGTGAAAAAAAAATTTTTTTTTCACCGAAAACAATTTTGTTTAGTTTCTGTCATTAGTTAAGGTCTTCAAATTAGTTTTATCTCAAATATATTTTTATATTTTTCATACACCCACCCCCATATTTTCGTGACGAAATTTTTCCTTTATTTGTATGATTTTATTTTTACAATCGCCTTCAACAAAAGCTCCAATAAAATTTGTAATTTTCGAACTGAAAATGTTCCAATTACATTAACAATTGGTTTATTATTATACAGTTAAGTTCAAATTATTTTTATCTCAAATGTGTTTTTGTGTTTTTCATAACCCCACCCCTCATATTTTTGTTAAGTTTTTTCTTTGTTCATATGATTTTAATTTACAATTGTTTTCAACAAAAGCTCCGATAAAATTTGTAATTTTCGAAATGAAAATAGTCCAATTATATTAAGATTGGTTTGTTATTATAGAGCAGAGTTTTACTGACGTTATCATAATGAATATCTTTTAGATAATTTAACTAGAATACTCTCAATAGGACTCTGTTTAAAATCCGATACATTTGTCTTTCAGCAAAATTGTATATGTAAATCCGCATTGCAGTTTTCCTCCCGTTCATGCACACCTTCCATAGAAAAGAAACAGATAGCGTTCACGTTTACTGATATTTATTTCACTCTATCCCGGTTAAGATAATTAGAACCTATGTACTAATTTTATTATATTGATTTAATGTAGTATCAGTGCAAGATCAGTGATAGTTGTGATCACATAAGAACAACAAGGTTCTTGGAGTATGATAAGAATTAACGTTGCCTGTCGGTTCTGTACCCTTTAATTATATCCAGTGTTTACGAGACACCGCAAACGTAACGTATCAGTTGCGATAAGTGATAAGACTGTAAAGGAAAATAATATAATTTAGTTTACCGAAAAAAATCGAGGTAAGTATTTTTTAAGTTATTGTAGTCCTATATCTAGACGCGTATAGTAAATTACTCTGATTAAATCAATCAAAAGAATATTAAAAAAAGCAAAGAATTAGGAATATTTCTTTTGTTTGCTGTATCTTTAAATATATCAATATAAACGCTGTTTTAAATTTCGAGGTTTTTTTAAAGAATAAATAAAAGACATAATTTGCATTCGCTTTCAGAAACCTTTTATTGGTAATTCAAGTATCAGTTATGACATTTATATGCGAAAAATAATATCTGCCCAATGGCCTCCTTTTGCAGCTCCACAGACGTCCATACTTTTGTTAAAATTTTCAATGACATTTTGACATAGTTGAGGCTCTATCTCACCAATGACACGAATAATTTCATCTTTCAAAGCGGGAATTGATTGTGGATTGTTTTTATAAACCTGACTTTTCACATAACCCCAAAGAAAATAGTCCAACGGTGTCAAATCGCATGATCTTGGTGGTCAATTAACGTCACCGTTTCTTGAGATTACAGGTCCAAGAAATTTTTCTCTCAATAAATCAATTGATTCGTGTGCAAAATGAGGTGTAGCGCCATCCTGTTGAAACCACATATCCTCTAGATCCACATTCATTAATTCAGGCCACAAAAATTCGGTTATCATCCGATGATATCGATCACCATTGACAGTTACAGCTTCACCAGCAGCATTTTCAAAGAAGTTTCTCATGAATAATTCGTGGATTTTCCTCGCCCCAGATACGGCAATTTTGTTTATTAACATAGCCACCAAGTTCAAAATGTGCCTCATTGGAAAACAATATTTTTTGAGAAAAATCAGCTGGTTGTTCAGTGATGAAATTGACAAATGAACGATGTTTTAAATGATCTAATGGCTTCAGTTCCTGTGTTATTTGAACCTTATATGCTTTCATAGATAAATCCTTGTGTAAAAGACGCCATGTTGTTGATCCACTAAGTCCAAGTTGTTGCGAACGTCGTCTAATGGACATTTCAGGAACCAATACTTTCTTGTGAACGATTACTAGGACTGTATTTTTCACTTTCTTGATCTTCCAGGGAACCGGTCTCTTGAAATTTTTTAATAATTCGACCAATAGTGCTTTCAGATGGACGATTATGTAAACCATAAAGTTCACGTAATTTTCTAAAAATTCTTCACAGAACGCTAATTTTCATAAAATAATTCAACAATTTGAACGCGCTGTTGTACCTTGTACGAAGCCATTTTTGTAAATGTCATACATCACACTTTTTAAATGCTGACCTACCCTTATATTTTATTTATTCTTAAAAAAACCGCGCAACTTGGTTCACCCTTTACAATCTAAACTTTTCCGAACAAAATCAGGTAGGAATTATTCAATAAATCACAAAATATAATAATAATAATTTGATTGCATTCTTATAACCATGTTGACAAAAGTAAATATCATAAATACATGTGCCTATGTGAATCAAAATGGAGCATTTGCTCTTAAGTAGAAGCAAGTTCTCCAAGGAAAAGGTAGAGTTTAAGACTAACTTTTACTCCTACAGCTATAGTTTCAATACATTAACATTTGCTAATGTATTGGGAATTTAAAATGAACCTTAATTACCAGTATCTTGGTTATGCTGACAATTTCAAAATATAAAACATAATAGACACATAGCAGGATTGTATAAAATTGCAGATTAAGTTATCTATAATCGAGGAATTATGTAAACAAAATAAAATACGTTTAAAAATTCAAAAATATTCGGTGGTTACGCACGCTAAATCTACTAATCCCATACTCTTCGATTATGCTGCCGAAACCGAATTAATTAGCAGGAGAGATAAAGTTAATGGCCTGCTCCAGATAAGTGATCTTCTTTTCACGTTAAAAAAGCCTGCCAATCCAACATACTATATACCATTAATTGATAAAAATTTTCCTATAATTACGTATGGTAAATATTTTGGTTTAGGTTCGATTCCTCTACGAACTCATGATTTTTTCATTAATTTTTGCCTTAATTAAAGCGGTGTAATGTAAATTTATAGTTTAATTTACATCGTATAATGCACGTATTTGTATTTGTACGCGTATGTATATGTGCAATTGCATATGCATTTAGTAATAATGCGGGCTTTCAATTAAGAGATCTGTTTCCACAATGTAATTTATGGGGCATTCAAGGAATCAAATCGTGTGGTCCTTGGTAACTTAATGGTAGAGCACCTGACTGGTAAAAAGTGAACGGGTGATTTTTTCATTAAATTCTGTCTTAATTTAAGCGATGTAAGGAGCAGGAGATTTCGAGTTTTCAGTTGCTTTCAGTAACTTACGTATAATGCGCGTAGTTGTGTGTATAGCAGGTACACCGGAAAGTCAATACCGATTTTTCTAACAGACGTTGCAATGTAATTCTACTGACATCAAGCTTCAAAGCTATACATGTTATGTTTTGCAAAAGTAACACAGTCATAGATTTACATCTCTTTGAAAATGTCAACTTTTGTGCTTGAAAAAGTGCATTTGCGTCACACACAATTTTTTTTAATCAAATGAAAAAAGCTACTGAAAGTCATCGTGGGCTGGTAGAAACTTACGATGAGCTTGCCCCAACCATAAAAATATGTGCGGCGTGGTTTTGACAATTCGAAAGTGGTGATTTCGATGTGCAAGACAAAGAACGTTCTGGTAAACAGAAAAAGTTTGAAGATGCGAAACTACGGAACTTATTGGATGAAGACTCAACCTAAACTCAAAAAACAATCGGCTGAAGCGTTAAATGTGGCTCACGAAACGATTAGCGACCGATTACGATCAATGGGCAAAATCCAGATGATGAGAAAGTGGGTGCCACATAAATCGAATGACAGGCAAATGGAAAATCAAAAAATCGTCTGTGAAATGTTGCTTCAAAGGAATGATCGGAAGTCATTTCTGTATCGAATAGTGATGAGTTATGAAAAATAGATTCATTTAGAAAACTCTAAAAAAATGCAAAAAAGCATGGTTATCACCTGACGAAGCCGCCCCATTGACTCCAAAGCCAAATCGTTTTGGTGCTCTGTGTTTGGTGGGACCAGAGTGGCGTGGTGTATTACGAACTGTTGAAACCTGGTGAAACAGTTAATACTGATCGCTACCGATAACAAATTATCAATTTAAACCACGCATTGATAGAAATACTTACAGAATGGGCCCGAAGACACGGTGAAGTGATTTTACAGCACGATACACACGATACAGCACGCGCCGTCTCATACAGCAAAACCGATCAAAGAAGCATTGAAAACAGTTGTATGGGACATGATATTGCACCCGCCGTACTCTTCAGATCTTACCCTGTCCGACTATCACCTTTTCGCATCAATGGGACACGCGCTTGTAGAGCAGCACTTTGACAATTTTGAAGAAGTTAGAAAATGGTTCGCCTATCGATCTAAGAAGGCAATACGTGGCTACCAAATACATTTTGCAAAATGAAAATGCTAAATCTGACTTCAATAATAAGTAATTGTTTATCAATACAAGATTTGACAACGAAATACCGGCAGAAAAAAAAATCGCGTTGTTTTTAGAAGATAAATTTCCTCCATATAAAGGAATGAGCGCTTATGATAATAAATTGTTCATCAATTATACACCCACCTATCAGATGCTCTGATAATATTCAGTTATGGTTCTAAGAATGTACAGTCGTGGTTGCGCATATTACAATCTTAATAGCGAACATTTAGAAATATTTTATCTCTCGCTTCAATATCGCAGATGCTTATGCACACTGAAAAGTGAACTTTTAGTGAAGAGTAATATTTTCATGATGATATTTAGGCAATTTAGAATATTGAATTAGGCGAACTTGCTTGTTTCAAACCGATCCTTTGTTTAAGCTGGTAATTTTGGGGCAGCCCGTGGTTGATTAACTTAATCACTGAAGGTTAATATATAATCCCTTTCCACATTAATTTTCGTATTCTGTATACGTATTTCGACGACTAAGTTGTCATCATCAGCAGATAATTAAACAGTGTCGCATCTGGAAAACTACGGAAAAAATACCAGTACGAAAACAAATTACGAACTGTACCGCCGAAAGCCAAAACGCACATTTAAAATGTGCGTTTGTGTGATGATGACAACTTAGTTGTCGAAATACGTATACAAAATACGAAAATTAATGTGGAAAGGGGTTATCTATCGACCTTCAGTGATTAAATCTTTGTTTAAGTATTTCTTAAATGGCAAAAATTAAAAAAGAACAAAAATTCGATGTAAACAAAGCCGACATTCAAATAATAAAAGATACGTGCACTGACATATAAAGAATTAAACTTGTACGACTTCGGTGTGGGATTCAGATGTACAATTTTAAACTATTCTGTATTCTTTCCACCTAAAATATCCTCATCTACAATATATCCGAACTAGAATTTTACGTAAGTTGTAAGATCCAAGTTATTGCTGGTAACCACGTTCAGTGTACTTGTATGTGCTTTTAAGGGAAAATATAAGAATTTCAAATTTCCTGCAATATGCTTCTTCATTACAAAGTAACTGCTGCTATAACTTGTTTTTTCGCTGTAATAATACATATAATGTTGAGAGACATATATTATAAGTATAACCACAAGCAGTACCTGCTACACAAACAGTAATAGAGCATGAAATGAGAAACGTTATTCAACGTGTTACTTGCAGGACATTTATTACATATTGTTTTGGGGATTTCTTTTTGTAAATTCAGTTTTGTTATAACAAACATTAATAATCTAGTTATTATGAATATTAGTTTATTAATTGTTGCGTCCTATAATGCACTTTAATTTATTTTCAATCCACAATATACGTAATAGCCGTCTCGTTAGTTAGAATTCTCTCGAGCTGTTTTAAGTTAATTGAACAATTACTTCAGTCCAGAATTTATGCTTTTGTTCAATCATATATCTTCGTAAACGAACATGGATTTATGGTGGGTTCCTCATCGACATTTATCAACTTTGTCGAAACAACACAATTTATTAGTCAATTGATGGATATACAACAGCAAGGATAAAATTTATCATCTCGCATTTCTTTACAAATTGAATCTTTTTGGATTTTCAGTTTCAACAGTTAAACTGCTGGAATCTTACTTTTACAACAGATCTTGTCATATTTCTTATAATGACTTTAATTTCACCTGCTTAATTGCTTCATCAGGTGTTCCACAAGGGCCAAATCTGGGGCCGCTACTATTTTGCATCCACTTCAATGATATCTTGATTTTAATTAACCGTAAATTTTTAGCTTATGCTGATGATTTAAAAATATTTTCTTGAGTTTCATCTATTTCCGATTGTTTAAACTTACATCGTCTTAGCATGCTTTGAAATTGGTGTGACTCTAATAAAATAATGCTTAATATTAGCAAATGCGAAATAGTTAGCTATTCCAAGTGCAATAGCCCTCTTATTTTTTATTATTCTGTTCATCAAATTGTTTTAGTTGAACAAGCTGAAGTTAAAGATTCTAAAGTTCTTTTCAATTCACATTTAAACTTCTCGAAATATATTCACTTCATATGTAATTCTGCACCGCGTCCTCTTCATTTTGTCATCCGTTTTTGCAGATGATTCATGAACCCTACTCTAAGATTATTATTTTATTCATTTGTGCGTTTGAAACTGGGCATATTCCAGTTTATATTCGGCGCCCTCACTCTGCGTACGCGATCCGTATCGTTGAGAACGAATCGCTTACGGAGTTTGTTTTCGTACGGGTATTTTTCGCCGTAGTTTTCCAGGTGCGACACTGTTTAATTATCTACTGATGATGACAACTTAGTTGTCGGAATACGTATACAGAATACGAAAATTAATGTGGCAAGGGGTTATACATATATCAACCTTCAGTGATCAAGTTAATCAACCACAGGCTCCATCAAAATTACATAACTAAAGTCCATATAAATAACATCTAACTGCCCACCGTTGTTTAAAGCTTCAATTGTATCTTAGATTATGCTGCATAAATTTGTTAAAGTAGAGCGGTTCTTTATAAACCCATGCTGAGCTAATGAAATAAAGGGGAAACATTTGAATGAGATGGTCTTCTAGAGGAGGGACTCAAAAATTTGAGCAACAACAGGAACTATGATTATCGGCCTGTAAGTAGTAACATAAGTGTTAAGATCCTTTTTAAAAATAAAGATATTACAGTATTGACTCCATTTTGTAAATTCTGTGAAAAGATCTTCATGTAATTTAAAAAAAAATATAAACTAAAGATTTTAAAGAAATGATATCGTTTGTAACATTAAACTAAGGCTGTTGTACTTAATTCACAAGCTAGTACACCTAATATCCGCAAAAGACACTATTAACAACCAATTTTCTTTTCGTAAAAGGAATTTTATTTTCACAAAAACAATATTTGATAAGTGAAACGACTGTATAATACTAACAATAAAGTTGACCGTGACCGGCCAATGTGTAACTAAACCGGACGAAGTATATCGACATCTTCGCGGCTTGTTTTTCCTTACAGCTTGGATATGAAAATTAAATCATCAAACATATTTCCTGTTGTATTTAATTGTGCAAATTTTTGACAAACAAAATTGTTCAAATAATTAGATCTAATGCATGAATAATAGAAAATATCGCGCGTTCAAATAAATTCGACCTCCAACTAATCTGTGTATGTATGCATGTATTAAATTATTAAACTTAATTTTATAGGTTATGTTTCATTTAAATGTCGGTAAAGGTTACTTCGAATATTATTTAGATTATAGTGATTAATAACGATAAAGAAGAAATGAGAAAATTATAGTTTCATCTTTCCAGACTTAGGTGAAAATTGTATCTAGCGATTGATGTCTGAAAATTAAATTCAAAATATATATATAAAGAAATCCATAAAAAAATCAAACTTACGGAATCTTCTGGCTTTTTTTTGTATATAGAGCTTTATGTATATCAGTTTAAGTGCTTTTCGTAGCATATTTTGCTAATAGTATTATTAGCTGTAGCTAATACTAAACTTTCCTAGCTTTTAACAGGTGTACCATAAAGTTATTACCGGTTTTACTAACAGATGTCGTTAGGTTTAAGTATGCAATTTTATGGCTGAATACATATATCGTTTTATTTTACTGACATTAAGCTTAAAAGCCATACATGTTATATTTTGCGAAAATAACACCGTCATAGATTTATACCTCTTTGAAAATGTCGATTTTCGTGCCTGAAAAAGTGCATTCACGGCAGGCATTGCTTTTCATATTTAATCAAAAGAAAAAAGCCGCTGAAAGTCGTCGTTAGCTGATAGACACTTACGGTGAGCATGCTCCAAGTATGAAAACATGTGAGGCGTGGTTTCGACAATTCAAAAGTGGTGATTTTGATGTGCAAGACAGGGAACGTTCTGGTAGACCGAAAATGTTTGAAGATGCAAAGCTGTAGGAGTTATTGTATGAAGACCCAACTCAAATTCGAAAACAATTGTTAGAAGCGTTAAATGTGGTACAAGAAACAATTAGCGATCGATTATGAGCAATGGGAAAAATCTAAAAGATGAGAAAATGGGTGACACATCAATTGAATGAAAAATCGTCTGTGAAATGCTTTAAAGGTATGTTCGGAAGTCATTTCTGCATCGAAGAGTGACCGGTGATTAAAAAAACCCTAAGCTCAAAAAGTCCTGTTTATCACCTGGTGAAACCGGCTTATCAACTTCGAGCAACAGAAAAAACCTTTTTGGATAATACAAGGTGACTTGAAAGCGGACATTTTCCAAATTTAATAGACAACGGTTAGTGCTGGTATGGTGACAGGAGAGGTATCACTTGCTTCGGGACGACATACCGTTTCAGTTCCAATGGAGAAGTGCACAGGTACAACAACGCATGTTTGCATACGATACCTGGGTTCGTAATATTGGATCTTTCGTCTCTACATACTTGAACTTTCGTCGTCATTTTAATATCGGTCGAAATGACACAATTCCTAACTACGATAGGATCCTCAGATGAGTCGAAATTTTGAGAACAACAAGAAACGTTTTGAGAAAAAATCGCCAGAGACAGCAAAACCTGGACGACATCCGAAAACAACGCGAGAGTGAGAAAAGCAATCAACAAGAGTTCGAGTAGGTACACAAATCAACATGCAAATGAGCTGTTAAAAATATTCCGTTTTGATTTAAAAGTCCTTCCCTACAAAGTACACCTGGTTCAACAGTTTAACGAAAGAGACTCTGCACAACTAGAAGACTTCACTACGGTTACGTATGCAAGTGTTTTTTGAAGAAGATCCAAAAGTAGCGGTAATAATGAACGATCACCCTCATTTTCATTTGAATGGATCAGTGAATAAGCGGAACTTTCATTATTGGACCTAACCAGTCCTCCCAACATCCATAAGAGATTTCGCCACTGTAAACGTATGCCCATTTGCAATAATCGGATCTTATTTTCTTGAGGAGTGCAACGTAAAGGAGAGAAGGAATTCAGAGTGTTGTTCATACGTTAAATACATTTTTTTTAACCAGAACCGTAGAGAGGACATCAAAAATATTTGTATTCAACAGGATCTATGAAAAGAGACACGTTTCCCGGGCGCCTCATTTTGTATTTTGGTAACATATCATAGCCACCAGACTTGTCCGTCTATGATTCTTGCTTTGGCGGTACTTAAAAACTCGAGTTTACGTTCATAAACCCTGCACTTTAATGAGCTGAGAGATGCAGAAGAGGTGTATTTAATTTAAGAAATGTTGAATTGAAAATAATCAATTTCAGGCATGGAATTTAAAACTTCATTCAAGGTGTCGTCGTCACCTAGATAACATAATGTTTCCTAAGTGACCATGTTAATACAAATAGTAGATGCTGATCTTATAACTTGTAAGAATAAAATAATCTTTTAGTGAAAATCAAGTGAGTACTGTTCATTTAAAAAAACGTCTATTTCCCACAAGTCACCATGTAGTATCTGCCTTTTAATAAAACAACGACATGAATTAAAAAGGCGTGTTTCATTCTTATAAAAGTAATATAAATAATGTTTGAAATATGTATAAATAAGTTTTACATTTATGATAAATTCGCTCTACCAAATAAAAGTTCATTGACTTGATATTCTAACTATATGTATGTGTGTAAGTCGAATTAATTTTGATAACATTGTTTAAATTCACACATTCGTAATATATACAATTTCCTAAATCCTTATCATCAGTATCGAACATGGTTTTCATATTTGCATTATGTTTTATAAGTAGCTTTATTTAAATAGGGCTCGGAAGTTTGTTTGAATTGATACAATATACATACATATGTACATATGCTTTTTATTTAGATCAATGGAGATTATAAAGAAAGTATATATGTAGCTTCATAAAATCACCGAAAATTAATAAATTAATCCGATTGGAGATATTAAAGTATCACAGAACGCTTTCTAAGCTATTTGTAGAAACAATAACTGTGTAATATTTTCGGTATACACAGTCTGTCGCAGAGAAAACCGAACTTTTTTTAAATTTTAATTTTTAGTGGCGCCGTCTATTTAAAAAAATATGCGTCGGTAAGGTAGATTTTTCACCAATGTTATGACAAAATATCATGACATTTATATCATTAGAAGCAAATAAATTGCGCATAAAGTAACAGTGTATTTTGCAATGGTCGAACAATGATTACTGTTTGGTGTGCATTATGGTCAGGTGGTGTAATTGGACCTTACTTCTTTGAAAATGCTGTTGGTGAAGCTATAACTGTCAATGGTGATCGATGTCGCCGGGTGATAACCGAATTTTTGTGGCCTAAATTAATAAATATTGATCTAGAGGACATGTGGTTTCAACAGGATGGCGCTATATATCACTTTGCACACGAATCAATTGATTTATTGAGAGAAAAATCCTGGACGTGTAATCTCAAGAAATGGTGATGTTAATTGGCCACCAAGATCATGCGATTTGACACCGTTAGACTATTTTCTTTGGGGTTATGTGAAAAGTCAGGTTAATAAAAACAATCCGCAATCAATTGCTGCGTTGAAGGATGAAATTATTCATGTCATTGGTGAGATAGAGCCTCAATTATGTCAAAATGTCATTGAAAATTTTAACAAAAAAGTGGACGTCTGTGGAGCTGCAAGAGGAGGCCATTTGGCAGATATTATTTTTCGCATATAAATGTCATAACTGACACTTCAATTACTAATAAAAGGTTTTTGAAAGTGAATGCAAATTATGTGTTTTATTTATTCTTCAAAAGAAACCGCTAAATTTGAAACATTCTTTATATATATATATATACATATATCACCTCTTTCATATAAAAAGAAGATTAGTTCTTCTGAGGTTACCAGCAGTTTCTAATACAGTTTCGATTTTACTTAATTATAACATATAACATTATAAATAATTGAAAGCTTATTTAATATTTTCAACCATATTCAAATCATTGATTATTAATATTATATAATTCTTAAATTAAACAAGTAAAATAAAAATAGTTTTGATCGAAATATATTTTTAAACTGTCTGCCATAGATATGCTAATAACTTTTATAAATAATTTTATAAAGTAAAACGCCGAATTTGAATTTGTGCAAAGATTATTTTAATTTTTGAAAAAAAAATGTCAAGCAGAAAAAGATAACGGGCATTTTCAACATGTCCATTTGTTAGAGTTTAATAGAGGACTCCATACAATAGAAGGTGCTTAAACCATTTGTGCTATTTACGGAGAAAACTTAATTGGGAAGAGTACAGCACGGAAATAGTTTTCTGGATTCAAAGGATTTCCTGTAATGACGATGTCGTGCTTCAAAATTGGCCTGACGACTTCTTCAGTTCCAAATATTCGGATTTTTTCGAGCATGGAATCTAAAAATAACCAGAACATTGAAAAGCATGATTAGTTCATGTACTTTGCTTTGTTAGCAATGTATTTAGAACGATTACTTTAGTGGCGGATAAAATATGAAAGCGAAGTGAAAGGCTATCGATCAGACCCACATATAGTGGTCGTAATTTCAAACAGGGGCGCTTGAGAATCATTGTATTAAATTTGAAAATATAAAAAATATGTAATTACTTCGAAAATAAAATTGGCTTCCTTCGGGCAAATCTAAAATATTTCGTATATAGTCGAAAATGTGTTAATGAAGATACTGAAAGTATCTTAAGATCAATAACTTTACGGCGACAATTATAGTAATAATTGCAATAATAAAAAGTACAGAAAACTATACAATAAAAAAATGTGTGAACAAAATGTGATCTACTAGTAATTATGCTGTTAATTAGGTACATATTACTCGAAAGGGTGAGGAAATCCTCCATCTAATTTCGGTTACATCAATTCAAATCCAATCAACAAGTCTGTAAATTGACACGCACTAATTAAGTTTTCCATTCAGGTATGTATTTTTCATCTACACAAAATACACAGTCTATCGCAGAGAAAACTGAACTTTTTCAAAATAAAAACAAAAGCTTTCTGTTTTGGTGAAATTCATTATTAATATTATTACTAACAAAGTAGTCGCCTTCGGCTTCAATACAGCGTTTTGCACATCAATTAATTTGTCGAATGAATTTTTAAATTCATCTTTTGGGATATCCTTCAAGATCGCTGTGGACCCCTTTTCAATGGCTTCGACGTCCTTTAATCGACAAATGCAGTTTGGAGAATAGATAGAAATCACAGGGGGGCAAATCCGGTGAATACGTGAATGGTTGACGATTAAAATGCCATTTGTAGTTATAGAATCAGTGATAAGCGTCGAGCGATGAGATGGTGCATTATCATATAACAAACGCCAGCTACAATTTCCACGATATTGAAAGCGCATACGACGTATACGCGCCAAAAGGCTCTTCATAACACTGAGATAATATACAGCATTAACTGTTTGACTAGTTGGTACAAGCTCTTTGTGCACTGTGTCTTTCGATTCATAAAAACAAATCAACATTTTCTTCAATTCTGCTTGGATGCTTCCATTCAAAGCTTTGACGCTTGGTCTCTGGATCATATTGAAAACACCAAGTCTCATTGCCAGTTACAATAGAATACCTGCAACTTTCGCCCTTTCTTGAGTCTTTAATCAAGTCTGTACAATGTGGAATTCAGTTACCTTGTGCTGTACAAACGTTATACAAATCTTTCTCAGTCCCAAGTGCTGTGTCGAAATGGGATGAACTCAATCTTTGAAAATATTTAATTCCATTTCCACGTATCGCAATGAGAATTTTGACTCATTTCTGATAAATTCACGCACAAGTTCGATATTACTTTCCGTAATCACAGATATTTTGCACCAGGATATTCGTCGTCACATATGTCCGTAGGACTGTCTTTAAATCGTTTATACCACTCATACACACTCGTACGTGATAAACACGCATCACCACACACTTGTTTCATCAAACTAAACGTTTCAGTAAACGATTTACTGAGTTTAAAACAGAAGCTGTAATTGCTCTTTGTTCAAAATTCATTTTTGACCAATGCCAAATACACACTGATACTTTATGCACAATTTCTCTGCTTCTAATAACGCAATTGTCATGATATTTTGACATAACATTGGTGAAAGATCTGCCTTACCGACGCATATTTTTTTAGTAGATGGCGCTACTAATAAATTCTATTTTAAAAAAGTTCAGTTTTCTCTGCGACAGACTGTATATGTGTAGATATAAAAAATATATTTTTACAAAATTAATTAGTACTGCTAATTTAAAATTCTGGAAAGGTGTCTGGGGCAACCTTCAATAACTGATTAGCGCCTTTATCAATTAGCATTGATTTGAAGGAATTTATTTTTATTGTTTTGTTTCTGACCAAGTCTGTAATTGTTTTCTAAAATAACAAAATACCTCTGGATTAATTTATTTACTTGGTCGTTTGACAACAGTATTTATTTATAATAATAATTTATTACTCTAGAAGAATAAATAAATTACTTTCTCTACATTTCAATGCATTGTTCGTTAGATGGACGATGGAAGACTATTGCTTAAGAGACTATGCCTTTTTGTTCAAAAGGCCAGCCTAACCTTTCCAAGAAGCTGTAATGAAGAGATATAAAGGTATACATAAGTCTTATCACTTGTTATGATACATGAGAAAATGTGACAAAATGCATTCAAACGTATAGTTAAGCTGTATTTCTCTGCTAACCCGAAGTTAGTTTTGCTGTTCCGCCAAAAGTTATTTTGGGACCCACCTAGCGCTAACTTTTAATTTAAGCCTATCGCGAACAATAGTGGAAGCATTTCCAATACTAGTGTTTACAATTTGGGTAATCTTCTTCAGATATTTGATCCAGATCAGCTGGCCAACTTCTTATGCTCCCAAGATTTACAGCAGACCTGACCAAACTTGCGCCATGCAGCAAATTCTACACGCTTTTATGACCATACTGGAAGGATTTACATCACTCAAAGACTATTCTGAGTGATAAACACTGTTCTGAAAATTATTTATGAAGTTTGATGAATATCAGTTGTTACATTTTCATTAAAAAAAAAGTTTAATAATTATACGTTGCACAACAGAATTTGTACTGCTAATTTAAAATTCATAAAAAGTGCCTGAGGCAACCTTCAATAACTAATTAGCGCCTTTATCAATTAGCAGTGATTTGAAAAAATTATTTTATTGTTTTGTTTCTGACCAAGTCTATAATTGTTTTTAAAATATCAAGATACTTTTGTAATAATTTATTTACTTGTCCGTTTAATGACAATATTTATTTATAACAATAGTTAATTACTCTGAAAAATAAATGAAACTTTATCTAAATTTCACACTATATTATATATTTACTGTGATTACTTTCGTCTTCGCAGTAATAATATACGAGGTGTGACTATTAAATAACGAGACTGACGCCGGTACAGAAGTGCGCATGCGCCAAACGCCAACGACTGACGCTGTTTATCGTGAAACCTTTTCTTTCGAATGCAATGCCTCTCGCTTCTGTAAACAAATCGGTATAACCGTAACCTTTGTTGGCATTAGAGTTGCTTTTTTGTTTCGCCTTGGAAAAACCGCTACTGATTGATTGAAAGAAGTGTATGGCGATAAATGTTTATCGCGTATACGTGTTTTTGAGTAGTTTAAGCGTTTTCAAGATGGCTGAGAAGACGTTGAAGATGATTCACGCCCGGGTCGCCCTTCCATGTCGAAGACAGATGACAATATCGAAAAAATCGGTAATCTGGTTCGATCTGACCGTCGGTTAAGTATGCGTGTGATTGCTGAAACTGTAAGAATTGATAAAGAATACGTACGGAAAATTTACATAACAATTTTAACATGCAGAAAGTGTCTGCCAAAATAGTGCCTAAAATTCTCACGTTTGAACAAGAAACTCGCAAAAATGTTTGTACTGACACTTTGAATGCCATTGAAAATGAACCAAACTTTTTGGGAAAGATAATAACATGTGACGAATCGTGGTTTTTTACTTATGATCCTGAAACGAAGCGCCAATCCATGCACTGGATGAGCCCATCTTCACCGAGAGCCAAAAAAGCTCGAATGAGCAAATCCAAATTCAAAGCAATGATGATTGTTTTATTCGATATTCATGGGATTGTGTTCCTTCACTGGGTTCCTGAAGGTCAAACTATTAATCAAAATTACTACCTTCACGTTCTTGCACAACTCCGTGAAAGAATACGGAAGAAACGACCCGAATTGTGGAAGGACAAGTCATAGGTTCTCCACCAAGACAATGCACAGGCTTATTCCTCATTGTCAGTCAAGAGGTTTCTAGCCAAGTACAGCATCCCAGTGTTAGACCAACCGGCTTATTCGCCGGATCTTACGCCGTGCGACTTCTATCTGTTTCATAAGGTGAAATCTGAATTAAAGGGAACAAAATTTGAGTCCATTGAAGTTGTGAAAGCGAAAGCCACACGCGTCCTGAAGGAGCTGACAGAAGATAACTTCCAGCACTGTTTCGAACAATGGAAGATTCGCATGGAGAGTTGTATGGATAGAGGAGGGGTGTATATTTGAAGGTGATAATAAGTAAATATGTATGAGATCAAAATAAAATGTTTTACAGTGTCAATCTCGTTATTTAATAGCCACACTTCGTAGTGTGAAATTTAGACAAAGTGTTTATTCCTTAGTATAATGGAACTTGACAAAGTAACAACCTCATCAATCAACTAGTAATTATTATTTTACCGAAAACTATTTATTTATATTTAAATTAACTAAAATGCGAAGAATTAAATTGCTCGACACGTTGTTCTATAATTTTATTTCTGTGCAAACACACAGTTGTAATTCAATGATCCAAATATAACATATAAAACGTATTTTCTGGTCTTGGATATAAACGTGATATGAATCATTGTATTTGATTTCCACAATATAATGAACGGCTATTATTTGAATAAAAAAATACATTCTCGATTCCCAGAATCTCCCCACAAATCAATTTCGCAGTCGAATATGTACGCAAGGTCCCAAGATGACATTGATAGAAAATTTAAACTAATGACACCTTTTATATTACGCATTTGGGTAGACTAGGTTTCTGCAAGTTCTGGAAATACGAAAAATTGAGTTTCATCCCCTTTGATAAGAATAACATTGCATAGAATAGGAATTTTCTCTTTTATGTAACAGAGATATTTTTCTTTACTTTTAGTAGAAGTAATTGGAACATTGTTTATTGCAATAAAGTCGAAGATATGTAATTATGAAACAAATACAGTTTAACTTCCTTTTCAAGGGAAAAAGATTTATATTAAATCAAAATTGGGTTTTCTCATGTAATTACTACTAACTTCTTCAAAAATTACTTTATCACTAAGGTTGATATATAAACCCTTTTCACATTAACTTTCGTAATTCTGTATACGCATTTCGACAATTAAGTTGTCATTATCAGCAGATAATTGCAAAGTGTCGCACCTGGTAAACCACGGCGAAAAATACCCGTACGAAAACAAACTCCTTACGCGATCCATACCGTTGAGAACCAAAACGTACACTGTATATTCGTTTCATAAGATTTTTAAAAATTGTTTTACTTAAACTAGGATGAATGACATTAAGAAAGGAACACGGGCACGACCGATAAGTACCTGCATGTGATTTATTACAGTGTTCCTCTTTTTCCGACATTAAGCAGACCGAAAAGGGACGTCTGGTTCGGACTCACGTCGGTGTTCAAAACATGGCTTTTATTCTTCAAAATGTACATACTTTCATACGCATCTAATTCGCGATACACTTTCTTAATCAATTACAAACAATCGGCGTTAATACTAATTACAATCCAACACATGTCTTGGTAGACTCGATTTTTCCGGCCAGTTGAATTTTATATGCGCGATATGTTCTTTATACCGGGTATCGATCGTTTTGTTTGGCCGATGTATTGTTTACTACAATCTAAACAATGTTTAGATTGTAGTAAACAATACATCGGCCAAACAAACAATGGTTTAGTTGTCAAAATGCGTATACAGAATTACGAAAGTTAATGTGGAAAGGGGTTATACATATATCAACCTTAGTGACTACGTTAATCAACCACAGGCTCCATCAAATTCAACTTAAAAATTACTTTATTTATCATGAACGCAAACATTTTTATAATAATATAATAAACATTAAGTTATAAGACTAAAGGGTATACGGCATTTACAGATCTAAAGAAAGCTTTCGGATGCAATTACAAAAAATATGTAGAAGGTGTGCTGGAAAATCATTACAAATGTCGCTAGGCTTAAGTATGCCATGTTATGATTTGACACATGTCATTTTATTCTACCGGCATCAAGCCTCAAAGACATACATGTTATATTTTGTGAAAGTAGATATTTTATTTTTAAATAATTAGATAATATTGAACAAATGATAACGTTGTAAAGATAAAAGTGCATAATCCGACTAGACTGGGAATCGAAAATTAAAGTAGAACACATGAGAAATAATAAGGTATCAAGAGCGGATAATACTCTATCGCAATTATGGAAACACATATATTCAATAAGGTTGATCAACCTTATTGATCAAGTCAATCAACCACAGGCTCCATCAAATTCAACATATATTCAAACCAATGAAAACATATTAACTCCTCTAAGGGTGAAAGGACAGGCGCCTAGGGAATGGAAAGACGAGACGCACAAAAAAATATGAAAATTTGAGGGACGTGACAGTGCGTCCTTCAAATTGGCATTAATAATTAAATTTTAATATATCAGGTGTGATTACCGGTTTTGTTAACAGGTGTCGCTGTATGAAATGTTTTCATTTGACACATATCTCATTTTATTCTACTGACATCGAGCCTCAAAGACATTACACGTTATATTTTGCGAAAGTAACAGTCATAGATTTATAGCTCTTTGAAAATGTCGAGTGCACTGTGGTGTGTACTTATATATTATGACATGATTGTTACGCTGCTTCAAACCGGAACATTGTATCTCTTCTCGTTCCTGTGTTATTCGTATCTTTAGAACACCATCATACAAAGTTTATTTTTGGTGCGTCACTCGGAAACTGACTTTCAAAAGTGATTGTTCTCTTGGTGTGTACTTATAGATTATGATACGACTGTTACGCTGCTTCAAACCGGAACGCTGTATCTCCTCTCGTTCCGGAGTTATTCTCATCTTTAAAACGCCATCATACAAAGGTCATTTTTGGTGCGTAACTCGGAAACTGACTTTCAAAAGTGCATTTGCGGCACCCATTACTTTTCTTATTTAATCAAAAGAAAAAAGCCGCTGAAAGTCATCGTTTGCTGGTAGAAACTTAGGCTGAGTTTGCTCCAACTACAATAATATGTGAGGCGTGGTTTCGACAATTCAAAAGTGGTGATTTCGATGTGCAAGATAAAGAACGTTCTGGTAGACCGAAAAAGTTTGAAGATGCGAAACTGCAGGAGTTATTAGATGAAGAACCTAGCCCCTAGCCTAACTTTTCCAAGAAGCTGTAATGAAGATGATGTAGAGGTGTACGCAAGCCTTATCACTTGTTATGATATATGACAAACTGCCTTCAAACGCATAGCGAAGCCGAATTTCTCTGCAAACCCGAAGTTGATCTTGTTGTTCCGCGGAAAGTTATTTAGAGACCTACCTGTCACTAACTTTTAATTTAAGCTTGTGGACTATAGTGAGAGCACTACCATCACTAGGTAATGTTTGTAATCCGAGCAATTTTCAGACATTTGTTCTGGACGAGCAGCATGCGACAAGTTCAACATCCGTTCACGATCATACTGAAAGGATTTACACCACTCGAAGACTACTCTGAGTGATAAACACTCTTCTATCAGGTTGTTACAAATGTAATGTCCGTTTTTTTCCTTCAGTCTGAACTGAATCGCACCTGTGTGAAGATGTGTATGTTTTTGATGAAAATTATCATTGTATTTGTAGAAAAGGGTATTTATTTTGAAGTGTGTACCTGTTCCATTTCTTGGAAAGATTAATACACCTGTCCTTGTCTCGTCTATGGAAATGCTGTCGGCAAGAGATATTCGGGCAATTTACCTCTTTCAATTTAAAAAGGGATTAAATGCAGCTGCAGCAACGCGAGAAATTAATCAGACGTTCGGTGAAACCACGTGTAATGAACGCACATTACGGCGATGGTTTCAAAAATTCAGCGAGGGAAATTTTGATTTGGAAAATGAGCCTCGCGGATATGCGCGTAGCACCGTTAATGACGACGAGCTGCGTGTGGAAGTTGAAAGTAATCCGTCGACAACAGTGCGTAGCCTTGCAGAAACATTTCAAGTGTCCATTGCCACCATTAGTCGTCACCTTTCTTCGATTGGCAAAGTGAAGAAACTCGATCGATGGGTGCCGCACCAATTAATGGAAGCCAATAAGCTCCGTCGATTAGAGGTGGCTACCTCTTTGGCTAATCGACAGAAAGTTGAACCGTTTCTTCATCGAGTGATAACGTATGACGAAAAGTGGATACTTTATGATAATCGGAGACGGTCAAGACAATGGTTAGATCGAGGTGAAGCACCAAGACAGCATGCACGAGCATCACTTCACCCGCGAAAGATTATGGTGACTGTATGGTGGACCAGTAAGGGTATTATTCACTATTCATTTTTGCAACCTGGTGAAACCATCACGGCAGCGTCCTATTGTGCCGAACTGGAAACTATGCATGGAAAATTGAGCCGCTAGTCAATAGACATGGACCCATACTTCTTCATGATAATGCAAGACCTCATGTTGCACGACAGACAATCAAAAAACTTTCGGAATTTGGTTACGAAATTCTCCCTAACCCACCTTATTCACCTGACCTTTCGCCAACTGATTTCCATTTTTTCCGAAGTTTAGACAATCACTTAAAAAACAGGGACTTCCCTGACCGGGAGTCTGTAATAGCAGTGTTTGAGCAATATGTGAGTCGTCAAAACCTAGATTTCTTTTCAAAGGGAATTTTTCAGCTTCCAGGCCGTTGGCAACAAACTATTGATGTAAATGGAGACTATTTTCCTGAATAAATATTTATATTTTTTTAAATTTAGACTTTTTTTATTCCTTACAAAATCGGACATTTCATATGTAACAACCTGATACAAACTGGTTATGAAATCTGATTAATAGCAGTTGCTTTTACGTCTTCATTGGAAAAAAATTTAATGATTATTCATTGTACAATAGAATTTGACACATTATTCCACAACGCATTAACAACAATTGTTAATACATCTGACAGTATTGATACAATAAAGGTGCATTTGTTTATGATGTTAGCTAACATGCCAACATTACTATTTCTTATGTTCAGAAATAAAGAAAGTCCAGATTTGAATTGCCCTCGTATGTACATGTGTAAATATGCTATTTTCTAAACGTGCTATAACGAAATTAATAAAGCATCATGTGATGATTTTACCTTGAGTAAAATAAAACACATGAAACAATTAGACGAAAGACAACATTTAGCACCTACTAATATCTTATTAAGTGCTGCAATAACTGTGTTTACTTTTCGCATAAGCTCTTCATTAAAAGTACTCTATCTTTAAAGCGTTAGAATTAAAAATTAAATCTATGATAACTGCTTTTATTAAATTCGTTGATGGGTGGAATGTAACGTATACGTGCTAATTTTAAAATAATAATTATTTAGGTGTTGTTACAGTAATTCGAATTAGAAGAATGGATATATTGGGTCTGGGAAAAAGTTCGTGGCGTTTTTCCCAATAGATGGCATTGGTTGCCGATAACTAAAGAACAACAAGTCACAGCGACACCGCCGACGGCTCGTTTTTTTCAGATGACCTTCCGAACGTTAGTTTGAGCGTAGAAACATTGTAATCGGTGCAGTGGTTGGAAAGTTATTCGCACTTGAAAATGGAGAAGAATAATGAGAAATTTCGCTATATTCTGCAATATTATTATGATAAGGGGAAGAACGCTGCGCAGGCTTGTGATAAAATTTGTGCTGTGTACGGTGAAGGTACTTTATCGAAATCTGTTGCGCGGAAATGGTTCGCTCGCTTTCGTTCTGGAAATTTCAATGTGAAAGATGAGTCACGCTCCGGTCGTCCAATCACTGAAAAATCTGATGAAATTCTTGAAAAAGTCCAACAAGATAAGCATATCAGCAGTGTCGATATTGGCATGGAGCTAGGCATTGACCACAAAACTGTTTTGAACCATTTACACAAAGCTGGTTACAAAAAAAAGCTTGACGTATGGGTTCCTCATGAGTTGAGCGTGAAAAACATGATTGACCGAATTAACATCTGCGATGCGCTGCTGAAACGGAATGAAATCGAGCCGTTTCTAATAACGTTTAATAACCGAAGATGAAAAATGGATTACGTACGATAATCGGAAGCGTAAAAGATCGTGGATAAAGGATGGTGAGCCGTCACAAGCGTTCGCCAAGCCAACATTGACGCCAAAAAAGTGATGCTGTGTGTATGGTGGGACTGGAGGGGAATCGTCCACTACGAGCTACTTCCAACTGGTCAGACGATTGATTCTCAACTCTACTGTGCACAACTAGAGAGATTACGCCAGGCGATTGAAAAAAAACGGCCCGAATTGATTAATAGGAAAGGTGCTGTCTTCCATCATGACAACGCCCGACCACACACTTCTTTGATGACCCGTCAAAAATTGAGAGAGTTTGGTTGGGAAGTTTTGATGCACCCACCTTACAGTCCGGATATAGCACCCTCTGACTATCATCTGTTTCGATCTCTGCAGAACTCTCTCAATGGAATTAAGTTGGTTTCAAAAGAAGCCTGTGAAAACTACTTGATTCAGTTGAAATTTCCAGACCAGAAACCACAGAAGTTGTTCACCGAGGGGATCATGGATCTACCAAAAAAATGGCGAAACATTGTCGATAATAATGGAGCATATTCGGTTTAAATGAATTCGTCCACGCGCCATGCGGGGACCAGTTGAATTTTACTGAAAAAACGCCACGAACTTTTTCCCAGACCCAATATATTATTCACCCGATGATGCCAAAATAAGTATTATAATACAAATCAACTTTATATTATAAATTTTTCTGTTTGTTGTTAATATCTTTTGCTATTTACGAAAACAAAACTAAAAATGACGTTTGGTCTGCAAATAACTAATAATGACATATATTAGTACCACTAATAATAACAATATCAATAATAACAAGTTTACGAATTGTGATCAATTTGATGCGCCGAATCTGTTTGTAAACTTTGGTTCTACTTTTCGAATCCTCGCATGTTGGCAACATTGCGCTGTCATAACGATAGTCTGATTATGGCGTCTCTAGAAAAACCCATTCTATTATATTCGAAGCGTTTTGTTTTTGTTTAGAAACCTGTGAAAATGCAGAAAGAGCATTACAAAGTCGATTCGAAATATTTTTGTTTGCGGATATTTTATGCTCAGAAAAATGACCAAAATAATGGCAAATACAAGCTTGGATGCACTAGCTATGCTCCAAAATTAGGTATCGTAAGTTCAAATTGGTTTTAAGATCGCCTTGCATACTATTTACTTTCAATGTTTATTTGGAATTTCGTGCCAATGAAGCAGAAGAGTTGTTGCAATCTTTTTCCAAGTTCTTTTTTTTGGAGAATATGTATTTCTGCCTGGTCGACCATCAGTCTGTAAGGTATTTTGAATTATCTGTTTCTGATAGCTGATAGGTTTTTAAATAAGCAAGTCTCTATTTCTGATAAATGTAAAATTACCTGCCTCGTTTTGTTAAAGCTTATTTTCCATTTCTCAAGCTAAAATTGGAATTAAGATTTTTAAGCTAAGTATCGAGGTGCTCCTCGCAGGTGAGGCTTAGAGGTCGGCACTGCAGTATCGTCTGTAAATGTCGCAACTAACGATTAGTAAGTTAACAGTGAACAACAAATTTAATATCGACCCTAAGACACTGTCTTGAAGCATGCCAGCGCTGATGCACTCAATGTAATTTTTGAAAAACATTTACTGCCAAACTAAACCTGTGTTCGCGAATATCATGTCTACAATGTAAAAAATTTATCTTTCTAGGTTAGCTATATGTCTTAAATCCATCATCCTGGACACTCAACACTCTATGTCCAGCACATTCCGCAAGATATTCGTTTGAGTTCAGATAAAATTTAAAAGTATTTCCTGATTTTTTGATGATTACGCCCATAACTACCGCAGAAGTTTTCTAAAGACGTTATAGTTTTCGGTTCCCCTTTATATACCTGGCGTAATTTCTGCTATGATTTGACAATTCTTAATTCTATGATTATAAAACACCAGTCTTCAAGTATTACTCAATCTGCAACTATGTTGTTTCAAGTTTTTGGAGCTCTTCGTTATTTACAATCAGCTTGCAATCACTCGTTAGTAGTACTGTTGATATTATTAGTATCACGGTGTAGATATTCGGAAGTTACAAATTTTTCAATTAAATTGTGTTCGGCGTCTTTTCGAGCCTTTTGGCGCGTATTCGTCGTGTGTGCTCCCAATATCGTCGAAATTGTAGCTGACGTTTGTTACATGATAATGTACCAAGTCATCACTCGACGCTTATCACTGATTTTCTAACTACAAATAGCATTTTAGTCATCAACCATTCATAGTATTCACCGGATTTGGCCCTTTGTGATTTCTATCTATTCTTCAAACTACATTTGCCAATGAAAGGACAGCGTTATACCGAAGTCGAAGCCGTTAAAAAGGCGTGGACAGGGATCTTGAATGACATCTCTAAAAATGAACTTAAAAATTTATTCGACATGTTAATTGACCGTGCAAAACGTTGTACTGAAGGCGACTACTTTAAATAAAATAAATGTATTTTACCAAAATAGTAAGCTTTTCCTTTTATTTTAAAAAATTTCAGTTTTCTCTGTGACAGACTGTGTATAATATCATATTTGTTATTCTTGTAGTCTACAGATAATATACGTATATTAGATTTCTCTTAATTGTTCTATTAATAAAACTATAAAATGTAATTACATTGTATTTAACATGGATTAACACTTCTACATTAGTTATTAATATAAAATAAGAATCTCAAGAAGCAAATAAAATTAAAACAGATCGTATAAGCAGTGTAGACCGATAAATGTGTCATCTTTGTTTAACTTTGGATTCACTTGAGCAAATGTTTAACGTTGTTGGTCTTAAATGCATATTATTATAACATCTTCAAACAAACTACGTCACTTCACTCACCGCGTTTTGTTTGTCTAAGAAATAAAAATTAACATACAAGATCACAAGGAATAGCGAATACACTTAGCGTTTCGTGTAGATCGCGAAGCTAATGAAAATACATTAAGATATACGTGGTAATTGAGGGTAGGACACAAACAATAATGAAATTGAGCAATCCTTTGTCTCAAAGATGTTGAGGAATATAGTATTTAGAAATTCGTTAACTCTTTACGATGCAATCTTGTTTTTCACTTCTTTTCTTGAGAGAAATGGTTTTAAACACACTATTAGTAATCACAAAAACGAATCAAAACAATATTTCATTAAATTTTGTGTTTATTTAATAAAAAAATCTACAAATATGTTGCATATATGCAATATCATTCCAAGGTTATTCTTTTAAAACAGTTCTTAATTTTATTATAACCCATCGCCACTTGGACTTGCAGCTTTTCTCCTTATCTGCTCTTCAAACCACTCAAGACAATAACCTTCACTGGTCTTTGCAAATATGTTTTAGTGAAATATATTGGGCTTTTATTATAGCACGCTTTCTACATCTGATTTTCATTTATGGTTTCGTTGGTTTATTATAAATTTATATAGTCTGGTTGCTTCTTCCCTAAAATTAGTCGAGTCAAGGGCTTGGTCAGGTGATCTAGATTCTTTTTGCATTCTTTTGTAGAAAAACCTAAGTTGCACATTGCCAAATCCAGAAAGCGAAAAAAGAGTCTGAGGTAGTAGCTTTTGTAGTTGACCATGACAAAATCGGAATAAAAACCTTGAACCTTCGTTGAATACATTTGTTGATCGACAGATAGATATGCATTTAAGGGAATATATCTTTGAGGATTTGTTTCTATTGCTGAGCTGAGTTTGTATTTTTTTTTCTGTTTATGGATGTAGTCGGTACAGGTGCATATTCTACCCTTACAATATTCTATCGCGCATCCTCTTCGTCCTTAACTAAGTTCTGTAGAACATCCAAAGCTGTATGTGTCTTATGTGGCGTTATCACCAGGGAAATCTAACCCATCATTACTATCTATCCAATTATTTGCCAATTCTTATAATTACGTTTTCTGCTGTGTAGTCTTTTGAAGAAAGAAATTCAAAAATTGCTTAGACTATCGTTTTGTCTGGAATAGTAATAAATAATCTTCTCATAAACAGCTACGGAACAACGCAAAAGTTCAGAGGTATGTTATTACTATACCACATTCGAAGATGTTTTGCATGTCGGCTATTAAATCGAGTATTTTACTCTTCAAACGATGGCAAAAGATACTGATTTGGCGGCGTTAGATAAGGCAAATGTGAAGACTATATAATTCAACACTCAAAGCATGTAAACTTTTTCAACTCTAAATCACACAATGTAATAGTATTACTAGCTATATTGCATACGCATTTTAAGCCAGCTTATAGACTTTCGCTGTGGCTGTCGATAGTCTTCTGTCCTTCTGGGTAGAAACTATAGCTCTGGCACTGCTCCTTTGCTTGCCAACGTATTTTCTGCTCTTATTAGGGACATCCTCAGGATTTCCGCACTGAAGCTGTTTCAATGCTGCAGCCAGAGGATCAACAGTAACCTCGCGAATTTTTCTTATAAAGACGGACGAAACGTCGGAAAATGAAGCACTGATACTAGAGATGTGGATCCAGATCGGAAGCCCAGAAGAACTATGTATTTTAAATTTTAATATTTATTATTTAAATATATGCGTGAAACTCCATTATTTAATAAGACAAACAAATTATTTAAACATTCAGTATTACTTAGAAATTAAAACACTGAAATAAATAATAAATAATCTGACCTTATAATAAGCGAATTACCAAAATTGATACGTAAAATCTAATAAAGGACATTATTCCTAAATTTAACATGAAGCAGGTTCATCGGTACAATCTGGATTGTTATTCGTCATCTGAAGTAATCCCTATTTTTCCTTTGTGAGAGTACGTAATCCCTTTTAGTAATCTTATCTCGAGTTAAATTAACTAATAATTAGGTTTCTAGAAGATGAAACAATTCAACTTAATCCCAAAAGAACAAAGCCCTTGTTAAGCTTTTGGCTTCATTTATAGATGTGGGCAGACGATTGTGTTATGTTATGGCATTCACAGAGCCTCGGTTAACTAATTTTACATAATTTATGTCGGTTAATTATTCTTTTAAATGTATATTAATATTGAATACTGAAAATTTTATGAAATTGGGTTTGCTGTAAAGTTTATTTTATCGGCAAATATAGGCGTTATAATTCGTGTGTATACAAAATACGATATTTGAATAATTTTTTTATAAAAAAACCATTTTACAAACTTTTAAATTCACAACAGAAATAATCTTGGTAAATATATAAAATTTCTCTTTCATCAATTTTAAATGATACTATTTATCATAAAAGAAGAGTCTTATTCTAGGAAAGACGTATCTAACATAAAACTACAAAATAAAATCATTTTCTAAAATATCCGTCTTAAATTATGATTAAATTTCAAACCTTCAGTTATTTGAAAGAGAATACTTTGTAATATCTGACATAAACATACTTGTAATCTATTTAACTTACTTCACCATTTCATTAACCCATTAAAAACCAAAAGCTTGAAATGAAAACTTGTTTAATTCATTTATTTAATTTAGTTAAAATATAAATAAGGAACATAAAAAAGTAAAAAATAATAAAAAAATATTCAGGAAGTGTACCCAAACGGGTACAATGGCTTAATTGATATGCTTATTTTTTAGTGTGATATATATTTAAAACACTCCCTTTCTAACCCAAGTGATGTGACGTTGCACTTTGTTGTTCACACATCCATCTAATTCTACTATGGCATTCGCGGCATCGTAAAGGGTTTTTTATTCTCTTGGAGAAGTGGTTTCCAGCAATAGTAGCTACACCAAGTGCCAGCGAGCGTTTCGAAGTTGACAGTGTCTGCGTATAATTTCGAAGATAGTAGCGAACAATATGACGCTGAAATTCTAACAGGTCCATTTGGGACTTGTTTGCAGTTTTATATAACTCCCACGCATTGACCACAAAGGAACTCAACATTGTGGTAAAAAGCGGTCACCACCAATTTCCTCGAAATTTTACTTTTTATAAATTTTTTTAATTGTTTAAGTGGAATATCGTCTTCGCTATCGCTGCCACAAAATACCTTTATTTCTCCTGGCACATCGTATGGTATACGGTCAACTTCAATATTTTCGGCGACAACTTCTTCTTCATCTGTGTTATAATCTGGTCTTGGAGGTATAATAGCAATTTTAAATTAGTGGTGATCTTCCTCAGCTTCAACATAATTCAGGGCACAGTTCAAGGTATTGAAATGTCTGCCTTAAAAACTTGACAATTTTATAGTAGGAAATTCCATTTTTTGTGGCCAAAAATCTAAAAGAAATGCATACCCAATAAGCTATGCTATTGTACTGAATTGGGTACACCAATTTTTCTACTCACCCAGCATCGTTCCAATTAGTTTTTATCTTTCACCTTTTTATAAATTGGAAACACAGTTACTCCCCTATGCAAAACTATAACAAACACTTATTATAATACAACAGGTTTTACTCCACGCAGCTGAATAATCGCTGACCTAGGTAATATTTGCAAAATTGAAGCAAAGATATTAAAACTAAACAAAATATACAGTAGCGGTACTATTTCTAAACACTTTGTTATTGTGTGCTTTTTAAACACATTATGTTGAATGCAAAACCAAAAGAAATGTTGCGTAATTTCACCTCTTCTAAAATTTATGCACTTCTGTACTCAATCAGGTGTAATGGCTAGGAATGGGTTAATATATGTACTATGTCAAAGCACTTCTTGTCGTGAACATCGAGCTATCATACATTAAAATTTAACAAATAATTATTTCTAAATTACAAACATTCTGGACCAAGATTCTCGTATGTACTTCAACGTAAAAAAGCAGTTAAAAAAATGTTTAATAAGGCAAAATATTAGCACAAAACGTAGTGTTGCATAATTTTATTTGATAGGAAAAAAACATGGTGAAAAAATTTGAAGTATTTTTGTCGCCCATTTTCAACATTGATGGTCTCCTGTACCTTAACGACTGACAATACAAAATTTCTATATTAAGAATGTCGACTCAGAATTAATTATAGAATCGTCCTACCCAACGATTATCCGTGAAATTCTGACTACCGTATATGATATTAACTTCAAAAATATTCAATTTAAATTTAAATCTAAACTACTCGTAGTAGCTAAGTAATTCTTATATTCTTATGGTTAATTTTAGTAGATCCTTTAGTGTACTTTCGTAAATGAACTACTATTCTCGACTCAAAACAAATATGCAGTTCGTACATGCACATAATTGCTTATCGATTTGTAGAGTACATCTTCATCGGATATGCAGTGCTTTGGTGCAGAAAATTTAAACTAAATTCTTTCTATTATATAGGAAAGCATCAGCTATTAAGGGGTATTATTCCAGCAATGTAGCATTCAGTAGTTGAATAGATTTACTTATTTTTCATTTATTTTCAGAAGCCGGATATTTAACTTGCTCAAAGGTGCAGTGATTTAAGGGCATTAAGAATCATTGAGTTCCGTCTTTCAATAAAATTTTCTATTTTTAGTCTGGTCTTCCTTTTCACTCGAACGTTTCGTTAGTAATTCGCAAAATGCATGCAATCTTTCGAATGCAAATGGATTTCAAGTAATTTTTATTTTCACTTGATGAGAAATATCCATTGAAAATTATTTACGGCATCGTTTTTCAATCGCCCTTTAATATTTGCGACCCAATTTTCACTCACAATTCTGGTTCACGTGTTGGCTGGAATTGTCGATATACGAGTAGCAGTAAACTTATACAGGATCATGAATAAAAATTTAAGTGGATGTAAGTGAGAACTAGACGATAGTGAAGCATCAACAAGTACACAGACAAGCGTTGTTCCAAAGATAAAAACCAAAAAATATTCTCAAAAACCTTTGAAGTTTGGGTTTACCAGTGCCGAAGTAAATGAAGAAGTGAAGTCTGTGTGTGATTTAAATAAAAATTCTGGCGGCAGGAAGCATTAAATTTAAACTTACACGATATTTGGAAACGCTTCATAATGAGTACGTTAACAAACTTCGAAAATTCATTGAATTAAAAATTAAAAAATGTGGAAGCAAATATAATTTTTCTAAAAATCTTAGTCTGTAAATGAAAAACCTCTTCTTTAGATATTGAACATTATAGATAACGTTGATTTTGAAGATTGTGTCTGGAGATTGGTTAAGATTGTTAATGACTGGTGTTCCGTTTGGATGAACTGTAACTTTGAGTCACACTCTGATCGAAAAATCTAGTCCCTGATATTCCAACAGAATGTGCCAAAAGCACGAACTTGTAGATAGGAAGTCGAATCGGCTATCGCTGTTCTGGACTGTAAACAGAGTCGTGCTTCCTCTTAGGTGATAGAAGTAACTCTAGGAGATAGCAAACAGGAAGTAGCTCATGCTACATTTTTATTTCCGTAATGAAAATAGTTATACCCTATTGATGCTTTTCTGGTGAGATAAGAGCAAGATATCAAAAGTTTTAAGAAGATTGAAGATATACAATTTCTAATAAGTCCTTCCTTTTCGAACATCGTTTCCTTCTCCTTCTCTTTTTTTCCTCTAAGATATTAGAATCCAAATTGAATCCTAGGCTCCTTCAGGAAGTCTCTTCTACTTTGTTCATAACGATCTCCTTCCAGGCTGAAATTTTTAATATACTCGTAGCATGATCGTCGACTATACATCATAGCCATCATATAATCTAATATCTCGAAGCCTTCGTAGCACTATCTTTTGGAGTAACAGCTTACTAGATTATTAATCAGTCCTACTTCTTTACGGGACGTTGGAACCACCCTGTTATTATGATGGAAACTAGAAATAGTTTCTAAGTAATAATGAAACGAGAAACTACGATTTCTTGATAATTTTATTTTTCAATGCAATCTTCCTCAACTTGTGCTACTTGTCCTGCAACAACTTTCTTCCATTAAAAAGAAATTTTTTCTGTTGGTCTTCAAAATAGGACAGAGAAAATATAAAATTTCTCCTTTCAATTAGTTATCGTATACAAAATGACGTGTTCTGAGGTGCTTTTTTCAAATTTCAAACAAAATTTCAAATTTTCAAATAAAAAGAAGTTGGACGGAGGCAAAAACGAAATATACGGTGGGTGGTCTAGCTCAGATCTATATTCGCAAATAGGAGAATATATTGCACTTACTTCCTTACGAGTTTACGCATTGTCATGAAAAAGGAGAATTTCTTTGTGAGGCAAGCATTAACATATTTGGTTAATACCTTTACATGCTATGTTCTTAACAAAACTAATTCCTGCTTAGTCCCAAAAGACGGTGAACTATCTTCAATTAAATCAAGACCCCACCGAAACTCTTTTGACCATTATTAGAACTTCAAAATATGACAGAGCCTTATCCCCGACAACCATTCGTTGGTGAATAGTTTTAAGAGAATTCTGTTCCTTCGTTGAAAATATAATAACACGATTTTCTAATTAACAAAACTTTTGCTTTGACATGCAAGTAGAAAAATGTTGTCACTTTTGAATGCTACTAGACAACGCATAATTAGTTGCTTTTATCATGGATAAGTGTACATTGTCATTTAAAATCGCAATATTCTTTATAAAAATAATCTCATAAATTACAGTCCAAAAAGTGCTTAGAATTTTGTTCCTCTTTCCAATTTATTTTTGAATATCGAAGCACTTACTTCCAGATGACGATAAAATGAACTTGCTCTTCTATCTTGTTATGTAAATTCTTTTATATTCTCTACTGCTTGACTGTTTCCTTCTGGTTTGCATTCATTTCGGAAATAGTCAAACGAAAGTTATTTATAAACATTTAATTCACTGTTTCATTTCCCTTTCTATTGATTCTTCAGTAGCATTTAATTCACTACATAAATAGTCTGTTAGTCAGCACTGTATTTTCCTATATATAGTTCCATTAATTTTACTAAAACCATGCTTTAATGTAATGATGTAAAAGTCACATAAATTTAAATAAATACATAAATCTGAAGGTAATATCGTATACCTTAAAGGTTATTGGTCTCATAAACTACAGGCGTGTGGTAGACGATGTTGTAATGCACCTAAATTTGTCTTTAAGGAAAACCAGCAATTTAAGTTAATTAATGAGTAGAATGACACATATGTATTTAATGGTACAATTCGACTTTTCCATGTTGAACATTTCAGTTTTGAAATACAATATAATCAATTTTAGTATAGTACTGTGAACGTGGAAATGTTAGAAACCATTTAAGTACAAATTAAAACCAAAATACAATCAAAAAACTTTATATTCAAAAATTTTGGTATTAAATGAAATATGTCTATGGGGGAGAGATATAATTGTGGGAATTTACCTTTGAAAAATATACATACAGTCTGTACATGATCAATAAGGTTGATATATAACCCCTTTCCACATTAACTTTTGTAAATTCTGTATACGCATTTCGACAACCAAGTTGTCATCATCAGCAGATAATTTCAAAGTGTCGCACCTGGTAAAACACGGCGAAAAACAATTGTACGAAAATCAAACTCCGTACGCGATCCACACCGCTCAAAACCAAGATGTACACTGTGTTTGTTTCACAAGATTTTTAAAAAATTACTTTTACTTAAACTAACATGCACTACATTGAAAAAGGTTAGTATGGTCAAGACAAGTGCCTGCCTGTGTGATTTATGATATTGTTCCTCCTCTGACATTCAGTAGAGAGAAAAGGGGCGATTGCAAGGGGCCGGCGTCATTATAGTTCACCAAATGGTTTAAATTCTTTAAGATGTGCATGCTTTCATACGTGTCTAGTTCGCGATAATTGTACACGTTTTTTATCAAATGTAAATAATTCATATTAACACTGTGGTTATTTTCTAATACATGTCTCGCTATACCCGATTTTTCCGGTCGGTTGAATTTTATGTGCGAAAGGTGTTCTTTATACCTGGTTTCGATCGATCTTTTAGTTTGGCCGATGTATTGTCTATTGCACTCTAAACATTCAATTCGGTAGATTCCCGATTTTTTATTTTCATCGATTTTGTCTTTTGCATTTCCTAAAAGCGTTTTAAGGGAATTATTGGGGCGGGAACATACTTGAAACCCGCGTTCTTTAAAAATACTATTTAGATTTTTTGTCATACGATGGAAAGGTAAACAAACAAAATGCTTTTCCCGATTGCTCTGTGGTGATAGACATGTAGTGTCACGGATTGTTTTTCTTATGTTGGCCTTTCTAATTAATCCAATACAAAAGTTAATGTGGAAAGGGGTTATATATCAACCTTATTGATCAAGTCAATCAACCACAGGCTCCATCAAATTCAACTACAGTCTGTACAATAAAAAACGCAGACCAATATTCCATAAATGGATACTTGGAGAGTTAGACTGATAAAGTAGGTAGAAATATCTTCCCTCTAATACGCATAGTTAGTTTTGGTTAAGTTATCCACTGTCTGTGACGCAGAAAACAGTTTTTATTAAAATGAGTGCAGCGTATACAAAACATTTCGAAGGTCCTAAAAAATATCAATTCCAACTGCAGCTAGATACTCACACAAGCCAGAAAACTTCGTCAAACGATGGGTAAGGCGTTGTCGACAAACCCCAAATATAGATAATATTCCAAGACGCGGAAAGAACCGCATTACAACTGCATGACAAAATATTATTTGTTTATTTAAGGGAAAAACGTAATTAACACTTCGTCAAGGACAATTCGAACCAAAAATAACATAAATATTAGTTTACTGACAATTGGCAGTAAATCACACTATATTGTTTATCGAAGCAGAACTATTAAGCCGTTGCTCTCTGATGAACATCGACAGGAGCGTATGATCTGCACACAAGAAAATTATGTTTACAGATGAATTACCTTTCTGATACTGGTAACGTGGACAGAAGGCATGGTCAACTGACAAAGAGCTTTTTATAGAACGCACTCTAAAACACATCGTGAAGGGTATGTCTGGTGTTGCTTTAAAAGGGGTTTAGTAACTTTGTGCGTATTTACTGGTTCTTAAATATACGAAACATATGGTAAAATTGTTCCAAAAAGAACTTTTAACATAGATAAAAATGTGGTTTAAAAATGACATTGTAAAATCCGGAAGCAAATTCTGTAAGGAGTTGAAGGGAGTAATAAATTGACCTTCACAATCTTAAAATGTAAACACATCTGAAAATATTTTGTCTCTAATGAACTAGAAACTTCGCGACAAATTTCTTTATAAAATTTCCCAATTATCTTGCAGTATAATGAAGATACGGCGCTCATTGCCTACTAAGTATGCGGACAATTTAGTTGTAAATATGGGAAATCACTGCAAAAGTAATGGGGACTGTATTTTTTCTATTAGCCTTTCTTTAGTAGAAATATTAGCCTGCGTTTCTTATTATAGAGACCGTAAATACATGCGAGACAGTTCACTAAACTTGTCGACTTGTAATTCTCTGCTTTGTTGATACATATCAAATATATTAGAAAATTTTCATTCTTTAAGATTATTTTTTTAAATTCGCAAAAAGCCAGAAATTGTCAACTTAGATGAATCGAGAGAATTGTCCAATTTAGAAATCATTTTCTTAATCAAAACACTGATCAGTAAGATCCTAAATCTATTGAAGATAATCCACAGTTTTTTGGAACCAATAAGGAGTTATTCTTCTTAAATACATGCCAAGGAGAACTAACGGCTGTTAACCATTTACATATTTTTATTATACGGTCCATAAACAAAGTGAATATCGGCGTGGTCTTCATTCGAAAAAATTACCATACCTTTAAAAGTGTTTTAATGTAACATGAAAAAATAAACACTCCAAGTTAACTTAATTTATATTTACTATCATAATGAATAATAACTGATAAATCATATCCACCCTGGCTTTTTAATAATAACGAAATCAACAGCGGTACGTAATACCTGCAGCAGTAAGGTTATCTAAACCTTCAAATGCGTAGCTCAGTTACAATAGAGTTTTGGGCATGTTTATTAGACATTTTTAACTTGAAGTTTTCTCAGTAACACATCCTTAAGCTGTGGCAATCATGTTATGGGACACCCAGTATATATATATATATATTTATATATATTAAATATTTAACCTAAAGTAATTGTCGTGTCATTCAATTTGTGAAATTCGAACGGTATATTTTGCACTGACCAGATTTCCTTGTTTCAAACTTTGAAATCATGAGAGAAAAATATCTACGAATTTAGTTCAAGTCTTACTGCGTTTACCTCCCGTGAGTTTTATAGCTTTAATATGTTTTGTAGGAAGCTTTCAAGTCCAAATTCTATTGCGAAGGGTTAAAAGATTTCAAAGAATTTTGCTTTGTTTCTCTATGAAGTGTTCACATTTACGATTCTCTTTTATTTCTTAGTTTAACTATAACTTTATTTTATAACGTCTTGTACTTAGTTTCTTTTGTTCTGGTTTACTTATTGTTTACGTGATCTTTAATTATATATGCTTTTTATGGCGTTAAATTAAATCAGTGTAAGAAAATATTTTAGCTGAGACAAGTAGGAGAAAATACAGATAGTGCTCAGTCCGTTGTATAGCACCATACATATCTGTCATTTTACTATATATTGGGTTGGCAACTAATTACTTTCGGTTTTGTAGTATAAAATAAAACACTTTTTTTTAAACAAAGAATAGTTTTTAATCAATTATATATTTTCCATTTTGCTCAATGACCTTTTGCCATCTTTGTTTCAGCTGCATGATTCCGCGCTCATAAAATTTCTGGTCCTTATCAGCAAAAAACTGAACCAGGTGCGAGTGAAGGTCATCGTCATTTGTGAAAGTTTTACCATTCAAAGAATTCTGTCAACTTCGAAATAAATGGTAATCAGATGATGCTAGATCAGGGCTGTATGGGGGATGTGGCATCACTTCCCAGCCAAGCTGCAATAGTTTCCCACGAGTTGTCAAAGATGTGTGAGGCCTTGCATTATCTAGGTGGAAAACTATATCTTTCCGATTTGACAATTCTGGCCGTTTTCCTTTGATTGCTTCATCCAGTTTTATTAATTGTTGACAGTAAACATCAGAATTGATTGTTTGGTTCCTTGGAAGCAGCTCAAAAAACACAACACTTTTGTAATCCCACCAAACTGACAGCATGATCTTTTTTGGATACAATTCAGCTTTCGATGTGGTTTGAGCTGGTTTATCGTGTTTGCTCCATGATCGTTTTCGAACTATGTTACTGTACAGGACCCATTTTTCATCACCAGTGATGATTCTTTTTAAGAAAGGATCGGTTTCATTTCGTCTAATGTGCATATCGCAAAAGTTAATTCTTTGTGTTAAATGAATTTCTTTCAATTCGTGAGGTACCCAAATATCAAGCTTCTAAACTAGCCCAAGATATTTTAAATGTTTTTCAATTGTTGTGTGCGATACATGTAGCCTCTCCCCAACCTCTCGAACAGTTATATGACGATTCTCTTCAATTATGACTTTGATTTGGTCATCATCAACCTCAGTAGGCCGACCAGAACGTTGCTCATCTTTGAGGGAAAAATCTCCAGAACGGAATTTTTTATACCAATTTTGACACGTGCGCTCTGTTAAGCAACCAGCACCATAAACTTCACATATCTTTTTGTGAGCCGCAGCAGCTTTCTTTCCTTTACGGAAATAAAATAGTAAAATATGTCGAAAATGTTCGTTTCTGCATTCCATTTAAAATTAACCCACAACTAATAGCTTTAATAAAAATCACGCACTACTTGCTTCTGAAGTTACGTCAATGTGACTAGTATCACGCGACAAACGGTAAAGTACAGCACTAACATACGTTATACAAAAAATAAAGCAATGCTCTCTATCAGTAAAAACCGAAAGTACTTAGTTGCCAACCCAATATAATAATAATGTTAAATACCAAGGAAACTTAAAATTTTATGAAAGTACATGGCCTACTGATTAATTATACCTGAACACGCATCCCAAAGTAGGGTGTATACTTTTCATATAAAATAGTACATCCTTTTAATCGAATATCAATGATTAAAATTATAATTTTTAATTAAGTTTCTAGACGAACGTTTTAGTAATTATTATAACAAATAATAAGATAATTAGAAAATAATATTATATACTTCGTAGAATCATGGCTTAATTGTTTTCGTATAAAAAAAAAACAAAATCAATTATCTCCTGTTTTGCAAGAAAATAAATAATTGAAAAAGTACAAAGGAAACTTAATTAATTTTCACGGACAATATACCACAAATTTCAGATCATACATTACGTAATTGAAAAATGCTTGCCCCAAAGGTTTGGAGATTTCAAACAATTTACAAAGCCTGAAAATATATCGAATTTTTTCCCTTTCCTCTTGAATATGTTCAAAGAATTTTAATTAGTTTCCTCATACATACACTCTTATAGTAGACTAAGTATGTAAAAAATGTCGGAATATTAGAAAATATAAATTTTACAGTAATTTTCAAAAGTAGCGAACGCGTATTTTCTTAAAGAAAATCTTTTGGTGAATAAGAATATGTAATAATAAAATAAGTCACATAATGAACAAACAGAGATAAACAATTCACTCTTACTTAATTTTTTTGTCATAAAAATATTTGATATTTCCGTAGAGCATGCTCCCATATTATTTTAAGTTGTCATTTAGATCATACGTAGAATGAGGAATATGGTCGGCACACCTCAGGCGTGCGCTTGACAGTAGCTAAATAAAATAAAATAAATGATTTTATATAAATTATGAAACGTGAAATACCCTTCTAAGCAGTGTTTTCAATATATTCAGATACAGGATGAGATCGGTTAAATATTTGAAACGTCAAATATGTTTCCACAGTTGTCTTAGCAAATCGAGTTCGCCGTGAGGAATAAATGTTCTAAGTTGTCATCTTTAGTGGCATTTAAAATAGCGTTAAACATCGGTCTACAGTAAAGTTACATAGAAAAATTGTGGAACACGCGATGACAACTTACTTATCAAAATACTTATGTAGTAGAATATGGATAGGCGCACCTTGATATTTGCTAAATAAAATAAAATAAATGGTTTTATATAATTATGAAACGTGAAACACCCTTTTTAAGCAGCGTTTTCGGAGTAATCAGGAACAGGATAAGATCGGTTAAATATTTGAAACATCAGATACATTTCCATAGTTGTTTCAGCAAATCGAGTTCGCTGTGAGGAATAAATGTTCTAAGTGGCCATGTTTAGTAGCATTTAAAACAGCGTTAAACATCGGTCCATAGTAAAGTTACACAGAAAAACCGCGAAACACTGAAGATGACAACTTATTATTAAAAATACTTATGTGGTAGAATATGGGTAGGCGCACCTCATTCGTGCACTTGATAGTAGCTAAATAAAACAAAATAAATGATTTTATATAATTATGAAACGTGAAACACCCTTTTAAGCAGCGTTAACAGTCTAATCAGAAACAGGATAACATCGGTTAAATATTTGAAACATCAGATATGTTTCCACAGTTGTCTCAGCAAATCGGGTTCGTCGTGAGGAATAAATCTTCTAAGTCGTCATCTTTAGTAGCATTTAAAACAGCGTTAAACATCGGTCCACAGCAAAGTTACACCGAAAAACCGCGGAACACTGAAGATGACAACTTATTATCAAAAATACTTATGTAGTATAATGTGGGTAGGCGAACCTCATTCGTGCGCTTGATAGTAGCTAAATTAAATAAATCATTTTATATAATTATGAAACGTGACACGCCCTTTTAAGCAGCATTTTCGGGCTAATCAGGAACAGGATAAGATCGGTTAAATATTTGAAACATCAGATACATTTCCATAGTTATTTCAGCAAATCGAGTTCGCTGTGAGGAATAAATGTTCTAAGTGGCCATGTTTAGTAGCATTTAAAACAGCGTTAAACATCGGTCCATAGTAAAGTTACACAGAAAAACCGCGAAACACTGAAGATGACAACTTATTATTAAAAATACTTATGTAGTAGAATATGGGTAGGCGCACCTCATTCGTGCGCTTGATAGTAGCTAAATAAAACAAAATAAATGATTTTATATAATTATGAAACGTGAAACACCCTTTTAAGCAGCGTTAACAGTCTAATCAGAAACAGGATAACATCGGTTAAATATTTGAAACATCAGATATGTTTCCACAGTTGTCTCAGCAAATCGGGTTCGCCGTGAGGAATAAATGTTCTAAGTCGTCATCTTTAGTAGCATTTAAAACAGCGTTAAACATCGGTCCACAGCAAAGTTACACCGAAAAACCGCGGAACACTGAAGATGACAACTTATTATCAAAAATACTTATGTAGTAGAATATGGGTAGGCGCACCTCATTTGTGTACTTGATAGTAGCTAAATAAAATAAAATAAATGGTTTTATATAATTATGAAACGTGAAACACTCTTTCAACCAGCGTTAAGAGTGTACTCAGAAACAGGATAAGATCGGTTAGATATTTGAAACATCAGATATATTTCCATAGTTCTTTCGGCAAATCGAGTTCTCGTGGGGAAAATGTTCTTATATAAAAAAACGATTCTTCGAAACCTGATGTAATATTTGAATAATTAGAGAAAAGTGTTTTAATATTTAACGGTTCTGTGCACTAATTATCACTACAAATTTATTTTAATGCGGTTTAATTTGCAGATTTCTTTAGCACAAATATATAACCTACCTTATTCGTTAAATTAATAAATGTATGTAATGTAATTAATGTACCTTATTAGGAGTCAATTAATTTTTCTTGTTATAAATCTAATATAAAGCTAATTAACTCTAAAATAAATATCACATAACTACTTCTTACGTTAAAACTTATGCGAAAGTCTTTTGTTTTTTATCTAATCAATTTAATCAAGTTATCAAATATGTAATCCATTTACGTTACCTTTTCATTATTTATTCAACAAAGCACGTACATATTTTCAAGATCGGCTCAAATTTACCCGATACCCTATTCTATTTTTCCTTTTTTCGCTGAGTTGTGTAATATCGAAATTACATAACACTGCGATAGAAACAAAACACAGGATTTATTTAAACTGGTTCATTTGTCAATGCCATTTTATCTTAGTAGCTAAAATTTTCAACTTTGAATGGCCAAATATAACAAAAGAACGGATAATAAAATGTATCCTTTACTTCTGAATTAATTTAAATATTTTCGTAGTTTCAAATTAAACAAAAGCATATGTAATATTCCCTCTTTTATAGGATTAACATACTGTGTTAATAGCCTTTATGTTTGCATATTTACTCTTTTGTACTTTAACTGTATGTAACGTACTTATTCATTAAATAAATAAATGTACATAATGTATACAATATACCTTATCGAAGATCGATCAGCTTTTCTTGTTATAAATCTAATAGTTGTAATACCAATTAATTGTAAAATAAGTATTACATTACTGCCTACGTTAAAATTTATGCAGAAGTACCTAACTCCGTTTTTGTCTCATAAATATTTCATTTGAAGATTTACAGCATATTTTGTGTTATTAAAATTAATAAAAAGGGGATTCATTTGAAAGATATTATAATTTATTAAGTAATGAAATAATAAAAACTTGATAAAGTGTCATCTTTAACAGCTATATTAGGATATATACAAAACGGAGTTTGCATCCAGTGTTGATAAAATTTATGCATAGTGTTATAGCTAGTTATTCATTGGCGTACCATAAGGGCGCTCTTTATAGTAGACAAAATAAAATAGATTTATATAATTTATGAAACCTGAAGCACTTTTTTAAGCAGCGTTTTCAGTGGAATAAAGTGGAATAAAGTCGGTGGATAAAGTCGGTTAAATATTTGAAACATCAGATATATTTCCACTGTTTCCATGTTCTTATATGAGCGACTGTTCGACATCTAGTGATATAATATTTTGTTATATATACATTTTTAATTCGTATTTATATTTCGCGGTCATCACATGCATACATGCATAAATTCACATTTTCAAATTAAAAGTTAGGTAATTATAAGCATTTGCGCCGC
This sequence comes from Dermolepida albohirtum, assembly GCA_031893035.1. NCBI lineage: Eukaryota > Metazoa > Arthropoda > Insecta > Coleoptera > Scarabaeidae > Dermolepida > Dermolepida albohirtum. The sequence continues at coordinate 569,936 of JAVIWB010005345.1, read as the reverse complement.
TTTTTCATATTTATATTGACCAGTTTTAATGAGTTTTTTACAGGCTGTACTTATTATTTTTGCTTCATCGTATTCTAAGTGTGCTTATTCTTTCATGAACTTGCGTTTTTTACGAGAGTAGCCGTTTATATTTCGAGAACTGGCAACACTGCTAGTGTTGCCTCCAATCTGATGATTGCATCGTGAAGTTTGTCATTTCTGACAATATTTTATTTACCTTGACAATTTTATTATGCGGTCGCTATTTCTATTGTTGACAGTAACTTGAAAATTTTATGTCAGCGAAAAAATGTAATTAACTCGCGAACATTTTCGTGCCATTATTTTTTATAACTTTCTGCGCGGATTATCTCAACAAGAATTCATCGACGAGCTGAATTCTTTATATGGTGATGAAGCACCATCGAAAACTAGAATATATCGTTGGTATAGTGAATTCGAACTTGGACGGCGTTCTTTGGACGATGAATTTCGTTCTTTGGACGATGAATCTGTAGCAGTGAAACTCAGAGCGACAGACAGTAGCAATAGTTAACACCTGAAGATGACCCGTACAAGTGGGTACGAAATGTCGGCAGTTATACCAGTGACGCAGTTCCAGCCCCAGTTTCAGTACGACAGACAGTAGCAGTAGTTGTGCCCTGAAGATGTCCCATACGAGTGGATACGAAACGTCGGGAGTTATACCAGTGACGTGGTTCCAGCCCGAAATCCAAGAAGAAGATAGTTACTTTATCATCTTCTACACAATAGAATTGACGTACCTAAAATTCTAGCATAGATAAACTTTTTGGTACCCAGGCAAGCGACTAGAATAGCAAACACTTTTCGCCTGTCCATTCCAAGGATAAATGTACTGATTGGCTCGCCCGTCTACAGAATGTGCAATAACTTTCATAACTTAACAGCTAAACTATAGTACATTACCAACGATACTGCGTCAGTGCACTTACCGATTTTCGTAGTGTATAAGTGTGCGTGTGCTTTTTATGGTGGTGGGTTTTTGTTTTTGTACATGATATATAATTACTTAGAAGCAATGCGATTACAAATTAGTATTTAATATATTGGGTCTGGGAAAAAGTTCGTGGCGTTTTTTCAGTAAAATTCAACTGGTCCCCGCATGGCGCGTGGACGAATTCATTTAAACCGAATATGCTCCATTATTATCGACAATGTTTCGCCATTTTTTTGGTAGATCCATGTTCCCATCGGTGAAAAACTTCTGTGGTTTCTGGTCGAAAAACTGAATCAAGTAGTTTTCACAGGCTTCTTTTGAAACCAACTTAATTCCATTGAGAGAGTTCTGCAGAGATCGAAACAGATGATAGTCAGAGGGTGCTATATCCGGACTGTAAGGTGGGTGCATCAAAACTTCCCAACCAAACTCTCTCAATTTTTGACGGGTCATCAAAGAAGTGTGTGGTCGGGCGTTGTCATGATGGAAGACAACACCTTTCCTATTAACCAATTCGGGCCGTTTTCTTTCAATCGCCTGGCGTAATCTCTCTAGTTGTGCACAGTAGAGTTGAGAATCAATCGTCTGACCAGTTGGAAGTAGCTCGTAGTGGACGATTCCCCTCCAGTCCCACCATACACACAGCATCACTTTTTTTGGCGTCAATGTTGGCTTAGCGAACGCTTGTGACGGCTCACCATCCTTTATCCACGATCTTTTACGCTTCCGATTATCGTACGTAATCCATTTTTCATCTCCGGTTATTAAACGTTTCAGAAACGGCTCGATTTCATTCCGTTTCAGCAGCGCATCGCAGATGTTAATTCGGTCAATCATGTTTTTCACGCTCAACTCATGAGGAACCCATACGTCAAGCTTTTTTTTGTAACCAGCTTTGTGTAAATGGTTCAAAACAGTTTTGTGGTCAATGCCTAGCTCCATGCCAATATCGACACTGCTGATATGCTTATCTTGTTGGACTTTTTCAAGAATTTCATCAGATTTTTCAGTGATTGGACGACCGGAGCGTGACTCATCTTTCACATTGAAATTTCCAGAACGAAAGCGAGCGAACCATTTCCGCGCAACAGATTTCGATAAAGTACCTTCACCGTACACAGCACAAATTTTATCACAAGCCTGCGCAGCGTTCTTCCCCTTATCATAATAATATTGCAGAATATAGCGAAATTTCTCATTATTCTTCTCCATTTTCAAGTGCGAATAACTTTCCAACCACTGCACCGATTACAATGTTTCTACGCTCAAACTAACGTTCGGAAGGTCATCTAAAAAACGAGCCCTCGGTGGTGTCGCTGTGACTTGTTGTTCTTTAGTTATCGGCAACCAATGCCATCTATCGGGAAAAACGCCACGAACTTTTTCCCAGACCCAATATTTAGTTCATTGATTATTGGGTGTTCTCTGTAAGACAAAGCAGATGTTGTGTTGTCCTATAATAGGATTATAAAAATCTGTCGAGTAAATATATATTATTATTATTTTTATTATTACTATTATTATAACTACAAATACTTAATTATTCCATTAATATTTATCCAATAGATAAAAAATAAAGTCCTGAACATTATAATTCTTTTAAATAAATTACTCATCTAACTACCTATTGAGAATTGGCTGTTATGAACGCAGAGACAATCGCGTTTCTTTTAAATTGGATTCGTAAACAGAATCATAAAATTCCCGGATGTAAAGTTTCATTCCGTAAATATCTATTGTTTTGCCAAGTAACATCAATCACGTAAAAAACCTGCGAAGTCTCTGTTCTAATCAAATAAAAATAAGCGAAGCTACAGTTCAATAACAGAATGTATACGATATAATATTATGTTCCACACATTTCGGTATTAATTATAGAAGAGAAAGATGTCAGTGTTAATGCCATCTGAATTTATATAACAGAATAACGGTCGGGATTGCTTTCAGAATTACACCTAATGCTATCAGGGAGTTGTTTTACTAGCCTGACCTGTGCTTACAATTTTATTTGAATTGCTACGGGTTTTCTTTATGATCCTGTAATATACTTTTGGGGTATTATTTTTGGTATGAAAATTACGACCAAATGAACAATCAAAGATGTAAAAAAACCCTAGCCACATTAATATTTTTATCCTACTAGACTTTTACAGCTAAGTTGTCATCTTTAGTAGCATTTAAAACAACTAAGTTGAATTTGATGGGGCCTGTGGTTGATTAACTTAATCACTAAGATTTGAATATAGCCCCTTTCCACATTAACTTTTGTAATTCTGTATACGCATTTCGACAAATAAATTGTCATCATCAGCAGACAATTGCAAAGTGTCGCGCCTGGTAAAACACGGCGAAAAATACCTGTACGAAAACAAACTCCGTACGCGATCTACACCGCTGAGAACCAAGATGTACACTGTGTGTTTGTTTCACAAGATTTTAAAAATTGTTTTACTTAAACTAGGATGAACGACATTGAAAAAAAGGAACACGGACACGACCGATAAGTACCTGCATGTGATTTATTATAGTGTTCCTCCTTCTCTGACATTAAGCAGACCGAAAAGGGTCGACTGTATAGGTCCGGTGTCATTTACCACATAGCTTTTATTCTTTAAAATGTGCATGCTTTCATACGTGTCTGATTCTCGATAATTATACACGTTCTTTATCAAATGTAAACAATCCATATTAACACTGTGGTTATTTTCTAATACATGCCTTGCTATATCCGATCTTTCTGGTAAGTTGAATTTTATGTGCGAAAGGCGTTCTTTATACCGGGTTTCGATCGATCTTTTAGTTTGGTCGATGTATTGTTTATTGTAATCTAAGCATTCAATTCGGTAGATTCACGACTTTTTATTTTCTTCGATTTTGTCTTTCGCATTTCCTAAAAGGGTTTTAATTGAATTATTGGAGCGAAAACAAACTTGAAAACCGCGCTTTTTAAAAATACTATTTAGAGTTTTTGTCATACGATGATAAGGTAAATAAACAAACTGCTTTTCCCGATTGCTCTGTGGTGATAGACATGTGGCGTCACGGATTGTTTTTCTTATGTTAGCGTTTCTAATTAATCCATTGATTATTTCCGAATCAAAGCCATTGTATCTCGCGATATTCTTAATGAAATTCAATTCTCTTTCATATCTTACATTTGTTAGTGGTAAATTAACGAAACGATCAATAAGAAAGTAGAATGAAGCCATCTTTTGTTGCATGCTATGATTTGAGTCCGCCGTGATGAATTTATTGACATTGGTTTCTTTTCGGAAAATATCAATTTCTATTTTGAGATTATTCCTAATAACTAAGGTATCCAAAAAAGGCAACTTGTCATTGCTTTCTTTTTCTACTGTAAATTTAATTGTCGGAAATTTTGAATTTAACTTCCACAGTAGAGTTACACAGAAAAACCGCGGAACAATGAAGATGACAACTTACTTATCGAAATACATATGTAATAGAATGCAAAATATTAATGTATTAAGGAATTTTTTATAATTTCGATAATTATTTTCGTAAATTATTTAACTAAACACTGTTCTGTTAGATTTAGTTTTGTTCAAAGATAAATCCATACATAAAATTCATGTTCGTCATCTCGACGGTCGTATAGCTATTCCTGACGAGTCAATGGGAACTTCGCCAACAAAAATTGGAGAATTGTGTCAAAGTTTTATTTCAAGATTCAGTCACTTTAGACCCATAGTATCTAGATAATTTCATACACTTCGTAGTTTTATCAAAAAAAGGTAAAAATGCCGTTCCACATCAATGTTCGTGATTAAATAAAATTCCGCACATTCATCATTTATGTATGTTTTATTTCACACACACTAAGTGTGCGTTTGGCTTTTTTTCTGTGTGAACATTATTGCGAATCCATGTGCGTGTGCGTGATTAATAACCTGTTGATGATGATAACTTAGTTGTCTAAATACTAATACAGAGTACGAACATTGATGTGGTAAAGGTTCTCTTTTGCCGTTTTTGTTTAATTCAATCAGTCAACTTTGTAGATTAAAAGTTCGAATTCGCAGAATCTTTTTTCTAAAATTACCAAATTGGTAAAGCTAATAAAGTTTTATGCATTTTGTTTTCAATGACCCAGAAATTATTGCAACGATTAAATAAATTAAAAATCAGCTAGTCACCATTATGAAAAATTATTGTTCTGAACTTTGAGTTGCAAGAAATATACGAGGGAGTACCCAAAAATAACCATAATAGCAGCACTCTGAGTGGGGCTTGTCTAGCATGCATTCCTGCCTTTAGGTGCGCGTAACGCAACTAGTTCTGCGTTCGGCGCAGTTAGTTTTTCCCCGAATAAGGTTGTGTCTTGTTACAGCCTATTTATTTATAAAAGCATTTTAGTTTGCTCTTCGTTTTTTATAATGACGAACTTAAGTGAAAAGCGTACCAACCCATCAGATTGTTAGTCAGGATTTTTTGGAGGTTCTGAGAAGATTGCGTGACAGTGTGTGACGCAAGAAATCCGATTTGTGTCAGAAGGAGGAATGGTTTTTCCACCATGACAAAGCACCTGCTCACACAACCGCATCAGTCTTTTGCCACATACCCCTTATTAACCTAATTTTGTTTCGTACGACTTTTTTTGTTTCCATAAATGAAGAAGGATATGCAACGGCATCGTTTTAACGACGTGAAAGAAGTGCAGAAAAAAACGACACAGCAGCTCGCAGCTATACAGAAAAATGAGTTCAAAGAATGTTTCCAACAATCATGAAATAAAAGAGAGGATATAAAGTTAAATGGAGAATATATTAAAGGTGTAAAATACAGGTTTTTATAAAGGAATTTCGGTTATTTTTGAGTATCCCTTCGTATAGAATGGATGATATTTGAAAAGCTACTGCAGAAGCTGTTAATAGAGGCTGCTAATGAGCTGTTACTTTAGAAGTCTAGAAAAGTTTTTTATTGTTAATTTTCATTAATTAAAATCAAAGTGTCGCACCTGGTAAAACACGGCGAAAAAATTGTACGAAAAATATACTCCGTACGCGATCCGCATCGTTGAAGACCAAGATGTGCACTGTTGCTGACACGTTTATACTTACTTTTTTTATGGGTATTGCACGTAGTAGTAGTACTGGGTAGATTAAATTATTTTTATTTTCTCGTAATTAAAAGTGTCACATTAATCCCTGAAATGGTGGAATAAAGCAGCACTTTATTCCACAAATGATATTAGATCTTTACATAAATAAATATATAAATTAAAATATTTTATTTTCTTTGTTATATATCTTATGTATATTATTATGTGTTTTGTGTATAATATTATGTGTATTACACAGTAATTGCATTTATTTCTTTTATTATGCTTAATAACAGACATTAACGCACACATGCTAGTCGGCAACAATTTTTGTCGTCGTGGACATGCATATGTATTGTACATCAGGGGGTGGAGATCGGCGTACCTGATCGGCTACATCACGGTTGCTGCCGGGTAGTCGCCTGACGCTTTTCCGATAGGTGCCAAGTTGAGAGTGTTGAACACTTCAACTGTATTGGGGGTGCATAGGTTGAATGTAAAACGAGAAATTTGAACTTTTTGCTTTTCTTACGTATTTGAACTGTTATATTACTGTTATATTACATACTATATTTATACGTATAAAACTATTTGCACACTTTGTTCTCTTAAGTATTTAAATTGTTATATTCATACTTTTAGAATTATTATATGCAACCTCCACATACCGAACAGTTCGCTGTTCAAATAAAATTGTATAAGGCTATTCATTATCTATTATTTTCACATTAAGTTATTAAACATTTATTATGTATCATAGTTTATACGTCACGGTAGAAAGACATATGACTAAATAAGTAAGTAATAAGCAAGTGAGTAAATAAGTATATGTATCATATAGATCAGGAAATGATGGTGTAGTTTTTTACTTAAACACAACTACATATTTGGAAGGTACTGTGCTTCTTAAAAATCCTCCAGTCCTTTCTATCTCTTACTATGTCTTTCCAGTTACTCATCCTTTTTCTCTTCAAGTTTTCCTTCAATTACATCACTCCACCTTTTTCTCAGTCTACCACGTTTTCTCTTTCCATTTGGTTTGTTCCAAAATACATCTATTACTTTCCTATTGGACTTTGTTCTAACAAGGAATCCCAGCTATTGTAAACTTACTTTGACAAACGTGGACAGTTGCTAATCTCTTTTCTTGTTCAAATTCCATATTTCACAGCAATGAATCAGAGTTGGTCGTATTACTGCCTTATATATTCTTATTATTGTTTCCCTTAAGGCTTTTCAGCCTAGAGTTGAGTGATTGTCTTCTATTCCTTTCTATTTCTTTCTACGTCTCTCCAGTTATTGATCCATTTTCTCTCTTGTTTTCTTCTGTTGCATCATTGCACCTTTTCTCGGTCTATGTTTTCTCTTTCATCTGGGTTCTTCCAAACTACATCTTTTACATTTTGAGTGGACTTTGTTCTAAAAAGATATCCCAACAATTTTAATGTTCTTACTTTAAGGAACTGTCTATATTATCCGTAATATTTGCCTCTCCTCGATTTTCAGCATCTGATGGTTGTTCTAATTCAAAGTCCAGTATTTCACAGCTACGGGTCAAAGTTGATCCTATTACTATCTAGTATACTCTTATTATTGCCTTGAAGGCCTTGAGGATTTTAAGCCCAGAGCTGAGTGATTATCATCCATTACTTTCTGTCTCTCCAGTTACTGATTTTATCTCTCTTCAATTTCCCTTCAAATACATAACTCCACCTTTTTCTGAGTCTATCGCGTTTTCTCTTTCCATGTAGTTTCTTCTAAACTACACCTTTTACTTTTCTGGACTTTATTCTAACAAGGTATCCCAGGTATCGTAATCTTCTTAATCTGATAAACTGCTCGTCTCCTCGGTGGTATTTACCTTTTCTGGATCTCAGTTTCAGATGATTTTTTTTCTAGTTTAAGGTCCATGATTGACAGTCAAGAATTAAATTAGTTGTTCGTTGTCTTATATATTATTATTATCGTTTCCTTGTTTTGATTGTAGTATATACAAATTTTATTGTATTAAATCTCGTTGTTCTTTCTTTTCCTCATAAATACTTTCAAAAATCGTCTTCAACAGTGGTTTATTCCATATTATTTTTAGTTTAATCATTACAGACTGGCGGAAAACATAATACCACTTAAATGAGTATTACTACATTTTCGGCCCCTGAAAAGATAGTTGCAACAAAATGAAGTTGTCGATGTGGAATCTCAATTTGTTTAAATTTTAAAATACTTTTTGGGCAATCATACGAAGATTATTTAATGTACATGTATAAAATACATTAGCTTCATATTGCTCATTTAGAAAATATTAAAAACGACGGTAAATACAAATCCAGTTCCTTCATAAAAAGAAACTGGATATGGTCCCATTTTTCTACTAAACTAAATAAGTGACCTCTATACCAAATTCTTTCCTACTTTTTTCCACTTTCCACTTTCCACCCATTCTGATAGAACACCACATATTTAACCAACACATACAGCTTGAAAAATTGAATGATATACTTCAAAAATTATTCGTCCTTGAAATAGTTTCTAAATTTTTATTGAACAATTATTTTCCAACAATAATTTGTTGAATTATTTTAACAAATATTTTTATTTTATTTAAGAAAGTCACATACGTTTTATCACAGAGCATTTTTCCTGATACAATTTGTTTAAGATATTAGAACCTTGCTGCTAATAATAATAAAATCAAATATCCGATCAATACTTAATACACATATGTACGCGCTTCTTATAATCAAAGGCTACAATCAAAACTTCATAAATATTTATAAAATATTTACAGTTATTACCTGTTTCTACAGCCCTCAGCCCACTATCTAATATATGTTTTTCTTCAGTTATAAATAACTGGTTCGTACAGATTCAGACACTTTTAATATATTATTTTAGCAATGTCTATCCACGCTGGAATAGTATGGAAGAAGTTAAACAACTGACGTACTCTATAATCGAAGCATCAAATAGATATATGGCAGAATATACGGGTGTAACTGCTATCTTAATTCTACATATTGAGTTGGCAACTAAGTACTTTCGGTTTTTACTGATAGAGAGCGTTGCTTTATTTTTTGTATAACGTATGTTAGCGCTGTACTTTACCGTTTGTCGCGTGATACTAGTCACATTGACGTAACTTCAGAAGCAAGTAGTGCGTGATTTTTATTAAAGCTATTAGTTGTGGGTTAATTTTAAATGGCGTGCAGAAACGAACATTTTCGACATATTTTACTATTTTATTTCCGTAAAGGAAAGAAAGCTGCTGCGGCTCACAAAAAGATATGTGAAGTTTATGGTGCTAATTGCTTAACAGAGCGCACGTGTCAGAATTGGTATAAAAAATTCCGTTCTGGAGATTTTTCCCTCAAAGATGAGCAACGTTCTGTTCGGGTTACTGAAGTTGATGATGTCCAAATCAAAGTCATAATTGAAGAGGATCCTCATATAACTGTTCGAGAAGTTGCGGAGAGGCTACATGTATCGCACACAACAATTGAAAAACATTTAAAATGTCTTGGGCTAGTTAAGAAGCTTGATATTTGGGTACCTCATGAATTGAAAGAAATTCATTTAACATAAAGAATCAACTTTTACGATATGCACCTTAGACGAAATGAAGTGAAGGTCATCGTCATTTGTGAAAGTTTTACCATTCAAAGAATTCTGCAAACTTCGAAATAAATGGTAATCAGATGGTGCTAGATCAGGGCTGTATGGGGGATGTGGAATCACTTCCCAGCCAAGCTCCAATAGTTTCCCACGAGTTGCCAAAGATGTGTGAGGCCTTGCATTATCTTGGTGGAAAACTACACCTTTCCGATTTGACAATTCTGGCCGTTTTTCTTTGATTGCTTCATCCAGTTTTATTAATTGTTGATAGTAAATATCAGAATTGATCGTTCGGTTCCTTGGAAGCAGCTCAAAAAACACAACACCTTTGTAAGCCCACCAAACTGACAGCATGATGTTTTTGGATGCAATTCAGCTTTCGATGTGGTTTGAGCTGCTTTATCGTGTTTGCTCCATGATCGTTTTCGAACTATATTACTGTACAGGACCCATTTTTCATTACCAGTGATGATTCTTTTTAAGAAAGGGTCGGTTTCATTTCGTCTAAGGTGCATATCGCAAAAGTTGATTCTTTGTGTTAAATAAATTTCTTTCAATTCGTGATGTACCCAAATATCAAACTTCATAACTAGCCCAAGACATTTTAAATGTTTTTCAATTGTTGTGTGCGATACATGTAGCCTCTCCGCAACCTCTCGAACAGTTATATGACGATCCTCTTCAATCATGACTTTGATTTGGTCATCATCAACTTCAGTGGGCCGACCAGAACGTTGCTCACTTTTGAGGGAAAAATTTCCAGAACAAAATTTTTTATACCAATTCGTGCATCCTGTTAAGCACCATAAACTTCACATATCTTTTTGTGAGCCGCAGCAGCTTTCTTTCCTTTGCGGAAATAAAATAGTAAAATATGTCGAAAATGTTCGTTTCTGTACTCCATTTAAAATTAACCCACAACTAATAGCTTTAATAAAAATCACGCACTACTTGCTTCTGAAGTTACGTCAATGTGACTAGTATCACGCGACAAACGGTAAAATACATCACTAACATACGTTATACAAAAAATAAAGCAACGCTCTCTATCAGTAAAAACCGAAGGTACTTAGTTGCCAACCCAATAGTTTAACACCCTGAAGATCAAGCGAAAGGATCGTTTTTTGGGTAAGGATAAGGGTGCTTATTTATTGTCCTATCAAACACAGAACAGAGCATCAGAAAATCTTCATAGACTTTACGATAATTGGCGAAATCAAAAACCGATTTAGTAATAAATCAGTGTTTGAATTTTTAGGCAACGGTGTCCATTATATGCAAAAACATTCCGCGTACTATTACCATTTTCAACGTCCTACCTTTGAGGAACCAGATTTTCCACAGCGGATGTTTTTAAGACAAAATACAGATCTCAACTAAAAATAAAAAAAATCTCGATTTTAAATATTGAACATTCTTTTGAAAAACTTTGTTCTGCCAGAAAGGCTCAAAGAAGTCACTGACAATATTTAAACTTGTTTCTAATTTATGCCAGAATATACTTTATTGCTTTGTTTCAGGAAATTACACATTTTTAAAAAAGAAATTAATTTCCTTTTTTTGTCATATGTTCGCGCCCTCCAATTAACATTTTCTCACCTCACACGTTGAGATTAACTATTTTAATGCCAACATAAACAATGAGAAGATATAAAATAGAAGATTACGTTTAATAAAATGCAGTAAACCTCGATTATAAAAGTGAAAAATTGCTTTATTAAAACATAAGGTAAAATATTAAAATAAATATTAAATTATACAACCCAATATTTATCGGCTCGCTTGTGTGGGTATAAAATATAGAGAACTTTTTAATAAAGAGGCCTCTACGTTATAGTTTACGAATTTGCTTTAAGTTTCAGTTTTGTTTAATAATTTTTAAAATGATCTCATTGTAAACAGGATATAGAATTCATTAGAAATATACGTCGCAAGTTTTTCGTCTAACACACACGTGCGATCGATTATTTGTTGACACTTACAAATTAACTTATCTATCTTAATTATAATTTATGTATTGTTGAAAATTGCTATGCAAATATCGTTGTATAAATGTATAAATTATATTATCCCTTATTAGTTTTCGTTGGAAATATGTTTATTTGATTATAATTTAATGTAAAACTATTACTATTATTATTACGACTACATTAAAAGTATTTTGATATAAATGGGTCCGTATAATAGCAGAAACACTATAGTCGTCTGTGCATTTGAAATACAATAACTTAGACCTTTAGTTATTCACGTACAATAATCTCACTATCATTTGCGGACTATTTTGTACAGCAGATACAATTTAAAATACGAGTGTGATCCCAGAAGTACCCGACCCAACAAAGAAAACACAAACATTTTGGAAAGAAACATATTTATTTTTCAACATAATCTTCTTTCAGCTCAATACACTTTTCCCAGCGATATTCAATAAATTCGATGTCCTTTTTATAATAAGAACTGTCTTGATCCTCAAAATAGCCATTAACTGCCGATATCACTTCTTCATCGTTGGAATGTCTTTGACCACTGAACCATTCTTTCAAGTTTGGGAAAATAATCCGAGAGGGCTAAATCTGGCGAATAGAGTGCATGAGGTAGCAATTCAAACTTTAATTCACTAATTTTGACCATTGCAATAACGGATTTGTGAGCTGGTGCATTGCCTTGATGAAACAACACTTTCTTATTAGACAAATGCGGCCGTTTTTGCTTGATTTCTTCGCTCAAACGTTGCAATAAGTTCGCGTAATACTTGCCGTTGACAGTTTTTCCTTTTTCAGGATAGTCGATGAAAATTATTCCACGCGCATCCCAAAAAAACGGATGCCATTACCTTGCCTGCAGATGAAACAGTCTTGGCCTTCTTTGGAGCCGATTCTCCCTTTTGAGTCCATTGTTTTGATTGTCATTTTGTCTCGGGTGTGAAGTGATGGACCCATGTTTCATCCATGGTTATGACACGGAGCAAAAATTCTGCCTTGTTGCTGTGAAACTTCGCTAAATACTCCAATTGAAACACCATCACGACATTGTTTTCGCTCGAGTGTAAGCAAACGCGGCACCCATCTTGCACACAGCTTTCTCATGTCCAAATTTTTAGATAATATGCGATGTACCGCAGTTTTTGAAATACCGACTATGTCTGCTAGCTCGCGCACTTTCAGTTGACGATCATCCTGTACCGCTTTGTGGATTTTCTTCACCATTTCTGGAGTCGCCACCTCATTTGGACGACCAATGCGATGATCGTCTTGGCACCTTCTACGGCCTCGTTTAAACTCACTGTTGTAAACGAAGGAGCAAACTCACCCAGAGACAACTTTTATATCGGTCGGGCTGAGGCCTTTCAAATAAAAGTATTTAATCACGTAACGATAACTAATTTTCTCCATTTTTACAAATTCACTGAAAACGTTCGCTGTTGATGGCTGCCAAACAAATACTAATAAACAACGTGGCGTTTTCATACTTGAAATATATGCTGTATAGATTGTGTACTTTCTAATACAATAATTTTTCAAATAACTACCGCCATCTCCAGGTCAGGTCGGGTACTTATGAGACCACCCTCGTACAACCCACTAAGCAATTTTTAAAATTGCCCAATTTTTTCTGTTGTCCAACGAAGAGAATAACTACATCAAAAAATATGTTTTATTTTACGACAGCGCGAGTGATAGTAATTATTAAGAAAGGTGTGCATATTTCTTTAAGAACCGCAATCACAATTAAAACAAAGTTGCTATTAAAAACATTTTATTTGCTAATTTCTTGAATAAAATGAAATCAAATCTAACCTCGGGTACGATGATAGGATGCGTTCGAAATTGGAGAGTGTTGGTTAGAGCGTACACTCTTTAGCGTTCGAAAAATAGGTATGTTATATTGAAACTAATACTCCTCTGCATTCAAAAATGAAAAGATAATGTCAATTTATTGCAGATATTTTAGAAAATTTGCAATCAATTAATACAAAGTAAAAAGACATCTGAAAACACATCTTATTGGGTACGCATATATATATATATATATAAGGTTTTATTTTTGCTGCAGTGTTAATTGAGAAATTATTCAATTTATTAACGTTTCGGCAATATACATACTGTCTTCTTCAGCATTTATTCAATATCATATCTGCCTCACCATACTCCAAATATCCCCAACATTGTCTGAAAGTGTATCATATATATAAAAATTTCTTTTTTTTTTTGGTTTTGGAGGTGATTAATTATACTATATTATTGTCTATATAATAATAATACAGTATAATTAATCACCTACAAAACCAAAAAAAAGAAAAAAAATTTCATATTTATTATAGAAAAATCGCAAGTCTTTTGTTTCATCGTTATGTGAAAAACTTTTCTAATTTCCCTCTTATATCAAATAAAACTACAAGTTCTCTGAAATGACATCCTTGATCGTCAGAAATTCATCGACGGCGTAATTCTTTTGCAATTATTTGTGAAAGTATCTTTAAAACCCTTATCATCGTCGACATATAAGACTCTTTCGTTTCTGAAATTTTTATTGTTGCGTCTAATAAGGGAAAGCGAAAAAGAAATGGTCGGCCACTCGAGATATTTTCCCTCTAGTTCCATCATTTGTCTGTAATTTCAAGAAATTATTTAATTCCTCTTAGATCCAGATAAAAGCCACAAATTTATGACAACCCTAGTGCCTTCCTTCGCCTCGTTTGTCGGTGATATTTAAGTTGTACTTTTGAAATTTCAAGTTCGTACACTGGAAAATATACTAAATCACATCTTCGACTGCAGTTTTTTATAAAAGCACTTCTTCATTACTTATGTCCGTCGTGATATAAATATAAATTAAATATAAAAATCTAAAGACACATATAGAACAACAAAGGGAATAACAATAAAAGCGGTAAGAAGAATACAACAATCTTTTTCCTGAATAAGCTAAGTATAAGGTGCCATACTGAAGTAATGCAAGTAGCGGTTCCGAGATGGAGTTTCCGCCTTGCCAGGTGAGGTCCCCAATTATTTAATTAATCAATTAATATAAAGTATTTTAAAATTTTTAAATTAAAAGCAAAACAATAATATAACAAAGTAATTCATGAACAGGCGAAAGAAATTGTATTTAGTGTGTATACGTATTTAAAAAGAGAGAAAAATGACATACGACACGTTAAAGAGAGTAAAAGAAGAAATTGTAAAGGTGATAGATATTTTGTTCATAACTGTGAAATGTATTATTAGTGAAGAACGACAATGTGTATTAGAAAACAATGATCAAATAACGATTTCCATGTTCAAAAATGTTAGAATACGCTGTGTAACGGAATTTCCTGAATATCAACTTGGGATATACAAACCACTACTTATAGCCTTCATAAAATCGAACGACAACGAGTTACAGTAATTATGTTACGTGAGGCACTTAAGAAAGATTGGTTCAGTTCGAATAAGTCGTTCGGACGTATGTTAAAAGAGCAAACTTCAAATGGCGAGAAATGACAAACAATCGTCAAGTTTTAGTGGAAAAGATAAATAGTCGTGCATTGAAAACTTCTTACTTGGAATAAATTAAATTTTTCTGCAACACAAACAGAAACTTAGTATTTTGATATAAATGTAAAGGTGTTTCAAATTGCGCGGCTTTCTTTAAGAATAAATAGAATATAGATGGCGCACTGAATTTGTCTGGGTATGTGGGCATTTAAAAAGTGTGATGTATGACATTTATAAAAATGGCTTCGTACACGCTAGAACAACGCGTTCAAATTGTTGAATTATTTTATGAAAATCAGCGTTCTGTGAAAAGAGTTTTTAGAAAATTACGTGAATTTTATGGTTTACATAATCGTCCATCTGAAAGCATTATTGGTCGAATTATTAAAACATTTCAAGAGGCCCGGTTCCGTGGAAGATCAAAAAAGTGAAAAATACAGTCGTAGCAGTCGTTCACAAGAAAATATTAGTTTGGTTCTTGAAAGTGTTGCTGAAGATCCTGAAGTGTCCATTAGACGACGTTCGCAACAACTTTGACTTAGTGGATGAACAACATGGCGTATTTTACACAAGTATTTAGCTCTGAAGGCATATAAGGGTCAAATAACACAGGAACTGAAGCCATTAAAATAACACAGGAACTGAAGCCATTAGATCATTTAAAACGTCGTTCATTTGTCAATTTCATCAATGAACAACCAGCTGATATTTCTCAAAAAAAAATGTTTTCCGTTGGGGCACATTTTGAACTTGGTGGCTATGTTAATAAACAAAATTGCCGTATCTGGGGTGAGGAAAATCCACGAATTATTCATGAGAAACCTATGCATCCTAAACAAGTTACTGTTTAGTGTGCATTACGGTCAGGTGGTGTAATTGGAGCCTGCTTCTTTAAAAATGCTGCTGGTGAAGCTGTAACTGTCAATGGTGACCGATATCGTCGGATGATAACCGAATTTTTGTGGCCTGAATTAATGAATATTGATCTAGAGGATATGTGGTTTCAACAGGATGGCGCTGCACCTCACTTTGCACACAAATCAATGAATTTATTGAGAGAAAAATTTCCTGGACGTGTAATCTCAAGAAACAGTGATGTTAATTGGCCACCAACATCATGTGATTTGACACCGTTAGACTATTTTCTTTGGGGCTATGTGAAAAGTCAGGTCTATAAAAACAATCCACAATCAATTTCTGCTTTTAAAGATGAAACTATTCGTGTCATTGGTGAGATAGAGCCTCAATTATGTCAAAATGCCATTGAAAATTTTAACAAAAAAATGGACGTCTGTGGAGCTGCAAGAGAAGGCCATTTGGCAGATATTATTTTTCGCATATAAATATCATAACTGATTCTTCAATTACCAATAAAAGGTTTTTGAAAGTGAATGCAAATTATGTGTTTTATTTATTCTTTAAAAAAACCGCGAAATTTGAAACAGCCTTTAGGTAAATTTGAATAAACAGATGAGCATATTTCCCGCGCTATATCATGCCGTAAAATTGGCAAATATGTATTTCCTTTTTTTTAACAAATTCTTTTCCAACAAAATCTGAACAAACTGACACACGATTCGTTAATCTCATGACGAAAAACCGTTACATGAAACTCTGTTGCGACGAAAAATTAAATTAGAACTTTATCCGCTGATGAGTGAAAAAACATTTTACGCTTTAAATCTGATTAAATTAAGGTATCCGTATATCGATTCCACTAGCGTGTTAACTGTAACGAAACCCCGTTGATATATTGCAATTTTCTAACTATAACGACATGAGCTTTACATAATTTTTTAGAATTAGAAATCGATTTAGAAAAGCTTTCACGCAAATTACAGTTTACATCCTTACATATTTTTCTTTTATAATGGCCGCACATTTGCGTAATTTCTGTATAAATATATCGCATAAGGTGTGACACATTCAATTGACAGAAATTTATGAATAAAAATACCAAAAATAAAACTGCAGTATTATTATAAATGGCTTATTTGCATAAAAATATATTTAATGTATGATATTTATACAAATGCGACACTACGCAAAAAAAATTATGTCTGTAAAAATACTACGAAAATAATTAGGCGTGCGGATCGATGAGTATAATCTATTTTTAAACCAAAAGTAGAACGAAAAAGACAAATAAATCACTTTATTATTATGGCAGTAAAAAAAATAATTTTTAATATTTACCCCTAAATACTAGCGTGACGGCTGAGAGACACAGTTGTACTTGGTTTCATGACAATAATAATTATAAGTATTGTAAGTGTATATCACTTACGTACTCGTTTAATTTAATAAATAATGAAACAACTTGGACAATCAACATAGGGTAAAAGATAGCAGCGACATCAAGGACTGATTCTACACTTTAAAATTGTTGCACAATTACCAACCCCCTGCTCATTCTAAACGTCGGTATTATATTTGATTTTGTCTTGTACTGCAGACTGAATACGAGGATAATTTGACAAGTAGTGAGAATGTCACATAGGTGGCGCTCTAATTGGTAAAACAAATGCACTGTAATTTAGGTTGGCTATTTATATGTTTACATTCCGATATTTAGATAAATCGATTGATTAGTTTATTTTTGACAGCTGATTGAAAAAGAAGCAACACGTCGTTTTGTTAAAATGGAAAAAGCAGAGTATCGTGCGGTGATTAAATACTTCATAATTAAGGGTATGAAAGCTACCGAAATAAAAGATGAGTTAGGGGAAACATTAGGTGAATCTGCTCCATCATCCGCTACAATAAGTAGATTGGTAAAAGAATTTAAACGTGGTAGATCAAGCTGTGTTCATGAAGCGCGCTCTCGAGCACCTAAAACCGTGACTTCTAAGAAAATGATTGTAACAATCATATCATGAGACACCCAGTATACTATCGACGCATAAAAGTATGGTAACCTTGCAAATTACCACAATATGCAGACACTACGGATTGTTTGATGGCATATAACATATGTGATATTTGAGATACGTACTACTGTGGGCAAAAAATAGTAAGACTTTGTTCATAATTTTTAAATTCTTAATTTATTCTTCCAAATCTATTTCGTCCCCCTCAAAGTAATCCCCCCGGCCTCAATACACTTGTGCCAACGTTTCTTCCAATTCTCGAAACAGTTGTTAAAGTCAATTTCAGGAATATCCTTCAATGCGCGTAGCGATTCACGTTTAATGTCTTCAATTGACTCAAAACGGCTTCCCTGGAGCGGTCGTTTGAGTTTGCTGAATAGCCAGAAGTCACACGGAGCTAAATCAGGCGAATACGGTGGTTGCGGCATGATATTGGTTGAAAATTTGACGAAAAACGCACGAAGAATTAATGCAGTATGCGACGGTGCACTATCGTGGTGCAAGTTGTGCAGTTGTCGGCCCATAATTCTGGCCTCTTTTTACGAATAGCATTGCGCAAACGACGCATAACACTCAAATAGTATTCTTTGTTGACAGTTTGGCCGGTCGGAAGGAATTCGGAGTGCACCACACCGCGATAATCGAAGAAAACTCTCAACATAACCTTGATTTTTGACTTGCTTTGACGTGGTTTTTTGGGCTTCGGCTCACCTTTGATACGATATTCGGCCGATTGATCGTCTGTTTCCGGGTCATAAGCGTAGATCCAAGTCTCATCTCCAGTTATAATGCCTTTCATTTTGTCTTGATAGTCGGAAAGCATTGTTTCACAGACGTCAACGCGATGCTGTTTTTCGAAAAAATTGAGTGATTTTGGAACAAATCGTACTTTCACTTTTCTTAGGCCCAAATGATCTTTCAAAATGGTTTTCACTGATCCTTCCGATATTCCAACGATGCCAGTAAGGTCTCTGACTGTTAATCGTCGATTCCCAAGCACCAATTCCATGATTCTATTGACGTGTTGATCATCAATTGATGTTGACGGCCGTCCTGGACGTGGTTCGTCATCAACGCGTTCTCGACCCTCTTTGAATAATTTGTACCAATCAAAAACACTTGCTCGCGACAAACAATTATCACTGAGGCCTTTTGCAACATTCTGAACATTTCGGCACCAGAAATTTGATTCCGTACACACAATTTAATGGAACTTCTTTGTTGAATAATTTCACTCATTGTAAAAATCGCCGAATGCACTTTTTGTACTTCAGAAAGACAAGCGTATACTAAACACTAATGATTATTTTGATGTGACATTTGGTACAGATGTCACTGACAGTCATACCAACCTAGACAAAAAATATTTCGACGAATGGGTTTTCGCGCGAAATTTAAATTAAAAAGTCTTACTATTTTTTGCCCACAGTAGTATATATAATTTAAACCCAAATATATATAATATACAATTAATATGAACAATAAGTGAATGAAATATATCAAATTAATAAACTAAATATAAGTTAAACACTTAAAATCCATAACAGGCGCTTCACTTTCCTTTCATTTGTAGAATATAAATCAGAGGGTTTAACCAGCTGCAATAAACACCCACTTGTTGTATAATATATGTCAATGACATTGTATTGCTGCCAGTGCAAAAAAAGAATTAGCGACAGCTTTTAAGAAAATCGAAAGCAAAGCAATAAAATTTCAATAAATGAAGATAACACCAAATATGTGTAGCTAAGATACAACACAGAAGTTATGTGTTATAATACGATGCTGATGATCAGACACCGAAGAGTATAAATTTGAAAATGTAAATCTATTAGAATAATTAACGTATGTATTTATAACGATATAAGTGAAGAAAATACAGAAAAAACCTTAACAAAGGTAAATAGAGCTATGGACAGTCTACCGAACATTATCTTGTAATGTAAGCACTTAAAACACAAATAAAATTACCTTGTAATCCCGTGCTCGTAAAACTAAAGACTCTGTAACGCATATTTCAACGTGATCGGTAATTTCGTTTGCTCAATGGATTAATCTGAGAGAATAGCATCCCTTTAAGTGAATTAGCGATGATAAAATAACCTCTTCGATAAATATGGATCATGACCTAAAAATCGCATAAAAATTCACTGGAACGGCGATAATATTTATGAACAATGAACTGTTTACCGTAGTTCTTAACACGACCTCGTTAATTTTCAATGCTAAAAGACTAGAACCTATGTTTATCTATAAATATGAGCGATCATAAATTTTGAGAAATTCCAGTGAGTTCTTTTATTTGTTCTTTTTTTACCCACCTTTATTTTGATCGATTACGGGTTTCTTCAATTTGTTATCGATTAAAGGAAAATTACGATGTTTGACGTGGATGTATGACGGTGTAATTCATTGTAAGTGAGCGTTGGTAAATTTGTTAAGTAATAAAAATTTTTCCATAGATGAGATGAAATATTGGTCCCGAAGTTGATGTGACCTACATGTTAGAATAAATTTTCAGTTTAATATTATGTAAGAATTCGGATACGACAATAATCAGTATATATAAGGTATAGTGTGAGATTAAAATAATCCTATATACACTATATACAATACATTGTCAACCTTTATAGCGTTAAAGATTTTGTTAAAAATATTAATGTTATTAAGAAAAGGTAGTTTAATTAAGAAAATTCCATTTATATTTTGAAGAACATCTACCTAAGTAAGAAAACACAAATCGACAAAGAAGTTTTACTTAAAAGTCTTATATTAGGTGCGCAACTAAGTTCTCGCTGTTTTTTTTTATGAAAATGCAACTTTATTGTGAAAAATGTTTATAAATGAATCATTCAATATACTGCCCATCGCTAGCGACAACTTTTTCCCATCTTTCTGGCAGAGCTCGAATACTGTCACGGTAGAAGTGTTCGTCTTTTGAGGCTATCCAAGAATCAAGTCATTTTGAAATGTCTTCATATGAGCGGAACTGCTGATTAGCCAGACCATTTGCCATCGTACGGAACAAGTAATAATCGGACGGCGCAATATTTGGCGAATATGGCGGGTGGGGTAGGACCTCCCATTTGAGCGTTTCTAAGTTTTAACGAGTTTGGCAACGTGAGGCCGAGCGTTGTCATGCTGTAGAATCACTTTTTCGTGCCTCTGCTCGTATTGTGGCCGCTTTTCGCGCAGTGCTCAGTTCAATCGCATCATTTGAGTTCGATACCGTTCCCCAGTGATGGTTTCGTTCGGTTTCAACAGCTCATAATAAACAACACCGCCCTGGTCCCACCAAATTCACAGCGAATCCTTCGCAGTGTGAATATTCGGTTGAACCGACGACGTAGAAGCATGACCGGGCAGCCCTATGATTTTGTTCTCTTTGGGTTGCTGTAATGAATCTATTTTTCATCACCCGTAACGATGCGATGAAGAAAACCCTTCCTTTTTTGCCGCTGGAGCAGTTGTTCACAGGCGAAAAAACGATGTTCAACGTCTTTTGGCTTCAAATCATAAGGAACCCAAGTTCCTTGTTTTTGAATCATTCCCAACGCATGCAATCGCTGGAAAATGGCTTGGCGGGTAACTTCTAATGCTGAAGCAAGATCTTTTTGCGTTTGGCACGGATCCTCATCGAACAATGCCTCCAATCCGTCGTCTTCGAAGGTTTTCGGTCTTCCTTCACGCGAACCGTCGTCAACATTAAAATCACCGTCTTTGAAGCGACGGAACCAATCACGGCACGTTGTTTCACTTAGAGCAGCATCTCCGTAAACTTTTTGGAGTTCTCGATACGCTCCAGCCGCCGTTTTCTTCGAACGAAAGAAGAAAAGCAACACTACCCGCAAATGACGATTATTTGGCACAAAATCAGACATTTTCGCACAACTAAAAGTATATGAAGCAAAAACAAAATCACTAATGTGTCAAAGCGGTTTGTTTACCATATGTCTAAGCTTGGTTCATGATGTTTTAATTATGTCACAATCGACCAGCACTACTGGAGCCATCTCTTGATAAACAGCGAGAACTTAGTTGCGCACCTAATATTTGAAATGGCAGCAAGGAATTTAAAAAATTAATTATAAACATTAATCATTGAAATCTAATAAAATATTTGATTCCAGACGAATTTAAATATATTAATAATAGTTACATAAATAAATTTGCGAAAAAAAAGTGGAAGAAATAGGACGTTTTAACAGAGATTTCGCTCCCGCTGCCACATCAAGTAGAACGGCTACGTTTTTATGCATATTTCGTCCAAATTTACCCAGCGAGTATCATTTCATGAATACTTAAGACGGGACATCATTTCTAACTTTAATAATATCTAATTATAAGTTTCATTTTATAATGTCTTATTAGCAAGATTTCGAGGCGCATTCGTTGCGCATTTAACCGGCGTTGTTTGCTATTAACATGAATTTTACACACAAAAATACTGTACGGTAAAATGTTGATATTGCAAACAATACATTTAATAATAGTGCCAGTGTATTCTAACGTCGAAAATCGGTTAAGAAATCTATTAACACCCATCGAACATAATAAAGAACGCCATCGATACTCCATCATCATTTTTATCCGGCATTCATACACATACTATACGCATATAAATCTCGACTTTGGGTATATCCGACCGCTTTCGAAATATGTCATCGCTGCTAATGAGTGCGCATTCGTTTATGCAGTCTTAATACGAAAGAAATAAATCAACTCAAAGAAGGAATTACTATACACTATTATCTATTATGAATCATAGACATTCTCCGACTGTCAATGTTTTATATACATGACGTAAACGCCACCTATGTGAACTCGATAGATATGCGAAGGGTACTAAGATGGTTTTGCAATATAGCTTTGTTTATTTAATTTTTTCAAAGTAATTTCCTCTACACTCAATACACCTCTCCATCCTCCGAAACCAATCTTTAAATCAGTTCTGCCGAGTTTCACTAGGGAGTAAAGCACACTCGTTGTCCCAAGTCTGCAGAAGGTCCTCATCACTGGAAAACCGCCTCCCTTTTAGCTTAATTTTTAAATGCGAGAACAGTGC
Organism: Dermolepida albohirtum; assembly: GCA_031893035.1. NCBI lineage: Eukaryota > Metazoa > Arthropoda > Insecta > Coleoptera > Scarabaeidae > Dermolepida > Dermolepida albohirtum. The sequence continues at coordinate 546,889 of JAVIWB010005345.1, read as the reverse complement.
AAAGTCGCATGGAGCAAGATCTGGACTGTAGGGACGGTGCTTGAGAAGTTTCAATCCCGTCGTGGTCAAATATTCGGTGCAGGCTTTGGCGCGGTGAGCTGGAGCATTATCGCGATGGAGGAACTAGGTGTTTGTCTTTTGTGTGTCCAAGACGATCCGCTCCACAATTGCATTCGATTTGAAAAATACAGCAATCATTTTCTTCTTTGGTCGCCACATCGTAATAATACAGCCAAGTCTCGTCACCAGTCACGATATTGTTCACATACCGAGATTGTCCCTTATTAAACTTTTTTAGCATCTCCCGCCACCAAGTCATACGTCATCTGCTCTTCAGTCAGTTGATGCGGCATCCAGAGAGAATAAAGTTTCTTCACGTACAAATGATCACGCAGAATCGAACGAATTGCTGGTGCATTTAGGCCTGATGTACCCTCTATCTGTTGGTACGTCACTTGCCTAACCTCGCCAAGCATTTTCCTCACAGTAGTAACGTTTTCCTCCGTAACTGAAGTTCGTGGCCTTCCCGGCCTCTCAGCATCCTCCACATTTAAATTTCGCCTTTGGAATTCTCTATACCACTTGAATATCGTGCGATGTGGACGAACATCACCTAGTGCAAGAGTCATTTCTTCGAAGCACTGGTCTCTGTTTAAACCACGCACGAAATTGTAACGCAAAACTGCTCTTATCTCATTTCGTGACGACGATGCCGTCGCAAGTACTTTACACTGTCACTGCTAGTGACAGTGTAAAGTGAGCCCATCGACATGGCAGGGCGGCTATTATGCACGTATAAACATGTCTCAACATGCAGCAACAAGCAGCTTCCTACGATTCATTGTTGCGTCTAATTGCAAAACTTTCTTAGTATCCTTTGTATTTTCGTGTACATCGTTAATCTTTATGTAGTAGTGAGTTTTATATATCATATAGTCTAGTAAATATCCAAGACGTCTGCATAGACAAGAACATAACAAGATAAAAATGTCAATAAATCGTTTATAAAAAGAACAAGAACGGTCTATATGTTGTATAATATGCTTCTATTATTTTTCTTTCATTTTTATTATATTGCTCAATCGGTTGTAAACTGTCTGGCTCATCCCTTTCGCTTAAAATTACTATTACTTTCATTTGTTTTTTTTTGTAAATTCCCATTTTCAACTATGTTTGTGATGTTTATATTCGTTTCAGTTGTAGTAAAATTCGTTCGGAAATTCTTTTATTACTGGTAATAGCACATTTTTCGGACCATTAATCTCTGTTCTGATAAATGGAAAGTTCTAGACACATTTCAGTGAAATTTTTGTCTAGTTTCTGACTATGAACTGTTTTGATCGCGTCTTCTTATTTAGCGATGTAATAATAAATTTGTATTTTTTCCCCAATTCATTCACTATCGCCATTTTTCTGCTTTGGGTGTTGATTTATCGTCGAACCATTTTCAGCAGATGGGAGTGTAGTATTTGTTTCTTGTGTAGACGTATATACATTTTATAAAATACCATAGTTTTTTTCGTTCATTCTTCAAAATATATTTCGATTGTTGTTTTTTATAAATTAACCTTTATAATCATGTAAATGTAAATATGTGTGACATATAAATTAATAGTTAGTTGTTGTCAAGTTGATAGGTGAAATTAAAAGTTTTTAATGTTATCTGTTACCTAATAACCTAAAAGAACAAACTAATAATTACAGCATATAAAACTGAAGGTAATTTTGATGGTGCCTGTAGTTGATTAACTTAATAGCTGGAGAGTGATATATAAACCCTTTCCACATTAATTTTCGTATTCCGTATACGTCAAAGTCAAAACGCACACTGTGCGTTATGCTTTCAACGGTACAGATCGTGTATGGAATTTGTTTCGTACGAGTATTTTGTAGTAGTTTTCTAGGTGCGACACTGTTTAATTATCTGCTAATGATGACAACTTAGTTGTCGAAATACGTATACAGAATACAAAAGTTAATGTGGAGAGGGGTTATATATCGACCTTCAGTGATTAAGTTAAGTAATCAAAATTACCTTCTTTTGCTGTTGTTTGGTAAGAAAAAATAGTGTTAAAAATATTTTTAACACGCTACTTTGTAAACGTCATCTTTCAATACTCTTGACAGCCGTTAAAAATGTCACTTTTAATGACAGTTATACAAAAAATAATTTGGTGTACATTTTGTTAACAATACTAATACAAAATAATTTGTATTCATTTTCAACATTTAATAGAAAATAAATGATATAAAACCCCTTATATCAACCTTCGGTGATTAAATTTTAAAATTTCTTACACAATATTTCAAAATATGTTAGTTTGACGTCAGTGCCAATCTATTATGATTATTATTATTTATATTTTATATCTAATTTTTAATATATAATTCTTTGATTTGGTTTCGCCTGTTGGATAATAAAAAATATTATTATTATTATTATTCGTGACAACAAGGAATTGAATATGGAATTAAATAAATAAAGTCTCGAACAAGTGGATGTATTTAAATACTTAGGAGTGAATATCCAAAGAGAAGGGCGTATTGATGAAGAAATAAACGAAAACATAAGTAATGCGTCACGAATGTATCACTGCCTGAATAAAGCGTTCATCAACAAAAAGGAAATCACCATGAAGGCCAAAACGGCAGTGTATAAGAAAATCTTTAGGCCAATCTTAACATACGGCAGTGAAAGCTGGGTGCTAACATAAATAAGGTTAAGTAAAATAAACCCAATGGATATAAAATATTTAAGAAGAGTCAAAGGCATCACAAAGCGGGACAGAGTAAGAAATGATAAGGTCAGAGAAGAACTGCAGGTCGATCCAATAAACATCGTAATAAAAAGAAACCAATTGAAATGGTTCGGACATTTGTGCAGAATGGGCGATGGTAGGCAAGTGATGCAAGTATGGGAGGCAAAAGTATAAAATAGAAGAGGAAGAGGACGGCCGAAGAAAACGTGGAACGATGAGGTAGCGGCGACTCTCAAGGAAAGAAATGTGACATGGGCGAAGCAAAGAAAAGTGCCAAAGACAAAAAAGAATGGAGAAAATTTGTACATGTTTAAACTGAAGTGTAATATACCTTACACCTGCGGTATATATATGTGGAGTATGATTATAGGTTCTTAGTATTCGTAGGTAAATAACTAAACGATATATCAACGAGGAGTATTGTATTAAAACTAAATAACATAGATGATTAATATAATACAATATATAACTAAGTTATTGTTCGTCGTCGTCTTCGCACTCGCACACACACACGTGTTACTTCTTCAACGTCTTGTTAGTCACTGACTTGTATCGGTGTGTGTTCGGGAACCGGGATCCCACATATATACATATATATATATATATATATATATATATATATATATATATATATATATATATATATATATATATATACAGCAAATATATTATACACATATCGCAAACAGATTTGAAAAATTCAATTATAAAAATCCATAATACACGTATAATAGACTTCCCTCGCCAGTTTTACATTTTAATAACACTTTCTAGGAAACGTCGAAAATGGAATCTATTTAGAACCATTACGAATAAAATTTCGAAAACACCTATTGTATTCCAGAACAAAACGTGTAATGTGTTCATCGCCAACGACGTGTAGCAACGTATAAGAAAATCTAATGTATGAAATGGAATCATTAATCAGAAGAAAATGTTCACCCTTGTATCTGGGAAGGACAGCAGAGACGCGTTCAAACTTTGCGCCATATTCTACTGACATAATCGTTATTTTATACTGTTATATACCTAAACATGAGTACATATAGGATTATTGAATGGGCAGTGTGGAATGTTTCATATTTAGTAGTTAGTCTGGTTTAAAATATGTCACGTTCAAGTTTTGTGGTGTATTTTTTTTTAAAACAACATGTAGTGTATCTAATATGTGGCCTTTGAATTGATTTATTCCGATTATTATTTTATTTCCTCTATTAATCACCTAGATTACTTAATAATTTTAAAATCAAGTTATTTCTCGAACTTTTATTATTTTCACAGCTACAGTTTAAGGATGTAGTTCTGTCTGTTGTCGCAGTATCTAGCTATCTCAATTCTAAATAAAACTAGTCAATTTACAGTATGATTCGAACAGATTCACACAATGTCATTTGAATGCTTTATTAGAATTCTGTCAATTATATTTGAAAGAGGAAGTTTCGAATACTGTCGCTAAAGTACTCCAGCTTCGCATAGTGACAGCAGTTGTCAGGAACATGACTAATATAGAACACGAGGTTTTTTACATTCATGAGTTCAGTAGAAGTGAATCTGCGACTACAGGGTAGTGTGCATTCGCTGTAAAGTTTAATATTAAGCTTCCAATGAGGTACAGCATTTGTCTTTGGAATAAACGACGAACCTTTCTTTTTGAAAACACGATCACTGGAGTAATGTATCTTAGAATGCTACAAAACTAGCTTATTCCTTAAGTGAATGAAGATTGAGAAGATTACATTTTTCGTCAGGACGGAGCTCAACCCCATTGTCCCCTGAATTTGGGAGCTTGTGTTTGCTGAATTGATCTCTATCTCAATGATTGATAGGTTGCATGAGGAATGAAGACCTGGCACTACAATTCTCGCCACTGGCGTCTCCCGATCTCACCCCTGCAAATTTTTCATGCGTTCTTTCACAAATTCGAATAACCGCTCTCACAGCTGCAGCGAACTCAGTGACGCAACACATTCTTCATAGAGTACGGGATGAATTCAACTGCTGTTTAGATGTTAGATGTTATCCGTGTAGCCAAAAAAGAGCACGTTGAACATCTATAAACTTTGTATGTATAATTAAATGTAATCTGCGAAATTCAAATACAGGAAGTATTCACAACGATACACCCATTGCTATCCTTCCGGGTGACTGCAGCAATGGATTAAACTTATTTTTCTTTAAATAAAATGATAAATATTAGCTTATAAACAGAATGTTGCGCAAACGATTTTAGCCCTATTCGTGCAGGGTAATTACTAGAACTATTGCCTGATGAATCCATGGTTTTACATAATAATTACCAGGTTAATAAAACCCGAAACCAAGACTGCAAAAATTATTGCGAAAGGAAAATACACAGTTAGTCAAATGATATCTAATTATTCGCAATGCATAAGTCTATTTTCTGTAAAGAAAAATAATTTGTCCATTGTTCAATGTAATGGTATAATTCAAATATGGATGATTGGATCCACGTGGTCCTGCTAATTTATCGACTACTTCTCATGTCATATCGACAAATTTCTGGATTAGCATTTACTGCTAGAACTAACGTTGAAAGAAAATCCCTTTCTTCTTCTTTCAAATGGATTTAACTTTAAAGATGATGTTAACGCTATGACCTTAGTACAAGAATGCGGACGTTGTTCAATTCTTCCTTCAATTATATTCTTTTGCGATTTATAGAAAAAAATAAGAGGAAGAAAGTAGAAAGTATTAATTACAGGCTCATTATTAAAAGGTAGCTAGTTACAAAAATACTTAAAACAACTCGAATAACAACTACACAGATGTGTTTATTAATTGAAGATAATTTAGATATGATAACAAGGAAGAAAACGACATTCCTAGAGGCGTTCATAACCAAAATGAAATTAATACATTCTAAATTGCGATATTATAATCTTAAAAGAATAAAACTAATGACTCAAATTAAATATATTTGATCAAATAAAGTAATTCCTTAGAATACGAAAATGTATTAATACAGTGCCGTAATAAAATTCCAATAAGGTGCGAGATATAAGATAAGAAATATGAGTGAAATCTAAATTTCAGTGATGACTGTGGTTGATTAAATTGATCAATTAAGGTTAGGTCCCGAAACTCGCACCGAAACAAAGCCCGTACTAGACTTGTTTTTGATATACAAAGTTCTGTCTTCATCAACAACATTTCTTGCTACATTTTCGTAAAAGAATTTTCTTAACCATTCCCATTCTTTCTCTGCAGTTCTTAATATATGTCTATATATATCAAAGTCATCTAACAGCAAAGTATTTTCAACTCTATGTACCATCATACTAATATGCCCTTTGTGATATGGAATTTTAAGGAGTTTCTTAATATTTTCAGAGTCAGAAACAACATCCACTTCTCCAACACAGTCAGAAAACATATGAGCCATTTGAAAACTAGTGAAACCCTTTGGTTGATACAATACATGTTGTAGACCATAAGAATCTGCTGAGCTACTTAACCAATTTGAAGGGGGTAATTTTAAATCAGTGTTACATTGTAGTTTTGTAAATTTTGCAGGTTTTGGAACTGAATACTTTACAACAGCAGTAGACTTAACAATTTCATTATCTGTTTTAGTCTCATCTTCTTCATCACTCATTTTTCTTTATAATGAAACAACTTTGTAACAACCGCGATCATCGCGAACATTCTATAGCACATATAAAACACAAAGTCCCCGTCGTTCCCCGTCGAAAGCCAAATACACACTGTCTAGTACGGACCTTATCTCTGTGCGAGTTTTGCCGTTGTTTCAGATGCGACACTGTGTTTATTATCTGCTGTGATGACAACTTAGATGTCGACATACGTATATAGAATACGAAAATCATTGTGGAAATGGGTTATATTAACCTTAATTGATGAATTGAGTGAAATCTGTAAAAGATGTGAAAGTTATCCAATTACAATATTCGCAGAAATTTTAACGCTGAAATATAAAGCGATGTACACAAGAAATGAACGAAAGATTAATCTTTATGGAAAACCAAACTATTAAGTGGCAAAAAGGTACAAAAGGTAAAACGAACTCGTAAAAATAGTCCTGCGCATTCAATGGGTCATCTAATATGTAAGACTTTCTTAATACTACTCTGCTGCCCTCCGGATTACACTATCAATCATGACATGCAGTACTCCTGGTAACGGACAGCTCATTAAATTGGCTTCTACAGTGGAAAATTGTCGACATTGTAAAACACCGATCCATGTACTTTTTACACTACAGAATAATTTGCTATTTGATTAATGACAATTGTAAAAGGAATCCTTTGTCGTAAAACGATAAAAGTCGCCTTTATATTCGGAGCCCGTTTGTAGAAGATGCTTTTTCATTTGGCCAGCAAGACACCGCAATCCCTGACGTAACGAATTATCTAACGACTGGCGGAAACAAAGGCGAGATTTTCTAATCCCTTAAATTAACTTCTTACGAACAAAAGATTTTTTCGTATCAAGCTGCACATTAATGAAGAAGTAGAAAAGTCATTTGTGGCTGAAATTTTTTTTTCCCTGAAAGAGTAAATACGGGAATAAATTTTGGCTGTCTGAGATAATGTACATGTAAATACTGCAGTACAAAATGGGACAAAAAACCGCGGTTTAAATAAAAACGAAAAACAGCAAACCTTTCTCGGTTCTGTTCGGTGTTTTATTCTATCCCATGATTAAAGATTTATACCTTCCCTCTGGGCCATTACGGTCGACATATATATTTAATAATCAGCATGTTTACATTTTTAATATCTAAAGCACGAATTTATAAGCACTGAATATCCTTTAAAACAACTGTATACAGTTCCTGGCTAAATTATTAATGTTACTGGTACAATGATTTTATTGAAATGTTAAATTTAAACACACAAGTTTATTGAAAACTTCTAAAATAATATTTACAAACAATTTATTAATATTTAGTATTGCTACTTTTTACTTTAACTATATCTTTTCTCTAATTTTTGGTATACTGTCGACGCAAATCTTGACAGCTTATTTAATTTTTGGATTGTTAAGGCACGATTCTTCATTATGTTTGATACCCCTACAGTTATTTTTACACAGCGTTTGTACAGACATCCAATTTACAGATTGGTAGAAAAGTTTTGAAAGCGACACCTATTAAGCAGGAGAGGAATCAAAATTCATACGCCATTTTAATATTTCATGTGTCATATGGACACACTAAAAATTTTATCTCGATGTGTCAATTCATTCATTGTTAGCAATCCATTTCAATTAGACGTGTCGGTGTATTTTTTAACAATGGAAAAAACTGAATATCGCGCTGTGATAAAATTATTTGTTTTGGAAGGTTTATCAGCAACAGAGATTCATACAAAAATGGTGAACGTTTTAAAGGAATAGGCTCCTTCATTTCCAACAGTACATCGATGAGTTTTAGAGTTTAAACGTGGTCGTACAAGCGTTGAAGATGAACCACGTAGTAGACGACCAAAAACTGCAACAACAGCAGAAATCATTGAGCAAGTACATAATATGGTTAGTGAAAATCCGAATTTGACTCAGCGTAAAATTGCTAATACCATAGGCATCTCAGACGAACGAGTACTCCATATTTTACATGAAGAATTACATATGAAAAAGCTGTTTGGAAAGTTAGTGCCGCATTCGTTAACAATTCAACAGAAACTGGATCGAAAACAAATTTCCCAGCGTAACTTAATGCGTTTCGGGCGGAATAAAACCGATTTCTTGCGTCGTTTTATAACTATGGATGAGACTTGGATCTACCACCATGATCCTAAATTGAAACAAGAACGATTACAGTGGACTGCGGATGGTTGTCCAACTCCAAAAGAGGTGAAATCAGGACAATCGGCAAAAAAGGTTACGACATCAGTGTTTTGGGGTGCAAAAAGGATTTTATTGATTGATTATCTTAAAAAAGGTAAAACAATTAACTCAGAGTATTATTGTAGCCCTTTAGATCAACTGGATGCAAAAATTCGTGAAAAAAGGCCTAGTTTAGCTAAAAAAAAATAATTTTTCATCAAGACAATGCGCCTTCACACAAAAGTGTTTTGACGATGGCTAAATTGAATGAATTAAAGTACGAATTGCTTGAACAACTACCGTATTCACCAGATTTGGCTCTGAGTGATTACTACCTCTTCAGCAACTTGAAACAAATCGTTCGCGGAAAGCGTTTTTCATCGAATGAAGAAGCTGTTTCAGCCGTGGAACAGTATTTTGCAGAGCTTCCAGGAAATCATTACAGAGATGGTATAAAATTATTGGAGGATCATTGGAAAAATGTATTGAAGTTGAGGGAGATTACATTAAATAAAAAAACTAATTTCATTTAAAAATTCACATTGTTTCATTTTTGCTTTCAAAACTTTTCTACCAACCTGTACGTGTTCATTTCTGTTTTGGCAAACGGCTGCGTTGGGTTACCATTTAAAAATTACCGTTCGCATTAGAGCCGATTTGTATTGAGAACACTCGTTGCATTTGGAGTATTTTGCTCATGATTTGTAATTTGATCAGTATATTACATATTACGTAAATGGGACATAGTTTGAATTAAATCATTTATTTTACAATGTATACCCTAAAAATTTTGAGTCGAAAAGTATGCATAGCATGCAAGTCCGTCGTTTTTTCTCTTCTTGTGAGATTCTCGGAACCAGACATCTATCGTAGATCTGTACTACTAGTTCAAGTAACCACCGAACATTTTTGGACATTTAAATATACTTTATTTACACCAATCAGAAATTAAGATCAGAGTAGTTTGATATTGAATGCAATCTTGATATCTGTTTATTGTATTATATATTTTAGGTCGCCTGCATATTTCAAATGTAGACAATCAAGTTTAATCAGAAGATTATTAATGTCAATGTCAAACAATAACGGTACAAGATTCGATCCTTGTGGAACACCTGACAGTATATCGATCGTAGTGGACGCATATTTACTATAAAGAACATCCTACTCTGTCAGTTATGTATGATGACATTAATTTTAGTCAGTTTAATAGTTTATTGCAAGAAAACTCCGGACTATCGTTTTGAATCATCCCTTTTTAACCTGTTTTCCTATTTTATTTTAAAAAAATCAAATTATACACAATTATTAAATAATTGAGAAGATTGGATTTCCATTTCTGTTTGAAATGTTAAACATTTTTATCTGACATTGTATGTAGGATAGGGTACTGTCTATAATAACTGCAACCTGACTTGTCCATTAAATCGGCTTATTCGGGACGCCAGTCAAATACAATCAAGTAAATATCTATTGACCAAGAACATGACTACGACAGCCGTTTCGTCTTTATTAAAAATCTTCAGGCAGTTTCGGTTCTCGTCCAACAGATATTGTCGCTACGGCTATATAAGCTGTCATATATAACAAGTAAATAACTTACTTGTTTGCATTTTATTGGCTTCTTAAATAAGCTGATTTAAAGCACGAGTCAAGTTGCAGTTATTATAGACAGTACCATGACCTAACTGCAATATCAGACGAAAGTGGTTTAGCTTTTCAAACAGAGATGGAAATCTAATCTTAATTGTTATATACATACGTCACCTTACAAGGCCGTGATGACAATATCGGTTGAACAAGAACTGAGTCTGCCTGAAGAGTCTTAATAAACACGAAGCGGCCATCATCATGTTCTCTGTCAATAGATACTTACTTGATTATTATTATTATTATTACTATTATTATTATAAGATTATACATTCTTGATGAAATTAAAGTATCCCAATGAGCTCCACAAACTATTCTTCTTTACTCTTCTCTATTCTTTATCCTCTTCCTCCTTTTTGTCATTTCCATACATCGTACACCATTAATTACTTACACCTCCTATCTCAGTTTTGTCCTAGACACATTTAAGGCTTTAAATTTGTTATTTTTTCAACTACAGATTCGATTCCCATTCGAATTATGTGGCCATAACATAATGTTCTTGATTTAGTAACTATATTCTGCCTATCCAATATATTTTCAATCTCGCTTATTAGTCTTCTATTTTCCTTTTCATATATTTTCTTAGCTCCATAATATCTGCCTTATTATTTTCCTTTCGAACATTTCGTTTGCTTCATCTCTGCTTGATAAACATACTACTGTGGGCAAAAAATAGTAAGACTTTGTTCATAATTTTTAAATTCTTAATTTATTCTTCCAAATCTATTTCGTCCCCCTCAAAGTAATCCTCCCTGGTCCCAATACACTTGTGCCAACGTTTCTTCCAGATCTCGAAACTGTTATTAAAGTCAATTTCAGGAATAGCCTTCAATGCGCGTAGCGATTCACTTTTAATTGACTCAAATTGGTTTCCCCGGAGCGGTCGTTTGAGTTTGCTGAATAGCCGGAAGTCACACGGAGCTAAATCAAGCGAATACGGTGGTTGCGGCACGATATTAGTTGAAAATTTGACGAAACACTCACGAAGAATTAATGCAGTATGCGACGGTGCATTATCGTGGTTCAAAAACCAAGAGTTGTCGGCCCATAATTCTGGCCTCTTTTTACGAATAGCATTTGCGCAAACGACGCATAACACTCAAATAGTATTCTTTGTTGACAGTTTAGCCTGTCGGAAGGAATTCTGAGTGTACCACACCTCGATAATCGAAGAAAACTGTCAACATAACCTTGATTTCTGACTTGCTTTGACGTGGTTTTTTGGGCTTCGGCTCACCTTTGATACGATATTCGGCCGATTGATCGTCTGTTTCCGGGTCATAAGCGTAGATCCAAGTTTCATCTCCAGTTATGATGCCTTTCATTTCGTCTTGATAGTCGGAAAACATTATTTCACAGACGTCAACGCGACGCGGTTTTTCGAAAAAATTGAGTAATTTTGGAACAAATCGTGCTTTCACTTTTCTTAGGCCCGAATGATCTTTCAAAATGGTTTTCACTGATCCTTTCGATATTCCAACGATGCCAGTAAGGTCTCTGACTGTTAATCGTCGATTCTCAAGCACCAATTCCTTGATTCTATTGACGTGTTGATCATCAGTCGATGTTGATGGCCGTCCTGGACGTGGTTCGTCATCAACGCGTTCTCGACCCTCTTTGAATAATTTGTACCAATCAAAAACACTTGCTCGCGACAAACAATTATCACCGAAGGCCTTTTGCAACATTCTGAACATTTCGGCACCAGAAATTTGATTCCGTACACAAAATTTAATGGAACTTCTTTGTTGAATAATTTCACTCATTGTAAAAATCGCCGAATGCACTTTTTGTACTTCAGAAAAGCCATCGTATACTAAACACTAATGATTATTTTGATGTGACATTTGGCACAGATGTCACTGACAGTCATACCAACCTACAAAAAAAATATTTCGACGAATGGGTTTTCGGGCGAAATTTAAATTAAAAAGTCTTACTATTTTTTGCCCACAGTAGTATATTTTCTGCAGCATACTTTACCTCCGCTAACATATATAATAAAGAAAAAAGAAAAAATAGAAAATTTGTTGTCTGCCAAAATTATTCCAATCATAGAAGTGGCTTGAAATATTGCTGTGTTACAACAATCATTTGCTTCTGTTAATTTAATACTAACTCACCATAAGCATAAAAAACGAGATTATAAAATCTGAATAATTGAATGCAACGCACTTTAATTCAAGTTATTCGATAAATACTGTTTCGATTGAAACTAGACCAATGTATAATAAAGTGTCGATTATGCTTTTCTTGGAGAACTAGTAAGTAATATTGTACGATATTTGTTGCAAAAACAAAACTAGAAAGGCGCATTTCAACAATTAAGCAGTTATCATCAGAAAGACCTAAAAAGCTATTATAATTTAACAACCAGTAATACTTCATGTGACATATTATTAATCAGAGAAACATAGTTAATAGCCCTGTTAGTTTATTTCTGTAGTAACCTACTTAGAAGAACAACTTATATGATGAAGTGCGTATAATTTTGAACATATTGAGATGAAAATATATAAAAAGCGAAATGCTTTTACAACTAATTAAAAGTTTTAAATTTATTATCCAAGACAGGTTTACGCTATTAATTTTGAAACGAATTAAAAACATTTTGGAACATTTGCAAAAACGCTGTAGGAAATATTTTTTTGTGTGTAATTCAATATAACGTCCGGTGAAATCATTAATTTTATTGACAAGAGTATATTTTCTTGTCCCAAAAAGGGTATAAATATGAATTACTTCCAAACGGTTCAGATACAGTGCGTGATTAATTGTATGTTCTCTGAAACTTCTTTGACAAGTATTAATTTGCGCCATTCAAAACCAAGGAGAGTGAGCGAAGATGATCATTGGATAATCAACATTTGACGACGTAGTAAACTATTATATTTATGCCAGTATTATTACAAAAATACGTTTTCTAAAAAATTTATGGTCGCAATGCAAGTAAATAAAATGCTTTTATAGGTGTATAAAAATAAAATGTTGAACAATATCGTTGTGGGTAATAAAGTTTGTATTTAAGTTTATTTTTTATAATATTTTTTTATGGTAGCTTCCTTTATTGCATGGATACGTTAGTTTTGTTAAAGAAAAAATGATTTTTTTCAAACCCAAATATTTTTTTCAAATTATTTCCACATGCTTTAATTTTTTTTGGTAATTCTAAGATATAATTTAAGTTAATTAGTCTTCATATTGGTGTTTAAATTATCGACCACGGTTTTTAATTAGAAGAAAGATATAGACTGTATTTTATTTTCTAGCAGCTGCTTAAGAAGTTTGGGTCTGCAATTACTTAGAAATTTATTTATTTATTATTTATTAATTTACTAATTATTATTTCAATTAACAATCATCAAACGAGTACTAATACATCATTAGTTCCTTCTTTTCTTTTTAAATGAGATAATTTTGCGTTCATTTATATTGAATGACAGTTTTCTTTCTCATCATATCCAAATATCGTTTACTTAGTAGTAGCGTTGGATACAGACCCAGTCATGATGAGACGTAACTCTAAAAATGTACAATTCTCAACTGTTAACGAACTAAACGAATTTTTTGAAATTTACATTTACATATTCTATATACGTATTTCGACAACTAAATTGTCATCATCAACAGATAACACAGAATAACCAATAAATATTTTTTAAAAACTTTTTTCAAAGTTCAACCTGTTTCTTATGTATTTTGGTGTGCTGAATCCAAATTTTCAATCAGTCTTTTTCTGCCATCTACCAATTTTTCGCAATCTTTATCTTTTGTTGGATATGATAGTATTAAAATATATAAAGCGTGTTTAAAATTGCACGTTTTTTTTTAGGAATAAATAAAATATAGATGGCGCACAGAATTTGTCTGGGTCTGTGGGCATTTAAAACGTGTGGTGTATGACATTTATAAAAATGGCTTTGTACACGGTACAACAACACGCTCAAATTGCTGAATTATTTTATGAAAATCGGCTTTCTGTGAAAAGAGTTTTTAGAAAATTACGTGAATTTTATGGTTTACATAATCGTCCATCTGAAAGCACTATTGGACGAATTAATAAAAAATTTCAAGACACCGGTTCCGCGGAAGATCAAAAAAATGAAAAATGCAGTCGTAGTTGTCGTTTACAAGAAAATATTGGTTTTGTTGGTGAAAGTGTTGCTGAAGATCCTGAAATGTCCATTAGACGACGTTCATAACAACTTGGACTTATTGTCCAACAGTAATCTCCCATCATGTTGGCATTTCAACAACCCTGAACCTTGTTCCTCACTTACGGCTCCAAGATTGCATATTGTTCACAAATATTTATATCGAAACTATTCCAAAGCCAAATATTAAATTATGTGACATCGAAATATGTGTAATTCAGTTTTCATCGGATAGAGTCCGTGAAATTTTAACTCTAGTAATCTTAGCGAAATCTCGCCAATATTTTACGAAATTCGAATAATCACGACAAACATCGCAGCATTTAGAAATAACTTTGTTATTTAAATTTTATTCTATTTACATAAATTAATCTGTTCTTTGAATTTGAAATAATTTTCATTTCATGTCCAGACTAAGACAAATGATCTATTAAGAAGACCTTGTTGGAGCTAAACAGGGTAGACGTCTAGTGCGGTATTAATAATTCCTTTGTAGAACATTTCAAACTATAATTACTTATTCATACGAAAGGTTGATAAACTTTCTTTCGTTTAACGAACTGGGGTTGAGAAGGGACTTGGGTAGTTTCCGTGTGCGCTAAATGAGGAACTAGTATTCTGTTTCACAAGAAAACTTATATATTTGAGAACAGAGGAAGCTTAAATCAAATTCACGGTCGATATTATAGAGTACGTATGATGGTTCAACAAAATTACTGAATCTGAAACCACTAATGATTAAAAGAAGGTAACAATGTAAGATAGACCACAGAAACGACATTTAAAACCATTTCAAAGGGCGATCATAGAAGTTTACTGTTACTTTTTGATTATTGTTAATTTAATAGCACATTCTTAAAATAACTAGATGAACAATGTACACATTCTCTTAGAATATATTACGACTGTGCGCTGATTGTGGCCAAAATATTTATTTTATTAGCGCACTTCGTTTACTTGTAATGATTAAAATACAATATTATATTATTCACTCCTAAAAAGCATGCTTATATTTCTAGATAAAAACCTTGTATACATTCAATACATTTAGGAAAATAATATAAATGTATTTAAAAGATATTTACATAAACGAAAGTTAAAACTTCTTTCAAAATGAAATATAATTCAATAAACTAAAGTAATACTATGTGGGCAATGTTTAGTAACTCTGCTTATATACTTGTATATAAATCTTTAATAAGTATCTTCTGTGCCGCCACAATGTGTATCCTTATACAGACTATTTGCAGTAAATCTTTTCATCGCTAGAGGAAGTTCTTAACATGTACAAGTCTGATAATAGTAGACTGGTCAGATGAACAAAAAGCCAGTCTGACAAGACTATAATAATGTACGTGTGTACCTATATACCTAACGATTAGGTAGGATCTTTTTCCGATTAGTCCGGGAATATGGAACCTCCACACATAATTCCGTTCAATAGACACTTAGAGCATGAATTAATTTGCTATGGTGAAAGCAGCAAGTAAAGATCGGTCTTCGTTATGCAAAATACTCTCGGTCGACTCACAATCCCCCAATCGTTCTTAAAAAATGTTAATTCAATTCACCTTCCGATAATGCTCTAAGCTGCAAATCACTATATATAAGGGAAATTGTACGCCATCACCCATTGTGCTTATATACCGCTAGGCAGGAGGGGGGGATCGATGTACGCGGTCTGAAACAATCACATGGTCAATTAGACTGAACGACGATGAATATTATAAGTATGTTCACATCGACGGATTCATGTATGGGGTAAGGTTGCAAACTACTGAGTTATGCAGCGATTCTACAAACCTATTCGGTTAAATACATGTATTGTTAACATGGTAGGTACATTGTAAAAAAATCAATGAAATAAATATAAGAAAATATGCATGTATGACATTAATAAAATTAAATATAAATTACGAAGAAATACTTAAAGTCCTTAACACGCAGCACACTGGGAATAATACGAAGAAATTCGAAAGACTTGAATTTTATCAAGGCGTTGAAGCTTGGGATCCTCACTGGTCTAAATGAATAGACGTGTCAGGGGATTCTGTTCAGAAGTAAACGTAATTTCAAAATTATTTTAATTTTTATTCCAGGGTCCTTTTATTCTATCTTCATTTGTTAAAATTCAAACTTTTTAATGGGTAAATGGATTATTCCATGTGCAACACAATTTATGCATCGCAAAATATTAGAAAACAGGAAAAAAGTGACTACTTCGATGTATAGGGGGTATCAATATTTATGCGGTTTTTGTTTCTCATTATTGATGAAAAAACTTTTCGTTTTTGGAAGAGTACAAATTAGTATAATTCCTTTTGCGTCCAAAAAAATTGATGTTAACATTGGCCGATTTCTGGACCCTAACTTACTTCGAAGCCGAAATACCGAGTTCACACCACTCCTTAACCTCTTGTTTCGATTGAGAATCATGTTGGTAAACCCAAGTCTTATCCATAGTGATGAAACGACGCACGAAATCGTTTTTATTCTTTCTAAAATGCTTCGAATGTTGCTGAGAAGGTCGCATTCGGATGTGTTTTGTTCCACTGTTAACGAATGCAACACACATTTTGCATACAGCTTTCTGAAACCCAAAACTTCAGCCAAAATATTGCTCACACTGCCTAATAAGATGCTTCTACTAAATCTCTCTCGGTTAATCGACGATCTTCCAAAACTATATCCTGTATTTTTGGTACAATTTCGGGTGTTGAAACACCTATTGGACGTCCTTCAGGTGGATCACCTTCAAGACTTGTACGACCACGTTTAAAATCAGCAACCTACCTTTCTACTATTCTAATTGAAGGTGAAGAGTCCTTATACACTTTTAACAATCGTTCGTGAATTTGTTTTGGTGCTACACCTTCCAAAAATAAGAATTTTGTCACTGCACGATATTCGAGTTTTTCCATTGTAAAAAAATACTGTGACACGTCAACTTTGAGCACCTGTAAATATACGAATGAGAAAATATAAAATGGGAAAGCTTCGCATGTGTTCATAAAAAAGTAGTACAATTTTCAGGAAAATAAGACGACGAACATTATAGCGCCATCTCCTAAAGAACAACAAAGTTATTGGACAACCTCGTATAAAATCTTCTTATATTCAGAAATTTTAGTTTGAGTAATTTGGTTCCTATGTGATGTCTATACATAAAAAATATAAATTCAGATACACAGGTGGCATAGTTAAAGCAAATAAATTTTTATTGTAAAAAATATGAATTATATTTCCTTTATATTGGTAATAAGGAGTCTTGGGGGCGACACTGACATGAATCAATTCTTAATAAATTTAGCTATATAAAAGTAATAAGCGTTCCGATGGGGTTGAATACTTTTTTTTCTGGAAACAGTTAAAATGTTTTACAATTAAGAGAGGTTACACCAATTTCTTTCTTTGATGAATTTTCTTCTTCGAAAGGGGAGACGTAAATATTTAACCGGTACTTAAAGTCACTTCAAAATGTTGGTATTTAAAATCCCTTAAGCTCATTACGCAGTTTGAAAGTACCTCATTTAAAATTAAGGGAAACTGAAATCAATAACGCGTAAACTGTACATACTTCTTACGCTTTCATTTTCACAAAAGAATTCTAAATGATAAATAACACAGGCCAACCAATAAATACTTTTTAAAAACTTTTATCAAAGTTCTACCTGTTTCTTATGTATTTTGGTGTGCTGAATTCAAATTTTCAATCAGTTTTTTTCTACAACCTACCAATTTTTCGCAATCTTTATCTTTTTTTGGGTATAAGAGTATTAAAATATTAGGTGCGCAACTAAGTTCTCGCTGTTTTTCAAGAGATGGCTCCAGTAGTATGTGCTGGTCGATTGTGACATAACCAAAACGTCATGAACCAAGCTTAGACATATGGTAAACAAACCGCTTTGACACTTAAGTGATTTTGTTTTTGCGTCATATACTTTTGGTGATGTGAAAATGTCTGATTTTGTACAAAATAATCGTCATTTGCAGGAAGTGTTGCTTTTCTTCATTCATTCGAAGAAAACGGCGGCTGAAGCACATCGAGAACTCCAAAAAGTTTACGGAGATGCTGCTCTAAGTGAAACAAAGTGCCGTGATTGGTTCCGTCGCTTCAAAGACGGTGATTTCGATGTTGATGATCGTTCGCGTGAAGGAAGACCAAAAATCTTCGAAGACGCTGAATTGGAGGCATTGCTCGATGAGGATCCGTGCCAAACGCAAAAAGAGCTTGCTTCAGCATTAGTAGTTACCCGCCAAGCCATTTCCCAGCAATTGCATGCGTTGGGAATGATTCAAAAACAACATGGGTTCCTTATGATTTGAAGCCAAGAGACGTTGAGCGTCGTTTTTTCGTCTGTGAACAACTGCTACAGCGGCAAAAAAGGAAGTATTTTCTTCATCGCATCGTTACGAGTGATGAAAAATGGATTCATTACAGCAACCCAAAGAGAACAAAATCATGAGGACTGCCCGGTCATGCTTCTATGTCGTCGGTTCGGCCGAATATTCACGTTGCGAAGGTTTTGCTGTGTATTTGGTGGGATCAGGGCGGTATTATTTATTATGAGCTGTTGAAACCGAACGAAACTATTACTGGGGAACGGTATCGAACTCAATTGATATGATTGAGCCGAGTACTGCCCGGCCACAATACGAGCAGAGGCACGAAAACGTGATTCTACAGCATTACAACGCTCGGCCTCACGTTGCCAAACCCGTTAAAACCTACTTAGAAACGCTCAAATGGAAGGTCCTACCCTACCCGACATATTCTCCAGATATTGTGCCGTCCGATTATTACTTGTTCCGTTCAATGGCACATGGTCTGGCTAATCAGCAGTTCCGCTCATATGAAGACATCGCAAAATGGCTTGATTCGTGGATAGCCTCAAAAGACGAACACTTCTACCGTGACGGTAAAAGTTCGAGTGTAGCTTTTCCTTTTATATGATGCTTCTGGAGTTGCTCGTAGAAGGGTTCAACAGTAATCTCCCATCATGTGGACATTCCAACGACCCTGATACCATTTCTCCATCTCCTTTATATCTTAGTGGAAACGCTCCCCTTGTTTGTCAGGGAAAAAATTTAAATGTTAGTGTAGAAAATGCAGCTTCACACTCATGTTGCATCTAAGTTCTCGAAATGTTTTCAACATGTTTTGAACTATATTTTCGTAATTAGGGTATTTCTGATTGCCTAAAAACTTCAGAACAACTTGTTTAAATGCACTCCATGCTGCTCTTTCTTTCAAGTTAATCGCATTTTCGAAAATAGGGTCTTGCATAAGTTTTCGAATGTCAGGGCCAACAAATATGCTTTTTTTAACTTTGAAAGCAAGGTTCTGATTTTGATAGAGCTTTAACGAATTTCTTCATTAGGCCCAATTTTATGTGCAGTGGTGGAAGCAGTATTCTTTGAGAATTCACCAAACTCATACTTAGAACGTTCTTGCTCCCAGGTTCTAAATGCTCTCTTGAAGGCCATGCCATTCTTGTCCAATGCTGTTTCCGTGCCCGTTACAATGCTTACAACGCTTACAATGCATAAGTAACGTAAAGTAAGCATGCGATAAAACTTTACGTCCTGTGGTATTTTAAAGCTCATTTTCGGATTCAGCACCTCAAAAAACATAAAGGGGAGCCAAATTTAAAAAAAAAGGTTTATCATGGTTGGGCTGTGTAAGTATTGTAATCGAGCCATGGAAAATAACTAACTATAATTTATTAATTTGCTTTCTGATATTTTAAATAACCAAATTACATGATTGTAAATACACTACGTACAAAACTAAAATTAATTTCATTTCGACACATAAGCAAATATCAAGAGGTAAAGTGTCTAAGCATATCTATGCTTAGACCGCTAACATAAATTACAAAATTCAGGAGTTAAATTTACCAAAACTAATATCCAAACTTTCTTGTTACAGGTAATAAATCCGAAAATACACAGCTCGTCTGAACCGACTTCGACCTCAAGCCCCTAAAATTATCAATCACTTAAAGAAGATGTTACATTCAGGAAGCGACCATTTGTCTTGAACAATTGGAAATATTTCAATTGTCTTAACAATCGAACGTCGTTTCGCTACAGCCTAATAAAATGACTGAAGACTTTTACGATGTGAGTGCGAATCGTTCTTTGAATTTTACCGGTGACTATAAACCGTATGTGGAGAGACCTGAAACATACTTCGTGCCGCTTCTTTTCTTTTTAATATTCGTGATCGGTTTGTTGGGTAACGGAACCTTAGTTGTGATATTCCTTCGCCATAGGACTATGAGAAATGTACCAAATACGTAAGTAACTTTAAATT
Organism: Dermolepida albohirtum; assembly: GCA_031893035.1. Taxonomy (NCBI): domain Eukaryota; kingdom Metazoa; phylum Arthropoda; class Insecta; order Coleoptera; family Scarabaeidae; genus Dermolepida; species Dermolepida albohirtum. Next base: position 526,196 of record JAVIWB010005345.1, on the reverse strand, counting down.
GCATCATTATTTAATTCTAGTTGTTAGAGATAATATGAAAAGCACGTCTATTGTAATTTAAATGTAACTTAGAATTACTTTTAAAATATCAAATTAAGAAAGAAATATTTCTTGTTTTTACATTGAAATGTTTTATTGACAAAACATTAAATTAATTTATGTACGTAAGAAATTAATCATTGTTGTACACACTTGGATACGCGTAGTAGTTTTCTTTCAATACTGGGATGTATTTATGGAGAATTTTATGTATGTATGTATGTATATTTGATTGATTGATTTATTTATTTAGCATTTCTTGTTGTTATTTAGTATAATATTGGGTTTGCAACTAAGTACTTTCGGTTTTTACTCATAGAGAGCGTTGCTTTTTTTTGTATAACGTATGTTAGTGCTGTACTTTACTGTTTGTCGCGTGATACTAGTCACATTGACGTAACTTCAGAAGCAAGTAGTGCGTGATTTTTATTAAAGCTATTAGTTGTGGGTTAATTTTAAATGGAGTGCAGAAACGAACATTTTCGACATATTTTACTATTTCATTTCCGTAAAGGAAAGAAAGCTGCTGCGGCTCACAAAAAGATATGCGAAGTTTATGGTACTAATTGCTTAACAGAGCGCACGTGTCAGAATTGGTATAAAAAATTCCGTTCTGGAGATTTTTACCTCAAAGATGAGCAACGTTCTGGTCGGCCTACTGAAGTTGATGATGACCAAATCAAAGTCATAATTGAAGAGGATCGTCATATAACTGTTCGAGAGGTTGCGGAGAGGCTACATGTATCGCACACAACAATTGAAAAACACTTAAAATGTCTTGGACTAGTTAAGAAGCTTGATATTTGGGTACCTCACGAATTGAAAGAAATTCATTTAACGCAAAGAATCAACTTTTGCGATATGCACCTTAGACGAAATGAAACCGACCCTTTCTTAAAAAGAATCATTACTGGTGATGAAAAATGGGTCCTGTACAGTAACATAGTTTGAAAACGATCATGGAGCAAACACGATAAACCAGCTCAAACCACATCGAAAGCTGAATTGCATCCAAAAAAGATCATGCTGTCAGTTTGGTGGGATTACAAAGGTGTTGTGTTTCTTGAGCTGCTTCCAAGGAACCAAACAATCAATTCTGATGTTTACTGTCAACAATTAATAAAACCGGATGAAGCAATCAAAGAAAAACGACCAGAATTGTCAAATCGGAAAGGTGTAGTTTTCCACCAAGATAATGCAAGGCCTCACACATCTTTGGCAACTCGTGGGAAACTATTGGAGCTTGGCTGGGAAGTGATGCCACATCCCCCATACAGCCCTGATCTAGCACCATCTGATTACCATTTATTTCGAAGTTTGCAGAATTCTTGGATGGTAAAACTTTCACAAATGGCGATGAACTTCACTCGCCCCTGGTTCACTTTTTTGCTGATAATGACCAGAAATTTTATGAGCGCGGAATCATGCAGCTGAAAGAAAGATGGCAAAAGGTCATTGAGCAAAATGGAAAATATATAGTTGATTAAAAACTATTCTTTGTTTAAAAAAAGGGTTTTATTTTATACTACAAAACCGAAAGTACTTATTTGCCAACCCAATACATAGGTATACAATTTCAAATCAAATATTAAAATTTTTCACAAAAAACATACATTAAATTAAAAGTATACATTTAAATTCAAAAATGATTGGTACTTAACATTGTTTAAAAGTTTCTCTTGACATAATCAATAATCCCACGTTTGCATAAAAAATAATTTATTTCATTTTTTATTTCTGGAGGCATTTCATTGAAAACTTTCAGACCTTTATAAAATATAACATTTTGACAAAAACTTGTTGTTGCCAAAGGTAATCTATAATCGTTGGCGTTCCTCAAATTGTATGGTTGGACGTCAGCTACATTGACCAGATATCGTCGCATATAGTTTGGCATATTTCCTGTCTTAATTTTAAATATAAATAATAGAGTGTTCATAACGAGTCGTTGATTGATGGAGAGCCACTGTAGCTTATTCAACATATCACTTGTATGTGTCATTCTCTTGCATCTCAGAATACAGCGCATGCCTTTATTTTGTAATTTCTGTAGTCTTTCTTTCATTTGCTGCGTACCCAAGAATAATATCGTGGAGCAGTACTCAAAATTCGATTTTATAATTGTGTTGTAAATAATAGTTGCAGTGACAGTTGAAACCCTATAGCGAATTCTTCTCAAAAATGCAATTTTTTTCGATATCTTTTTGCAAACATATTCAAAATGCTGTATGAAACTCAAGTCATCGTCCACTATTATACACAAATATTTAATTTCTATTACTTTTTCAATATTTTCATTTTCAATACATATGTTATAATTTGAATTTCTATTGATCAACATTGCGTTTGTTTTATTCGTGCTTAACTTTATTTTATTCATTTTAAGATATTTCTCAATTTTTGTCTTCATTTATGTTATTTACATATTCATCTGGATTTACACCACACATATAGATGAGTGTATCATCAGCAAACATGCAGACTTTACATTTCATAAGACAACTTATACACATATATATAAGAACTTTCATCTAAAATTTCGGGGGGTATTTTGTATTTCCTTCAATTCTCGAAAGATTCTCCGGCGTCTCAAATTTTCGACGACTTTCCACTGCTCTTCATCGGGAGCTTGCTAGCGTTTGATTGCAATCATTTTCCCGAAGAAGACGAAGGGAATATTCTTGAAAATCAGACTACAAGAGAAAAAAGAAGAACCAAATCAACACACACAGTAGCCAAAAATATATATCAATATTACTTAAAAATGTAGACATTAGACAACATATTTGGATGTTCACCACTGGTAACTTGATTCATTAGAAGTAACGGTTAAATGGAGAATGTTTTTCAGAATTCAATACTCGCGGCAAGTCTCATTTCAGATTCACTCAAACTTTTAAAACTTTTAAGATAATTTGAAAAAACATCGGCATTATATTTCGTAAATCCCAGATTTCTTATTTAACTGGACCTTATTTTTTAAAATAAAGTGCAACTGTTCTTTTAAACAATACATAGGTACAACTCAACGGTTAGGAACATCGTATAAAGAACATATGACGCACACCAAGTATAATCGTCCCAAGAAATTCAGTTTAGCGAAACACGTGCTAGAACATAATGATAGTATAACCGTTGATTGTTTACATTTAATCAAGAATATAAGTAATTATGCTGGATTAGATAGTTACGAAAACATATACATTGGGAAAAATAGAAACCCTTTTTTAAAAATATAAATATTCAAGAACATGGTACGTAGACTTCCACGACAGTATTACATTGCAAATTTTGCATTGGCATTGAATACCGTCGAATTCTAGCGCAGGGAAGTCTCTTGTCCACCTTTTAACGGTATCATGCGACGGACATATTTACCCATCAACGTTGACTTCGACGTCACCTACAATCGCCGTGATAGATGCAATTACTTTTGTGCGTACATATCGTAACTTGGAAACGTCTTGATTGAAGACGAAGAGGAAGAAGCCGGCGCGTCGCGTTGACGAACCCGAGTTGGACAAATATGTATAATATGTAAAGGCGTAAAGGCTGTTTCAAATTGCGCGGTGTTTTTAAGAATAAATAAAATATAGATGGCGCAGTAAATTTGTCTGGGTATGTCGGCATTTAAAAAGTGTGATGTATGACATTTATCAAAATGGCTTCGCACACGGTACAACTACTCGTTTAAATTGTTGAATTATTTTATGAAAATCAGCGTTCTGTGAGAAGAGTTTTTAGAAAATCATGTGAATTTTATGGTTTATATAATCGTCCATCTGAAAGCACTATTGGTCGAATTATTAAAAAATTTCAAGAAACTGGTTCCGTAGAAGATCAAAAAAGTGAAAAATACAGTCGTAGTGGTCGTTCACACGAAAATATAGGTTTGGTTCGTGAAAGTGTTGCTGAAGATCTTGAAACGTCTATTAGATGACGTTCACAACAACTTGGACTTAGTAGATCAACAACATGGCGTATTTTACACAAGGATTTAGCTCTGAAGGCATATAATGTTCAAATAACACAGGAACTGAAGCCATTAGATCATTTGAAACGTCGTTAATTTGTCAATTTCATCAATGAACAACCAGCTGATTTTTCTCAAAAAATAATGTTTTCCAATGAGGCACATTTTGAACTTGGTGGCTATGTTTTAAACAAAATTCCCGTATCTGGAATAAGGAAAATCCACGAATTATTCATGGTAAACCTATGCATCCTAAACGAGATACTGTTTGGTGTGCATTATGGTCAGGTGGTGTAACTGGACCTTACTTCTTTGAAAATGCTGCTGGTGAATCCGTAACTGTCAATGGTGATCGATATCATCGGATGATAACCGAGTTTTTGTGGTCTGAATTAGTCAATATTGATCTAGAGGATACGTGGTTTCAACAAGATGGCGCTACACCTCACTTTGCACACGAATCAATTGATTTTTTGAGAGAAAACTTTCCTGAACGTGTAATTTCAATAAACGGTGATGTCAATTGGCCACCAAGATCATGTGATTTGACACCGTTAGACTATTTTCTTTGGGGTTATGTGAAAAGTCAGGTTTATAAAAACAATTCACAATCAATTACTACTTCTAAAGATGAAATTATTCATGTCATTGGTGAGATAGAGCCTCAATTATGTCAAAATATCATTGAAAATTTTAACAAAAGAGTGGACGTCTACTTATCTGCAAGACGAGGCCATTTAGCAGATATTATTTTTCGCATATAAATGTCATAACTGATACTTCAATTACCAATAAAAAGTTTTTGAAAGCGAATGCAAATTATGTGTTTTATTTATTCTTTTAAAAAACCGCGAAATTTGAAACATCCTTTACATTACAACATTACATGCACAATGTACAGTTTGTTGCCTGTTATTCGAATTGTATTATTCATTTAAGTCGAGTTCTGGAATGTGTCCCTAACTGCCGATCTCTGAGAATAATGGTGTTGTTTTTTACATATTATTGCACTGCTGTTTTTACCATGTGAAATTGCGAATTACATTATTCATGTAAGTCAGATTCAGACTGTACGACTGCTGATCGCTGATAATAATGATGTTCACCTTAGTGAACGGCGTATATACGCTATGTGAATAAAAATAATGTGTTTGTATACTGAATTATCTAAATATCAATCCATCGTCTTCGATACACTCCGCGCAACATGAATAGGACCAACTGCATATATGACATTTGTAGTTGGTATAAACATGGTAGCGCGCTGGAATTGTTATTTTTGAAAATAAGAGGGTTGATAAAAAGATGTATGTAGGTACCAAATATAATTTTTGTAAAAGTCAGTGCAAATGTACGTTACTAATGACAATAAGTAGAGTAATTAAACGCCACTTGAATACGACCAATCTAAAAAAATAAAAGATTCGTTTGCAATAACAAAGTACTTTATTGTTCAATAATGAGTACTTTTGCCATTATTTCTTATAACCTCAAATAGTCGGGATGGAATGGAATTATACAGGGTTCTCAAGTAGTCAACGGGAAGTTCCGCCCAACTTCGTTTCAGCGCCTGCTCTAGTTCGTCAGCGCAACTGAATTGGGTAGCATTTGAGTACAATTTACGCGACAACCATCCCCAAACATTTTCTATGATGTTCAGGTCGAGGGAGAGCGATGGCCAATCGAGAACCTCCATGCCTTGTTCTTGAAACCAGCGTCGAACAATGCGCGCGGTGTGAATACTGGCATTATCCTGTTGGAAAATAAATGGCCCACCTGCCATAACGTTGGAAAATTTGTCTTTCACCTGTTGCAGCAGCTGGACGTACTTTTCCGAATTCTGTCTGCCCTTCACTATTACTAAATCAACAGGTCCGTTATAGGAAACAGCTCCCCATACCATGACTGAACCAACATCGGCTCGCCTTCGTGACTGAATCACTTCATCTTTACGTAAATCGTGGAAATAATAAGAAAACCCATCCGGGCCATCTAAATTAAACTTCTTCTCGTCACTGAAAATAACAGTTTGCCATTCTCTTGTCCACCCCATTTTTGCTCGAGCAAACTGAAGACGTGCAGTGCGCTGAAATTCCCTTAAAGGAGGCCGTCGTTTAATTTTCAAACGTTTTAAATGCGGACAGGTCTTCAGTAACTTCTGTACAGTTCTTACCGATGCATTCGTTCCAACGATATTCGCGATTTGTCTTGCCGTTAATGCCGAATTCGATGCTTCGCGTAATATGGCTCGATGTTCTCTCTTAGTTGTAACGGATGTTGTTCGCCCTTTAAAACGTTTTCCATAATTCTCGGGATCCCTAATAAAATTGTTCGCAACCTGGTGTGATCGACTTATTTTCTTTGCAGTAGCCCTTGAGGAATACCCTTCTTGATGGAACGCTTTAATTTTTCCAATTTCTTCCATACTTAAGCACTTCTGTCGTCCCATCGTTGCACAATACCCTTAATTACAGATGTTTGTTTATCCGGATACATGTTGTAACTCGACACTCATCCGGTAGCTTACTATTAAATACTGGTCGTATCCAACCGGCGCGGTGCATTTTATATGTATGTGGTACTTACGTCACCCAATGCATAACGTTAGGCACTATTGCGCAATAATGAGTATTATTTGCCATATCATACCATTACAAACTTGCATTGTATTTTTAGTAAATGAATTGTTTTTCAAACCACCGAAAGCTTGCAACAAGTCGGGTGGTCCTATTCATGTTGCGCGGAGTGTATACGGATGTCCGTCTGTATTAAGGAAATTTATAACTTTCGTATTCACTACCACGTAAAATATCGAAAGAAATGTACTAAAAGAACGCATAAAATTTATCAGAGATGTGAAGCTATAAAAATGTACTTTGTACGTATTATTTTTTATGCGAAAACATCCAACTTCATCTTACTACAACGGCTCTTAGAAATTAGATTTTGGCCTGACGCGTTTAAAAGCACTCTTGCGCTTTCGAACAATTTTCGAAAATTTTTCACATTTTTCACTTAATATCCTTTTATGCGTATTACATTTGAATATTCGGGTAAAAACGAGGTTTCCTCTTCACAATGACGTCTCTATTATGTTGAGATATATTACTACTCCATACCGTGGAGAAATATGTAATTCACGTATGTGTATATATAAAAGGTTATTGTAAACAAGTGTTACATATTTTTATATGGCTATTGAATGCTTCTGTAGATATTGAATGCTTGTAAATCATTCCTTTTATTGCACGAATCGTATTAAATTTTACACTAAATTTAATATTCAAGAATGTACTGACATTCATATCACAAGTGAACAACCAATAATTCTACTGAATTCCGATCTTACGGGATCGAATATTTGAAATAAAATTGCTACTTTTAGGATACTTCACTAACCCGTTAAACTTAATTATTGGCTTAAATTTTTTCAATAACTGTAACAGTTTTGATACTCTTTAGCTAGACATAGTCGCTTCTAAACAAAAATACGTCTTTACATGAAATATTGAACAACCAAAATCAACGTGTACTACAGAAGTTCAATGAAATTTTTAATGTAATATTTAATTTTTTGACCGACGGCTTCATCTATACCACAGGCATACAATGCACCCGTCTATTACTACGCTTATTGAGCTTTCTTGGTGCTCCAAAAAGCTAATAGAAGTCAAAAATACATCGATCATAAAGATTTTTTAATATAAAATGAAAATCGAAATAAGTGTGCTGCTAATCTTTAAGATACACTCCGCGCAACATGAATAGGACCACCCGACTTGTTGCAAGCTTTCGGTGGTTTGAAAAACAATTCATTTACTAAAAATACAATGCAAGTTTGTAATGGTATGATATGGCAAATAATACGCATTATTGCGCAATAGTGCCTAACGTTATGCATTGGGTGACGTAAGTACCACATACATATAAAATGCACCGCGCCGGTTGGATACGACCAGTATTTAATAGTAAGCTACCGGATGAGTGTCGAGTTACAACGTGTATCCGGATAAACAAACATATGTAATTAAGGGTATTGTGCAACGATGGGACGACAGAAGTGCTTAAGTATGGAAGAAATTGGAAAAATTAAAGCGTTCCATCAAGAAGGGTATTCGTCAAGGGCTACTGCAAAGAAAATAAGTCGATCACACCAGGTTGTGAACAATTTTATTAGGGATCCCGAGAATTATAGAAAACGTTTTAAAGGGCGAACAACATACGTTACAACTAAGAGAGAACGTCGAGCCATATTACGCGAAGCATCGAATTCGGCATTAACGGCAAGACAAATCGCGAATAACGTTGGAACGAATGCATCGGTAAGAACTGTACAGAAGTTACTGAAGACCTGTCCGCATTTAAAACGTTTGAAAATTAAACGACGGCCTCCTTTAAGGGAATTTCAGCGCACTGCACGTCTTCAGTTTGCTCAAGCAAAAATGGGGTGGACAAGAGAATGGCAAACTGTTATTTTCAGTGACGAGAAGAAGTTTAATTTAGATGGCCCGGATGGGTTTTCTTATTATTTCCACGATTTACGTAAAGATGAAGTGATTCAGTCACGAAGGCGAGCCGATGTTGGTTCAGTCATGGTATGGGGAGTTGTTTCCTATAACGGACCTGTTGATTTAGTAATAGTGAAGGGCAGACAGAATTCGGAAAAGTACGTCCAGCTGCTGCAACAGTCTGTCGCAGAGAAAACTTTTTTAAAATAAAAACAAAATATTACTATTTTGGTAAAATGTATTAAGTTCATCAGCTTCCTTTTTTTTCTGGTTATCCTCCATAGCATCTTTATTACATTCCGCCATATCACTTCTCTGAATTCCTCCTAACATTTCCATACTAACCCGTAGACAATCCTAGGACTCTTCAAGGCTCTTAGTGTAGCTTGACGATCTTTAAAAATGTGGACGCACTTATGGCAGTAAGCCCTTCTATTAATTTCTTCTGCATGTTTTAGAAATACATAAACACCTGCAAGAAATAGCGAAAGGTATTTTTCCAGAGAAAACCTGCAGGCTATTTCCATGGTTTCGCAATATACGACTGTTCATCAGTACACTAGATCTACCTGCATCGTACACATAGGAACACTCTTATTCCCATATACATCTTTCTGTGATAATTACCTCAAATGGAGGATTACTATTCGACTGTCATGCGATCTGTTAATGTAAAAGACATATGTCCCTTACATCTGCCAATAGCAAATGACCTCATACATATGACTACAAGATTGCTTAGGGAATTCTGCAGTCTGCGCAAGCCCATCTTTGTCTCCGCTTTTACCACAAAGTGCATGAAGAGTTTCACTAGTGCAGTCGGAGTACTTCCGGCTGCCCCCGTGATATCAAGAAAAATAATCTTAATATTGCAGTCATAGGTTGCAATGTTTTCATCTACCACACAGTATACAACCAGTGCACCATTAATGGTTTTAACCCTCATGTTTCCCCATAAGTGAGCATAGCTACCAAAAAATAGTCTATGCCTTAAATGCCTTAAATAACATTCTCTCAAAATATTAGTTCCAGGTAAGGCTCGAATCCATAGTTATAGTGAAATACATCGCCTCTCCTGAGATCCTCAACTCCGTTCTTTGTAGTCTTAGATGTGTTAATCTTTTCAGTTTCCTCTGCCGTGTGAAAGGAACTGTGGTCCTTTTATGTGAGCTTATGTACAAGCATTCATTAATCGCCTACACTGCTAAATTCAGAGACTGTTGCATTCGATCGCTAACTGATATAAACTGATTATATTTAACACATGGATCAATAAGTCCCGAGACTAATAATGAAAACAACATTTTTTTTGCAAAATTTTTTTTTATTCATCAACATAATCACCTTTTAGGGTGATACAATGGTTCCAACGCTTTTCCAATTTTTCAATACCATGTTTATAAAAAAATTTATCTTTCGCTTCAAAATAAGCTTCAGTTTCAGCGATGACCTCCTCATTTGAGCCAAATCTTTTTCCCTGGAGCATTTTTTTAAGATCAGCAAAGAGCCAGTAGTCACTGGGGGCTAAATCTGGCGAATATGGGGGGTGGGGAAGCAGATCAAAACCCAATTCGTTCAATTTTGCCATTGTTTTCAACGACTTGTGGCAGGGTGCATTGTCTTGGTGAAAAAGGATTTTTTTCTCTGCATGTGCGGTCGTTTTTTTGCGATTTCCTCCTTCAAAAGCACCAGTAAGTCAATATAATAATCACTGTTGATCGATTTACCTTTTTCGAGGTAGTCAATGAAAATCACGCCATGTGTATCCCAAAAAACTGACGCCAGGACTTTGCCAGCTGACTGCTGCGTTTTTCTGACATTTCGGACGGCTTTCGCCAGCTGTGCGCCACTCAGATGACTGCCGCTTCGACTCTGGAGTGTAGTGATGTATCCATGTTTCGTTCATGGTCACGTAACGACGCAAGAAATCTTTTTTGTTGCGAGTAAATAGCGATAAACAGCTTTCTGAATCATCGACTCGTTGCTGTTTTTGTTCCATCGAGAGCAATCGCGGCACCCACTTGGAAAAAACCTTTTTCATGTTCAATTTTTCATGAAGGATAGTAAATACACTTCCGTATGATATCTGTGTCATCTCAGCAATCTCACGGAGCTTCACTTTACGATCTTTCATTATAATTTTTGTCACTTCGCTCACATTTTCCGGTGTAACGGCTTCCACAGGTCTACCCGAGCGTTCCGCGTCATTTGTGTCGGCACGACCACGTTTAAACTCGGCAAACCACCGACAAATCGTTGCTTTTGATGGACAAGAGTCCAGGTAACATTTTTCAATCCATTGTTTTGCTTGCGTGGTGTTTTTACCCATTAAAAAACAATGTTTTATCAGAACACGAAACTCGTTTTTTTCCATTGTTTAAACAAACTACAAAACGACTTTACTCCAACCTCGATAACTCAGCTGTTTCTGGTCCGATCGACTTAAAATTTTGACACGTTTCAAGCAAAGGTTAGTACTCTAGAAAGACGTGGTTACTGGTTTACTACGAGCGCCATCTATGGGTTAGTCTCGGGACTTATTGATCCAAGTGTTATAATTAAAATTTTATAAAAGTAGCTACTGGATTATCTGCCGACGTTTCGTACCCACTCGTATGGAATATCATCAGGGCTCAACTACTGTTACTGTCTGTCGCACTGAAACTGAGTTTCATACACACAGGAGCACTCAGAACTCAGAAACTCAGTTTCAGTACGACAGACAGTAGCAGTACTTGAGGCCTGAAGATGTCCCATACGAGCGAGTGCGAAACGACGGCAGTTATAGCAGTGACGCGGTTTCAGTCCGGAAGCCCAGAAGCAGATAGTAGGGATCACGACCGCGGAAGTCTACGTACCAGATTAGCTACTTACCTATTCTCTTTTTAAATACTTGTTGAAATATTTGCTTATTGTTCAGTTGTAAATAGATTATAAATTAACTAGGCAACAAATAGAAAAATGTTTCAGAACTTTTTGTAAAATAAGTCCTATACTTCCACTAATATGAAAAAAAATGTCAAAAATAGAATTAATAATAATGAAAATTTAAAAACATAACTCATACGAGTAATAAAATTCATTTCGTTGACATTTAACACAACAATGTTCATCAACGAAGTGTAGAATACTTTTAGTTCTGAAGCTGTAATGGTTTTGCTTATTACACTCACAGTTTTTGGATGTTTACTTTTAAACATATAATATTTCGTTTTATCTCGACGTTAAACTTTTAAAGGACAGTACGTATTCATAATTAGCAACAAAATTAATTACTTACGCTGGTTAACTCTCCATGGTACTAACTGTATTAATTCTTGTTTTCAGATATATATTTTCTCTTGCCGTGGGCGATCTTCTAGTCTTGATAACCAGTGTTCCTTTTACGTCGATTGTGTACACTTTAGAATCATGGCCCTGGGGTAAAATGGTATGTAAACTCTCGGAGACAGCACAAGACATATCAGTGGGAGTTTCCGTGTTTACACTTACGGCTCTGTCGGCAGATAGATTCTTTGCCATTGTAGATCCCTTGAAGAAGTTTCATACAAGTGGTGAGTTACAATTTATATTAACAATAAAATATTTACCAAAGCAACTACAAAGCTTTCTCCTGCGTATTTTAATAGTAAGCGTATAGAAAAACTATAAAGCATTTAGATTTACCTCTAATATTATACATTTGTATTGGAATCAATATTAGTTATTCATAAATTATGTACAATGTTATTCTTTTAAAATGATATACCTAAAATATTTTTCTAAAACTACGATGATAGTTTGACAAGTAGTAAGAATGACATGTAGGTGGCGCTCTAATTGGTAGAACAAATGCACTGTAATTTAGGTTACCTATTTATATGTTTACATTCCGATATTTAGATAAATCGGTTGATTAGTTTATTTTTGACAGCTGATTGAAAAAGAAGCAACACGTCGTTTTGTTAAAATGGAAAAGCAGAGTATCGTGCGGTGATTAAATACTTCGTAATTAGGGGTATGAAAGCTACCGAAATAAAAGATGAGTTACGGGAAACATATGGTGAATCTGCTCCATTATCGGCCACAATAAGTAGATGGGTAAATGAATTTAAACGGGGTAGAACAAGCTATATTAATGAAGCGCGTTCTGGAACACCCAAAATCGTGACTTCTAAGGAAATGATTATAAAAATCCCTAATATTATTACGCAAGATCGACGACTCAAAGTGAGAGAGATAGCAGACATGGTAAACATTTCAACAAAACGCGTACACCACATTTTAACGAAAGAATTAGGCCTTTCAAAGCTTCCGGCGAGATGGGTGCCGCGATTGCCTACGACTGATCAAAAGTTCACTCGTTTGCGCATTTCCGTAAGCGGAATCCGGTTGATTTTTGTAGGTCATTTGATACTTGCGATAAAACTTGGATACACTACAGTACACCCGAAACTAAACAACAGTCGAAACAATGGTTAGAACGTGGTTCTGCACCTCCAAAGAAAGCGAAAACTACTTTATAGGTAAACAAGGTGACCGAATCAATTTTTTGGGATTCAAAGGGCATTTTGCTCGTTGATTATCTTCGGAAACATGCCACAATAAACGGACAATATTGTGCAGAACTTCTACAAAAATTAAATGTTGAGATTCGTGCTAAACTACCAGGAATGGCAAAGAAAAAGATTCTGTTTCACCAAGACAACGCTCCCTCGCATACCAGCACAGTTGCGATGTCCAAAATCCACGAGTTGCATTTCCAATTAGTACCGCATGCGCCTTATTCGCCGGATCTAGCCCCTTCCGACTTCCACCTTTTTCCAAAATTGAAAACGGCACTAGGTGGAAAGAAATTTTCGTCTAACGACGAGCTTATCATCTTCGTAAATGAGTAGCCTTCCGGAATCGCATTTTAGAGATGGCATAAGGACATTGGAGCACCGTTGGAATAAATGTATTGCTCTTTTAGGAGAATACATTGAAAAATAAAAATTATTTTGTATTTAAAAAATTCGTTTTTCTTTTCGATCCTCACTACTTGTCAAACTACCCTCGTGCTTCAACTATTTACGCTTTACCATATTATTTATTTAAGTAAGATCACAAGAAAAAATACTTTAAAAATATAATAGAAGACTGAAAGGAAGAAAAGCAAATCATAATTCGAATAAAATTAAAAAGCCTGTAATTTAGATTCAAAATATATTCAGAGTCAACATTAAAGACTTGTTAGAGTTCATTTACCCTCATTTAAATTATATATCGGTAATATAGTTTACCGTTGAATATGCAAAGAATTATTGATAATATGACTTCATTAAAACAGATTATAAAACAAAGTGGTCCCAAGATGCTGCCTTGGGATACACTGCCGCTGTCTATAGAACCTTACTTAGATTCTATGAAGGACTATTAAAAACCTTCTTTAGTTGTCTGTTTAAGATGAAAATTACGCTGAAGTTATTTCTATATCGCCGGCAGTTTAAGTTTACAAACTAATTATATAATCGCTTTAAGTAACACAAAAATTTAAAATTTATATTCATAGACTGAATCACTTCCTTTATTTTCAGGTGGTGGCCGCCAAGCAACTGGAATAACTTTAACTATAGCAATTGCAATATGGATATTTGCTATGATTCTGGCCCTTCCAACTGCAGTTGGGTCTCACGTAATGTTTATACAGACTTCGAAAGTAAACTTTACCGTGTGCTATCCATTCCCGACAGATTGGCTGAACGGCAACTATCCCAAAGTGAACGTCATGTCAAAATTCTTGGTTTTGTACATAATTCCGTTGACTATTATCGCTATCTTTTACATGAATATGGCGAATCATCTAATAGTCAGTACTCAAAACGTCCCAGGCGAAGTTCAAGGAACTCAAAGACAGGTAAAGTTTCAAATGAAATCCAGTTATATTAATATCTACTAGTAAAGTTCATTTCTGCTGATAAAATCAAATTATTATACAGCTTTTGACGAAATACATAAAATCAACATATTTCAATACTTTATTCAAGTCATCAAGATTCGATAATTTATTTATAATTTTTCGAGGCATTCTCCTTCATAATAATGTATTTTAGCAACCACAAAAGCAATCTTCAAACCATTTTCTCCAATATTTCCGTTTTAGATTCGTTCATTTGATTCTTCATTTGATATAAAAGGTAAACCCTAAAACGAATTCTAATTTTCACCGCTTTTGACCGAGCATAAAAATGTTTGAAAAATTTCCTGTTTTCTAGTAAAAACTTGAGCTCACGATTTCATGCTTACCGGGCATGTGCCTTATCCTTCGACCACGGAGAACGATAGTATTTAAGTCAACTAAAGTGTCATAAATTGCGTTATAGAAACATGTGTTAATTGAAAACGTATGGTAGGTCTGTTTCCGTAATGAAATAAATAATATAGCATTTTCAAAGATTCTACCGTCTATTTCATTTTTTCCAATTCATAATAGTATATTCAAGTTTCATCACATTTAATGATGTACAGTAGATGAAACGATTCATTGGTTAAGCGATTTAGAGTAGATTCGCTACTCTTGCGCAGTCGGTGTTTCGGTGGTCACCAGGTAAAGACTTCAGTACACAACTAGACCCGCGGAAAGGGGTGAATTATTTGGGCGACAGCTTAGATAAAAGTAAAGTTGAAAGCAATTTTTATTAAAAGAGCGCCAGGGGGTTAAAAAAGTCAATAGTCGAAATTCTAAATTTCAAAAACCTCTCATGAGACTCACCTCTAGTTCTACAAAACTATTTTATTTTCCGCATTTGTAAGGATCAAACAATTCAGACCATCCAGTTCATAATATTATGAACTTATAGGAAAGTAGAATCGGTAATAGCATCTTTATAGTGAAAAACAATGTATTCAACAGAAAGACAGATGATTGATTCCATGCTCTTATTTATATGAATTCCTGGAAGAAGTAGGAGCACTATCAAAAGTTCGGTAGTGAATGTAGACTTGTATTTAGGAAGTTAAATACACTCTTCAGTTTTTTAAAATAGGAAAATTTGACCTATATAGTTCTTGTCAAATTCAACGTTCCTGTGATCTTCGAGTAGAGTATTTCCGAGCTTATTCTGTGTAGCTTTACTGCGGTCTCATGTTCGACGCTATGTTTCTGAGAGGTACGACTGTTAAAAAAGTCTAGTAGTGAATGCGAGTGTGTATCTAGAGAATTAAGCATGCAAGTTTGTAAAATAGAAAATGTTAACCTATATAGTTGACAAATGTTAAATGTAATCAATAACACAAATTTACAAATTCCGGTCAACTTTTGGATCAGAGCAGATGAGAGACGTTATTTGAGGTGCTGAATTCAAATCCGGGTTTCGTTTTCCAAAATTGGTTCTAGTTTGTGAGTTCGCGCATGTTGGCAGCACTGCGCTGTCATAATGACAGTCAGCTGTTGGCGTCGCTAGAAACATTATTTAATTTGTATTTTTAAAGTTTTTTTGAATCCAAAACGTGTGAAAATGCAAAGACAGAATTGGGAAGTTGATTCAAAGTGTTTTTGTTATGTTTGCGGATGTTATATGATCAGAAAAAGCGGCAAAGTTATTACTAATGTGATCAGAAATGCATATTTTTATTATTTTGGTTTCTCTGTATCAAACACTCATAAGCCGTGGGTACCGAAATTGTTTTGTAACACGTGTAGCACAATATTATACAAGTGGTCACGTGGTAAAAAAGTATGTTTTTCATTTTCATTGCCAATGTTATGGAGAGAGCTGAAAAATCATGTAGATGATTGTTACTTTTGCTTGATGAATGTCGTCGGTCTAAATGCAAAAAAAACTAGCAAAATATAAATATAAGTATCATCAGTGTCTAAACCTTCCCCGTGCGAGCAATAACCCTTTGCCAATTTGTCCAGGTACGAGTGCAAATTCCATGGAAACTTGTAGTTCATCACCTACGAACAGTGGAAGCGATTTTAACATGGAGGAAAAACATTTAGTTTCGTAAAGTGAACTCAGTGATTTGGTTCCTGATTTGAATTTATCAAAACAAAAATCAGAATTGAAAATTAATGGCCGACAGAAACTTTACAAACTGTTTAACGCCCAATGAAGCAGCAGCATGGGTATCATTTCAAGATGTTGTTCACAACTTTCTCGATAACCGCAAATCCCCGGATTTCAAGAAGAAAATCGACAGTTTGTTGCAAAATTATTGCAAGATTGGAGCTCGAATGTCTCTCAAAATACATTTTCTGCATTCCCATCTCGAATTTTTTCCTGAAAACTTGGGTGATACCAGCGACGAGCAAGGAGAGCGACTACACCAAGATTTGGCGAAAATCGAAAAACGATACCAAGGATTTTGGGACGAGGGCGTGATGAGCGACTACTGTTGGACTTTAATGCGTGAAACCGATCCCAAACAGTACAAGCGACTCAGTTCGACTGATCTTCATTTCTAATTTAACACTTTTTAATGAATAAAATGGAGATTAATTGTCAAAAATTGTAAAAAATGTGTTTATTTCATATCTCGAAAACTAGAACTAATATCAAAAAACGGACTGCAGATTCGGATTCAGCGCCCCAAATAACCTTAGAACAGCTTTTGGTTGCTTAAATCCAAAACCGTGTGTACTTGTGTAATTAGTAAATAATATGGTAAATTTGGAATTATTGAAATGTAGATGTGACATACACATATTTAAAAATAATTTTTCTGCATTTAAGAACAATTATTTTGGTGTCCTGAATTTACATACATAATACATGATTACATGGTATAATTTTTCTCAAAAATCACAGCTCTAAATTAATTCTTCCTTATAAATCTCCATCTGTGCTAGTGGCACACGATTAAACAAACAATAATTCAGATACTTCCGCCTAAGAAAACAATGGTTTTCGATTACAAGGCAATGAAAGCTAGCGATTAAAGGAATACTCAGAACAATACCATTACTAGACGCCTTTACTAGACGCCCTATTGTAAATTCTAATATATGGAACAACAGGACGGAATATCTTCAGGAAATTTGCCTTTCATTTGAGAGAACAATAAATTACATCCAGTTCTGATTTTGAATAATTAAAAAGATGGTCGCGTGCTAACAGGGCATTACTCTTTTCTAAACATAGGGAAACAAACTACTTACTTAATTTATACTCAAGACAAAGCAATAAATAAGAGTTGTAATTCAATAAATAGAAACAATATTCGAACAAAAAAATAGTCTAAAAAAAGATGTAAGAAAGGCAACTTAAAGTTTAGGCTGCGACATCGGTAAAATCACTTTCACTTTCGCTTCAACGAGAAGAAGGGTAGAGCCTTTCCAGGACTAAATTGTTCAGATTACGAGGCGAAATAGTTTGAAAAATAATCTTTTATTCCAGGAACGTGAAAATATATTAGGTTAGAATTAGAACAATTTTAAATAGACATATACAAAATACAAAGTTAAATACAAGATAAATGTAATCAGAAACACACAATAAAAGAATTATTTTGGAATTTAGAAATGAATTTCCCGGCTAATATTTAGTCCAATTTTCCAAAAATCGATGTTTAGTTTTTTCTAAATTCTATATGAATAGACCAAATTCCTATACATACGACTTACAGAAAAAACGTAAAGTAAAAATTGTAGTTTCGTTCCTGAAAAACAATGTACAATTCATATTAAAAATAACAGTTAAAATATACAGAGTTAGGCAAATGTACATATCCTTTCGAATATCTTCGATACGCTATTTAGATATTAGATGCGCAACTAAGTTCTTGCTGTTTTTCAAGAGATGGCTCCAGTAGTAAGTGCTGGTCGATTGTGACATAACCAAAACATCATGAACCAAGCTTAGACATATGGTAAACAAACCGCTTTGACACATTAGTAATTTTGTATTTGCGTTATATATTTTTGGTTGTGTGAAAATGTATGATTTTGTGCCAAATAATCGTCATTTGCGGGAAGTGTTGCTTTTCTTCCTTCATTCGTAGAAAACGGCGGCTGAAGCGCATCGAGAACTCCAAAAAGTTTACGGAGATGCTAATCTAAGTGAAACAACGTGCCGTGATTGGTTCCGTCGCTTCAAAGACGGTGATTTTGATGTTGATGACAGTTCGCGTGAAGGAAGACCAAATGAGGATTCGTGCCAAACGCAAAAAGAGCTTGCTTCAGTATTAGGAGTTATCCGCCAAGCCATTTCCCAACGATTTCATGCGAATTTTGGTTCCTTATGATTTGAAGCCAAGAGATGTTGAGCGTCGTTTTTTCGTCAGTGAACAACTGCTCCAGCGGCAAAAAAGGAAGGGTTTTCTTCATTGCATTATTACGAGTGATGAAAAATGGATTCATTACAGCAACTTAAAGAGAAAAAAATCATGGGGACTGCCCGGTCATGCTTCTACGTCGTCGGTTCGGTCGAATATTCACGCCGCGAAGGTTTTGCTGTGTATTTGGTGGGACCAGGGCGGTGTTATTTATTATGAGCTGTTAAAACCGAACGTAGCCATCACTGGGGAACGGTATCGAACTCAATTGATGCGATTGAGCCGAGCACTGCGCGAAAAGCGTCCACAATACGAGCAGAGGCACGAAAAAGAGATTCTACAGCATAACAAGTCTCGGGTTTACGTTGCCAAACCTAGGTTAAAACCTACTTAGAAACGCTCAAATGGCATGTCCTACCCCACCAGCCATATTCCCCAGATATTGCGCCGTCAGATTATTACTTGTTCCGTTCGATGGCACATGGTCTGGCTAATCAGCAATTCCGTTGATATGAAGACATCTCAAAATGGCTTGATTCGTGGACGAACACTTCTACCGTGACGATATTCCAGCTCTGCCAGAAAGATGGGAAAAAGTTGTCGCCAGCGATGGGCAATATTTTGAATGATTCATTTGTAAACATTTTTTCACAATAAAGTTCATTTTCATAAAAAGAACAGCGAGAACTTAGTTGCGCACCTAATATTAATAAATTTTTTCCGCATTTAAGTAAGTCCATATAGAGATTCGACGAATATATTTAATATTCGAATCAAAGTTTCAATTTAAACGAAAATAATGTAAACTTTTTTATTTGAAACGAAACATCCTCTATAATTTTTGAGAATTTCAATAGAACTCTGCTTCTGAAGTTCAGCGATTATAGGATTCAGCAGCCTTTTAATTGATAACGACAGACGACGAGAAAGAAGGTTCAAATACAGAACGAAAGAAAAAAGTTCCCAAAAAATTTGTCAAAGATTTGACAATTGTCAAAGTAGTTTACAATTGATTTGGTAAAGCTAAAAATAAAAATATCTCCATATCTGGACCTATAATGAAGAAAAAGCTTTGGAAGTAATCAAATATTTAAAGATTACGCTCCAAAATTGTATGAAAAATTTTGAGATACAGTATAAACTTTAAAACAATTTGCAGAGACAGTTAATATTTTCTCGGACACTGTTTGAGCTTGGAAAACAAAGTTTCAAGTATTATTATGGATGTGACGTTATCTTTTTACTTTAAATGAAACATTCTGTATATTTCTGACAATTTTAAACTCTGTTTTGGAATAATAATAAGCTTCTGCAATAAATTTTAACATTCCACGACAATAATCTATGATTGCTCAACGGACGTCGAGCTCAAATATTCTTTGGAAATCCTCATTAAAGAATATGATAAAAACGTTGTAAACGGGAATTAGACGATTTTGAAGCACAACACGAAATAAGCGAGCACAAAATATAGTGAAGCACAGTATAAAACCTAATAAACTTAAATGATATTTTGAATGGCTTCATAGTGAGTATGTTAACAAACAAATTCTTCAACTAAAATTAAGAAAATGTGAGAAGCAAAATCATTTTTCAAAGTAGTTGTGTTGTGAATGAAAAACTTTTATTTGCTTCTTTTCATATAAAATAAGCAACTGTTTAAAACCTCACACCGTTGGTGAAGATTGTAGAAACTGCGTATCTTTAGAGCGTCAGCTTTTTGGAAAGTTGCACGATAACTTATTTTCAACTCAGCTTGATGATGCAACAGAGCAATAAAGACGATCAATTAATTCGCTATATTCGATTTTGTGATGCTATATCAGCAGTAGAAAAAGCTAACATAGAGTGGAAAAATTGAGTCAGAATATGCACCGATGGTGTTCATCTAATGTTTGGAAGACTACAAAATTTGCAAGCACTTTTTAATCAAAAATCTCTACAGCGTATCTAGACACATTGTATGATCCACAGCGAAGTGCTGGCTTCCAAAAAATGAGTCCTGGTTTCAATATTGCCCTTACAATGGTTGTAACCGTAGTAAATTACATCAAAATGAGACACGTTAAGTCAAGAATCTTTGGAAAATTTTGTAAAGGCATGAGTGCAGTGCATTCATTGTTACTGTTTTATAGCCAGGCAAAATGGTTATCACGTGAAAAAACTTTGTAACGTGTTTATAGATTAAGGGACGAAATCGCCATTTTTCTACAAAAAAAAAACAAACCAAACGCTGAAAAGTTTCGAGATGATTTATTTGTGATGAAATTGAGCTATTTGATCGACATATAAATACCTCGAAGCTTCAACTGTAAACAGCAAACGTACATATCTTGGATACGTGTGATAAGGTTAATGTTTTTTGTAGAAAATTGAATTTGTGGAGCAGAATTATAAAGCAAGACAGCCTAGAAATGTTTGCAAATGTGGATGAATTTATTAAAACTTACAAGACTGAAGAGCAATTAAAGTTGTTTTTGTAACCACCGAAAATTTAATTTTAACTATGCTCGCGAATGATTTTAAACGTATTTTTTTGGCTGATAACTATTTCGTAGCAAGTTGCGAGTGGATGAGGAACCCACTCCAAAACACACTCGACAATCTATTAATAAACCACTGTTTAAATTTGGGGCAGGGGTGGATGATTTCTGCACTGAAAACAAAAGCATTTCGTATACTAAAACCATTTTCAACGTCCTACCTTTACAAAATCTGATTTTCTACGGGGGCTGCTTTTAAGACAATATAAAGATCTCAGCTGTAGAAAAAGAATTCAGTGCTAATTTCAAATATTAAACCCTCAAGGGAGTCACTGATAATTGTTAAACTTGTTGAAGTTTATTGTTTCTTTTAAGCAAGTCTTTCTTTCAGTAAATTAAACAATTTAAAAAAATTATATCTTTCTTATTTCTTCAATATGATCGCGCCCCCCCTAGGGTGGCGTGCCCCACAACTTAAGAATTACTAACATAAATGTATTCGAAGAATTTAAAATTATTTAATTTTACTTTTCGATTTCCTTTAAAATATGTTTCTTCTCTTTCAGATTAAAGCAAGAAAGAAGGTAGCGGTAACCGTTTTAATATTCGTCCTGGTGTTTGCAGTCTGCTTCCTGCCTTTCCACACTTTCATGTTATTCTTCTATTTCAACCCGAATGCACAAGATGATTATAACGATTTCTGGCATTATTTACGGATAGTGGGTTTCTGTTTGCGCTTCTTGAATTCGTGCGCGAATCCCATCGCCCTTTATTGGGTCAGCGGAGCTTTCAGAAAACACTTCAATAGGTAAGTCAATTGAACACGAAATATGTATTTTATCCGATCGGTAATATCATAAATATTTGCTTTATTTTGAATATCATGTCAATACTCCTGGAACTGTCTCAAATGTTAAAAACGTTAGTGAAAGGTCTTTTGATGTTCGGCTTGATAATTGGAAAGGATCATTAAATATTGACAAAGGCAGTACCTATTACACATGAGAGGAATTGATTAATGCGATATATACGAGGCACGTTCAATATTTGAAGGTAAAATTAAGATCTTTCGAGGGGCGATAACTGATACACATGAGAGGGATTAATTAATACGATATCTCCACAATTATATACGAGGCAAGTTCAATATTTGAAGACAAAATTAAGATTCTTCTGGAATTAATTTTTAGAAATCAAGAAGACTAGAACAATCTTTTCAAATGTGTTTTGTTGCTTAGGAACTATAACAATAATAAGTCGCACCTCACACTCCATTCACCTCTATTTCTTAAGTCTTCACAGAGATCACATTCTAACAGTACACGCTTCGAATTCTCAACTGTACCACATACAGCTATTATCATCGGATAGATTTTTTTAGTAAGTATTCGTAAGACTACCATGACTTCTTAACAAATAACCTATTATCCATTTAGGTTAGATACAGATTTTGCCTCTCAAATATCACATCTTTCAAAGCTTTATATGTATCTCTTCCATTAATGGACGCTGCCCATCTGGATTTCCATATTACCATTACCTTTTTACCAAATTCTTGCACTTCCTTTATTCTCACGCATGCCTTCGAGTTCAAAAAAATAGTAGTCATAGTCATTCAATGCCCTAGTTTTTCTACATAAAATTCCCTATGTTATTATTTAAAGATAGAACACCCAACAATATCTGCATACTGGCACTAGTAGACACTATCTACAAAACCGTAAACCAGCACCTGCAACTATAGATTGCATACATTCCAATTCCTTTTCAATATATTCACAATTAATACTATCGAGTGCCTGGTTGATAGTGTTAATTTTAATTTAACACTAAATAGAGTCAAACTTCAAATATGTCTAAAATTAACACTAACAGCTGAGCACTATTATAGTTTCTTCTACAACTGATGTGTGTTTCTTCCTTTTTTTTAATTTTTGCCATTCTTCTCGCCCGAGTATAGCTAGAACTTCTTCTTGACAGTTGAGTTTTAATGGTGATATCATCCCATGTAGTCTCGAACATGCTCTATATTTTATTCATCATTTTCATTTTACGCATAATTTTTACTGATCTATCCCCTTTTCAGTCAAATACGTTTGACAACTCTGCTCTATAGAAATGAAGATTCTTTTTATTTATAACACAAACTTGTAGAATTGCCATGTTCAATCTTTCACTACCCTGTAATATATTGTTCAATTTGCTAACAGAAACTGTTTACTATTATTCAAATAATAGATGTCTTCTATGATCCAGTACATTACATACACGCACTTATTCAGTACGTTAAAGTCATCTGCATAGATCAGCGCTGCTCAAGGTATGGAAATTAACAGGTCATTGATAAAGACGAAAAAAGATAAAAAGCAGCGGTCCCAAATTAGAACCCAGCGGCACACTCTCGAAGTAGAAGTGTAGGGTTTCCATCTATATTCATTATAATAGATGTATGTGGATAACTAAATAACAGTTATTAGCACACTGGAGAGACCAAAACCACTTAATTTCTGCAGTAATATTAAATGGTTGATGGAGTCGAACACCCGCGCAAATTCAGTGTATATTACGTCAAGTTGACCGTCCCTATCAAGCTCTTTAATTATTTGCTGTGTGACGAAAGTGATATTTGCTGAAGTGAAACACCCAGACATGAATCAATTTTGAGAAGGTGAAATATACACTCAAACGCACTTTACTATAATACTGTGCGGTAGATGTTCAAAAACTTTGAAAGAACTAGGAAGAATAGTAGAATAAAATAGGTAGTTCTAGACGTTGGAAGCTTGGCCCTTCTTAAAGATAGTACAAAAAAAAAATCCTTCATGCCTTTGGAAACTTACAGCACTCAAAGCTAGGTTAATAACTTTGCATAAAAGTGCAGAAAACACGTACGCAGAATCATCGGGTAAAAAACTGGAGATATCATCCTGGCTCGCAGCAGAGCTTTCTTTAATCTTCTATTACATACAGCAACATCATTAATATCAACATTAGCATGTGCATGTTGACAGCATATTAGGCAAAGACCCAATAAATTTTTATGGCAAATAAATATTGATGCAAAAGCTCCAGAAAATGTATCACCTATATCCTGCGATTTGCTGTAATGCATATTGTTAAAGTAGACTTTACCAGAAATTCTAGGTACAATAGGTACAATATTTGGATTGAATAAAGTACCAGAAAGTTGGAAAGACGGAACATATGTCCCCTTGCCCATTTTGAATGTAATTTTTCTAATCAATAGAAATTTCTAAATTCTATTCTCTCCTGGCACACCGAAAATTTTCTTTAAAACAATGATTTCCTTTGGACCGACACTTCTAATCATAATGGACTTTAATTCACATTTTTTTCTTAATAACCTTGAAGTGCCATGGAAGGAAACATCCTATATGAATGTATTACGTATAATTTTAGTCACGCACCGTTACATAGACATGTTTATTTTTACATAAATGCTTAGTTAAAATACACAGCAATTTATATATTCGTAAACATCCCTTGTATACGCCACTAAGAAATAGTTTTTCGACCAAAGTATAAATCATTATTTTACTGCGTTACCGAATTATTCTCCAAAGCTAAAGTAATAAGAACTTCAGTAGTTACTCTCTCCGATTCGCGTTATCTTTCTTTCCTCAAACTGAAATTAATTGCTCGAGCAAAAGCTCGAGTTTTTAAATTTTAGGCCTACGGAAAGCACTTTTTGCTTAATATAATACGACGTTAAAAGCAGATAGTTTGATGTATATATTTATACAAAAAAATTCCCAAACTTTTTAAGAAAATACTTACAGTCATAAGATTATTATAATCTTTAAGTCAAAAATTGACTAAAATCTATATGAGCTTATTGTCATATTCTTCACTCTGTATCTACTTACAATTATATTATTAATAAATAATTGAATGCATTAAACACCCATTCAATTAAAAGAATTCACAGGCTCTGCATAGCGTTGTATTTAAGTTGATTAGTAATCCTTCAATAAGTTTAAAACATGATCTATGTAAGTACTTAGTCGACTCGCACACTGCCAAAATTTATGTTGACGATTACGCTAATGAGGGAAGTTTGTGTTAGACACGTAAAATATGACCAGGAATACGCCACCGAGACATTTGAACTTTAAAATTTCGAATTATTTATTTCGTTTCGAAAGATTCAGAAAGCTTCGTTAACGAGCAGTCATTCACGAAAGTCAGGGTTATAAATTTAGCATAATTTGCACAGGCATTTCGGCTTTAAAATACATTCGTTTTGAAATATATCGGCACTTTACTGTTGGTAATTATGAAAAAATCGTAAGACCGTAATACGGCTTATATTTTCTGTACTCACACCTAGTAAGAGTAATATTGCAATTACTTTTACAGTCTAATGCCTCTTGGTAAAACATTTTTAATTAATAAATATTATTAAATGTCAAATACTTGTAAATTATATTCAATTTTCAAGAATTTTGTGGAAAAATACTTGTAACAGACGTACGCTTTGTAAAAATTGTTTCTCCTGAATATGCCGTAAGGCACAATATAATAACATAAAGAAGAGTAATTAAATATAATTCGTGAAACTATACAGAGCGTTTTAATTTTAATTATGTTGATTAACTAAATTGATTTTGTGTTCTTACACAAAGTTCTTAAAAGGATTTCTTTCAAATCAAACATTGTAAAAAGCAAAAAATTTCAAAATAACGAAAACGTAGCTGATTTTACGTCAAGAAAATAAAATAATTAGCAATAATTAACAAATAGCTAGTAAACAACAATATTCATTAATTCCCAATAATATTGCAAGTTTTACTACAAAATCATATTTTTTACATAATTTCTCAATAACCCATATTGAAAACAACGCTGTCTCATTTATAGATAAATATTTAATGTTTCAAGTTTCTAAGAGCAAAAATTTAAACTAAAAATACAAAGGGTACTAGGAAAGTTTTGCAATACAGCTTTGTTTATTTAATTTTTTCAAAGTAATTTTCTCTACACTCAATACACCTCTCCATCCTCCGAAACCAATCTTCAAACCAGTTCTGCCAAGTTTCACTAGGGAATAAAGTGCACTCGTACTCCCAAGCCCGCAGAAGGCCCTCATCACTGGAAAACCGCCTCCCTTTTAGCTTCATTTTCACATGCGGGAACAGTGCAAACTCGCAGAAAGCAAGATCTGGACTGTAGGGAGGATGCTCGAGAAGTTTCAATCCTGTCGTGGTCAAATATTCGGTGCAAGTTTTGGCGCGGTGAGCTGGAGCGTTATCGTGATGGAGAAACCAGATGTCCATTCTTGACTTCGGCCGCAGGTTCTTCATAGATCCAATGACTTTAGGCAGGCACTCTTCAATATACTACTTAGCTGTGACTATCTTCTGTGTGTCCAAAACGATGCTTTCCACAATTCCACTCGATTTGAAAAATACAGCTATCATTTTCTTCTTTACAGATCGGAATTTTCTGACAACTACGGGTGTGTCCTCATCATCAAAGACCCAAACCCAAACTTTGTTTTGAGCTTAACAGCCAAATCTCGTCAACTGCCACGATGTTGTACACATACCGAGATTGTCCCTTATTTAAGTTTTTAGCATCTTCCGACACCAAGTCACACATTGTGTCATCTGCTCTTCAGTCAGTCGATGCGGCACCCAGAGAGAACAAAGTTTCTTCATGTGCAAATGATCAAGCAGAATCGAACGAATTGCTGGTGCATTTAGGCCTGAAGTACCCTCTATCTGTTGGTATGTCACTCGCCTATCCTCGCCAAGCATTTTCCTCACAATAGTAACGTTTTCGTCAGTAAACGACGTTCGTGACCTTCCCGACCTCTCAGCATCCTCCACAGTTAAATTTCTCCTTTGGAATTCTATATACCACCTGAATATCGTTGTGCAATGTGGACAAACATCACCTAGTGCAAGAGTCATTTCTTCGAAGCACTGTTCTATGTTTAAACCACGCACGAAATTATAACGCAAAACTGCCCTTATCTCATTTCGTGCTAATGAATAACTGAGCCCATCGACATGGCGCGGCGGCTACTATGCACGTATGAACATATCTCAACATGCAGCAACAAGCAGCTTCCTACTATTCATCGTTGCGTCATATTGGAAAACTTTCCTGGTACCTCTGTATTATCTCCGTTTAATGTTAATTTCTTTAGCGTTAATATCTTTATATTATTATATAAAATTCGTTCAAAACTAATAAAAGAAACCCATGTACGTTCCGGCGCCTCCACCGAAATTTATTTCGCAAACGGTATTTTAAAATACAGAAGAAAATGTGTATAATGCATATATAGTCGAGAGTTATTCTCAAGAATATTGTTTACTAGTCACATTTGGGTCGCTTTCACATTATAAGCGCGTATCAAATTCTGTGAAACACTCATATCTTCTCCCAAAACAAAAAGTCTATCAAAGTGCTTTACCCATACCATAGTTTAAAAAACAGTTCCTTGGTACAATCGACCAATATTTTCAATAAAATCTAGCAGATATGAATAGAAGAAACATCTTCATATGCAACAAGTCAATAGCTATTACTAAAAGCGGATGTTGATCATACTGAACCAATGTCACAATGTATCGGACTTCTAAAAAATTGTACTCTCCCATTCTGTTCGTTGAAATTTCCTCCTCCGACGGTAATATTTTCCACTTTTCCGATTTTTTTGCCCCTTAAAGCTGGTGTTAAAAGATAATGTTTGCTCCTTCTGTCAGCCTTCATATCTAAATCTTTACAAATTGTGTGCGAGGTTGTTTAGGGTGTGCTGTTCATAAGGCAAAACTTCGAAATCCACCGCGGAAACAGTGCAATGATTTTTGTACGAACAGTTGCCACCGCATTTTACAAACATGCAAATCATGAACAGCCATCACGATGGTGATCAACGATATTATGGTAATATCTCAAAAAGAAACGATGATGCAGTGTAGGAGTTAAATTCTATCGCACACTTTTTCCCATTTCATGCAATAATAACGATCTTTATTTATCCAATAGTTGCAACTATTTACAGGATAAATACGTGTACAATTAATTAAATATAGTATATCTATAAATACAAAATAATAAAGTAAGATATTAAAAGTGTCACAGTCAAAGAGGATAGTAAACCTTAAAGGCATTACATGACCAATAAATTTGACTAACGTGAGAAAAATTTAATGGCAACCAGTTTGGTAAGAAGCATATTATAATCAATGCAACCAGTGCACTGTATAAAGCCTATATAAATTATACAACGCAATTATGGCGATTCAATAATGCTATTCGAACGACCACACTATAGCATAGACAATATTGATTAAGCGCCTACTAAATAAGTACTGATGTAAGCATATCTTCTATGATATGTTGGCCTTCTTACAAAATTCTCAGTACTCTCATAGTTTCACGGAATTGTGCAACGTTAACTCTAGTTATGGTTAGACCGTGTTAGACCGATTAATCTAAAATGTCGTCAACACATATTTACAAGAAAACACATTAATAATTCAGAAATAGATGTAAAAAATTATTACTTGCCTCTCTAAAATACGCATCAGAGCTCATGTGCTTTTTAAATAGCAAAACAGTTAATTATTTGACTCGTTAGTGAAAATTGACACAAGTTTAAAACCATACCGACAGGAGGTATTACCTCGAAGCAGTCGTTAGTTTGTTTTTCGTTCTTTAGGTAATCAATTCAATCAAGTTACCGAATAGTTAATCCATTTACATTACATTTTCATTATTTATTCAACAAAGCACGACATATTTTCGAGATCGCCTCAAACCTAAGCATACCGGTTTCTATTTTTCCTATTCGCAGAGTTGCGTAACATCTAAATTACACAACACTGCGATAGAAACAAAGGGCAGGATTTGTTTAAATTGGTTCATTTGTCAATGCCAAATTGTCTTAATAGCTAAAATTTTTAGCTTTATGTGGCCAAATATAACAAAAGAATGGATGAGAAAATGTGTCCTTTACGAGGATAGTTTGACAAGTAGTGAGAATGACACATAGGTGGCGCTCTAATTGGTAAAACAAATGCACTGTAATTCAGATTGCCTATTTATATGTTTACATTCCGATATTTAGATAAATCGGTTGATTAGTTTAGTTTTGACAGCTGATTGAAAAAGAAGCAACACGCCGTTTTGTTAAAATGGAAAAAGCAGAGTATCGTGCGGTGATTAGAAACTTCGTAATTAAAGGTATGAAAGCTACCGAAATAAAAGATGAGTTACGGGAAACATTAGGTGATTCTGCTCCATCATCCGCCACAATAAGTAGATAGGTAAAAGAATTTAAACGTGGTAGAACAAGTTAATTTGGTACGTAGACTTCCGCGGTCGTGGTCCATGCTATCTGCTTCTGGGTTTCCGGGCTGGAACCGCGTCACTAGTATATCTGCCGACGTTTCGTACCCATTTGTATGGGACATCTTCAGGGCTGAACTACTGCACTGAAACTGTTCAGTTGCAGTTCAGCCCTGAAGATGTCCCATACAAATGGGTACGAAACGTCGGCAGATATACTAGTGACGCAGTTCCAGCCCGGAAACCCAGAAGCAGATAGTGGTAGAACAAGCTGTGTTGATGAAGCGCACACTATAAAAATCCATAATATTATTATGCAAGATTGACGACTCAAAGCGAGAGAGATTGCAGATATGGTAAACATTTTAACAGAACGCGCACACCACATTTTAACGAAAGAATTTGGCCTTTCCAGGCTTTCGGCAAGATGGGTGCCGCGATTGCTTACGACTGGTCAAACGTTCACTCGTTCGCGCATTTCCAATGAGTGTTTGGACCTTTATAAGCGAAATCCGGTTGATTTTTGTAGGCGATTTGTTACATGCGATAAAATTTGGATACACTACAGTACACCCGAAATTAAACAACCGTCGAAATAATGGTCAGAACGTGATTCTGCACCTCCAAAGAAAGTGAAAACCACTTGATCGGCAAACAAGGTGCTGGCATCAATTTTTTGGGATTCAAAGGGCATTTTGCTCATTGATTACCTTCAGAAAGGTGCCATAATAAACGAACAATATTATACAGAACTTATACAAAAATTAAATGTTGAGATTCGTGCTAAACGGCCAGGAATGGCAAAGAAAAATATTCTGTGTCACCAAGACAACGCTCCCTCGCATACCAGCACAGTCGCGATGTCCAAAAACCACGAGTTGCATTTCCAATTAGTACCCTATGCGCCTTATTCGTCACTAATATATCTGCCGACGTTTCGTACCCATTTGTATGGGACATCTTCAGGGCTGAACTACTGCACTGAAAATGAACAGTTATCGCGACTCTAAACAATAATGTTTAGAGTCGCGATAAATTGATTTAATATGTGTCAAGGTTAGATGAGACTACATATGATTCGATCGTAACGGTATATGTTGTGTATTGTTATGTCTAGTTAGCGTGTGGCACCAAGCAGTGGCGAAATATAGAGAGTCTAAAGAAAAAATATCAAGTGTTTCAGTCCACAGACCGAATTACCTACTAGTTCCTTGTTTATTATCATTAGTACGGTCGTTAAACTTATATATATATATATATATATATACAGGGCTATTTTCTTGATGAGTTTTCAGCACAGCAGTAGCAGTAGCAACGACTTGAGAACGACAGATCGAGATTGCCGAAAGCTTGTCGAAAAACTAGCCCTTTATAAGTATATACACGTATATATTAGGTGATCCATGACAAGACTGCTACAGTTTAAAGATGTGTTACTGAAGTAATTTAAAGTTAAAAATATGTAATGAACACGGCATTTCGTTATTTACGTTTCCTGGAAAATGACCTTACAGCATTATTGGATGACGTTCTTCTTAATGTAAGACGGCGAATGTGGTACACCTCCGCACTTTGAAAGACAAATACCAGATTTTCTAAATCAAAATTATACTAGCTGGTGGGTTGAAGAGGTTCACCAATTTCTTGACCACCAAGGTCATCAGATTTAAATTCACTAGATCATTCTATGCCATCGATGCCTTAAAAACTATTCGTGTTGATTCTGAGACTGTTAGCAAAGATACCTCTTCAATTTTAGGAAGAGTTAGGCTATGTATGCAGCAATTGTTACACAGAAACACATCCTTAAGCTGTGACAGTCAAGTCATAAAACACTCGATATATATATAAGAAACTAGTCTATCTATATATATATATATATATATAGATAGATAGACTAGTTTCTTATTGAGATTTTGACAGACTTACTGCTGCCATCATCAGAAAAATCGTTCTTCCGCGACATCGCTCGTGTAGTGGTTTCGGTAGAGAGTGAAACTTTAGGCTGTATCGAATTTAGGTCACAGTTCCTATGAGTTGTGTCCGACATATTTGCTGTTGTTGTTCGTATGTTCACGGTAGCTATTTTCCATGTATTTGACAGTCTTTTGTATTAATTCTTTTGTTTAAATTATTCGGTCGTTTCTCTGTTTCTATTGCTTGTTGTATTATGCGCGTGTAATAATGTATCCATATTGCTATGACATTTATAATATTGAGTTTATTGAATGTCCCGTAATTATTACACAAACACACAAACAAATGTAATATAATAATAATTGAAGGTGTATAGACTTCGACAAAGGAATTTATAGGCTAAATAAAATATTAGGACATAGAACATAAATCCGCAGATTTAACATATGATAATTTGGGAAAAGGATACGCGTTCAAATTTGACCTAGTTAAAACAGCTGAAATCGATACCATATGTAACAAAGGGTTAATAAAGGAAATGTTCAACACAAAGAAGCCATCAAATACAATAAACCACTGAGGAAGTGCCAAAGCTGAATGCAATATGTAATTAACTTGATTGGTGATAAACGTTGTACTCGTCAAAACTTCATTTTGAAGAAAACGAATAAGAAGTTTTCAAGATTTTATTGTTACACTGCAAAATTGTTTCATCACACTATGGGTTCATTAGGTGTATGAATAAAAAGACTTTATCAACGATATTGTAATTTAATAACAAAGTTTTGAAAAACTATTTTTATTTAAATATTAAATAATATGTATTAAATTAAGTAAATTTAAAATATGTATTAAAACAACAAGAATTTAAAGCATAAGTAACTGCAATTTAACAATTATTTAGTTGGTAATTTTGATGGAGCCTGTGGTTGATTCACTTGATCACTGAAGGTTAATATATTGGGTTGGCAACTAAGTATTTCGGTTTTTACTGATAGAGAGCGTTGCTTTATTTTTTGTATAACGTATGTTAGTGCTGTACTTTACCGTTTGTCGTGTGATACTAGTCACATTGACGTAACTTCAGAAGCAAGTAGTGCGTGATTTTTATTAAAGCTATTAGTTGTGGGTTAATTTTAAATAGAGTGCAGAAACGAACATTTTCGACATATTTTACTATTTTATTTCCGTAAAGGAAAGAAAGCTGCTGCGGCTCACAAAAAGATATGTGAAGTTTATGGTGCTAATTGCTTAACAGAGCGCACGTGTCAGAATTGATATAAAAAATTCCGTTCTGGAGATTTTTCCCTCAAAGATGGTCGGCCTACTGAAGTTGATGATGACCAAATCAAAGTCATAATTGATGAGGATCGTCATATAACTGTTCGAGATGTTGCGGAGAGGTTATGTGTATCGCACGCAATAATTCAAAAACATTTAAAATGTCTTGGGCTAGTTAAGAAGCTTGATATTTGGGTACCTCACGAATTGAAAGAAATTCATTTAACACAAAGAATCAACTTTTGCGATATGCACCTTAGACGAAATGAAACCGATCCTTTCTTAAAAGGAATCATCACTGGTGATGAAAAATGGGTCCTGTACATAGTTCGAAAACGATCATGGAGCAAACACAATAAACCAGCTCAAACCACATCGAAAGCTGAATTATATCCAAAAAAGATCATTCTGTCAGTTTGGTGGGATTACAAAGGTGTTGTGTTTATCGAGCTGCTTCCAAGGAACCAAACGATCAATTCTGATGTTTACTGTCAACAATTAATAAAACTGGATGAAGCAATCAAAGAAAAACGGCCAGAATTGTCAAATCGGAAAGGTGTAGTTTTCCACCAAGATAATGCAAGGTCTCACACATCTTTGGCAACTCGTGGGAAACTATTGGAGCTTGGCTGGGAAGCGATGCCACATGCCCCATACAGCCCTGATCTAGCACCATCTGATTACCATTTATTTCGAAGTTTGCAGAATTCTTTGAATGGTAAAACTTTCACAAATGACGATGACCTTCACTCGCACCTGGTTCAGTTTTTTGCTGATAAGTGCCAGAACTTTTATGAGCGCGGAATCATGCAGCTGAAAGAAAGATGGCAAAAGGTCATTGAGCAAAATGGCAAATATATAATTGATTAAAAACTATTCTTTGTTTAAAAAAAAGTGTTTTATTTTATACTACAAAACCGAAAGTACTTATTTGCCAAGCCAATATAACTCCTTGCCGCATTAATTTTCGTATTCCCTATACGTATTGCGATACTTTTTAATTATCTGCTGATGATGACTACTTAGTTGTCGAAATACGTATACCGAATACGAAAATTAATGTGGCAAGGGGTTATATATCAACCTTCGGTGATCAAATTATTTAGTTATAAAAGTAAAAATAAACAAAATTTTGTAGAATTGAGAATGTAATAAATATGTATACTACGACATAGTAAAACAAAACAATATTTCTAAATGAAAAATTAAGAAATAATTAAGATCAAAATGCTCAGAAAAACAAGTCTAGTATTAGAAATTAAGCGGTTGAGAAAAGGGAAAAAAATAAATGAATTGTCTACAATAAATATTACTTTTACAAAATCATTAATTAGAAGAACCGATACCAGAAAACAATTACTGCACGTCCAATAATTAAACCTTGTAGAACCAGTGGGCATTTCACTTTCTTTTAAAAATTTCGCTCCGTCAATTTTCTCTTTGAAACTTCTATCGATACTTGGCAGTGGATGTGGAAGTTTTTTATGAAGTGGGATATTTCAATATTGTCTCTGTCAAAACTAATAATATTTACATGTTAAATATGTCCCTCTTCATCCATAATTATACATAACAAATATAATTAAGGTGGTAATGTGCTAGTATTATTATTAGTATTAGGTGCGCAACTAAGTTGTCGCTGTTTTTCAAGAGATGCCTCCAGTAGTAAGTGCTGGTCGATTGTGACATAACCAAAACGCCATGAACCAAGCTTAGACATATGATAAACAAACCGCTTTGACACATTAGTGATTTTGTTTTTGCGTCATATACTTTTGGTTGTGTGAAAATGTCTGAATATCTGATTTTGTGCCAAATAATGTCATTTGCGGGAAGTGTTGCTTTTCTTCTTACATTCGAAGAAAACGGCGCATCGAGAACTCCAAAAAGTTTACGGAGATGCTTCTTTAAGTGAAACAACGAGCCGTGATTGGTTCCATCGCTTCAAAGACGGTGATTTCGATGTTGACGACCGTTCGCGTGAAGGAAGACCAAAAACCTTCGAAGACGCTGAATTGGAGGCATTGCTCAATGAGGATCCGTGCTAAACGCAAAAAGAGCTTGCTTCAGTATTAGGAGTTACCCGCCGAGCTATTTTCTAGCGATTGCCTGCATTGGGGATGATTCAAAAACAAGGAACTTGGATTTCTTATGATTTGAAGCCAAGAGACGTTGAGCGTCGTTTTTTCGCCTGTGAACAACTGCTCCAGCGGCAAAAAAGGAAGGGTTTTCTTCACCGCAACGTTTCGGGTGATGAAAAATGGATTCATTACAGCAACCCAAACAGAGCAAAATCATGGGGATTGCCCGGTCATGTTTCTACGTCGTCGGCTCGGCCGAATCTTCATGCTGCGAAGGTTTTGCTGTGTATTTGGTGGGACCAGGGCGATGTTATTTATTATGAGCTGTTGAAACCGAACGAAACCATCACTGGGGAACGGTATCGAACACAATTGATGCGATTGAGCCGAGCACTGCGCGAAAAGCGGCCACAATACGAGCAGAGGCACGAAAAAGTAATTCTACAGCATGACAACGCTCGGCCTCACGTTGCCAAACCCGTTCAAATCTACTAAGAAACGCTCATATGGGAGGTCCTACCCCACCAGCCATATTCCCCAGATATTACGATGTCCGATTATTACTTGTTCCATTCGATGGCGCATGGTCTGGCTAATCAGCAGTTCCGCTCATATGAAGACATCTCAAAATGGCTTGATTCGTGGATAGCCTCAAAAGACGAACACTTCTACCGTGACGGTATTCGAGCTCTGCCAGAAAGATGGGAAAAAGTTGTCGCTAGCGATGAACAATATTTTGAATGATTCATTTGTAAACATTTTTTCACACTAAAGTTGCATTTTCATCAAAAAACAGCTAAAACTTAGTTGTGCATCTAATATATACATATATAAAATAATGAGGAACCAAAACACTGCCTTGGGGAAGACCATTTCACTAATCTGGTACGTAGACTTCCGCGGTCGTGGTCCATGCTATCTGCTTCTGGGCTTCAGTGCTGGAACCGCGTCACTTGTATATCAGCTGACGTTTCGTACCCATTTGTATGGGATATCTTTAGTTTTCAGTGCAATAGTTGAGCCCTGAAGATGTCCCATACAAATGGGTACGAAACGTCGGCAGATATACAAGTGACGTGGTTCCAGCCTGGAAACCCAGAAGCAGATACCATTTCACTAAATTTTCTTTGAAATCCATAAACGAACTGTAATTATCGGATAGTGTCATTATCTAAGGAGTAAGAATGAAATCGTTTTGTCTCGTAAGGTTCGAGGCCAACAAAAAAATTTTTAAACGAAAATGAAAAGAGGAAAACGACGATCAAAATGGATTGGGCATGAATAGATGTTAAAATATTTAAATTATGCTGATATTTATACAATTCTAGTTGTTCTTATGTAGAAAACAAGCTAATTTTACTATTTTCACTAGCTAATTTGATTTCCATTTGTTAATATTTTTCGTTATTGTTTGTTTGATGTATTTCATTATTAATGCGGAGATATTTAGACGAGCGAAACTGGTACGGATGGTTCGGCCACCAAAGCGCATACATCATGAGACGTACGAAAGATGTATAATGTACGAGGGTGGTCCCAGAAATACCCGACCCAACAAAGAAAACACAAAAATTTTGGAAAGAAATATATTTATTTTTCAGCATAATCTCCTTTCAGCTCTATACACTTTTCCCAGCGATGTTCAATAAGTTCGATACCCTTTTTATAATAAGAACTGCTTTGCTCCTCAAAATAGCCATTAACTGCCGACATCACTTCTATATCGTTGGAAAATCTTTGACCACTGAGACATTTTTTGCGAGTTTGGGAATAGAAAATAATCCGAGGGGGCTAAATCTGGCGAATAATGAATAACGGATTTGTGAGCTGGTACATTGTCTTGATGAAACAACACTTCCTTCTTAGCCAAATGCGACCGTTCTTGCTTGATTTTTTCGCTCAAACGTTGCAATAAGTTCGCATAATACTCGCCATCGACAGTTTTTCCATTTTCAAGAACTGGTGCATTGTCTTGGTGAAACAACACTTTCTTCTTAGCCAAATGCGCTTGATTTCTTCGCTCAAACGTTGCAATAATTTCCCATAATACTCGCCGTTGATAGTTTTTAATTTCTCAAAATAGTCAATGAAAATTATTCAACGCACATCCCAAAAAACCGATGCCATGACCTTACCTGCAGATGAAACGGTCTTCGCCTTCGTTGGAGCCGGTTCTCCCTTTTGAGTCCATTGTTTTGATTGTTCTTTTATCTCGGATGTGAAGTGATGGACCCACGTTTCATCGATGGTTATGACACGGCGCAAAAGTTCTGCTTTGTTGCTCCGTAGTTGCTTCGGTGCAGATCGTGTGCGGAATGTGTTTTCGTAGGGGTATTTTTGCCGAAGTGTTCCAAGTGCGATACTGTTTAATTATCTGCTGATGTTGACAACTTAGTTATCAAAAGACGTATACAGAACACGAAAATTAATGTGATTAAGTTAATCAGCCATAGGCTCCACCAAAATTACCTTCATTTGTGAGAAGTGTTAAATTTTATTCCTATAATATTAGTTGCTAAGAATTATTTCCTGCTTCTAACAGGTTTAACGTATGTTTAAATAGACATAGGTATACATGTGCTTATCTAATAATGTATTTTTGTATTGTAAAGGGAAATTTCTGTTGGATATATTATTATTATTATTATTATCTATGAATGGAGACTGTGACTCACATTTTATAAGCAATCCATTAATGTTGATTTGTGGACCGGTCGATAATCAATTGTTATTTACACGGTAATTATTTCCTAAATAGAAGAAGCTACAAATTTTACACTTTTTATTAATAATTTTACAAACGTAAAAATATATAAGATCCCCTTTTCATAGCTTAATTCAATAAAGTCGACAACACTAACACCCATTTTCGTTTGTTTCAGATATCTCTTGTGCAAGAAGCAGACAAGACCAAGATGCGATACGTGTCAAGGTAACAACGGCACATCAATGTCTTTAATGTCAAATAAACGAAATCAATCCTACTGTAACAGAAAAAGCAAGTCGCTGTCTATTAGTAGAAAAACCGATCACACGATTGGACAAGAAACATCCATTACTTTGTTAGGAAACGGTACAGATAACGCGTGCAATAAAATATGAAGTGAGAGAAACACGAACGGAACCTAATTCGCATAAGAATTGTTTGTAAAAAGATATATTTGTGTACAATAAAATAAATGAACTACTTTTATGTGTGATAATTTGTTTTATAATGTGAAAGCGGTTGCTGCTCTTTATTGAAATTGCAACACCAAGAATAGAGGATTAAAAAAGACATGAAATTAATGCATTCATAGATCTTAGATAATTACTTAAAAAGATAGAATTTCAAATGAATGGTGAAACAAATTTTGAAGTAGTAATCTGAACTTCCACCCTTTTCCCTAGTTACGACCTTTATTCATTATTTCATTTGAATAATCATACAAACTACAGATTATTGACCCGTTTTTATAACCTTTCCAAACTTCATGGTGGTTATTAATGACAGAACACCATGTATCTAAAACCACGTTCAGATCAGATGATTCTGATTTTTACTTGAGAAGAGCTCGCAAGGGGGTTACGCCGCATATAATTGATCCAACCAGAAGAAGTGTTTTTAGCCATTAATGAAAGAAGGGGCGGTGATATGAATCTAAACGTTGAACCGTTGTTCAATGCTTTACAGTAAAATTTCTTGAATGCTCACCAATGGAAGCTGTACTTAATAGCATTCCAATCCCTACTTCTCATAAAGAATTTACTTGTTTAATTCACTATCTGTAGACCAACATCACTCCATGGCCTACCACATTCCTCGTTGATGGTTAAGAGGTGTTCATATTAACCTAGAGACAACCCAATCATAAGTTACTAACGGCGTATAGTGATGGGAAATTAACTACTTATATATTACCATCGTACTGTTATGCTAACTCATTAGAAGTTGTATTTCGATCTAGAAACGGTAACTTTAAATTATACTCCCAGTTCTTTGTTCCTACGGATGCTTAAGATCTCATTCTTCATGAGCTAGACCTTTCTTGAAATTACTTTCTCCACACTGTGATGACAGTGATGTTGCAACGACTCATTCGTTGATATGATTACTCTAGTAAGACTTCTCGAAGGTTGAAAATCCGTCCCATTTCGAATGAAATTAATTGCACTAATTCAGCTCTTTCTTGCCTCCTTGGCATAGTTACCCTATAACTTTTTTGGGATGGAATTAAACACTATCAATCGATAGAAAAGAAAAACAAATACCAAATTTGGAAAGTATACAGATTAGGTTTTATGGACTCAAACACATTTGTAGTGAAGAATCCAATATTTCTAAAGCCTATTATCCTAGAACCGTAAATGAATAGTCATTTAAGTTGTATTGCAATACCTTCTTGGTGCTGCAATTTCAATAGACACCAGTATACTTATACACATGTAAATCGTAACGAAAAAATAAAATAAATGTTTTTTTAACTACATTGTAAAAGTTATTGAATTTTCAAAATTTTAAATTTTTACAGCACTGTTAAATAAAATGATTAAAATTATATTGCTTTAAAATTAAGCTAATTCAATTCAGTCCAAACTAAAATTATTGGTTTGTTTAGAATTGAAAGTTTGTAAACTATTAATTAAAGTAATAGGTTGAATACTGTAGGTGTTTAGATCATTTTTACACACCTAGTCAGGTATGTGAAATGCTTTTAAACCATTAGTGATTATTACAAATACATTGCACTTTTTTCTTTCTTTCTTAAGCCAGCTTTTCTTCAGCTATTCATAATGTGGCTGTCGACGAAGACTCCCAACTTTCAACTCATTATTTTAGTAATCTTATTTGTTCCAAACATAAACAAAACATCTCTAAAACAAATCGCAATACGTTTAATACATTAATTAATTGTGCCGTCGACTCTTGAAAAACTTTAATAAATAAATAAAATTAAAATCAAAACACTGGATATAATTTCATAAAATATACTTTTTACGTACACTCCTCTATTATTCTGTGTACCCGAATCACATCCTGTTGTTGACTAACGAGTGTTATAAATTATTATAATGTAACTTTATAATTAAATTTCTTTATAATTTATTACCTTATAAGGGAGAGAGACCAAGATGCGTTACCTAGGATAGGTATTCTTACCCATTTTTGCTTTCTTCTTTATATTATTTTGTGAAAAAATTTATTGCTATGAATTTTCAAATTGTAGTACTCTTTCTTCTTACCTTATTGTAAATTGTATATAAAATTCTTCATTCTATCAATGTGATTTTAAAACTTTTCTAATTGTTTGCCTATATCGGTTATAAACAAATAAAATCATTCATATGCCTATAGCAAATTGCGATGGAGTCCGTGAGATGTTGAAAACAAATTTCTTTTAAGGAAAAATATTAGATAGTCAACGATATTTGATATAACACTCTTACTTAGCTAGTCTATCGGGAATAGTTCCTTTCGTCACTCTTAGTTCTAACAGTTATGTAGATAGTTATTTATAACAGATATATAAGATGTCGTTACAACATTATTGAGTTTTATTTTTACACCTCTGACGATGCTGCAAGGCGACATGTACATAGAGAAGTTTATCTAAAAAATATATTTTTTGAAACTATATCAAGTACTTTAGTTTTAATTATATCTATTGCTATATATTGTTTGTTAAAAATTAAATTAATTAAAACTTTTAATATTTAATCACTAAGGTTGATATATAACCCCTTTCCACATTAACTTTTGTAATTCTGGATACGCATTTCGACAACTAAGTTATCATCAGCAGACAATTGCAAAGTATCGTACCTGGTAAACCACGGCGAAAAACACCTGTACGAAAACAAACTCCGTACGCGATCTATACCGTTGAGAACCAAGATGTACACAGTGTACATCTTGTACATCTTTGCAATTATCTGCTGATGATGACAACTTAGTTGTCGAAATGCGTATACAGAATTACAAAAGTTAATGTGGAAAGGGGTTATATATCAACCTTAGTGATTTAATTAATCAACCACAGGCTCCATCAAATTCAACTTTTAATATTTACTTGAATAAAAGATTATTAGATTGGTATCCGCGAACGAGGTCAAATAATACAAAATTATATAACAAATATTTAAAGTATTCGAAATGCGCCACAAGTAATCTATAAACTTATGCAATTGCACAAGGAACTTCGAAAATAATTTCATCTTAACTGCAGAAGTTACTTTTTTCTCTATAAATGCATACTTTCCTGTTAATTAAACAGATATTATACACATATTCCATAAATGAATTGAAAAATGTGAATATCTTCCTCAATATCCAATAAGATGAGGAATGCCTCAAGGCAGTGTCTTGGGTCGGTTGCTATATATATATATATATATGCAGCAGACCAACCAAAGAAAATATAATAATGGATAGTTAGGGGGCTATCACAGTAATATTCTATTCTAACGCACAACCAGTAATAGCATCCACGACCCTACGAAAACAAATTAAAACTCGAACATAGCCATACAAAATTAAAATCAACGTAACCAAACCTGCCAAGTAAATTTTACATTAAGAAAAGAACACTATCGACACGTACATCTAAAATAAATTAGCCACACATTTCTAATAGAGTTTTAAGTTAAAAGAAATGCATTAATAAATAAGATGAAAATCTAAAAATCCTTTATTGAAATGTTAAATGTTGATATCCAAAATGATAATTAAACCAATATGATTATATGATGATAAATTCTAGAGATATGCTACGAAATTAAATGTAATAATACACACAAGCAAATCTAGGATAATCAGAAATGCAGTCTGGTATATCTCCAATCGAAAAATCCATGCGTATTTGATAATTTAAATAAGTCATCAGAACAAACTGAGATGTTATCTTATTGAACTACTACACTCAGTACTTGAAGATTATGAGGGTGTAAAACTTAAGAGAATTTAGTCAGCAGACTTGGATGAAGGATAAAAATAATTTATTTATTTGAAAGTCTCATCGAACTGCCAAAAAACCAATCGGGTTCTTAAGACATCACATTAACTAAGAGAATTTGTTGTAAGTCAATTTGATAGTAAATATATAGAAAAAAAATGCAGATAACAATGAAAAATCAATCTATTAATGTTATTTTGGATTCCTTCCATCTATTCTTTTCGATAACAAAAAAATTTTCTTTATTTGAATTCTGTTTTAATCTAAAAATTATATTCCGCCGAACTCCAAATTTATAAATGCAAGATTGATAATTTACAACTTACCAAAATGTAGTCATTTTCAAGACTCTTGTTTTTCCTTTAAAAAATTATTATTTTGAATCAAATTGCGATCTTATCGTAATTTGAACGCCACTGTTTCTTGTTCCTCCACGACTCTTCTTCAATGCCCCTTCTATCCATAGCTATGTGGATTCCTTGGTCCCACGACTCATTTGGTCTACCCCTTTTCCTTTTCCTCTTTGGGATTCATTACCAGGCTTGGGTTGGTAATCTATCTTTAGTCATTCGTCTCATATGGCCATACCAGGAGAGCTCTTTTTTCTCTATAATATTTGTAAGTGTTTTTTCTACATTTATCATTTGTTTAATTCTGTCTGTCCTTACGTGATCATGTAATGCAAGCTTCTTCGCCAATAGCTATTGCCTACTGCATTTATTCAGTTTTGCATGTTCCTTTTTATGATCCGTACTTCTGAATCGTATGTAACCGTGCCCCCCACTATTGTTTTGAATGTAATTTTTCGTTCTCTTTTGAATATTTTGGTTACATAATATTGAGCTTAACTGATTCGTACTTGTTCTTTTCTTCTCGCTTTTTGCAATTACATCCCTTTCACCATTTCCATCATTTGTCGAAGTAATTCCAAGATATTTATATTCCATAGTGTTTCTAATTATTCTACCATCAATGTCTAAGTCTTTTCCTGTGCATCTTATTGTCATATATTCAATTCTTTCCATGTTCATTTCTAGACCTCATTTTTTGAATTCCTCCACCAGTTTTCTAATCGTATATGTTACATTTTCAGCATCTTCCTCCAGAACAAACCGGTCGTCAGCAAATAATAAGCTAATATGATTACCTTCCTCAATTCGGACTCCCATTTTACATTTTTTGAACCAATTTTTCAGAGCCGAATTTATACAAATCTTGAAAAGCGTAGGAGACAGATGACACCCTTGCCAGAGACTCTCATTTGTTTGACAGTATTCTGAAAATCCATATCTTGTCTTAATACAGCTGATGTTTCCTTTACAGAAGGTTTTTACCGCGTTGATGTATTGGGGGTGTACGTAAGCAACAGACAATACCCTTGCCTCTGACCCTTATTTCCTTAAAAGTATTCTGAAAATCCCCGTCGTGTCTCAATGCAGCTGATGTTTCCTTTATAGAAGGTTTTTGCCGCGCTGATGTATTGGGGATGTACGTTGTTTTCTTTCAAAGAATCCAAAAGTTTCTTTACTAGGACAGTGTCGTGAGCTTTTCTTAAATCTACAAAAACTAAATGTAACTGGCCCCCATATGCTAATGCTTTCTCCATTAGTTGTTTTATACAAAACAAGTTGTCGATACACAATCTTCCTGATTTGAATCAACTCTGTTCCTCCCAGACTTCATACTGGCTTTCTAATCTATCTCGTAAAATTCTACCGTACAATCTACCTGTGAAAGCTATTGCAATAAATCCTATAATTTTTAAAACTAAAAGAATTATTAATTATTTCCAAAATCCGGAGTTATCGAATGTGCTTTTATTTCGTATATCTTTGGACTTAAATCTACATAACAAATTATAGCACTTTTTACAAGATATTTAATATGAAAAATCAGAGTAGTCGAAAGAATTTAAAATTGTATCTCCGAAAAAAAATGCACAAGAAAATTAAATAAAAAATATTGCTTTGGCCACGGAAGTGTTCAAAAAGCACGATCTAATCTTACAGTAATTTATATACCCTTGAAAAATTTAAAGAGAAAAACA
The DNA here is from genome assembly GCA_031893035.1 of Dermolepida albohirtum. Taxonomy (NCBI): domain Eukaryota; kingdom Metazoa; phylum Arthropoda; class Insecta; order Coleoptera; family Scarabaeidae; genus Dermolepida; species Dermolepida albohirtum. The sequence continues at coordinate 482,374 of JAVIWB010005345.1, read as the reverse complement.
TCACAGCGAAAATACGAAATTACTCTATATTGCACCCTTGATGTAAATTGTGTACCGCTTTAACAAGAAACATACAACTTATTTATCTTATTCCTACTGCCGCATCTTCAAGTTTTCTTTTTAAATTTCTTTTTATTCTCATATATACTCACAAAGTACCTCAATGCTGGATTGGCCACGTACCAGGAGTAGAAATTGCTACGCTGCCGTGACTGGGCGAAATCTCTTAAATTATTGATAATTTTAATTTATTTCTAAAAGCGGTGCTTCACCATAAATTATACGTGGTACTCGTAAAACTTTCAGGGAAACATTAATGAACATTGAATGTGATTTATTTAGAGATTACCCCACACCGAAAGGTAGAAGGGGTCTGGATTATATATGTATATATTATTTAGAGATATGCTTTTAATATTATCTGAAAATTTGCCCACATTAAATCAAGAAAAAGTTATTCTTAAAAGTGCTGCTTTATTTTATATCCTATATCAAGTCAAGGGCTTCTGTTAATATACGCTAAAGGCCCCCGCTTTGGCTTAATTCGATCCTAAAGCAGGTAAGTAGGTATGATTTATTTAAAGACAAATATACGATTAATATTATGTCAAAACTTGGCCACATTAAATTGAGAAAAAGTTATTCTTAAAAACGCTGCTTTATTTTATATCTTATATCAAACCAAGGGCTTCTGCTAATATTCGCTAAAGGCCTAGCACTGGCTTAATTCGATCCTAAAGTAGGTACTACACTTTTAGAGTGTTATCCAGAAGTAAGTTCTAGTTTTGAATTGACCATGACATCACGTTGCATCCTTTTGATTTACCCTATTTTTTTTTCCACCAATCGTCCGTTTAATCTTGTTCATTACAATGTTTCGACATAATTAGTTAATTTTCAGAGTTTAGTTAATAAGGAGGCTCTTGGATTTGTGTGCCGTACATTAGTTAAGGAGCCGATTAATATTTTGGTAAGTTTTTTTCTTTTACCGTCGGTTAAATTTCGTTAGTAATTTAAATGGCCACTAGCCCCTTATCTAAATAGAATCTTACTTATTTTTAAGTGTTAATCGGAATATTTCATTGACTGCTTTTCTGTTAAGAGTCGAACGCTAGATAATTGAAAGAAGTCATCATACTTAGGAAATAACGAATCTATCAGCTATCTCAAATATATTTTCACGTTTTTGTACGAACACTTCCGAATCAACCCAGTTGAAGATTTTAATGAGAAATCCACTTTTACATGAGTAAATTTGAAGGTAATTTTGATGGAGCCCGTGGTTGATTAACTTAATCACTGAAGGTTGCTATATAACCCCTTTTCACATTAATTTTCGATTGTCGTTGTACATTTTGGCTTTCAACGATACAGATCGTGTGCAGAATTTGTTTTCGTACGGATATTTTTGCAGTAGCTTTCCAGGTGCGACACTGTTTAATTATCTGCTGATTATGACATCTTCGTTGTTGAAATACGTCTACAGAACACGGAAATTAATGTGGAAAAGGGTTACATATCAACCTTCAGTGATTATGAGTAAATTTGCCAAACTCAGCATTTGTTGAAATCTATTACTAAAATTATGCCGTCAGATGGAAGAACGAGACATTTATCGGTTAAATCTTTTACTATCTTGCCTTTCAAGAAAAACCTCATTAATCAAACTTGACTTATATTCTGGTGACGATAGCTTTAGCATTTGTTAATCTGGAATAAATTTTGGAATTGTGGTGAAAGTGTACAGTATAACTCCGACTTGAAAAGCCGATATACATATTCTTTGAATTCGAATTATATTATAAATCCGGTTGCCTTGATCCAGAAAACCTAATTGAACTTTGTTTTAGAGCATGGGTAAGGTAGTAAGAGGCTCTATCTTTCGGTTTCCACTTTTTTTGCATAATGGCAAAGCTCCTGTTGAAAATAGGAAATAGGATAACAGATTCCATCAATGATAAAAAGAATCCAAAGAACTGAGCTGTGACTAATTCTCTTGAATGCTTTAAATGTGTCAAGTCACCACAACAGAAAGAAAATGAATAAGAGATGTTAGATGTTATGTAATCTTAGTATCAGAAAACGGTAACTTTTATAATATTTTCTGGCAAAAGTTTAATAATTTTTGACTGGTAATTACAATAGCAGATTATTGGAAGAAGGAATCGAACTCAAGTAACTAACTAATCCATTAATATTTACTTGTCAATTAACTTCAACTTATTTCCATCTTTTTTTACGAAAATTTCCAAAGAGTTGTAGATTTTAATGAAAAATCCTTTCCCTTTTTACCAATCTCAATTGTTATTAGTTGAGATCACATCAGCAACGCAATTACTAAAATTATGTTGCCAGATGGAAGCACGGGACTTTTATCAGTCTTTTACTATCTCATCTTGAAAAAAATATCTCTTAATGTAGAGTCAACTAATTGTTGAAATTGTAGCTAAATAAGCTATACAATAAATTACACGGGTCAACCAATAAATACTTTTTAAAAACTTTTTTCAAAGTTCAACCTGTTGCTTATGTATTTTGGTGTGCTAAATCCAAATTTTCAATCAGTTTTTTTTCTATCACTTACCAATTTTTCACAAACTTTATCTTTCGTTGGGTATGATAGTATTAAAATATATAGTTACGATTTAAAGGTACGTAATTTATTATCAGAGTATAATTGAAAAATTTAACATTTTATTATTACAACTGTAGTGTAAGTTTCAATATGAACAGTTTTTTACTTATTAATCTAAAGTTTTATATTTCCTTAACCTCTTCACGGTAAAAGTTCGAGTGTAGCCTTTCCTTTTATATGATGCTTCTGGAGTTGCTCGTAGAAGGGTCCAACAGCAATCTCCCATCATTTGACATCCCAACGACCCCGATACCGTTTCTACATCTCCTTTATGTCTTGGTGGAAACGCTCCCCTTGTTCCTCACTTACAGCTCCAAGATTGTCAGGGAAAAAATTTAAATGTGAGTGTAAAAAATGCACCTTCACATTTATGTTACATCCAAGCTCTCGAAATGTTTTCAACATCTTTTAAACTATATTTTCGTAATTAGGGTCTTTCTGATTGCCTAAAATCTTCAAAACAGGTATTACTATATGCTTACAATGCATAAATAACGTAAAATAAACATGTGAGGAAACTTTACGTCCTGTGAAATTTTAAAGTTCATTTTCGGATTCAGCACGTCAAAGAACATAAATGGGGGCGAAATTTATAAAAAAAAGTTTTCTCATTGTTGCCCTGTGTTATCTCAACTTAAGCGTTTATATTTAAAATGTGGAAAACCACATGTAACGGCTCGCAAGAACCCAGAGTGTGCCTTTAAACTCCAGAGATGTCGAAAAGCCACATTCTTGGAATTCCGATGATGTTAGTTTGAACTTTGTTTTAGTGCATGGGTAAGGTGACTAGAAGCTTTGTCTTTCAGTTTTCATTTTTGGTTTGCCATTCCAAGGTCTTCTGCAGCCAAAGACGTCTCGCACTGTTGTAGATCCTTCCTGTTAGATAAAACTTGAAAAGTTTGGTAATAGAACTAAAGATAATTCTTCTGTAGTAACATTGACTGATGGTAAAACCTGTATGAGTCCTGGCACATTTTGGCACGAATTAGGCTTCCTAGAAATTCACTAATTACGACAACCTAACTGTACCAAAACATTCTAATGAACAAGCTTTGTTTCCACATCGTAGCAATGTTCAAAGTGATAAGTTTTTGATAACTAAATGACAAAAACACAACTTGTAGTTTCATCAATTTTTGTTGTTGTAAATATAGCTACGTAATAACACTACTATGGAATAAACATCAAAAATAAACATGTCTTATGTAAAGTAATTATACTAAAGTCGACTAATTCTAAATAGAAAATTAATTCAACGGAACCTTAATAAATGTCTACATAAGAAATCTTGGGTTGAATTTCTTCTATATTTCAAAAGCAGGGGCGCATGAAAGGATTTAGAATCTCCTATCTTTACCGAACAAAGAAGTTCATATCTACTGACGCATCACTCTATGGATATGGTCGATTTTCCAATTTATTCATAATACGTTCGAAATCTCAAAGATGCTTTTATGAGATAATAAATCATGCAGGCAACATGTGTTTTATTCAAGAGCTTTTATAAATGTATATCCAATATAAAATGAAAATATAAATGAAGCAAAATTGATTTATTTAAAATTTTCTCTATTCAAAAGTTTATTAAATAATATAATAAAATAAAGTTATTAAATGATAATAAAACAATAATATAACTTCAAAATAATGACCAGAGACCTCTATCTTACAAACATGTAATTGTCCAAAAGAGGAAAATGTAGTGTCAATGTGCCACGATGGGTACATTACACGATGAGCGTATTAAGCGATTAAGTGTGGTCCACTAAACGTTTTATGCTAAATTTAAAGTATTTTGTCCATATACGCATCGTAACAACGCAGTTACACATTTGGCGGGATGGGCGCAATTGCAATTACATGCTGAAACTGTGCCCAGGCCCTACTGTTACCATGTCGTGTTACAGTAGTACTAATCTAATGCGAATGTGTAAAAAGCATTATTCGAAGATTTAGAAAACATGAATTTATTGCGATTATAGCCAAGCACAGTACTCGTCTACTTAAAGCTATGTCTATACATTTCAAATTAAAAAGTCGAAACATCTATTCAAGAAAAGCTTGGTAAACAATCAACAACGTTTAATAAATACGTTATAAATTACAGGGAAAATAAGTATTATAATGCGATTTATCTTCTTATAGTTAAAGTACTTTTGAAACAAATCATCTTCTTTTTAATCTTCCCCATAAATAATAAGTTACAGAAACCAAACGGTATGAGTTGAATTAGCATTTTTTTCTCAAAATCTAATTTTTCATAGGCATTCCTATTTAACGAAAAAAATCAGTGATAGATAACAAATGTATCGTTACGGTTTCCAAAAAATATTTCCATTTTCGATGTACAATTTTGAAATAACTTGTTTATTAAAGGGGAATACACAACACTTATTGTGAATATCCAGTCCAAAACATTTAGAGGAATACATCAGTCTATCGACAACTATGTTGTATGTTCGTTGCATATATTAATAATAAAATGTAATTTCTTGTAATTCCTATATAAACATGTGAAAATATAAAATAAGTTATTTGTTAGCATAAGTTTTAACTATTGAATCAAATAAAAGTGGAACAAAGAACCGCTTAAATAAATAAATTAGAAAATACGTAATTGGTGTTAAAAAATTCCAAGAAATTTAATATTACCCAATAAAGATCCAAAAAATAAATTAAATTTATGATTCCCATGGTAATTAAAAAAGAAGCAAAGAGCTAAAACCACATATTAATCTTATATAAATGAAATACTATACCTAATGCCTGATTTATATAATCTCTCACTATTCTCCAACACTATCGTAATTACGAGGTTTGTTCAAAAGGAAAGGTGAATTTTGAATTTTCGCGCGCTGTATACATTCGATTATCGAAATTTTTTTTTGCTATATTGGTACACATGTATTAGTCATATGTTGGCATTATCAGCCAATTTGGATTAGTAGTTTGTTGTTGACAACTGAAAAGCTTAGTCACGTTTGTGTGTGTTCTTCGATTTTTGACTTTTGAAAAAAATGGATCAAAGAATATGTATTAAATTTTGTGTTAAAAATGGAATAAAGTGCTCCAAGGCACTTGAAATGTTGACTGTGGCATTCGGCGAGTCCACTTTGTCTCAAAAAAGTGTTTATAAGTGGTACAAGCACTTTACAGAAGGCCGAGAAAATGCACCCCACGTTCGATCAAATGTGAAGGTTTTGCTCACTATTTTCTTCGATTACAATGGCGTGGTGCATCATGAGTTCTTGCCAACAGGTCTTACGGTTAATAAGGAATACTACAAGGAAGTTATGCAACGTTTGCGTGAAGCAATACCGCTCAAGCGATCGGAATTTTGGAAAAGAAAATCATGGATTCTACAATACGATAATGCACCAGCTCACACATCAATGCTTCTTCATGGTTTTTTGGCCAAAAACAACTCCCTAATCATGCCTCAACCACCCTATTCACCAGATTTGGCTCCCTGCGACTTTTTCCTATTTCCAAAACTGAAGAGACTAATGAAAGGAAAACGTTTTGTCACAATTGATGAGATAAAGTCAGAATCGAAGAACGAGCTGATGGCCATACCGAAAAGCGCATTTCTGAAGTGCTTCGAGGATTGGAAGAAGCGCTGGCATAAGTGCATTATATCTGACGGGGATTACTTTGAAGGGGACAAAATGGATATTGACGAATAAATAAATACTTTTCAAAAAAATTCAAAATCACCTTTCCTTTTGAACAAACCTCGTATATGCTATATTAAAACTAGACCGATCCACATATATATGTATGTATGAACATGAGACTGTGCACCGACCCTGTTGTGCCCATATTGTATCACAGTAGTACCAATGAGAATATGTAAAAAGCGTTATGGAGATTTACGAAATGTGAATTAGTTGCGATTATAACTGATCACAGTACTTATTTGTGTCAAATCATTTTTTACGTTTCAAATAAAAAACTTAAAACTTCTATTCGAAAGAAAACAGTAAACTATTTAAATGAATTAAGTTTAATGTTATTTTGAGTTTACACTTGACTCAAACTAGGTTAACAACTAATAAATTTGCGTTATATATTTATAACTTATTTTACGAATATAAAAGAATAAGTTTGTTGGGAGTACTTCCCTTTTACTTGATTCAATATGAAAATCAAACAAAAAAACGTACAAATAAAAATTTGTTTATTTTTATGTACATAGGTAATTGTTAAATATGATGTATGTACATAAATTATAAGTATTTAATGTTAGATTACCGTTTTCAATTTTGATTAAAGTATTAAGAACTGATACTCATATTCATGACTATATCTATGTTATAAATAAGCATATGATGAACGTACATGCAATTGTAATGTCAATTTTCTATAATATTCTATAAATAAGTCAATACCTGAAAATCTGTTTATTCTATTTACTTCTTTAACAAGTTTTAATGAACATAGAAGATTGCGAATTTATTCGATTTTTCGTTTTTTAAATGTCACAACCGCATAAAGAGGTAACATACTATTGGTAAAGCAAAATTATTTCTACATTTTTCTTTGTTCTTGTACTGTACAAACTGATACATTTCCTCAGCTCACTTTATTTCACTAAAGTTACGATTTCACGAGGCGTGTTAATCCTAAAAAGTTCTTTATAAATCGTTACACTAGCCAAAGTTGGGATAATTAAACATCGTATACGTAAAATATGGGTTTGGATGTATAAAAGAAAATCGCCCCCGGGTGGACTCGAACCACCAACCTTTCGGTTAACAGCCGAACGCGCTAACCCATTGCGCCACGGAGGCCATGGTTGTATTTTAGTTATTTCACTTGACGCATTTTCTCGTAGATACATTAATAATTCGTAAACTAATAAAGTATGTCAAATATACTTTGGATATACAGAGTGAGGCACTTAAACTTCCTTTTTTGAAAGCTAGTAAGAAAGAAGTATTATTGACAGACAAAATTTACTGGTAAAGAAACATATTTTAAAGTATTGAATTATGAAATTTTAAACAAAATATCTTCAAGATGGTGGTCTCCGTTTTCGATGCCCTGATACAACCGATTTTTGGGCTATTTTCTGCCAAATAAAATTTCAAACATTTCTTAGTTACATTTACGTCTGTTAGGGTATTATCTATAAGGGTGATGATTCAACGACGTTACCACAGGAGTCAGAAACACGAAGGAGATTCTTTCTCCGGACTCAACTGCTTGAGATGGACTAGCGAGGGCAACGATTAAAAGCTTATGCTAGAGAGTTTTCCACCGCCGTGTAAGCATTTGTATCTGCTCGGATAATGATCTGCAGAACTACTAGGAATTTAGATAGGTCTCCTCTTCACCTGTAAGGTACCAATGGTTTCTATTAAACTGGAAGCATATATGTAGATAGCTCATTTTGCAAACGATGGCCCTAATTGAGCATATATATCAATCACACTGTAATTGGTGACTGTTCTCACAGAGGTGTGACCACAAAGTATCGACAAAGACACTAGTTTCAGCGTATCTTGTTTCAATCATTTCTATCATATCTAAAACTCAATGTAAATGTAAATAAGACTAAAACTAATTTATGTACAATTTTTATCCCTTTATATTATTTATAAAATTACTTGTGATGTTGTCTATAAGCTGTAATTATAATTCCTAATTCATCTAGCTTACTTTCACTATATTTATGTACTGTTACGTTCTCTGGAGGTTTCGTGTGAATAAAACACTTTATAATGCTTTAAAATCTAACAAAGTATAATTTATTTATTAAAAAACACTTAACTAATAAATTAACTCGAAAAACTAGTAACTATAAACAATCGAACCCTCTATTAATTTGTTTTTACTGCACTGTACTTGTTCCTATAGACTACATATATCTCGCCCTGCTACTTTATACCATCATCAAACAATCACCAACAACATATATCTGCTGCGAATTCATATGTAAATATATTCCAAAATCTGAACATTAGCTTACAATAGAAAATATGGGACAAAAAATATGAAAATATGTGTTTAGTATTTTGTGGGAGTTCGTCCAGAATGCTTAACAAGTACTGATGTGAAATGATGAATGAGCAGTGTTTCTCAAAGTGCGTTCCACAGAAGTTACTTTGAGAAACGCTGCTCTCCAATTAGATTACGCGTCAATCAATTTTTATTGAATAAAAAATATTTATTTAGCAAAATGATAGCTTAACAGTTATTTTAGCTTAGAAACATATTCACAACAACACAACTTATTTCTGGGAAGTTGCAGATTTTGTGTGGAGTCATACTATCACTATAAGTATTCTGAAATCGGGTTGCTGATTATATTTGACACAATTTAGCGATAAATTACATTTAAGCGATATGTTTATCTATCCATTGAAAGGTTATTTCTAAAATAAATACCACAAATTGATCTTACTATTTGCATAGTACTTTATTAGCGATATACTACTTGTAAAACTTACCCAGTGTATAACATTTTAATTAGGATGAAATTAGAGAAGTTAGGAAAGGGTGGTCCTATGTTAACGAACGAGTATGTCGAAATAGTCAAGTAACCCTACCTAAAACAGAAGAGCTCTCATCCACCTTCCTTTTTAATTATTTACTTTGTATATATAATAAGGTAAAAGGAAATTTGTAAATGTATAATGTCTCCAGCTACTGATGTATACATATATACACTATCGCTCATAAGTATTTGGTCACTCGTATTTAACCCGCAAATTGTAACAGAAATCAAAATTGAAATACTAATATCTTTTGATTATATACATATATGAAAAATATATATTTTTACGTCTAAAATAAATTATTGTATTTATTTATCCAAATTTTAGACTCATCTATATGCCCTCCTTTATTTCTAATCACAGCAGCACACAATCGAGGCATTCTTTTGATTAATTTTCCTAATGTCTCAGGTTTCATTTTACTCCATGCGCCTTGCATCTTCTTCCACATATTAACAGCAGATGTGGGGGTCAATTTTCTCACCTCTCGGTCAAGTTCTTCCCACAGCAACTCGATGGGATATAAATTGGGACTCTGGTTAGGCCACGCCATAACTTTCATGGTTCCATTCTTTCCGTTTAGGCATTTCTAGCCGATTGAACTTCTTCGAAACACACGATATTATCACTGTTAGCACCTCAGGAAAACTAACTGAAATTTTGCCAAAATACCCAAGTATAAATACTTAATAGTTTAGAATAACCCACTACCTTAAAATAAAATCATAACAATCGAAAATTTCCAAGAACTGAGAGATCTAATCCCTTAAGTGCAATTATTCTACCTGGAGTTTTGTTAGGGTATTATCAATCATTGAGAATAATAGGGTAATCGCATAATTATTGTTGAATAAGCTTTTATAGATTTTAATGTTGACTATGAAACTATTTCTTACTACAGAAATAAATTTTATAATTACAACTTTTCCATAGAAACTGTAATGAAACAAGGGTGACCAAATACTTATGAGCGATAGTGTATATGCAAACACTGTTTCATTCCAAACGTTCTAACCCTGAACAATTCTTAATTTTACGGTCAATTCGGATATTCAGTATTGAACTTGTGAACTTTGATCTTTAATTTTTATATTATACGTCTCCATCTCAACAAATTCGAATTTGAAATTTAAAACAGTATTGCTACGTTTCCGTATGTACATAATTTAAACGACCTCTTTTCGTTCATACGCAAAAATAAAATTATTTAGTTTCTTGCAAAGTACAACAATAATTTATTCATAATCAGAGACACCGGATTTCTACCTCCCGTGAATACAAGAGGTAAGTGTTTTAGAGTGTCTTATAAATAGCGCATTGTAGCATTGAATCGGCGTGTGTATAAATACGCGCGTTTGTATACCGGTCTAGTTTTATCGTGCGAAAGTGAACGTATTTAATAGGAGTAATAGGTCCGTTGAGGTGACAATGCGCCAATCTATTTATAAATTATAACTTTTTAGCCAATTTATTTTTAAATTTTAACTTTTAAACAGGTGCTTATTTTTACATTATTTTATTTGAACACCTATGAAGCGAAAAAGGTGAAAGCTTCTCAGACTGTGTAGTGTGCGTTTTGGCTTTCGGCGGTACGGTTCGTGTGCGGAATTTACTTTCGTACAGGTATTTTGCCGTAGTTTTCCAGATGCGATACTGTTTAATTATCTGCTGATGATGACAACTTAGTTGTCTAAATACGTATACAGAATACGAAATTTAATGTGGAAATGGGTTATACATCAACTTTCAGTGATTAAAAGCCCAGTGTTACTATTAATTTATAACCATTTTCAAAAATCGAGCAGAACATTTTACACAATTTTAACCCATCTTTGTACATAAATTAAACACATTTCCTAACTTTTCTATTTATGTGATTATAGCTGTATTTTTAAACTATTATATATGTCGCATGTAATTGTCAAAAAATGCAACGCATTTAGAATCTACTGTGAAAAATATATTTTAGTATATTTAGTAATGTATTAAGAAAGTACGTGTATTTTTGCTATTTTAAAGGAATCACTTGCTTACTAAAGATTTTGTACATATTTCGAACTTAGTAACAACAATATTAAATGTTCGAATTAAGATATTTTATTAACTTTAAGCAACCAAGTAAGCTATTGTAAAGTCCGTAATAAGTGGCAGTGATTCACAATTAAAATATTATTTTTATAAAGTGATAATAGTATTTTCTTTCCATGTACTTGATAATTTATTTAATAAAGCTCTTCTGCATTTATTAAATTGTTTTATTTTAATAACCGTTCGATATATGGTATCTGAAAAGCACCCCTAGATATGGGGGGGCGAGAAACAATAAAGTAAGAAAAGTTCAACAAAATTTATTACGAGATAAAAAAAATTTAATTAAATTCATAGTACAGAAATGCTAATCAATGCCCATCAATAAATTCATTTGTTGATAGACACAAAAGGATAGTCTGATTCTCCGATTTTAGTATATAATGTATTTTCTTAATTTCAACGAATAACCTTCAATTAAAAAGCGTATGAATATTGCGCTGCACGTCCAGAGCGTAGATATGAAAAGCTCCTCAAACGTTCTCGATTCTCAGCTACGATTTGCTCGCTGACTGAAACTAACCTATCGGCAAAGAATGTGTAGACTTCTGTACGGCTTGCTATACATTGTATGTAATGTCTCAGTTACACACTTCGAAAAAATAATCATTGTCAGACGCAGTGAATTAATTTAGATTTACCGGATTTAATTTACGATGACTCAAAAATCAAATGCGTAGGTTACGATACATTTTCAATGAAATGAAAAGTCACAGTAAACGATACGAAGCACGATTGTAAAAAAAGCTAGCATACGATCGAATGAAGTGTTTCTATTCGATGTTTGTGCAACACTAATTTATAATTCCACCGTTTTCTTTATTAAGTAACGAATCATTTGTCTCAATCTGGAATAAATATGTTGTACCTGTAGATGTATATTCCCTAGTCGGAAAACGTTATAAGATTTTATACCATCTGCTCGTGAACCTATTGAAAATAAAGTTAAATCAGAATTAAAAAATAAGAAATTGTAGTTTTGTGTAGATGAAATAACAGATCATAAAAAAAATTCTGTTACTAATGTTATGATACATACAGTGGAATCACATCAACTGCCAACTTCAACCTTACTAGCTTCCATACGTGTACAACAATGTACTGCCAAAGTAATATCAAAGGTGGTGTTAAATATATTAAAAGAATTTCAAGAAGTCAACTCTTAATGTTCATGACTGACACCGCTGCAATTATGCGTTCTGTAGGCTAATTTCTTAAACAAGTTTATGGGAGCTTCTTATAGGTTACGTACAAAATCCATGCTTTACATCTTATAGCAAAATCTATTCGTAGATATTATCCAGTGGTAGAGACATCAATTGCAAGTACCAAGACATCACCATTACACCCTATTCTTACACGCTGTGTGACTAGTTATAGGCAGCTTTTAAGCGTTTATATACCGGATGTCCCATGATATGATTACCGCAGTTCAAGGAAACGTTACTGAATCAATTTCAAGTTAAAAGGTTTAATGAACATATGCCCAAAACTATATCGTAACTGAACCACAACCATTTATATTGGGTTGGCAACTAAGTACTTTCGGTTTTGTAGTGTAAAATAAAAGACTTTTTTTTTTAAACAAAGAATAGTTTTTAATCAATTATATATTTTCCATTTTACTCAACGACCTTTTGCCATCTCTCATTCAGCTGCATGATTCCGCGCTCATAAAATTTCTTGTCCTTATCAGCAAAAAACTGAACCAGGTGCGAGTGAAGGTCATCGTCATTTGTGAAAGTTTTACCATTCAAAGAATTCTGCAAACTTCGAAATAAATGGTAATCAGATGGTGCTAGATCAGGGCTGTATGGAGGATGTGGCATCACTTCCCAGCCAAGCTCCAATAGTTTCCCACGAGTTGCCAAAGATGTGTGAAGCCTTGCATTATTTTGGTGGAAAACTACACCTGGCCGTTTATCTTTGATTGCTTCATCCAGTTTTATTAATTGTTGACAGTAAACATCAGAATTGATCGTTTAGTTCCTTGGAATCAGCAAAAAGCACAACACCTTTGTAATCCCACCAAACTGACAGCATGAACTTTTTTGGATGCAATTCAGCTTTCGATGTGGTTTGAGCTGGTTTATCGTGTTTGCTTCATGATCGTTTTCGAACTATGTTACCGTACAGAACCCATTTTTCATCAGCAGTGATGATTCTTTTTAAGAAAGGGTCGGTTTCATTTCGTCTAAGGTGCATATCGCAAAAGTTGATTCTTTGTGTTAAATGAATTTCTTTCAATTCGTGAGGTATCCAAATATCAAGCTTCTTAACCAGCCCAAGACATTTTAAATGTTTTTCAATTGTTGTGTGCGATGCATGTAGCCTCTCCGCAACCTCTCGAACAGTTATATGACGATCCTCTTCAATTATGACTTTGATTTGGTCATCATCAACTTCAGTATGCCGACCAGAACGTTGCTCATCTTTGAGGGAAAAATCTCCAGAACGGAATTTTTTATACCAATTCTGATACGTGCGCTCTGTTAAGCAATTAGCATCATAAACTTCACATATCTTTTTGTGAGCCGCAGCAACTTTCTTTCCTTTACGGAAATAAAATAGTAAAATATGTCGAAAATGTTCGTTTCTGCACTCCATTTAAAATTAACCCACAACTAATAGCTTTAATAAAAATCACGCACTACTTGCTTCTGAAGTTACGTCAATGTGACTAGTATCATGCGACAAACGGTAAGGTACAGCACTAACATACGTTATACAAAAAATAAAGCTACGCTCTCTATCAGTAAAAACCGAAAGTACTTAGTTGCCAACCCAATAGTTTTAGATGACACTACTAATATTAGTAAAAAAGAAATTCATTGAAAATCATTTAAAAATAAATCTCTTTAATGAGTTGGTTGTTCAAAATGTCCTCTCGGTTACTGTATACACAGTCTATCTCTTCTTAAAATTGAAGAGGCAGCTCTGCCAACAGTTTCAGAACCAGCAAGAATAGTTTCTGCAGCATCTCTTTCAAGTAGTTCAGCATAAATGAAATTTTTCAGCATTCATCATAAAAAATAATCTAAGGACTTAAGTCTGGTGACTTTTAACACAAAGCAACTACTGAACCTCCTCCATCCGGGTTCGTATAATTTCCTCTTCCAATCTACCTGTTCAAATAATTCTCATGCAGCCTACGTCTGTCTAAGTCTATTAACTATTCTTCGGACACAGTGGAAGGTTGAGCGTCAAACATATTAAGTATTGCTTCTTCTTGCGCAAGTTCTTGTTGCACGAAACGTTCAGAAGCAGCTGCATGAAACTTGTTTTTATGTGTGCTGAAAATCCCGAAAGTGTCATCTATATACCTAATCCAAACTCTTAGGAAATATTTACCGTTTTGTTTAAATTCAACTTCAAGACTACTCACGAATAAATCAGCTATAAATAGAAAAAAACAATTGCCCATTGCTGTTCCTTATTTCTCATAGAATTTACCTTCGAATTGGAAACTATTTTGAGACATACAAAGGGAAAATTCATTAACTGTTGATTATAAACGTCCTGTAAAAATCTCTTTGTGTACATGCAAACTTTGGTAGGTTTTATCAGTACATCGTTAACATATTCACAGATGTATGTATTTACTAGAATTTCAACATGCGATTATTTAACTTTTCTTAAAATTTCTCCTTTTATTAGCGAATTTACAGCACCTAAAATATATGTATATATATATATATATATTGAATTCTCGTATGTATATAAGGAGTATATATATTCAAGTCTATATACATAGTACATATAGGTCTATGTATGTGTGCAGATGTGTATATTGGGGAGTTTATGGTTACGTTTTCTTATTTTTTTTGTGTAGTTCTTTTAGTGTTGTTTTACTACACATAATAAAAGTTTTGGATATTTACAAATTAATATCTGTTTCTTGGGTTCCCGTTGATCATTCGCACGAAACTAAAGTTTCGCCAAATCTAGTTATTCAGAGTATACATACATAATCATAGATACTACGATGAGTGGGTGTACGTTATTATATTAGCATTAAAGGTCTATTTACAAGTATAATGCGTTTTTATTTATCACGAAACATATGTTCGGAGGATTATTTCAATTACACAGCATATGGCATGATTGTAAACGTCTTTGCACAGTATCGACCAATATTTGATATCTTACTAATTGATTATATGCGAACACTGCTAACAGCGAACCATAACAGGCTGTTCTGCTAAGACAGATTAAAAACTTTGTTTTCTAAATCGAAAAAAACTATCTAGCTGGTGAAAAGTTTGCTTCAAGTTTATTTTGAAAACCTCGGACAATTTTCTATGCGGCAGGGATAAAACAAGTCGTGAGCAGAAGCTGAAGACAAGAACAGAGATGCCAAATATTTTGTGTCTCTCTGAAAAATATAACTGACTTTGAACAGCCATTTAAAAAAAATTAATTGTAGGTGGAAGGTGTTTAATATATTGAATTATTTTACGATATCTATAAGAGCCTAGTTTGTTTAAAAATTTGAATTTTCATGACACTGCTATGGTATATACTCCAAAATAAATGATACATTCAAATCAACACCATGTACTTTTATCCTATTCAAATGAAAATAACACATCTTAAATAAAATCCCCATGAATCAAATAATTAAGAAAAAAATTATGATTTTTAAGTATTAATACAATAGTAATTGAATGGAAGTATACGCTTTTACGATATTTAAGTGCATAATTCTAATTTTTACTACTTTTTACATCGCCTATACTTTAATTAAGTTGTTGAAAAAAATATTTTCTACTCTCTGATGAGATTGGAACTCAAAATCTCATATTTACATTACATATGTCTTAACCACTCGACCACAGAGGACGATGATATTCTAATCTACAAACATAACATAAATTGCGTTTTGGAAGCAGATATCGAATGAATTTAATAGCATGTAATTATGCACTTTTACGATGCGAAACTGAAATTCTTTTTAAATTCCTGTAACGTATATACAATGTACAAAGTAGTTAAAATGTTTATTTTTCGGTAGATGGCGTTTCCGTTTCGGGCTTGCTATTTCTGTTTAACTATACCCGTCCCTCCCAATTACTCGTTTTACGTGTCGCCTTTTTTCCTCCAAATGTTCGGCGTCGCTGATCGTTCTTGTACTATGCATTAGCTTTTTAATAACAGTTATCTTCTGTTTATAATGCTGATAGGACGTGGTATGCAGGTATTCATCAGTATGCATTTACTTCCAGTACACTCTATGTTTTTGACTCCGTATTTCTGCTATACTATTGCATCTAAGAACGGTAGTTTTCCTTCTTCTATATCCATTGCGAAATTTATGGAAGTGTGTTATATCTGTTGATAAGATGGAAGAATACATATAGTTTTTCTGTTTCACGTGGCCAAGTTCACCAGTTGCTATCTTCGAACTCCTCCAATAAGCTAGATATTGTTGGTCATAGTGAATTCCCCATTCTGTGACGTTCTTCTGCTCATAGAATTTATCATCCCGTAGAAAACACATATTTTACAAGCATAACAAGGTTGTGTTGTTCGTTAGTTCTACGAAGTGTTGCCAGTTTGTTACGCAATATCGTCTTTCTTGCATACGATTTTGATGATATCTGATGATAAGGTCGTAGGACGGTGATTCGATGTTGCTCACGATGGAAGATGGGGGTTATTCCCCTTTATGTATCTTAGGAAATCAGTCCATATAATTTTGGTAGTCGACGGGCTCTAAACATATCAAAAAAAAAAACCTCTATTTCCAATTCAGGGATACTTCTAAAATTAGATTATTTCTGATGAAACAGATTTTCTGATAAATCTGGTACGTAGACTTCCACGGTAGTGGTCTATACTATCTGCTTCTGGGCTTCCGGGCTGGAACCGCGTCACTGGTATAACTGCCGACGTTTCGTACCCACTCGTATGGGACATCTTCAGGGCTCAATTACTGCTACTATCTGTCGCACAGAAACTGTTTCAGAGTTTCACAGTTTCAGTGCGACAGACAGTAGAAGTAGTTGAGCCCTGAAGGGATCCCATACGAATGGGTACAACCCGGAAGCCCAGAAGCAGACCGATTTTCTGATCTTTCGAACTTACCTAATTTGACTTGCACACCATATTATACTTAACAAAGAAGTTTACTTTTTGAGACAAGCACTGATAACATTTTGTCATCAATTTTAGTAACTAACTTTAGCGTCCACAAAATATAGTTTAGAATCTGTTCAACCACTTTTGAATACAAAATTAATTCAATCTGTATATTCGCCTGACATACATATTTCCGAATTTTAAGATAAGCAGAAATTTTTCTTTTCAAGACATTTTAACATTGTATTAATGATTACGATGAATTATTACGTTATTTTTATGTATAGGACTTTGTAATCCGAGAAGAACAAGAAAACAGCCCGTGGCGACGCGACGGAATTTGTATTAGAGTTCAGATAAAAGTTGTTTTTGTTTAGTCTCGAAGGGGCTGAAAATAGTACTGCAGTGTATTGTATGTTCAACTTCAGACAGGATTATCCCTCTATTTTTTGAACAATGACCTTTTCCATGTCAAAATAGCCACTAGCCTCCCTTCGGACTTAAATATAAACTCTCTAAGGTAATCTTTGACAAACTACCTAAATATATTAAATTAATTGTACCATATAGTATTTGGAATATTTTAAATAATTGGAAAAGCTTTAAATGACAATTTGTGTATAAAAGTACGTGTACTTATTATATGTAAAGTGTAAACTTCATGCTATAAGATTTAAATTTTATATATTTTTATATATTTATGCTACTGATGATGACAACTTAGTTGTCGAAATACGTATCCAGAATATATTAATGTAGAAAAGGGTTATATAGCAACCTTCAGTGATTAAGTTAATCAACCACAGTATCCATCAAAATCACCTAAAATGGATTGCTAAGTTTAATGAAACAGAAAGTATATGAAACGCATACGTGGGTCCAGTAAGAACTGTGTGTACCGCAAAGAATGTTGAAAGGGTAAGGTAAACTGTAACGAGAAGTCCTAATCATCGAAGTTGAATTTGATGGAGCCCGTGGTTGATTAACTTAATCACTAAGGTTGATATATAACCCCTTTTCACATAAACTTTTGTAATTCTGTATACCCATTTCGACAACTAAGTTGTCATCATCAGCAGTTAATTGCAAAGTGTCGCACCTGGTAAACCACGGCGAAAAATACCTGTACGAAAACAAACTTCGTACGCGATCCGCACCGTTGAGAACCAAAATGTACACCTAATCATTGAGCAAAGCGTCAAGCAGAAGTACTGAAAATCTCAGAAAGAAGTCTTTACTAAATTTTTCAAAATTCAAATTGTGCACAAAATTCTACCACTAGGTACCGTTAGGAGGCAATTTTATACACAATTTAATGTGTAAAATAATAATAATAATCTCTTAATATCTAATGAATCACATTTTTACCTATCAGTGCACATTCACAAACAAAATTACCGATACTGGTCTGACAAACAGTTACTGCAATTTCCAGCCGATATCTGGATCTGAATTGCAACGACTTGGAATAGAAAATAGCAAGTATGGTTCCAATAAAATGGAGCTACGAGCTATGTTGCACGAAATTGGATGACCACACCAGAGCTCATGTTTCCTGAACAGTTCGTTTCATGGTTTGGTGATGTTAATTATCCATCGAAGTCACCAGACAATTCCTGATTTTTTCCTATGTGGATATTCAAAATATAAGGTGTATGTATACAAACCCCGCACACCACAAGATTTAACGGACAATATTGTCCAAGAAATTAATTTGACAGACCAAGCTATGTTACAGAGAGTTATGCAGAATTATTGAACACGTCTTCAGGAACGTCTACAAAACGATGGTAATCTTTCGAAAAATGTTATTTTAAAAAAATAAAAGTGCACTACATATACAACAGTTAAATGCTTTTCTAGATTTTATATTTTTTATTATTAAGCCTACCACAGTACCTTAAAAACAGTCAATACTCACTGTGCCACCTGTATATACGATGTGAAAAAATATAATTTTTAGGAATTTGTTCCTACGTCTTTTCTTTTCTTTATAAGAAGGAAGACATCACAAAATCATTTTTGGAAAGCTCTTTTAATATTTAACGACTTTCAACAATAATTATCTTCAAGCAGGCACTTTTGTTTGATAATAAATTCAATTCACTACAGTAACACAATACATTAATGTAGTTCAACACATTAATAACGTACGTATACATGCCATTAGTCTAGCAATCGCACATAGCAAATATAAGAACAAATAAATGGATGAGCAATCTAACTCACTCGCCTACTTCGTGCGAAGTTTTATTGTCTGGGAATTGCACAACAACAGGTCCCATTTATCGCACCATTAAATATTAACTACAACCAGAAACGGAAAATACTAATTTTCGGCTTGAGAGCCAAATTTTGAAGTCGATACTTATTTTAGCAAATACACTCAACACACATTCGGTGCTCCTCACGAAACGCTGTAATATGCAAATTAATCTTTACAAGTAAACCGAACATTCGGCAGAGAGAGGAATAGCTAATAAACCTTGAAATTAAGATAAGCGCGGAATTCCGATGGAGTTCATTTCTTAGCCGAAATTAACTTTATGCAATATTTACTGAACTGAATTATTTTTTCCGGCATCTTGAGAGAATGTAAATGAAATGGAACGACATTTCAAGTAATGCCAATAACGTCTGTAAATTCCCGAAATTTTCAAATGAAATCCCTTAGAAATTAAATCAGTATAAATTTAAAATTTCTGTATGCAAATGATGTGATAGTAGTAGCATCAAATAAAAATGAACCAAAAAGAAATTGGGTTGTCCAAAAAGGATTTTTATAAGTCATGTATTAATACAAAAAAACAAGATCAAAATTATATATTGTCCGTTTTATTCGATAACCTTTTACAATCTTTTAACGAGTTTCAATATTCCTACTTCACAAAAATTCCCATCTCTATCTGGAAAAACAATATACTATATCTACCATCTACCTTTCGGTATAGGGGTTAATATTACAATATACATTATGTCTAATGTACAAAGTCTCTCCACAACTTCCTATCCTTAGCTATCTCTCTTGCATCAGACATTGATTGTCCTCTTCTGTGTATGGCCTTAGTTATTTTCCCTGGTTTCTTTTGGTCTTCCTGGTCCTCGATTTCTTTTTATTCTAGCTTCAAAAATCCTCCTTGCTGGTATCTTATCTTCCATACGTTGTAAATGGCCCCACCAGTTCAGTTGCTTTTCATCATTATATTCCATTATAGAACCTATATGTAACTCCTCTCTTACGTCTGTGTTTGTTTTTCTATCTTTCCGTGTTAACCCTTTACTGCCTCTGAGGTATTTTATTTCTAATTTCTCTTCAAGCTATTCGCGAGTACCCATGTTTCACTTCCGTAAGTAAGAACTGGCCTGTAGATCGTTTTGTAAATAGTCATCTTGGTTTTCGTGCTAACTTCTTTCTTCCAAATTACAGTGGTTCTCAATTTAGATGCTTTGTCAATTCTCTCTGTTATGTCCATGTCTTGATTACCATTTCTATCGATTGTTACCCCCAGATACTTAGGTTGTGAAACCTGCTCTATTCTTTTGTTTTCAATATATATGTTTAGTACTCTCGTTTTCTGTGTGTTTATTTTCATTCCATAGTCCTTCAATGAGTTGTTCCGTATATCAAGATTGTTTTGAAGGCTTTGTTCACTATTTGCACTCCTGCCTGTCTTATCCGTCTATAGTTACAAAATTTCCTGAGATTCTGTTATTACTAATTACATAGTTTAGATTTTCTGCGTACATACTTTTTATGGCTTTGATTAATCTGTCGTCCACTCTTCTTCTCTTGAGGATTTTCCATACTATTTTCCTAGGGACACGATCAAACGATTTCCCTATGTCTATGAAAGCCAAGAATGCTTTTGGCTTGCTCATTAAGGTGGAAAAACATTGTAAGGTTGTAATTCATAGACTCATCTAACTTGAACGTAACACCACGCAATGGGTATGAAGTGAATGAAACAAATGGAAGTCCAAAATCTATTAATTTTTGACGGACGGTCAATCTTGCATGTGGTCTCTCTCTGTTTGTTGTCATGAACTACAACTACTTTTCGATTAACACGCTACAGATATATCTGAATGTTGGAATCGTTCTAACTGTCTAACTGCCAGTATCAAAAGTACACACTTGAATTAATTGCTTCGTTCCTTAGTAGGAGTTTAAAACATTCGACACATCTTTAAAATCCCACATTGAGAGCGTAACCTTCATCTGTTGAATGTTTTCAATAACGTTTGAGATGAATCCTTCAGTCGGTACCAAAACCGTTGTGGTACCTTCCATCACATTATTGTAAATAATCTTCTTCTCGTCACCAATTATCAATTGCTTAAAAAAAGGGTCGCTTCCCTCAAGTGAGCTTCCTTGAGTTCATGAGAAATTCTGAAGTCAAGCTAGATGAAGTTTTTTGTGTAGTTGTGAACACTTGAATAACGAATCTCTCATGTCGAGTGTTGAGGGTTTGTCTTAATTAAGGCTTTTATTTTGTGCTTATCAACTTCAGTGGACCTCCTCGACCAAGGAGGATCGTGTAGATTACCTGCATGGAATCTTATAAATCATAGTTGGCGTTGACATTCTTGTAAAATACCATAAAATCGTTCAATTTCTTCTCTAAAATACTCTCAGCTGTCATATGGCATAGCAAAAGATGCTAAAGATTATATCATTTGAAAAAACGAACTACCGCCAAAATGGGTTATGATTTTTCCCTCAACACAATATAATTGCATAGCAAAAACACATACAAAAAATAAGATGAAAATAAGCAAGTAACATTTTGATGCTGGATATGATAGAAGACAAAATCTTAATTTCAACCTTTTTTTGAATGATGCGCCCAATCGGCACATTGTGTGCATCTGCAGAACACAACACCTACATGAAAAAATCGAAAGCAATCGCTTAAAATAAACGTCTTCTGTGAAATGTTTACAGGCAAAGTTTATGGCCGCTTTTACTTCGAGAGGAGCACTGAAATCGGACAGATCTATCTCAATATGCTCCAAAATTGATTTTCTCTTTACATCAAGCAAATTCAAATAAATTCTTTTTTTCGACAAGATGAAACACCGTTGGCATCTGGTGCTTCAAGCTTTTTTGAAGAAACTCCCACCGATAAATTAGTTGGAAGAGAGCCCAAGATCTTGCCCTTAGTGTTCGGCTTTCCAAATCCCCATATATCTCAGTTTGCGATTTTTTTTTCCTACGAGATACATTAAAGATCTAGTTTATGTTTCCCCATTTATTCGCCATTTCCTAGTAACCTAGATGAACTTAAACGTCGAGTAACAATGGTAGTCAACTCAGTGGATTGTGATACTCTACCACATTTCTGGGAGAAATTCTCATATCGTCTTGATGTTGTTTGTGCCACATATCATATTGAAAACTGTCAAATATGGAACGAAACATTATTGTGAACAGAATACTTATGACTTTCTTGTAATTTTGCACTATTTTTCCTTACTAAAATATTGTAGTATGAAGTTGAATCACTCTTTTAAAATGACATTGTACATACATGCTTTCGCCAGTCGTGTTACATTTAATTTAATTTTTCTAGCGATGCCCTAAAAACATAAAACTTAACATAAACATAAATTAGCGCCCTGGGCATGGATCTGGCGACTATACATATAAAAAGTAATTATATTTACGACACAATTACAATATAATTATCCTACTTCATTCCTTTCGCATTTCGTTCTTGTTATTCCTATTATGCTACTCAAATTACCGTTCTATTGTGGTTGTTTTATACGTTAGCTTTCCCTTTCCTACAATATTATTTCAATATTCGTTTTATGTTCTTAACCAACGGGAAAGAGAAATTTTCCTTTAGAAAAGTTGTGACGACTCGTCTTCTTAAAAACTTTCTGTTTAAGTTTTAGAATATTGTGTATAAACTTGGGAAAAGCGAAACTTACTTTCGTTTCGGGTTCCAATTTGTCGCTTCGCTTTTTTAGTTTTTCTTTTATGCTCGGTTGAATGCATTTAAATCCAACTTATATATAAAGCTCGCTAAAAAGCTATGTTCGTATAAACGGGCTTTGGCTAGACTTATTATTCATCTATTAAGGCGCCTTAGAGGCAAAAAATAAATGTTATACTATGACGACAAGAAAACAAATCATTCAATGAAACTATATTTTTGAATCAAATTCGGCCCTGTGTTCTCCGGGTTGAGAATAATAAATGATAAAAAAATAGCAATAAAGCGATAAACTTTTGTGTTGTTTTTTGCCGAATCCTCTTTTCTTTATTGTGAATCAGCTTAATTTGGTTATTCTATTACAGTTGTGAGTTAGTATATTAAAATGCTAAAGATTCGAAGATAATCAAATTATCATCTCCGGAGGAAATGAAATATTGCGATTTCGAAAGGGGTCATATCGTTGGACTATATGAGACCGGTACTGCACCTTGTGAAATCGCTGGGCAATTGCTATCGTTTCGATACTAACACTTACTAAGAAGACACCAGGAGCGGATAACTTATCGACAGTTTCAACTTGCCGACAAAGCTGGACTATCTAAGTGGTTCTTTTCCTACGCTTTATTTGGCAATCAACTGTGTACACATCCAGCAGGCGTACTATTGAATTGCAGCTAAAACTATATAAGTGCTTTCACTTCTATCTGAGAAATCGATGTACGGTTTTCTCACTACATCATATATTCAATTATTTTTTTTATTATTTTACCTTCTACCTTATACCAAAGAAAATTTTACACTGACAAGTTATAATTTCATATTAAACGCAGTACTGCTTTTATTCAAAATATAAATACATTGAAATAACTCAAAAGGCTTTTCTATTGAACTCAAAAGTATTAGCTCTCGAAGCAATCTTTTACTTTAACACTTTTTAAATGTTTGCCAAACATTCTTGGTGCAATGCAAATAGGAGACCAAAGGTAGTAGTTGAACGAATGTACTTTGCATTGCCTAAATGCATTATTTTTACGATTTTACACCAATGAAGAGAAATATTGCTACTGTTATTCGCTATTGGAGAAAATAGTCTCATGAAGGTAGGTAACGTTGTATTACACGTGCCAAGACTTAATACAAGTTTTAGCTGTATGATTCATATTTTTATGGCTGGCGGTACTCTGTCAGCATTATTAATAATAATGCAAACAAACTGTTCGAAGGTTCCATTTTCAGCTGTTTGTTGGACTAGTTAAATTGCTAAGTTATTTTTTAAATTATTCTGGTTTATTTATATTGGTTTTCATTTTTTTAATATTAATTGTATAAAATTCTTTTTAGCAAACCTTTTGAATATTTCTTTCAGTTTGTTGTTAAACTAATACATTTGTTGTACTATTTTTTTCTGCTCTGTTCATATTGATTTCATCTTTTACGAGGGTAGCCCCAGAATTATCTGACCCAACAAAGAAAACACAAAAATTTTGGAATGAAATATATTTATTTTTCAACATAATCACCTTTCAGCTCTATATACTTTTCCCAGCCATGTTCAATAAGTTCGATAACCTTTTTATAATAAGAATTGTCTTGCTTCTGAAAATAGTCATTAACTGCCGACATCACTTCTTCATCGTTGGAAAATCTTTGACCACTGAGCCATTTTTTCAAGTTTGGAAACAGACAATAATCCGAGGCGGCTAAATATGGCGAATAGGGTGCCTGAGGTAGCAATTCAAACTTTAATTCATTAATTTTGGCCATTGCTATAACGGATTTGTGAGCTGGTGTATTATCTTGATGAAACAACACTTTCTTCTTTGTCAAATGCGGCTTTTTTTTCTTGATTTCTTCGCTCAAATGTTGCAGTAAGTTCGCAAAATACTCGCCGTTGATAATTTTTCCTTTTTCAAGATAATTAATAAAAATTCTTCCACGTGCATGCCAAAAAACCGATGCCATGCCTTTGCCTGTAGATAAAACGGTCTTCACCTTCTTTGGAGCCGGTTCTCCTTTTCAAGTCCATTGTTTTGATTGTTCTTTTGTCTCGGGTGTGAAGTGATGGAGTGATTGGATATGAAACAGCGCAAAAATTCTGCTTTATTGCTATGAAACTTCGCTGAACACTCAATTGAAACATCTTCACGAAACTAATTTTGCTCGAATGTGAGCAAACGCGGCACCCATCTTGCACACAACTTTCTTATGTCCAAATTGTCAGATAATATGCGATGTACCGCACTTTTTGAAATGCCTACTGTATCTGCTAGCTTGCGCACTTTCAGTCGACGATCATCCAGTACCGCTTTATGGATTTTCTTCACAATTTCTGGAATCGTCACCTCATTTGGTCGACCAATATTTCACTTTTGTAAACGAAGGAGCAGACTCACCAAGAGTAGAATTCAGTTCAACTTTTATATCGATTGGGCTGAGGCCTTTCAAATAAAAGTATTTCATCACGTAACGATGACCAATTTTCTCCATTTTTACAAATTCACTAAAAACGTTCAATATTGATAGCTGCCAAGCCAATACTAAACAACGTGGCGTCTTCAAACTTGAAACATATGCTTTATAGATTGTGTACTTTCTAAAACAGTGATATTTTTCAAACAATTACTGCCATCTTTAGGTCAGACCGGGTACTTATGGGACCACTCTCGTATGTTCATTGCCTATAAAAATAATATAACAATTTATGATTTTGATCAATATTCCATGTTTATTGTATTCGTGTTCCCTAATTAAAGGTATTCTGGTGTATATTTAAGACTATTATATACTATTGTATTCTCTTATAAAAGAAAGTATTAAATCTCCACCACTACTTCTTTATACCTTAAAATACAGCAGTTTTTCTGAACAAATAAAGAGCTTAGACTTACAAATCACAACGTACGAATCATATTTTTAAAAAAACTCGAAAAGCGTTTCCCTAATACGCGTTAATTCCACTGAAGAAGAGGAAATGATTCCAATACACTTCGAATGATGAACACGTCATTTCCACATCTAGCAATCCATCATCCTTAAATAGCCATCTTGCAGCATACGAAAAAAATCTCTCAAAAATACTTTCTATCTTCACGTGCTCGGATGATGTACTTCGACTTCTTTTGAATTTCATATAGATATTGATTTCGCTTAGACATAAAACTCGCGTATTGCGTACAAACGAACGTAAGATTGATTTCCTTAGAGCCGCGAATCTTCCCTGCGGTTACGAAATCTGTAAAGCGTAGTCTTTAATAGCATTATGGCGGGCGGACGCGTATGAGAAATGCAAGGAAACGCGCGAATAATAGAGAGGCTTGTTCCCGTGAAATTAATTTTATACCACGCAAATGCTTATGCAAATTTTATGTAATTTGTAATGAATTGCTATTATGTGTGCGGGTAAATATTATTTTGTCCCAAAGGAATTTAAAATTATTAATCTGTATTGCTCTGTTAGTGTTACAAGTTTCTAAGTAAATATGAAAATGTAAAAATTATTTAAGCACATAAAAAATATTTGTAGTAAATATTCAATGATGTATTGGGTTAGCAACTAAGTACTTTCGGTTTTGTAGTATAAAATAGAACACTTTTTTTTAAACAAAGAATGGTTTTTAATCAATTATATATTTTCCATTTTGCTCAATGACCTTTTGCCATCTTTCTTTCAGCTGCATGATTCCGCGCTCATAAAATTCCTGGTCCTTATCAGCAAAAAACTGAACCAGATGCGAGTGAAAGTCATCGTCATTTGTCAAAGTTTTACAATTCAAAGAATTCTGCAAACTTCGAAATAAATGGTAATCAGACGGTGCTAGATCAGGGCTGTATGGGGGATGTGGCATCACTTCCCAGCCAAGCTCCAATAATCTCCCACGAGTTGCCATAGATGTGTGAGGGCTTACATTAACTTGGTGGAAAACTACAACTTTCCGATTTGACAATTCTGGCCGTTTTTCTTTGATTGCTTCATCCAGTTTTATTAATTGTTGACAGTAAACTTCGGAATTGATCGTTTGGTTCCTTAGAAGCAGCTCAAAAAACACAACACCTTTGTAATCCCACCAAACTGACAGCATGATCTTTTTTGGATGCAGTTCAGCGTTCGATGTGGTTTGAGCTGGTTTATCGTGTTTGCTCCATGATAGTTTTCGAACTATGTTACTGTACAGGATCCATTTTTCATCACGAGTGATGATTCTTTTTAAGAAAGGGTCGGTTTCATTTCGTCTAAGGCACATATCGCAAAAGTTGATTCTTTGTGTTAAATGAATTTCTTTCAATTCGTGAGGTATCCAAATATCAAGCTTCTTACCTAGCCCAAAACATTTTAAATGTTTTTCAATTAGTGTGCGATACATGTAGCCTCTCCGCAGCCTCTCGAACAGTTATATGACGATCCTCTTCAATTACGACTTTTATTTGGTCATCATCAACTTCAGTAGGCCGACCAGAACGTTGCTCACCTTTGAGGGAAAAATCTCCAGAACGGAATTTTTTATACAAATTCTGACACGTGCGCTCTGTTAACCAATTAGCACCATAAACTTCACATATCTCTTTGTGAGCCGCATCAGCTTTCTTTCCTTTACGGAAATAAAATAGTAAAATATGTCGAAAATGTTCGTTTCTGCACTCCATTTAAAATTAACCCACAACTAATAGCTTTAATAAAAATCACACACTAGTTGCTTCTGAAGTTACGTCAATGTGACTAGTATCACGCGATAAACGGTAAAGTACAGCACTAACATACGTTATACAAGAAATAAAGCAACGCTCTCTATCAGTAAAAACCGAAAGTACTTAGTTGCCAACCCAATATTACCCTCTGGGAAAATATTTCGTATAGTATCATTTGATTATACCTAACAGTAGAAATCATACAACAAGTATAGGGTGTTTTTTAAGAGCTTGAGAACTTAAAATGATAATACAAGACAGAAATATTGTTGGAATGAAACTTCTTTTATTATAATCTGATAGATAATTTCATGGCATTTATTTTTTAAATATGATATCCGGCATATGTCCGCCGCGGTTACGAGTTACATAGTCCATTCCATCAGTCCAATTTTTGACTACTTTTTCCAATAAATCTGGCCGTATGGCGTCAATGGTGGCTTGAATATTGGCTTCCAATGCTTCAAGAGTTGCTGGTGTGTCAGCATAAACCAATTACTTAACATAGCCCCATAAAAAGTAATCCAGAGACATTAAATCGCACGAACGAGGGGACCAGTGGACAGGACCACTTCTGGAAATAAAGTTGTCACCAAATTGATTTTGCAATGAATCGATTGTTAAGCGCGCTGTATGGCAAGTTGTGCGGTCTTGTTGGAACCAAATGTCGTCGATATTTAGCCGATTGCTTTTTGGAAACAAAAATTCAGTCAGCATGGGTCGATAGCGCTCGCCATTCACCGTAACAGCAACTCCTTCCTCATTTCGAAAGAAATAAGGACCGATGATGCCGCCAGCGTGTAAACCGCACCAAACAGTCAATTTTAATGGATGTAATAGTGATTCGTTAACGGTTTTATTGACGTGACCATTTAACCAGAAATGAGTTTTATCACTAAACACAATTCTTTGATAAAAATGCTCATCTTCAGCCAGTTTCAAATGAACCCACTCAGCACAAATGGGACGAAAACGATGGTCGTTTGGCTTGAATTCTTGCACGAGCTGTATTTTATAGGCACGTAAGCCAAGATCCTAACGTAAAATTTTCCACATAGTGAAAGGACGAAGGCCAACAAGTTGAGGACGATGACAAATCTACATTTCGGCATATTCTTCAATACTTCGCGCTACAGCAACAATATTCTCTTCGGTACACACATTTCTTTGTATTGTGGATAGTTTTGAATCGAGAAGAGTAAAATTAGTGCGAAAAAGATCAATGACTGCACGAATTGCTTGCTCACTAGGCCGATTATGATGACCGTAAAATGGACGAAGTGCTCTATGAATATCGCGAACAGATTTATGTTTTTCAAAGTAAATTTCCACAATTTGGAAGCGTTGTTTTGGCGTTAAACGATTAATGGTGACTTGCCAAACCTTACTGATCAAAAATGTCAACACGGTTTGACATTCACAACTATCAGACCATAGTTATCGAAATCGATATTTGTCATGCAGCTTAAAAACATCCACAACATAAAAAAAAGAAAAATACAAAAATATAAATGTCCAAATTAGATAGCAAAGAAATAAACTTATCTTAAAAAAACACAACTCCCGACATACCTAATCCAGTCTTCAATACATACCAAGTATCTGTTATGATTTGACATACTTATATGTCATTTTATTCTAGTGACATCAAGCTTCAAAGCCATTTACATTATACAATTTGCGAAAGTAACACTATCCTAGATGATGACCTAGTGCTTCTTGACTTCGAGATCTTCGATTCTTTTTCCAATTTTTTTCAACCTAGTGCCTCCTGCTTGCAGTCCCTGAGTCCTACTTCCTTCGTATCTTTCACTACTTCTTCCAACCATTTTTTCTCTATTACCCCTCGCCTTCTGTTTCCTTCGTTCCCTCCCATCAGTATTCTTTAAATCCATCTTTTGTAGGGCATCCGCGCTATATAAACTGACTGCCAGTGTGTTGCTTGTTCACAATGTCTCTCCGATTCACAAAGCACATGTTTCCGAAGCTCCTATGTGAGTTTTTGGTTTCGAAGACATCAACCACCTACCACATAGTCCTTACCTAGCCCCTAGTAATTACCACCTATTTCCTAATTTGAAAAAGAATTTCGTAAGGAACAATATGTAATATATGCGTTCAAGTTATAAGGGGTTATTTTGAAAAATTGAAGTAAATTTAATTGTTTTTCCCTTTTTCTTCTTTCTGATATCGACAATTTAACGCCCATCGTATATTTCTATTAATACTATTTTCTTTAAGACTTTCATAGAGTTTTTTAAGAATTACTCCAGTGGTAAAAATTATAATTGATATAATTGTAACTTGCTTCTGATGCTATAGCTGTTACACCTCTTCTGCTAGAGCATGGGCAACCTTTGACATTGTTGTGGGCCAAACTTTAATGTGCAAATACGTTCGTGGGCCGCGTTTAAAAGTAGTGCATTTTAAAGTAGTGTTTTAAAGCAGTGTTCATAATTTTTAGCGATAGATATCAGACATGAAATAATACGACAATGTCTCGCGGGCCGGATCAAATCTTACAGCGGGCCGGTTCCGGCCCGCGGGCCGATTGTTGCGCACATATGTATGTGCTAGAGGGATATACATATTATGTTTACCTGTATGTTTTTACTGTAGCCTATGCATGTTAGGTATAGAAATATCAATTATGTATGCCTGTTGGGATTTTTATGAGCTAATGTAATGTCTGGTTTATTTTGTGTCACTGTATGGTATGTGAGAACGTTTCTGTTCCAATATAATTTACCTTCAGGCTTTTCCAAACGTATTTGTGTTTCGTATTGATTAATATTATTATGAAGTGATTATATTATTAACGAACTCAGTCGCAAAAATCTACAAAAATTCATAGAGACTATTATTCAGAACCAAGACACTAAAATGAATGTATGTTTTATGACCAAAGTCTTCAAAACACCTTACGATTTCTATATAATACTGACTGAGGAAACTCTTGCGTATATGTACGGCACAGATTAAACGAATCTGTTATAATAAATTGCACGTCGTTTATATGAACTATTAGTTTTCATTACATACACTAAAAACGTCGAAGTTATTATTATTGTTATTCGTTAGAGTATTATAAATACGCAACAGATAATAGAACGAAATTACACACAAATTGTTTCATATTTCTCCGAGCAGAAAGTATATAATAAATACTATAAGAAGAGGCTATTATCCAATTTTATTGTTAAAATGATTGTAAAGGTTTAGAGCCCAGCGTGACACAATAAACAAAACACAGTGTTAGTTAAAATAATCGATATGACATCGTCCACAACAGACGTCTTATTCGTCGACGCCTAATTGAATTTACAACTTTAATTACGTCGAACGCAAATTAAGCCAACGAAGGAAGAGGCGCAGTGGATTTTAAGGTCGTTTTGTTAATAAACAAAACGACCTTAAAATCCACTGCTCGTCTATCGTTTTGTTAACAAACAAAACGACAGACGAAGCGTTTTCATCGGACTATTTACGTTAATGGTAACAAAAGTAAACTCGCTAATTTACGTTGGTTTCTAATTAAGGAAGATCGTTCAGTGTAAAACAAGAAGTGCTATAATTCAGATGACAATGTATTTTACAACAGATATATATATATATATATATATATATATATATATATATACAGGTGAGAATGATAAGAAATAGTGCACTGGGTTATTGCAAAAGTTTGATACGATTTTTTATAAATTACATAGGCCAACCATAATAAAACTTTTTTTTATAAATTTGGCTCCCCTTTGTGTTTTTTGACGTGCAGAATGCGAAAATAAACTTTAAAACACCACAGGACGTAAAGTTTCCTCGCATGTTTACTTTACGTTGCATTGTAAGCGTATAATAATACCTTGCTTTCAATATTTGTGTCAGAAATTTTCTGGTTTGTCAGAGGCAAAGTTATAAAAAGGCATATCTGTTGGCCCTGACATTCGAAAACAAATGCAAGACCCTATTTTCGAAAATGCAATAAATTTGAAAGAAAAAGCAGCATAGGGTTCATTTAAACAAGTTGTTTTGAAGTTTTTAGGCAATCAGAAAGACCATAATTACGAAGATATAGTTCAAGACATGTTGAAAACATTTCGAGAACTTGAATGTAACAGTGTGTGAAGTGTGAAGGTGCATTCTTTACACTCACATTTAAATTTTTTCCCAGACAATCTCAGAGCTGCAAGTGAGGAACAAGGGGAGCGTTTCCGTCAAGATATAAAGGAGATGGAGAAACGGTATCGAGGTTGTTGGAATATCAACATGATGGGGGATTACTGTTTGACCCTTCTACGAGCAACTCCGGAAGCATCATATAGAAGGAAAAGCTACATTGATGATGATTGAGAAAATACAAAACTTTAGATTAATAATTAAAAAAACTGTTCATATACAAACTTATACTACCTTTGGAATAATAAAATGTTAAATTTTTCAATTATACTCTGATAATAAATTACGTACCTTTAAATTTTAACTATATATTTTTATACTATCATACCCAACAAAAGATAAAGATTGTGAAAAATTGGTACGTGGTGGGAAAAAAACTGATTGAAAATTTGGATTCAGTACACCAAAATACATAAGAAACAGGTTGAACTTTGAAAAAGGTTTTTAAAAAATATTTATTGGTTGACCTGTGTTATGTTAGGTAAGGCGATCAATTAATTACCAGCTAAATTTACTTAACTTATTTTACCTTGAAATAAAACTCAATGAAAATTAAAAAGACCATTTAAAAATAAGAATGAGATATCCAAATATTTGTATTTCTTCTATTCAAAAACGTGAGAAAATGCGTACTTTACATCAAATCAAATAAATTCAAAATTCTTTATTTGAAAGTTGTATAGTTCAATATATTTGTAATATAGATTTTCAAATTCTTTGTTGTTTTTGTGGTGAGTAGTCATAAGTCTATCGCTTTGTTATCAACCCTTCTTCTCCATTAGAAGAGAAGTAGTGCTGATCATTTTTTCTCGACACTGAAGAGTACTGGGAAATGTACCGAGAACTTCCACTATTAACACTTTCGCGCATAGTAGTGCTGATGTGCATGTTGATTAAAAATGTAAAAATGGGGAAGGAATGCAGGTGCAGAGGTTCGGCGACCCGAATTTTCTCGCTTTTTTAAGAATGCCACTTTTTCAGATATACATATCTCGAAAACTACGTCCCGCAAAAAGGGCCAGTTTGGGCCAGTCCTCGGTTCTCAAGAAACGACGATGGCCCGAAATGTAAACTCTAAATTAAATAAATTATATGAAAGAGAAATACGATACTCATATTACATCCTCCTTAATATGAGGCTCTTTGCGTGTATCGTACTTTTCTTTCATATAGTTTTATAAAAACAAAAATTTATTTTAGTTGTTAATAATTATAACATATATATATATATATATATGTAATAGTAATGTAACAATAACTATTTCATTTATTATTTATCTTCCCTATTTCATTACTGAAAGTTAAGATAGTATATAAAGCCAGTGTGAAATCTATCGATTTCTTTTCTGCCATCATGAAAACCTAATAAAGAAGTATCATTGTAGTACAATTAATAGCAAAGAAGATAAGAACGATGTTGACTTTTATTAATGATCAAAATTTACAGGAGGCTACTTGAAACCATGGCAGAAAAATTCCTCCTTTTAATTAAGACGAATCTATTTTCCTCATTTTTCTTCAAAGGAATTTCGAAACAAAAGACCAGCAGCGAAATATTGAATTTATTTATAAAATCATACGAATGATTCGCTTTAAAGAGATGTATCTGCCAATTCATTAATTAATGAACTGGAACTTGAAGTTGAAGATCAAGATCGAAAATATCTGACAGGGACTATTACGGTACCTCCAAACGTTTTTTTTAGCAACCGTATGAAAATTGTATATTATAAACTGCCATGAACATTTTTTGAATGTACAATAATGAATGATAATTGGTAGTTCGTATAGTAACAAATTTTAGCTTAGGGAACTATTCTATATTATACTTTGACTATTATATTTTCCTTTATTTCATTGTAATAAATTATTAATTTTCTCTACATACATACGTACGAGGATAGTTTGACAAGTAGTGAGAATGACACATAGGTGGGGCTCTATTGGAAAAACAAATGCACTGTAATTTAGGTTGCCTATTTATATGTTTACATTCCGGTATTTAGATAAATCGGTTGATTAGTTTATTTTTGACAGCTGATTGAAAAAGAAGCAACACGTCGTTTTGTTAAAATGGAAAAAACAGAGTATCGTGCGGTGATTAAATACTTCGTAATTAAGGGTATGAAAGCCACCGAAATAAAATATGAGTTACCAGAAACATTATGTGAATCTGCTCCATCATCCGCCACAATAAGTAGATGGGTATATTAATTTAAACGTGGTAGAACAAGCTGTGTTGATGAAGCGCGCTCTGGAGCACCAAAAATCGTGACTTCTAAGAAAATGATTATAAAAATCCATAATATTATTACGCAAGATCGACGACTCAAAGTGAGAGAGATAGTAGACAAGGTAAATATTTCAACAGAACGCGTAGACCACATTTTAACGAAAGAATTGGGCCTTTCCAAGCTTTCGGCAAGATGGGCGCCGCGATTACTTACGACTGATGAAAAGTTCACTCGTTTGCGCATTTCCAATGAGTGTTTGGACCTTTATATGCGGAATCCGGTTGATTTTTGTAGGCGATTTGTTGCTTGCGGGGAAATTTGGATACACTACAGTACACCCGAAACTAAACAACAGTCGAAACAATGGTTAGAACGTGGTTCTGCACCTCCAAATAAAGCGAAAACCGCTTTATCGGCAAACAAGGTGATGGCATCAATTTTTTGGGATTCAAAGGGCATTTTGCTCATTGATTACCTTCAGAAAGGTACCACAATAAACGGACAATATTATGCAGAACTTCTACGAAAATTAAATGTTGAGATTCGTGCTAAACGGCCAGGAATGGCAAAGAAAAAGATTCTGTTTCACCAAGACAACGCTCCCTCGCATACCAGCACAGTTGCGATGTCCAAAATCCACGAGTTGCATTTCCAATTAGTACCGCATGCACCTTATTCGCCGGATCTAGCCCCTTCCGACTTCCACCTTTTTCCAAAATTGAAAACGGCACTAGGTGGAAAGAAATTTTCGTCTAACGACGAGCTTATCATCTTCGTAAATGAGTATTTTGCAAGCCTTCGGGAATCGCATTTTAGAGATGGCATAAGGGCATTGGAGCACCGTTGGAATAAATGTATTGCTCTTTTAGGAGAATATATTGAAAAATAAAAATTATTTTGTATTTAAAAAATTCGTTTTTCTTTTCCATTCTCACTACTTGTCAAACTACCCTCGTATTTCATTATCTTTCTTTCTTTTTTTTTGATAATTACATCGATTAAATTAATCAATTAAAGTTAATATAAACCCTTTCTACAATAATTTTCCTATTCCGCATACATATTTCGACCACTAACTTGTCATCGTCAGCAGATAATTAATCACAGTGTCGCATCTGGATCCACAGAAAAATACAGAAACAAGTATCACACTCAGTTTAGTGCGACACTGTGCGACACTGAAACTCAGTTTCAGTGCGATAGATAGTAGCAGTAGTTGAGCCCTTAAGATGTCCCATACGAGTGGTTACGAAACATCGGCAGTTATACCAGTGACGCGGTTCCAGCCAGGAAGCCCAGAAGAAGATAGAATGTTCTGGTAGACGGAAAAAGTTTGAAGATGCGAAACTGCAGAAGTTATTGGATGAAGACCCAACACAAACTCATAAACATTTGGTAGAAGCGCTAAATGTGGCCCAAGAAACGATTAGCGACCGATTACGAGCAATGTCAAAATACAAAAATGGGAAAATTGGTGCCACGTCAATTGACTGACAGGCAAATGGAAAATCGAATAATCGCCTGCGAAATACTTCATCAAAGGTACGATCGGAAGTCATTTTTGCATCGTATAGTGACGAGTAATGAAAAATGGACTTATTTCGGAAACCCTAAGCGCAAAAAATTATGGTTATCACCTGGTGAAGCCGGCCCATTGACTCTAAGTCCAAATCGTTTTGGTCGTAAAACAATGCTGTGTGTTTTTTGGAAACAGAGTAGCGCGGTTTATTACGAACTGTTGCAACCTGATGAAACAACTAATACTGGTCACTAACGAAAACAAATTATCAATTTGAAAGAAAAAGATTCATTGATAGAAAAGTGTCCAGAATGGGCCCGAAGACAGAGTAAATTGATTTTACAGAATGATAACGCGCCGTCTCATACAGCAAAACTGGTCAAGGAAGCGTTGAAAACACTTGGAATTCCATGCGGCTTGTTCAGCAGCTCAATGAAAGAGACTATGCACAACGAGAAAACTTTGCAGTACGTATGCAAGTGTTGTTTGAAAAGGCAGTAGTGATAATGAGGGATGAAGCTCACTTTTACTTAAATAATTTAGTAGACATGCCTAACTTTTGTTACTGACTCACTCACAGTCCTCGTAACGTCCATGAAAGACCTTTCCATCGTCAACGTGCCACAGTTTGATGTAATCGACCCATATTTTTTTGAGAAGATCATATATGCTTTTCTAGCAGAACTGCATAACTAATATATAACTAACTAAACATCAATATTTCTTTTTAAAAGAATGGTGCCATAACCTCACACTGCTAATGCATGTATGAATATTTTGAGAAACATGTTTTCCAACCACCTCGTTTTGGTGACGTGTGGTGGCCACTAAGATAATCGGACTTGTCCAACTGTAACTTGGATGGGGCAAAATATCGCACCCGCCGTACTCTCCCGACCTAGCCCCGTCCGACTATCAGCTTTTCGCAACAATGAAACACGCGCTTGCAGAGCAGCACTTCGTCAATTTCGAAGAAGTTAGAAAATGGCTCGACGAATGGTTTTGCTTGAAGGACAAACAGTTTTTTCGAGATGGCATCCATAAATTACCTGAAAGATGGGCAAAATTTAAAGAATCAAATAGCCAATACCTTGAATCAATAAATTTTTCCATTTTTTTGAAAATTATGTAGTTTTTTACGAAAAAACCGGAAATAACTTTCCAGCACATCTGGTATTAATTCTTTTATTGTATATACCGACTATTTAAGGCATGCTTAAAGTGCTCAGTTTAATTTCTTCAGTCATTATCGCACGGAACGTCAATATTAATTGATGCAAACGAGATCAAAGAAACTTTACGAAAATTTGACAAGTGATGACACCTTCAATTATTAATAAAGACCGACTATTTAAATGGAAATACACTGAAAAAGTTGCTATTGTCGCTATAGTTTTCTTTTATTTCATCCTAGTTCGGGAATATAAAATGCATTCTTCCATGTAACATCATTACGGACGTATTTGCTAGACCAAACTCAAGTGTAAGCGGACAATTTTCACGTAAAGTCTTTTAGAAACAATATATTTTACAACGCTGATACACTTTCAAGCCAGAAAACGCAATTTCAGTTAGGGTCAGTAACGTTTTACAAGTCAAGGTCAGACGTCCTCTATCAGTTAAAGCATCGCTGCACGAAACTATTTACACGAAAACTTGAAAAAAGGTAATATAGCCTCAAAATAATTATAACAATCCTAAAGTAAATTACGAAATATTCGAAGGTATTATCCATTTCTCTTTAATCGACTAATCAAAATGACCTAGTTCTTTGTTCTGGAACTTTAGGTATAATATACAGTCATGTGCGCGAAAATGGCAGTCCTAAATTAAAACTTATAAATAACATTTACTACGGACAATTCTGATGCGGCTATATTGAAATTATTTAAAATCCCTCAGCATATATGGTTTCCGGTAAAATACCGAAAATGAGGGGAAAATTGCTGAGTTTTTTTGCGTCGGTAAAAAGAGCAATTATATTCGATTTACTTCATAGAGAGCTAAAATTTTATATAAAATACGCTCTCATGTTCTGCGAAAATGATTGCAAACGCTAAGAATTGGAGAAAAGTTAAAGAAAAGTCGTGAAATAGGGAAAACTAACCCTAGAGTAGACCGAAACATTATAACTTGTACAAAGAAGACACCGTTCATAAGTTCAACTGAAATTAAAAGTGAGTTACACCTTTGTATTAGCACCTCTACGATTACACGAAGATTAATTCAAGAAAGGTTGCGTGCAAGAAAGCCTAAGAATGTACCATTATTAAATAAAAGGCAAAAATGAAACCGTCTTAAAAAGAATCGTCACTGGTGATGAAAAATGGGTCCTGTACAGTAACATAGTTCGAAAACGATCATGGAGCAAACACGATAAACCAGCTCAAACCACATCGAAAGCTGAATTGCATCCAAAAAAGATCATGCTGTCAGTTTGGTGGGATTACAAAGGTGTTGTGTTTTTTGAGCTGCTTCCAAGGAACCAAACGATCAATTCTGATGTTTACTATCAACAATTAATAAAACTGGATGAAGCAATCAAAGAAAAACGGCCAGAATTGTCAAATCGGAAAGGTGTAGTTTTCCACCAAGATAATGCAAGGCCTCACACATCTTTGGCAACTCGTGGGAAACTATTGGAGCTTGGCTGGGAAGTGATGCCTCATCCCCCATACAGCCCTGATCTAGCACCATCTGATTATTATTTATTTCGAAGTTTGCAGAATTCTTTGAATGGTAAAACTTTCACAAATGACGATGACCTTCACTCGCACCTGGTTCAGTTTTTTGCTGATAAGGACCAGAAATTTTATGAGCGCGGAATCATGCAGCTGAAAGAAAGATGGCAAAAGGTCATTGAGCAAAATGGAAAATATATAATTGATTAAAAACTATTCTTTGTTTAAAAAAAAAAGTGTTTTATTTTATACTACAAAACCGAAAGTACTTAGTTGCCAACCCAATATTTCGTTTGCTCTAGAATATAAACAGTTTTATTTTCTCTTTGTTATTAAGAAACCTATTTATTGTTATAGTTATGTAATATGTTGGAATAAAGAGTTCATTAAACTTGAATTTCCTTTAATTAACGTATAAATTGATATTTCAGCAAATTTAAGACCACTATTTTCATGCAATTGGCTGTATATATAAAAATCCAAACGTACTTTATTAACATTAAAAAAAATAAAGAGAAACATTTTCTACTTACATAAATGTGAAAAAATATAAGATTTATTCAAAACTATTTTGATTAAATCTGAAATTTTATAAATAATTTGGTTCTTCGCAGTCAATTTTCTTTATAAATTCGAAAATAAAACTAGAAATTATCTTAAATATTTAAATGCTTATTTATAACGAATTAATAATATACGCTGTCAATAGATTTCATTTACCATCCAGATTAACGCTTCAATAAATTGTCTAAAGTTTATTACTGAAGTCCTCTGTTAATATTACATCTCTGATTCACAATTGCAACCAACGTGTCGCTCCTAAAGAGTCAGTAATCCCATCGCTTTGAAGTAATCGTACGTTTGGTTGTCTAGATCACGTCGCTGAATAATTAGTTACAGTGCAAAAGGAAGCGTTAATTGAGTGGAATAACTGCTAGGTACGAAAATAGACATAATCTCTACTCGAAAGTGATAACTAGTGAATCTATTTAAAAGTAAATAAATTAGCAATGGTAGAGAACTGTTAATATGTTAATTCTAGTTGGAAAATAAAAGTAAACGTTGGTAACACGCAAAGTCTAAAGTATGAGAGTGAGTCAGTAATTAGTGAGTTTAGCGAAAGAGGGCACCACTAATAAAAAAAAAATGTTATTTACTTCTCAACTTGACAGTTCTTCAAAACATAATGGTTAAAATTTGCATACATACTGATCAAAAAGCGGCTTGTTATTTGATTAAAATGTGAAATATTTTTAGCTTATTTTGAAATATGGGGAAGGTGAAGTACCGATCGGTGATTAAATATTTAGTTTTAAAGAACAAAATGAACAATGAAATCAAAACTGAGCTAGAATTTGCTCAATCTCCATCGATTGCAATGACAAAATGATGGAGTTCCTCAAAACTAAAGCCATTGTTGAAAACATAAAATCTGTTTTTACTTAAATAGGATTCGATTAAATTTAGAAAAAGGGGTGAAGCACCATGAGAAGAGAGTTTACACAGTAAGACATCTTTATTCATACATCAGTACCGAATGCGGGGGAAAAATTCATATATATATATATATATATATATATATATATATATGTATATATACAACCATGCGCAAATGTATTAGACACCTTACGAATTTATGTACATACATACATATATAGTTTATATAGTTTAGTCAAAAGAGAGGTGAGGAAAATAAAACTGTTGTGAAAATTATGTACAAAGTGTTATTTAGTAATATAGTACAATTTATCAATATTTTGTCGCTCCGCCCTTGGCCTTAATGACAGCTCGCACTCGTCGAGGCATACTTGCTACTAAATTGTAACACTCTGCCGGTGGTATTGCAGCCCATATTTCGCGAATTTTTGTTGATAATTCTGCTTTTGACATGCATTTATATTCCGTGATCTTAGTTTTTAAGATACGCCACAAATTTTCAATAGGCGACAAATCGGGACTTTGTGGCGGCCAATCCAATACCTCCACTGTGTTTTCCTCGAACCAACGCATTACAGCTCCCGATTTGTGGCAGGGCGCATTATCTTGCTGAAAAATGTATTGTAGAATATCCTGGTGGAACAGTTTTAGCACAGATGGTTCTAATACTTCCTCCAACATGGCTAAATAGCGTTGGCTATTCATCCGTCCATCGCACAGGTACACTTCTCCAACACCGTATGCAGACATACAACCCCAAACCATGATACTACCACCTGAAAATTTTACTGCGGAAATGATACATTGTGGTTCATAAGCTTCCCCTTACCTATGCCGAACGTATAGCGTCCCAGGTAGTCCCCAAAGCTGCCAGGCAAAAGAAGAAAGTTAGCACTTAGACAGGATTAATTTTGTTTAATGTTACATGTAGACTGAATTGCATACAACGATAAGAATATTAGTCATGAAGATGTACTTACATACCTCGATATTCGATTCATCAGACCAAAGAATCTTCCACCACTTCTCGATTGACCAATTTTCATGTTGTTTGGCCCATAAATACCGCTTCTTTTTATGAGCGTCAGTTAAAAGCGGTTTACGTCGAGCTTTACACCCTCGTAAACCAGCACGCTGGAGACGCCTTCTCACTGTTTGCGCAGAAACTGTTACGCGATAACGCTGTTTCAGCTCACTGGCGAGCTGTTTCGACGATTTTTTCCTATCACTGAGAGCCAGTCTTTGTAAAATACTGTCTTCGCTAATCGAGGTACAGGGTTTTCTGCCACTGTTAACAAACGACCCACTCTCCTGATAGCGACTAATGGTTGTACGGACTGCACATCGCGAACATTTTTTTTGCAATTGCAGCTATTGATAACTTCTGGGAATGCAGTAGTACTATTTGGGCGCGTTCCCCTACCGCAAACTCGCGTGTTTTAGGCATTTTTCTTCAACAAATAACTGACACAACGTGAAAAAATAGGATAATCTAATTGATCTCTACCACAAACTCACAAACGCACGTTGCTCACACACTGCTAGAATGACGCTAAATTTCTAAAATCCACAATTTCCCATTTCCACCTATTCTTTTCAATAGGGGATTAACTAGGGTATTCAAAAACGCATTTCTGTAAATACCATTAACTATTTTTACGGTTAATTTCCGTCAGACTTGGATAATACCGAGAATAAGAGTTTTTACCTGGGGTGTCTAATACATCTGAGCATGGTTGTATATATATATAGTACCTACCTGTTCCTGTTTGTCCTATACTTCACAAGTGTACTGCGAAAAACATGCAAAATTATAAACAATTGATCTACTTGATACAAAATGTATTTGGCATTGGTCGAAAAATGAATTTTGAACAAAGGGCTAATATCAAGTTCTGTTTTAAACTCGATAATTCGTTTATTAAAACAAGTGCATGGTGATGTGTGTTTATCATATACAAGTGTGTATAAGTGGTACAAACGATTTAAAGACGGCCGTACGGACACAAATGACGTCGAACATCCTATTGCAAAAAAATCTGTGGTAACGGAAAGTAACATCGAACTTGTCCGTGAATTTATCAGAAATGAGCCGAAATCGTCATTGTGATACATGGGAATGAAATTAAATATTTCCAAAGATTCAATTCATTCCAACATTTGAGACTGAGAAAGATTTGTGTAAGGTTTGTACCACATAAGCTAACTGAATTCAACTAGGTACAGACTTGATTAAAGACTCAAAAATGGACGAAAACTTCAGGTATTTTATTGCGATGAGATGTGGTGTTTTTAAATGATCCAGAGACCAAGTCTCAAAGCTTGGAAACATCCAAGCGAAGAAAGACCGAAAAAGATCCCTTTGGTAGAGTCAAAAGTGAAAACAATGTTGATTTGTTTTTATGATTCGAAAGGCATAGTGCACAAAATTTTAACTAATAGTCATTCACCTCATTTCCCGGATTTGGGTCCTTGTGATTTCTATCAATTCTCCAATCAGCATTTGCCGATGAAAGGATAGCGTTATGCCAATGTCTAAGCCATTAAAAAGCCGTCGACAGCGATCTTGAAGGATATCTCTAAAGATGAACTTAAAAATTCATTCGACATGTTAATTGACCCTGTGTAGACACTCAGGTAAATTGTACCTCATCCGTTCATCTGAGACCTTCACAATGGCCACTATTCCCCACACCTTGAAACAACTATCATAGAACTATGCACTGTGAAATTTTTTAATGTTACCTTCACTTTCATTTTTGAAGAAGATATTAATCTTCGGATTGGATTTACTTGTTCGTAAAACTTATTATACTTTATGGTTTCTTTTCTAAATGTTTTAATAAATTGTTCAATATAAGATTCGTAAGTCCCCTACTGACAAGATATTCAATTTATTTAAAACATATCACGTAAAATTTCAAAAGTCGAAGAGATCTATTTTAGACCCTACACCAAAAATGAATTTTATTTCAACATCGGGGTCGCAATTATAACTTGTATTGTCGACTACAGCAAAAAATTATAACAACCAGAATGAGAAACAAAAAATTTTTACTAATTTATGAGTAAAACATCGAAGGCGTGTTTTTCTAGCTAGTCAAGATGAAGCTAAAAACAAAATTTCTTCTGCGTTAATAAATTACTTATAAAAATGTAACGTTCCAGAAAAAAATTCTATTTAACCCTCTGCCTGTCATCTATATGACAAATCAAGAATATTTCACAACTTCGTATGTATTAATTATTTATTAAATACGATTTGTTTGAACTAAAGTTAGAGAAACTTATTTCGTCTACAACACAATCAATATATTCAAACTGTAAAAGAACACTCGCAACAAAATTTATAATTTCGATCTTTCACGAGCAAGCTTCTGTATTGTCTTTTTATAGTATTATATTAACAAATGAAAGAAGTGATATAAAGGAATACAATTTACAATATTTCCGAGAAAGAACGTGCGTTCACGATTATCCATTTACGTTTAGCAGATTAACTTAACTGTAAGAAAAGCAGATGTTTTGAATAATTATTTCCGAAACAAAATAGATTAAAGCAAAATACATACGTTGTCATAACATATTCACTACCAGCAGTCTGCACCTGTTTTTATTTTATTTTTTCCATTAATTTATTCAGAAACCATCGGACGGCATCTGCGTAACGTACCATAAATATTCAACGATCTTTTTACGGTTAAAGACTCAACCATAATACTGAAATTTAGATAAGACATCGACAAACCCGTAATTCCATACGGATGGCTTTGTAGTGAATTATAAAATAAATAAATTAGAGTAGTAATTTTCATGAGTGTAATAATGGAAACGCAATTCTAACACAACAAACTAATACCAACTGTTACTAATTTAAGAAAGCATTAATTAATAGTTAAAGTAATTAACCATTAACCAAAAGGTTTCTCGACAAATTCTATCTGCAATTTGATATTAGATATTAATGTTATCATTAAATTCCTTTGATTTATGGGACACCTGTATTTGAGATAGATGTGTGAACTTTATCAAAAAGGCAAACCCGATCTGATTCGACTTGGAGATTTTCAAAACAAGTTCGAGATCCAATCCGATCTGATCCGAATTTCGAACAATCTAAAAACTAATTAATTGGTAAATATATGCATGGTTTTAATTATAAATATGCTTAAATATTAATAAAGTATAAATACGCGCTGGGTTCGAACTACATATATCTGCACTAGTCTGAAAAAACGAAATAATTCCACATCGATCCGATCCCATCCAAATCATCGATGAAGTCCGAAATCCAATGTCTGATCGGATTGGATGGGCATTTA
Organism: Dermolepida albohirtum; assembly: GCA_031893035.1. Taxonomy (NCBI): domain Eukaryota; kingdom Metazoa; phylum Arthropoda; class Insecta; order Coleoptera; family Scarabaeidae; genus Dermolepida; species Dermolepida albohirtum. The sequence goes on along the minus strand of JAVIWB010005345.1, from coordinate 438,070 downwards.
TAATATACCTATATATACTGTTTCAAATTGCGCTGTTTTTTGTAAAAATAAATAAAGTATAGGTGGCGCACTGAATTTGTCTGGGTATGTGAGCATTTAAAAAGTGTGATGTATGACATTTATAAAAATGGCTTCGTACACGGTACAACAACGCGTTCAAATTGTTGAATTATTTTATGAAAATCAGCGTTCTGTGAAAAGAGTTTTTAGAAAATTACGTGAATTTTATGGTTTACATAATCGTCCATCTGAAAGCACTATTGGTCGAATTATTAAAAAATTTCAAAAGCCCGGTTCCGTGAAAGATCAAAAAAGTGAAAAATACAGTCGTAGTTGTCGTTCACAAGAAAATATTGGTTTGGTTCGTGAAAGTGTTGCTGAAGATCCTGAAATGTCAATTAGACGACGTTCACAACAACTTGGACTTAGTGGATCAACAACATGGCGTATTTTGCACAAGGATTTTGCTCTGAAGGCATATAAGTTTCAAATAACACAAGAACTGAAGCCATTAGATCATTTAAAACGTCGTTCATTTATCAATTTCATCATTGAACAACCAGCTAATTTTTCTGAAAAAAATGACCTAATTTCAACGACGTGTACAACTAAAGTACATACAAAATATAGACAATAATATAATTGATCACCTCCAAAACCAAAAAAAGAAAAATTTGTTTTATATAGATGACACACTTTAAGATAATATTGGAGATATTTGGATTTTGGTGAGGCGGATATATTAAATATATTCTGAAGAAGGCAGTATGTATATTGCCGAAACGTTAAAAAAATTGAATAAATAATTAATTGACACTGCCGCAAAAAAACACAAAAGAAAGAAATTATACTACTATATATGTATATATATATATATTTATATATATATGATACATGTTTGCGTAAATGTAATAATGTAATTGTTTAATTCTTATTTTTTCCTAAATTGAATATGCTACAAGATACAGTAACAACGCAACATGCAGTGTAAATTTATTTGAATAATATTTAATATAACATTTAATAATGTGTCCATCCCCAGTCCTCTGAATTACTTCCTGTAACCATGACGGCACCCTATCAATAAGCACAATTCTATTTAAAGTTCGTTCCACACGTTCTCTACCTTTTCCCACAATTCTTTACTATTTCGCCGAGTGAAGTTAATATCTAGATTCATTTTAATATTGCCCAAACGTTTTCAATGGGACTTATGTCCGGACTGTTTAACACTTTGATATTATTTAAACGTACAAATTCTTGTATCATCTGTGATTCGTGCACCGGCCGGTCTTATTGAAGTAAATAATTATTCCTATGCATTAAATTAACAGAGGGTAACATTATATATGAGAGATAGCTCTCTCTATACTGGTAACTATTTAAACGATTTTCAATATTCCATATACATAGCTCCCGCTTCAACGTGCGAACCTTGTTTATAATATTTGCCTGAAAGAAACTTCACATATAATAAAACTTAAAAGCATTTACAATTGGTTATAATTTAGGCACTTAAGTGGTTTCCTAAATTGTGATATAAAGTGATGTCTGGTATTCTGCAAATACCTAAGTAATCTATGGGAAGATGTTAAGATATACCAGGTGTACTGGAAAGTCATTGCAGGTTTTTTCGTAAAAAAACTACATAATTTTCAAGAAAATGGAAAAATTTATGTATTCAAAATATTGGCCATTTGATTCTTGCCCATCTTTCAGGCAGTTTATGAATGCCATCCTCAAAAAACTGTTTGTCCTTTGAACAAAACTATTCATCGAGCCATTTTCTAACTTCTTCGAAATTGGCGAAGTGATGTTCTGCAAGCGTGTGTCCCATTGTTTCGAAAAAATAATAGTCGGAGAGGGCAAGGTCTAGAGAGTAAGGCGGGTGCGATATTATGTCTCAACCAAGTGCTTTCAACGCTTCCTTAAGCGATTTTGGTGTATGAGACGGCGCGTTATCGTGCTGTAAAATCACTTTACCATGTTGTCGGGCTCATTCTGAACGATAATGGATAATTTGTTGTCGGTAGCGATCAGTATTGTTGACAGTTCGTAATACACCATGCCACTCTGGTCCCACCAAGAACACAGCATTGTTTTGCGACCAAAACGATATAGCCTTGGAGTCGATGGACCGTCTTCGCCAGGCGATAACCATAATTTTCTGCGCTTAGACTTTTCGAAATAAATACATTTTTCATCACCCGTTACTATTCGATGCAGGAATGACTTCCGATTAAACCTTTGAAGCAGCATATCACAGACGATTTTCCGATTTTCCATTTGCAGGTTATCAATTGATGTGGCACTGATTTTTCCATCTTTTAAGTTGAGTTTTCATCCAATAAATCCTGCAGTTTCTCATCTTGAAACTTTTTTGATCTATCAGAACGTTCTATGTCTTGCACATCGAAATCACCACTTTTGAATTGTCGAAAGCACGCCTCACATATTTTTATGGTTGAAGCATGCTCATCGTAGTTTTCTACCAGCAAACGATGGCTTTTAGCGAATATTTTCTTTTGATTAAATAAGAAAAGTAATACGGGCCGCAAATGTACTTATACTATGTAAAATGTTAATTATATAAGCTTTTACTTTATTCAGAGTTGCAATGTATAGTTTATTAGAAAATTGGAAATCTTTTATATCAAAAAGTTCAGTAATTTAAATAAACAGATAGTAAAAATATATAAAAGATGTAAATAATATAGGATAAGTTTTATTCCTTTGGAGAAAAGATTTATATCTTCATTGAATTCTTTTGATTACAATAATAAAAGGGCATAAAAGAAAGTCATTGCATTGTATTAAAGAAAATATAAAATTTAAAAATGCTAATGAACATATACTTATATAAAATTTATTCGAAAAGCATTATGGATTGAGTTCATTAAATATTATAGCCGGAAGATACATTGATTTTTATATGCTTTCATCAGAGCGGACCACGAGTCAACCATAGACAAAGAGTAAAGTTGCGGAAACTTAGTTAGCGCAAGGAAAGAAATCGTAGAGTAAAGACCATTTATTATATTTGTTGTTATTAAAATCCATATGAAAATAGAAATTCGTGGATAATTGTTTGTAGTGTAACATAGTATTAGTAACTTTTTATAAATTTAATAAAAAAAAATTATAAAAATACTGACTTACGCCAAAACTAGCCAATACTTACTACAAAAACTGTTTCCTTTCGGATTCAATTAATATTCGAAACTTTCGTACTAAAAAAGGAAACAAAACGACTTCCAGTTAAACTTCATAATCATTTACATCAATATTTGGAACGTCCTATTGTCATTTTTATGACAGGTATAAACGTAAATAAGCCACAATGTTACCTTTTTGTTCCCGTTTAAAAACAAACCGTAGTTTTACCAAACACAGAACACCGTAAAACGTCCAAGAATAATTAGAACGTGCGACAAAAGATCCAGTCGAACACATTCTCACAAATCAGGTTGTGGCAGAGCAGCGTTACGATCCGTAGTCGAGTTTGTCTACCTGTATTATGCACATTGAAAATCCTTCAAAAATAGACCATGTTTAAAGCAGCGAGTGTACATAAGACCATGGGAACGTTTGAGAACGATGTGTAGTTCGGACGTGGGAAGAGTCCTTCTAATATTACATTTCCAGATTGCTATATGTCTATACATACATACATAGGTACGTACATACGTATCTAGATGCACATAGTATGCATATAAACACATACACATGTCGTAGTGTTTTGTTTGTTCGGAGCCCCACCACAGTACTTAATCCTTTTCATTGTTGCCTTCTGGTTTTCCTGGAGATTAATAGCATCCTTAGATCTTTATGTGATGTAAATATATGCGAACTCTTGTTTCTACAGATTAACCGGCCTCCACAACGCACATCACAGTATAACTTATTGTTGTAACTTATCTATACACTCGTGGAAATATTGTGAGAAAAAATAAATAAATTGACCTAATACTTCTCTCCACCTCTCATCATTTATATTCTAAACGGTCTGAAAAACGAGTGTGGGATACGTATATGCATTTCTCAATATTTATGATAAGTCAATTGTCATTACACCAAGTAAATATAAGATCAATATTAAGCATCCGCCTGGCAAGCAGACGACTTGGGTTCGATTCTTCACCGAACGAGCGAGATTTTTTTCTTTAATTTCCACTTGAATTATAACAAAATAATAAGGAGAAAATCAGTTTTTATTACTTCACATTGGGGAATACATATAAATATGTGTATATACATATGTGTTTAATAATAATACATACTGCAGGTTTCCAACTAAAGATTAGTTTCTATAATGAGATTTATGGCGTAATTATGAAATGGAATCCCACAGATTTGGCAGTTTAATCGTAAAACATCCGTCTGGCAAGCAGATAACTGGGGTTCGATTCTTCACCGAATAGGTAGGTTTTTTCATTAATTCACATTATGGAATGTGCGTATGCATCTATCATCATATCAATCACTCTTCAATATATATTAATATATATTTTAAAATATATCAATAAATATATCAATATATATATATATATATATATATATATATATATATATAATATATCAATATATATTTTAAAATCTAGAAGGTTGAATGTGTCTCCAGAAGATCACCGATAAAGATCACAAAAAGTAATGGGCCCAAATTGGTTCCCTTCCTCAATTGATTTCCCTCAAGAAAATCATCGATAAAGATCACAAAAAGTAGTGGTCCCCACCATACCAAAAACCACACCAAACTGTCAATTTAGGTAAATGTAATGGTTTTTCATAAATAATTTGTGGATTTTCTTCGCACCAGAATCGACGGTTTTGTTTATTTACCACACCATCCAGATGAAAGTGAACCTCATCATAGAAGATGATTTTCTTAAAAAAATCGTTATCGTTTTCAAGTTGTTCCAAGGCAAAATCAGCAAATTCACGACGTTTACGGTGGTCCATTGGCTTCAGTTTTTGAGTGAGAACAATTTTATAGGGATGCAAACCCAAATCCTTTCTCAAAATCCGCCAGGTTATGGTTTGAGGCAGTCGCAATTGTTGAGAACGTCTTGGAATCGACAAATTACGGTCTTCAGTAACACTTGCCTGAACGGCAGCAATATTTGCATTACTTCGAGCGGTTCTTTGTCTTATTGGCACTTGAAAATTATGTAAAAAAAATGTAATCTCAAAATTTTTAACAATTCGACGAATAGCGAGCACACTTGGACGATTATTGCGACCATAAAATCGCAAAAGCGCACGAAAAGTTGCAATTGGAGAACGATTATTTTGATAATAAAACTGAATAATTTGTAAACGTTGTTCTTGCATATATCTTTCCATGATGAAATTGTAAACACTACTGAATACAATGAAAAACAAATGACAGATCATGACATATTACAAATGGCCGAAATGTCACTTCAAAATCATATCATCTCTATTGGAAAACCTTATATATCAACCTTAAGCGATTAAGTTAATCAATAACAGGCTGCATCAAAATTAAATACATTTTCAATTCCTTGAACTTTATTATGAGAGTAAAAGTAATATAATATTAAACAACCGAAACAATATTGTTAAAGAATTGAATTTTTTTCGAATGATCATTTAATTATCCACACCACTGTATATAAGGAAGCCTTATTAGAAAACTAAATTGATTAACATTGTTTTCTTTTAAGAATAATAATAAAAAATATATATACATATATGCACTTGATATATGCATTTGATATTATAGTTGATAATTCTCATTATGGTGTCGGAAAAATCAATTATTTCCCTGATCTAACACGCCAATCTTTATAACTAATGAATCTAATGATTAAGGCGCGGCAAATGTCAACATGAAGGAACAATAACCGCCAACATCTGAGTTAATTCCTTGAATGTGTGTATATATTAGTTTACAATACGGATATGACACGAACTTGACTAATTTAGCCTCGCTAACTCTGTTATTCAATATGTAGGAAAAGCAAATTGTAACATAAGCGTATTAATAACATTGTGGAGAAGAAATCTTAATGAGCGTTTACTTATGCAGAAAATAGTCCCCAAAAACATACAAATTATAGTTTTTTATGTTTGGATTTCATGTAATGGCTATAATTTTGTAAATTAATTGTTAACACTTAAAGATCCGTGTTCGTAATTAAATTTATAAGGTAATTAAACAATCAAATCTCATAGTCCTTCGTAGCTTAATAGTAAAACATCCGCCCGGTAAGTGGACGAGTGGGGTTCGATTCTTCACTGAAGACCAATTATTTTTTTCATTAATGTCTGCCTTAATTATAACGGTGTAGTAAGGAGAAAATTACGAGTTTTCATTAATTGCTAAGACCTTTGAAATCATTCAAGTTTTCGATATTTTTAAAAAACTTCAGAAACTGTAAAGATGACAACTTCTAGTACATTTTTTGCGGGTTTCACCGTGCTATCGAGACTGACTATCTCCGTTGTTGTATTACACCTATTGGAAATACTGCTTTTTCTTCTGAAAAGTTTAAAGTAAGCATAAGGACTCAGATTTTATTCTACACTTCACAACTTCACAACAATTTTAGAGGTATTTGAATATTTCTGGAAATATTTAGTCTTACATCATTATTATTCTGTTTACTGTAATTATTTTGGCATCTGAAATAATAATATCGACAGCATAAGTGGAAGACCCCTCGAGCTTTATACTAAGCTTATTTTTGACAAACCTTATACAGCATGTTCATGAAGTACCTTCGAATAGATGTAACTTTAAAACACAAACATTTTTTTATAAAATATAATGACATATATTTTTCGTACTGGAATGCCGAATTTACTTCAACATCAACACGTAATAGCATGCTCTGTGCCTATCTTTAAACATTTTCATGTTGTAAAAGATATTTTGTTGATTTTGATCTAATGAACCACAATAAAGAGGTGGACCAGAAAAACCGAAAAAAGACAGAACAGCAACGCACAGAAGAAGTGTTAAATGGAAGACGGTACCCAAATACTCGAAAGAGATACGATCCGGAACTTAGGGTTTTTCTCAATCAGGAGGTCAAAATACATCAAATAGGGCCATCGAATCGTTTGTGTTTTGCGTTTTCACCGTGTCGCAATTTTTAGCGAATATCTTAAAAACCGGAAGAGCCATTGCGTTGAGGTTTTTGAGAATCCGTGGGTCCGAATACATAAGATGGCAGCATCAAAACGTCGAAAATCGACACATCACTTGAAGTTCATAATTCGCAAAATCTTCAAACTCCTATAATTCCCGCATTTTTCATCCGATAGCCGCAAATTTTGCGCCAAATTAAAGTGCTCGTCGAAAGACAAAACAAAACAGCCTTAGAACGCCTCAGCTGTTTTTTACGGCTTTATTCAGGCTTTCCGGACATATCTCGAAAACCGGGTGTCACAGCAATTTCCGGTTTGAAAATTGGCCGAGCGGTCACCAAACGACTCTTGTTTCTCGAGATTCGGCGCCAGGTCAAAATGAAATCTCAAAATTCGTTGCAATTTTCGCGAAGTGGAAAAATTTTCGACCCGGAAACTACTCAGGCGTTTTCGAACATACTCTAGAAGACTGTATGATTTTCCGGTCGGAGTTCGCCTTTTCCCGGCGTGTTTTTGGACGACTTCATGTTTTGGACGGTTTTTTGCGAATATCTGGAAAACCGAAAGTAATACGTTCCAGAGCTCGGGATTTGTCTTGATCAGGAGATCAAAATATATCAGATAGTAATATCGAATTGTCAATAATCAAAACTTTGTGGTTTGCGTCATACCGTGTTGCAGTTTTTCGCGAATATCTCGACAAGAGGAATATCCATCGCGTTGTGGTTTTGTTTTACGAAATCAGCGGGTTCAAACACATAAGGTGGATGCATCAAAAGTCGAAACTCGACATTTGGTATTTTTCGGATTTTATTTGTCCCTGGTTCGAAAATATGTACTTATCCAGCAAATAAGTCGTACAGTACGAAATCCTGGATTATTATTTAGAACTGCTTCAAATTTTCCTTGACATTATTAGCAGCAGCTCCAGATAATTGGGAAAGATATTGAGGAAGTGCCTATATATATTCAAGACTTTAGCTATAGAATCTGATACGTAGACTTCCGCGGTCGTGATCCATGCAGGACTCAACTACTGCACTGAAACTGGTTTCAGTGCAGTAGTTGAGCCCTGAAGATGTCCCATACAAATGGATACGAAACGTCGGCAGATATACAAGTGACGTGGTTCCAACCAGGAAGCCCATTCAGTTATAGAATATTGTGAGTTGGCTTGAGTAGTATCCCTGAATATTGACTAAATCTACCTACCTGTTGAGTGTGTAAAATAGAGGATCCAGCAGATGTATTATAATTCGTTAGAATGCGATAAAAGGAGGCAGACCTATCCATGTGCCTCAGCGCGTTTCAATAGGTTTTGGTGATAGTGGCATATGTGACAGTTTTTCGCGAAATAAATTTTTGCACGCAAGTGCCTCCACAAAAGGTCTCTTTACAGAAGAAATCAATTTATCTGCTTTTGAGTAGCATTTGCTGATTTCTTCTGATACACACTGAATAGCCAAACATATAATACGCGTGATACTAGTGTCTGCTTGTTGTAAAAGCCGACCAGCCATCTTCACATTTGCAGCTATTACAAACAACACTTTTTCTTCATTTTCCTCGTGCTTATCACCCCATAGCGATTTCAAACACGAAGTTACATAATATGATATTGTTTCTGAACTTTCGACTCTCTTGGGTACAAATAGATGCGTAGACAATATCGTGTCGCTGTCCATCAACCCAACCAAAACATTTTCAATACTGCGTCCTTTAACATCAGTAGTTTCATTTACTGACATCCAAATAATTTATCGTTTGTATCACTGACAATTGAAGTCATAATTTAATCGTACATCGGGGTCACATAATATTTTCTCAAGGGAATAAGGGCACATGCAAGTTACTATATTCCCAGTTAACACAATTTTGTAAAAACTTATTAAACTTAGGATACACCATATTTCATGGAATGTTACACGCTACTAGAATTTTAAGTACATCCGAGTTAAATGCTTTCTGCCGTTCATAAGTATTAGTTGCAGTGTCAGTAATACGTGCTTTGTGTGTCGCGGATTTTCCTGTCGCCACGGCAGTATTACATTAAAAATTTTGCATCGGAGTTGAACACTGTTAAATTCTAAAGCAGACAAATCTCTTATTCACATTTTAACAGTATCCCGTGGCGAATGTGGAGGAGATATATTTACATAATAGAACGTAACTAACTAATAAAACTATACAAACTCCTTACTAATTCCTTTGGCGGTTTTAAATTTAAAAATTGAAATGAAAAATCCTGAAGTCTACTACTTAAAAATCAAATTTTAAATAAAATTTTTATAAACTTAAATGTTTAAAATGTGACTTAAAAACAAACGACCAAATTCGATTAGATAACCAATATTTGGAACAAGTTCTACCTTCAAGAAAATCGAATTCTATTTTGCGTATGGTCAATTGCTAGAATGTAAAGAATTTCTTTCAGGTACGTACATACATACATGTGTCTTTATATATGTACAAACAATTATGTAATGGAATCAGGTAAGTTTCACATAAAGAAAACATTCTTGGAACTACTCTGCCGGTACAGAATGTATGCGAAGCGTTTGAATGTTATAGGAACAAAGGAGCCGGCTTTAGGTATGTTTTTGGATTTTTCATTGAGTAAAATAAATGTTTTCTACACAATTCTTGTGTGATAGAAAAATGTAAGTTACAAGAACGTTTAATATCGAATTCTTCTATTTAACCAATAAATATAAACTAACAATGGTATTTTAAGATACGTATTGCTGTGTAGAGTCGAGTTCGTATGGTGTTTGTAACATTAGGTAGTATGACAATATTTAATGTAATACCGGCCATAAGTGTGTGCTCAAGCGTACATTTTTATATTATTCAAATAAATAATATTGTAAGGGGTGTTTCAAATTGCGCGGTTTTTTTTAAGAATAAATAAGGTATAGATGGCGCACTGAATTTATCTGGGTATGTGCGCATTTAAAAAGTATGATGTATGACATTCACAAAAATAGCTTCGTACACGGTACAACAACAAACAACAAAATATAGTCGTAGTGTTCGTTCACAAGAAAATATTGGTTTGGTGCGTGAAAGTGTTGCTGAAGATTCTGAAATATCCATTAGACGACGTTCACAACAACTTGGACTTGGATGAACAACATGGCGTATTTTACACAAGGATTTAGCTCTGAAGGCATATAAGTCTCAAATAACACCAGAACTGAAGCCATTAGATCATTTAAAACGTCGTTCATTTATCAATTTCATCATTGAACAACCAGCTGATTTTTCTCAAAAAATAATGTTTTCCGATGAGGCACATTTTTAACTTGGTGGCTAGTTAACAAACAAAATTGCCGTATCTGGAATGAGGAAAATCCACGAATTCTTCATGAGAAACCTATGCATCCTAAACGAGTTACTGTTTGGTGTGCATTATGGTCAGGTAGTGTAATTGGACCTTACTTCTTTGAAAATGCTGCTGGTGAAGCTGTAACTGTCAATGGTGATCTATATCGTCGGATGATAACTGAATTTTTGTGGCTTGAATTAATGAATATTGATCTAGAGGATATGTGGTTTCAACAGGATGGCGCTACACCTCACTTTGCACAGGACTCAATTGATTTGTTGAGAGAAAAATTTACTAGACGTGTAACCTCAAGAAACGGTTATGTTAATTGGCCACCAAGATCATGAAATTTGGCACCGTTGGACTATTTTCTTTGGGGTTATGTGAAAAGTCAGGTTTATAAAAACAATCCACAATCAATTCCTGCTTTGAAAGATGAAATTATTCGTGTCATTGATGAGATAAGCCTCAATTATGTCAAAATGTCATTAAAAATTTTAATAAAAGAGTAGACGTCTGTGGAGTTGCAAGAGGAGGCCATTTGGCAGATATTATTTTTCGCATATAAATGTCATAACTAATACTTCAATTACCAATAAAAAGTTTTTAAAAGTGAATGCAAATTATGTGTTTTATTTATTCTTTAAATAAACTGCGAAATTTGAAACACCCTTTAGCTTAACTAAAGCCAAAATATTATTAAATACATGTATATTCTTCGTTATTTATGAATTTAAGTTCTTTAAAACTAAATTACCCACAATGACAATTTTACAACCCAGATAAGGCGATTAAATAAAGACATTTTTCTCGGAAATTTTAAATAAGTAACAGAAGGTACCATATTTGTACACGAACTTGAGTTCTCATTCAACTTTCGAAGACTTCGTGTCGTAGTGTTTGTGTATTGTTTTAAAATAAAATCTATATAATAATGCCGCGTAGAAAAGAACTTTTGGTTCAAGCACGTGCTCTTATAGTGTCTCATCATGATATTTGCAAAACAACAATTACTTAACCTAATTATACAGGGCGATCCAGAATGATTGAAAGTGTTGCTACATTGAATTTTGTCTTGTACTGTTTAACGTGTATATTGATCTTATATTGCAAACATAGGCGTGCTAGTGGAACTTAGTAAGGAAACAAAATCAATTGTATAACTGTGCAACCAGTCATGTAGTATTAAATGGTGGTTATTCTGAAATATCTGAAAATTCTAAAAATAGAAAATGCAGATTAAGTAAGTTACTAGAGATTTTTCAATGTCGCTTTTTATTTGTTGCTTAAGAAACATTTTGCAATAATAAGTAAATTATAATTTATTATTCAAATTGTATAATACAAATTGTGGTTTATCGTTTTAAATTAAACAAGTCGTTTTATTTATTTAAATTTTGTGCGCTTTATCGGATGGTGAGCCTACCAGGTTGTTCAATAAGTTTTGTCGTTCGGTAAAAGATGGCGTTATTACGTTCGTCGTTTTATTTTTCTAAAAATTGTACTACACTTTTATGAACACACGAAGTTTTCACATTTTTTATTTTCCCCTCTGTATATTTACATGTGCAAATTTAACATGTCATAGTATTTTTTACAATGGAAAAACTAAACTAAACTAAAATTCTTATTTTAGGAAGGTAAACAAACAAAACAAACTCATGAACATTCGTTAAAAGTATATAGGGACTCTTCACCTTCTATTAGAATAGTAAAATGATGGATTACTGAATTTAAACATGATCGTACAAGTCTTGAAAACGATCCTCGTGAAGGACGTCAAAAAGGTACATCGACACCAGAAATGGTAACAAAAATAAAGGTGATGTGGTTTTGGAAGATCGTCGATTAACCAAGAGAGATTTATGGAAGCCCTAACTGACTTTCTCAACGACATATGAAGCGTTTTAGAAAAAATTAGAACGATTTCATGCGCCGTTTTATCCATGTGGAAGAGACTTGGGTCTACCACCATGATCCTCAATCAAAACAAGCTAAGGAGTGGCTTGGACCTGGTGCTTCGGCTCCTAAACGAGTTAGGGTCCAGAAATCGGCCAAGAAGGTGTTAGCATCAATTTTTTGGGATGCGAAATTTTGATCGTGGATTGTCTCCACATGATTATTGTAATATTTTGGATCAGCTGGATGCAAAAATTCGTGAGGAAAAACTTAATTTATAGAATAAAAGTTATTTTTCATCAAGACAACCCACCTTCTCACACAGCTCAAAAAAACCATCGCCAAAATCAGTGAATTAATGTACGAATTATCCATTCAGGGATGGAATCCATAAAGGGATGGAATCCATAAATGGGAAGATCACTAAAACAAGTGTATTCAAGTTCGGGGAGGTTATATTGAATAATAAAATGTATTTCAGACTTCTGGCTATTCTCACATCTCACAAAATGCCTACGTGGAATACGATTTTCATCGAATTAAAAGATAATAGCAGCCGTGGGAGCGTATTTCGACAACCTTCAAGATTTTCACTTCGAGGATGGAATCCATAAATTATAATATCACTGAAACAATTGTATTGAAGATCGGGGAAGTTATATTGAATAATAAAATATATTTCAAACCATAAAATCGTGTTTTTCTTATTGGACAACCTGGTAGTTAATTTAAAGAACCCAACCCACACTCTGTTCAAATATTTAAAAAGAAGTAAATTAATTTATATATTGCCGAAAGGGATTTTATACTTATCTCATAAGGTAAGAAATTCACATATCTCAATTTTTCAAAGTAAGTATCATAGGAGTATGTGCAATATTGAATTAACTAAAAGCCTTCATCAAAACCTAATTTTCCAATGTTTGACAATGCGTTTTCGCTGGTTATTGAAGTGCTCACTCAATGCAAACAAACATACATAAAAATGTAATAATCCTTATGTGCAACAGCTTTGACTTCCGATTATATCTGATATTACATTCACGTAAACGCCTGTGCTTGTCTCTACTTTTAACATATAGAATATAACGTACATTATTCCCATTGAGTGAACGTTTATCCATATATTAATAATTATCCGGCCGAAGTTACTGAATACAATCAAATCAATAGCCTTTGATAGATATTATGCGTATGGCAGCATATTCCCTTTGAAGTAATATAATTATATTAATTAGATAAGGATGTGATGTCCTCGCTCCGTCCATGACACATCACCACCGACTTCCGATCCCTGATAATAATTCATAGTCTGTCCAAGCTCCTTGTAATTGGCATTAAGCTGTTCGAGGATGTGAAGATATGGGTTATTATTATTACCTATTAGTTAATCACTTTTAAACAATTTTAAATGGTTCGCAGTTTTCTAATTTCAAACATAAAAAATTTATTGTTTCGTAACCACAGTAACGAAAATTGAAAAATCTTAGATGTAAAATGTCACGTAGATTCAAATTAAAAAATACTTAAGGCCACTTGATTTAAGTTTCCAAAATTGACGTCATAGTTTAGAGGAAATATTATTGTTGCTAATGTCCCCTATATGAAAACTATTAAAAAACAATCAAAAAAACTTTATATTAAAACCACAACCGACTGTAAATAAAAATTATATCGAAGGCAGAGTTTGTATATAAAATAAACCTTCACCGTTTATTTTGAAAGTAATTGTCGGAGTCGTAAATATATAAAAATATTTACTCATACACGAGAGTTAATCTTCTATATTTCTTTAAAATTCTCAGGGCTTCGGTTCTTCCCCACCCCATATCCTGGCCACGTGCCTCAACAGCTGTTCCACCGGAACTTCTTTGTACCATGTGCACCTTTAATAAGTCTATCCTTCAGTCCCTTTACGGCTGTCTCTTTTTTTCTTTCATTGTGTAACCGTCACAGAGTAGACGTTATATTTGCCCTACTAACTCTGGATCGGGTATTTTTTTGTGTTCATGACGAAAAAGAGTCTGGAAGGCATGGGAAAATATTTTTTCCCTTCGGATTTTGTGGTCTCACGCGGTCGAAGAAATTTCGAAGTAACATAGCATCAATATTTAGAATTTGTGTTAATTGTATTACCTCTACGAAAAAGAAATTACTGTTGAAGTGTACATGTACATGCGTAAACATATACGGCTCGTTTACAGACTGCATTTTTAAGTGGCGTTTAAGGCATATATAAAACTACAACTAATGCCACGTATACAATAAAATTGACCTTGAAAATATATTCCTTTGTACTTGTAAAGATAATTTTCTTTTATTGTAATGAACATTTACTTTTTTATAATTATAATTTTATTAATTTTATTTTTTATTGAAATAAGTTAGGCGTTGGAACATTTACAATCCGCAGTATAATTATCTATCTAATAATAGTCATATGTTCAATTAATTTATAAAACAAAATTAAATTTAAAAAATCTACAATCATTTCTCTGCATACAAAGTAAAATAATTAAAATATATTTGTATAATATTTTGATAAAACCCAAGAATATAATAAATAGAGATTAGGACTATGGAATCAAATGAAGGAATAGTTAAGACTTTTGTTTAAATTTATTAAGGAGTCGACACATAAGTCGACTGCTAGAAAACTATTGTAAATGTATATAAAATTGCATTCGAGCTTCCTTTCAATTATCAGAAACAGAACTATTGCGAAAAAAAAATGAAAATGTGACAATGTACTATACAGCTAGTTGACCATAGCTGGTTTAGTTTAGTCGTAATCCTCAAATAGTGTTACTATTTATATGCTTTTCAGTAGTGCTAATCGGACGAAGAAAGTACATATGAGTGCATATTCAAAAGATAAGAAATATTAGAGATTTTCTTTTTCAGGAGTGTAGATGTAGAGGTGCAGATACACGTAATACTTAAGTTTTAATAAACATATTTATGTGTGAGTGTTATTTTCATTTAAGTGCTAGAAAAATTATTAATACTTGCCTACATTATTTTAATAGGGCGATAGTACTACTGTAGGCAAAAAATAGTAAGACTTTTTAATTTAAATTTCGCACGAAAACCCATTCGTCGAAATATTTTTTTCTAAGTTGGTATGACTGTCTGTGACATCTGTGCCAAATGTCACATCAAAATAATCATTAGTGTTTAGTATACGCTTGTCTGTCTGAAGCACAAAAAGTGCGTTCGGCGATTTTTACTATGAGTGAAATTATTCAACAAAGAAGTTCCATTAAATTTTGTGTACGGAATCAAATTTCTGGTGCCGAAACGTTCAGAATGTTGCAAAAGGCCTTCGGTGATAATTGTTTGTCGCGAGCAAGTGTTTTTGATTGGTACAAATTATTCAAAGAGGGTCGAGAACGCACTGATGACGAACCACGTCCAGGCCGGCCATCAACATCAACTGATGATCAACACGTCAATAGAATCAAGGAATTGGTGCTTGAGAATCGACGATTAACAGTCAGAGACCTTACTGGCATCGTTAGAATATCGGAAGGATCAGTGAAAACCATTTTGAAAGATCATTTGGGCCTAAGAAAATTGAAGGCGCAATTTGTTCCAAAATCACTCAATTTTTTCGAAAAACAGCGTCGCGTTGACGTCTGTGAAACAATGCTTTCCGAACCACGTCAAAGCAAGTCAAAAATCAAGGTTATGTTGACAGTTTTCTTCGATTATCGAGGTGTGGTACACTCCGAATTCCTTCCGACTGGCCAAACTGCCAACAAAGAATACTATTTGAGTGGTATGCGTCGTTTACGCAATGCTATTCGTAGAAAGAGGCCACAATTATGGGCCGACAACTCTTGGTTTTTGCACCACGATAATGCACCGTCGCATACTGCATTAATTCTTCGTGAGTTTTTCGCCAAATTTTCAACCAATATCGTGCCACAACCACCTTATTCGCCTGATTTAGCTCCGTGTGACTTCTGGCTATTCAGCAAACCCAAACGATCGCTCCGAGGAAACCGTTTTGAGTCAATTGACATTAAACGTGAATCGCTACGCGCATTGAGGGCTATTATTATATTATATATATATATATATATATATATATATATATTATAGATTTGGAAGAATAAATTAAAAATTTAAAAATTATGAACAAAGTCTTACTATTTTTTGCCCACAGTAGTATATTATTTAAATAACCTTAGAATTGCTATTATAATCTTCCCATAGTCAAACGTATCGTAACATGTAATAATGTCTAAACCTACAACTATTAAAGAAGCTATCAAAAGTAGGAAGAAACACGCTAGGGACGCAGCATCAGCGATGCAGCAGAAGTTGGCTTTCAATTTCAATTCACTATCAGCATCAACCAGCTGTTACTAATGAAACTTGAGCACCAACATGATCAATAAAATAGCTGGAATAAGCTGAATGTTAAAAGGAATCATTTAAATGTGCACACCCTGTCTACTACATATGTTTCAGAGATTCACTCATCGTCAGCTAAACTTGTGTTATTAAAGAACGATTCCTTTATAGAGTTTATCGTATCTTTTTGATATAGAAATATAATGAATAAACATGGCCTCCCTCTTTCGTCCAACATAAGAATGTATTAAACGACAAAACGAGGACGCATCTATCTCGCTGGTCGAGAACAAAGTTTCCAGAGCATGTGTAGGTAGACGCTTAATACTTCGACGATTTCCCGCATAAATGAATGCTAAAATGAATCATTCAAATGTTAATAACACCCTGTCTACTACATATGTTTCAGAGATTCACTCATCGTCAGGTAGACTTGTATTATTAACGAACAATTCCTTCGTAGAACACCCTCACTTTGTCGTTCAATACATTCTTGTGTTAAACGAGAGAAGAAGGCAATGTTTATTCACTGAAATAAGTTCTTTGAAAAAACCTAAAAATCTTATCGTTAACTTGAAACTGTCTAAAAAAATTTGGATTGGAGGAAGTGAATGATACGTCAGGCAAACCAAGGGTTCTTATAATTTTATTGAAAAGATTAAGAATGTTGCGTTTTAAAGAAACTAAAAGTCAATAGGACGATCAACTTTAAAAAACCCAGTCGAAATTACGCAATTTATTAGTCAAAACTTGGATGAAAGACAACAAGTGGATGTAATATAGACGGATTTAATAAAAGCATTTGACACAATCGACCATAACACACTGACTTCCAATATGTGCTGTTTTGGTTTTTCTTCGACAATTGTAAACCTTGTGAAGTCCTACCTAGTCAACAGATTGGCTTACGTTTGTTACAATGTATATACTTGTATCACATACACTACATCCTCGAGGATCCCTCTAGGATTCAACTTAGGGCTCCTACTATTTAATATTTTTATATATTTATTGGTTTACTACCACAATTGCAGCATTCTCGTATATACTGATCTAAAAATATTTTCAACAATCTCTACCATTTCGGATTATAGAACCCTAGGAAATCAACAGTTTCGGACCGGCATGTTCTATTTGACAACCTGTTGGAATCCGCAGAACCTCCTTCTTTGAACTTTCTAATAAAAACATGCAGAAGCTTTTCTAACATAACGACACTAAAAACTTTATATTACAATCTAGCGCGATCCAATTTAGAATATACTTCCATTACATGGTATCCCATATACAAGTACCAATAGCTTGACTTGGAGAGAGTTCGAAGGAGATTTCTGATGTATTTAAATTTCATAACTGACGGTGTATACCTGCCTCGTAGTGTAGAATATAACAGTCATTTGAGAAAGCATGGCATATCATCGCTGACTGATAGAAGAGACATCTTTAGTGTCAACTTTTTCTAAGGGCTTCTAAGAAATACAATTGATTCCTCATTTTTGTTCGGAGAAATTAATTTTCTGGAATCAAATTATGGCACCAGATCATCAGCTAGCTTCTCAATTCCTAGCGCTAAAACAATTAGTCATATAACTAGGAGTGCAAACAATATCGTTTAAGTTAATGCAATAGGTTTTTTATGAAAATAATGTGTATAGGTTTTTTTACTTTTTCTGGCTTATTTTTTTTTCTTTTCTGTTATATGTGTGTGTGTGTCTGTGTGTATGTACATTTTTTTTACAAACATGCACTGCTATTTATTGTTTAATTATCCTTTAAATAGATGTAATGTTGGATAGTAATGAGCACTATTATTGTTATCATTATTATTATTGCTATTATTATTATTGAATATTTGGGACAACGCCAGGGACAGGACATCATCAAACGATAACCAATTCAAAAAGAAGATTGACGCCTATCTTGAAGACAGAAATAATTTTTTTTTTGATTGAATAAAGTCGTTGCAAAACGTTGAAGAATATTATTTCAAAAAATGAAATTATCAAGAAAATCGTAAATCTTTTGTTTCATTATTAGGTAGTAAACTTTTTTAAATCCACTCGTACATGATTTGTCCGATTTTATCTTGAGAAAAAGTGTAGAAATGTATATTATATTACACAAAAAATATATATACATCCTTATTGAAATAATAAATGTCGATTTATTGTATTACATCAGAGTTCCTCTCAATAATAAGCATTATTTTTATTTTAAAACATCGACAAGTAATCATGACTCATCAAACTACATGTCATTTTTTCGAAGATAATTACTAATTTCACGCGAAATTAAAGAACGAAGGGGGGACATTATGGGATGTACTGTTAGTAAACTAGAATATTTTAAAACAATACATGCAGACGATATAATTATTAGTGCATTTATTCGCGTTCATCTTCATG
This sequence comes from Dermolepida albohirtum, assembly GCA_031893035.1. Taxonomy (NCBI): domain Eukaryota; kingdom Metazoa; phylum Arthropoda; class Insecta; order Coleoptera; family Scarabaeidae; genus Dermolepida; species Dermolepida albohirtum. The sequence goes on along the minus strand of JAVIWB010005345.1, from coordinate 418,960 downwards.
CCGCGTGTTTACCAAACCATGAAGTAATCATTTCCTGTTTTACGACGGCGTAAACTCCACTTTACAACCTAGTACAAGTACCTAGTTCCTGGATGAAACCATATTGTCATTATTATCTCTTCTAAAAAATGTTCGAATAACCGAAACTACAATAAATACTTCACGTTCATTTCATGAATTATTACGTGTTTATTGCTGGTAAATATACAGTGGAATACAGGGAACATTAAACAATAATAGTCAGTAGAATGGACAATAAAGTTTATTATTAAGAGTATTATTATTGATATTAAATAGGCATGTTATTGCTTCGTCTCATAAAATACAAGAAATATAAATGTTGATAAGAATTCTTTTATAATTTTTTTTTGTTTCTTCATCTATTGCATTAGTCTTGGATTTAGTTGTTTTAGATTAAGTAGTTTTCTCTAGATAGTTAGTAAGGTTCTTTATAATTGGTTTGTATGTAGCATTTTTTAAAAGGGTATTCTATTGTCGTCACTATTAGGAAGCGTTACCTTTGTCTGCAGGTAATATCACAATATTCTTATCAAAAACTTTTTATTGGTAATTGAAGTATCAGTTATGACATTTATATGTGAAAAATAAAATCTGCCAAATGGCCTCCTCTTGCAGCTCCACATCTTGTGCTACAATTTTCTTGATATTTTGACATAATTGAAGCTCTGTCTCAGTAATGACACGAATAATTTCATCTTTCAAAGCAGGAATTGATTGTAGATTGTTTTTATAAACCTGACTTTTCACATAACCCCAAAGAAAATAGTCTAACGGTGTCAAATCACATGATCTTGGTGGCCAATTAACATTACCGTTTCTTGAGATTACACGTTCAGGAAATTTTTCTCTCAATAAATCAATTGATTCGTGTGCAAAGTGTGGTGTAGCGCTATCCTGTTGAAACCACATATCCTCTAGGTCAATATTCATTAATTCAGGCCACAAAAATTCGGTTATCATTAGACGATATCGATCTCCATTGACAGTTACAGCTTCACCTGCAGCATTTTCAAAGAAGTAAGGTCCAATTACCCCACCTGACCATAATGTACACCAAACAGTAAGTCGTTTAGGATGCATATGTTTCTCATTAATAATTCGTGGATTTTCCTCACCCCAGATACGGCAATTTTGTTTATCAACATAGCCACCAAGTTCAAAATGTGCCTCATCGGAAAACGTTATCTTTTGAGAAAAATCAGCTGGTTATTTATTGATGAAATTGACAAATGAACGACGTTTTAAATGATGTAATGGCTTCAGTTCCTGTGTTATTTGAACCTTATATGCCTTCAGAGCTAAATCCTTGTGTAAAATACGTCATGTTGTTGATCCACTAAGTCCAGGTTGTTGCAAACGTCGTCTAATAGACATTTCAGTATCTTCAGCAACACTTTCACGAACCAAACTAATGTTTTCTTGTGAACGACTACTACAACTATATTTTTCACTTTTTTGATCTTCCACGGAACCGGTCTCTTGAAATTTTTTAATAATTCGACCAATAGTGCTTTCAGATGGACGATTATGTATGTAAACCATAAAATTCACTTTACTTTCTAAAAACTCTTTTCACAGAACGCTGATTTTCATAAAACAATTCAACAATTTGAACGCATTGTTGTGCCGTGTACGAAGCCATTTTTATAAATGTCATACATCGCGCCTTTTAAATGCCTACATAACCATACAAAACCAGTGCGCCATCTATATTTTATTTTTTCTTAAAAAAAACCGCACAATTTGAAACACCCTCTATATGAAATATGTTGAATTCTAAAATCATGTTAACTTTAAACCTTGTGTGATAAATTTCAATTTTTTTCCACTTAAAAATTATTTCCCTCTCGAAATTTTAACCATCACCGCGAGCTCAATTTTCTACCTATCGTAGATTTAAATGTATCGACTCGTTCCGGAACATTTCCTCCGTGACACATAATATTTCATATAATAACTTGAAAATTGGTTTTTACAGACTCGCATGCATTTTATGATCCGAAAACATCATAAATAAAATTAAACCAAACATAAACTGAGTATCGGAAATACAAGGAAAATAATATGCCACAGTGTAATGCACATATATGCTGGCATGTGTACATAGTACATACACCTGACTGGTAGTGGAAATGTAAACGTTCATGCATGTATATTTTATTGGAAAATGCACAGAAAATTAAATATGAAGGTTTATGTTTATTTGTTATTCGCAGTGTAACATAAATTTAATTTGCTCGCAGTTCATGAAGTTTCTTTTTTAATTACGAAATATATGAGCGCGGAGTAAAACATTCTCGGGCTTACTCAAACATAACATAAGCAATATAGTTGAATTTGATGGAGCCTGTGGTTGATTGACTTGATCAATAAGGTTGATATATAACCCCTTTCCACATTAACTTTTGTAAATTCTGTATACGCATTTCGACAACCAAGTTGTCATCATCAGCAGATAATTTCAAAGTGTCGCACCTGGTAAAACACGGCGAAAAACAACCGCACGAAAATCAAACTCCGTCCGCGATCCACACCGTTCAAAACCAAGATGTACACTGTGTTTGTTTCACAAGATTTTTAAAAAATTATTCTTACTTAAACTGACATGCACTACATTGAAAAAGGGAATTACGGTCAAGATAGTCAAGTGCCTGCCTGTAATTTATTATATTGTTCGTCCTCTGACATTAAACATTCAATTCGATAGATTCCCGATTTTTTATTTTCTTCGATTTTGTCTTTTGCATTTCCTAAAAGCGTTTTAAGGGAATTATTGGGGCGGAAACAGACATGAAGCCCGCGATCTTTAAAAATACTATTTAGATTTTTTGTCATGCGATGATAAGGTAAACAAACAAAATGCTTTTTCCGATTGCTCTGTGGTGATAGACATGTGGTGTCACGGATTGTTTTTCTTATGTTGGCCTTTCTAATTAATCCATTGATTATTTCCGAATCGAAACCGTTGTATATCGCGATATTCTTAATGAGGTTCAATTCTCTTTCATATCTTACTTTTGTTAGTGGGAATGCAAAAGACAAAATCGAAGAAAATAAAAAATCGGGAATCTATCGAATTGAATGTTTAGAGTGCAATAGACAATACATCGGCCAAACTAAAAGATCGATCGAAACCAGGTATAAAGAACACCTTTCGCACATAAAATTCAACCGACCGGAAAAATCGGGTTTAGCGAAACATGTATTAGAAAATAACCACAGTGTTAATATGGATTGTTTACATCTGATAAAAAACGTGTATAATTATCGAGAACTAGACACGTATGAAAGCATGCACATCTTAAAGAATTTAAACCATGTGGTGAACAATAATGAAACTGGCCTCGTACAATCGACCCTTTTTTCCCTACTTAATGTTAGAGGACGAACAATATAATAAATTACAGGCAGGCACTTGACTGTCTTGACCGTAATTCCCTTTTTCAATGTAGTGCATGTTAGTTTAAGTAAGAATAATTTTTTTAAAAATCTTGTGAAACAAACACAGTGTACATCTTGGTTTTGAACGGTGTGGATCGCGCACGGAGTTTGATTTTCGTGCAGTTGTTTTTCGCCGTGTTTTACCAGGTGCGACACTTTGAAATTATTTGCTGATGATGACAACTTGGTTGTCGAAATGCATATACAGAATTTACAAAAGTTAATGTGGAAAGGGGTTATATATCAACCTTATTGAATAAGCAATATAGCTTTTTATAATTTTTTTTGCTGAAAACTATGGTCAAAAATAGTTTCTCTTTTCTTTATTTTAGAGCAGTTTAATTTGGTTATTCGATTGTAACTGTCTGTAGATATAAATTAGTGTATTAAAATGCTAATAGTTCGAAGACAACCAAATTATCGCCAACTAAGCAATTTTGAAAGGGGTTGTATCGTTAGACTGCATGAAACTGGTAAAAGGCAGATTTAAAGAAATACGTAATTGCTAGAGATATTCATTGTTGGAGAGATAGGCAGATAGTAGACAACATCGTAGAAGACGCTCTGAACAACCTAGAAGAATCACAGAACAATAGAATAACACACTAAGATTGCTCGCCCTTAGGGATCAACGTAGTACCTCAAAGTCTTTGTTAAATGTTCTTTTTCTTCTTCAACTTCTTTTTTTTTCTTCTTATTTTTCTTCTTCTTCTGCATTTTATGCGCTTGGATTGATTTACTATCGCCCAAGGCTAATACTGCCTCTTAATAGTTGGCATTAGGCATTGGAATTAGGATGGTGTAATATATAGGCAGTTTGGAATGAAGAGTGGAAAATGTCGTTTTCTTAGATAAACCTCGTTTCTGTTTGTGGAACCATATTGGTCGTAGGCGAACCCGATATCGAGGACGCAAAAACCAGTTTGTAAATTTTTCCGTAGAACATGAGACTGCACTTACTAGAGAATTGATGGTTTGGGGTGGAGTTAACGCAAGAAATAGGACGCCTTTAATATCCCTTCGATGTTATTTAAATGCTCAAAAGTACATTTACAAAAACATGTTATTTCCAAAGTAAACATTACATTAAACTTATTCTTTTACATAGCCTGCTTTCAATTCTACACTAAAATCAATGGTTAGTGTTTATTTATTTAATATTTAACTTTTCTTCGTTTTAAATACCTTTACTGGAACGGCTTAATATTTGTGGCGGTAAACATTCACCTTAAATGAGAAGGCAAGCCACGAAACCATCTCTCCGAATACTAGCCTCGAATTCAAACTCGAAACTCCAGTGTAATAACTAATAGCTTACCATCCATCTATCAGCCAGCAGGCTATATTAAGGGAAAAATAGAAGTGTGTGAAATGATGGAGAAAGATCTACGAGATGAAGCGAGTGGATAGGATTAGAAGTAAAATCGTAAGAAATAAATTTAATCACTGAAGGTTGATACATAACCCCCAACCAAAAACTAAAACGCACAGTGTGCGTTTTGGCTTTCGACGGTACAGATCGTGTGCAGAATTTGTTTCGTACGGGTATTTTTGCCGTAGTTTTCCAGGTGCGACACTGTTTAATTATCTGCTGATGGTGACAACTTAGTTGTCGAAATTCGAAATCGAAAATGAATGTGTAAAGGGGTTATATATCAACCTTCAGTGATTAAGTTAATCAACCACAGGCATCATCAAGATTAAATAAATTTAAAATGAAAAGAAGGCCAAACAGGTTACGCGGAAAGTTCAAATGAAATGAAAGTAGTATGGGAAATGAGACTATAAAATATACTTAGATGTAAAAGGACTTGAAGTAGTATCATTTCTGATGAAATGTCAAACAGATTACATTGCAAGTTCGAATGAGAATAAGATGATGAAGATATGGGAAATGGGATTATAAAGTAAATATGACTAAGAAAGATTTGTAACAATTTCCGAAGCTCTAAAGAAAAAGAAATTCAACTGAAACCAAGCGACGTAAGACGTCAAAGGCAGGAAGGTGGAGAAAGACCATCATTTCCCTATCATACGAGGAAGGCGCTCGAGGTAGTGGACAATGGGCACGTAGAAATTGCCCTTTACCCAAATTCCAACTAACTTTTCTGCTTCTACTGAAAAGCTAGTACCAACACAAACAATAGGAAATCATTTGTGTATGTTTGACTTATATGCCCGAAGATCTTCAGTATGCATTCCTCTAACTGTAGAACATAAAAAAGTCTGCAGAATGTGTGAAAATGAGGATATGAATTTGGATCATAATGAATGGAGACGGGTATTATTCAATGACGAAGACAGATTTATGTTGTACTCTGACAATAGGCATATTCTGATTTGGCAGAATCTGGTATACAGAATAATCCGCAATTTGTCCAAGATAGAGGGTAGTGGCTTAATGATATAGGCCAGAATAATTACTGGAGGACGTACCGACCTCTATTTTATAGAAAATAAAGCTCTCTTAATGGGATTCTGGCACTAATCGATCTTTCGTGTGCATCAGCAATGAGAGAAGAATTCGTTCCCATTGAGAAAGCATCGCGAATTATTAAATTGATGAAGGCCAGGCAATTCGCCAATGATATTTCAGTAGAATATGCTTGGAAAATTCTGAGATTGCTTTTACGTCGACATAACGCTGTCCTTTCATCGGCAAATGTAATTTGGAGAATAGATAGAAATCACAGGGGGTTAAATCCGGTGAATAAGGTGAATGATTGATGGTTGATGGTTAAAATGTTATTTGTAATTAGAAAATCAGTGATAGGCGTCGAGCGATGAAATGGTTCATTATCATGTAACAAAGACCAGCTACCATTTTCACGATGTTGAGGGAGTACACGACTAGTATGCTTCATGACATCAAGACGCTTCATGACACCATACAGCATTGACTGTTTGACTAGTTGGTACAAACTCTTTGTGCACTAGGTCTTTCGATTCATAAAAACAAATCAACATTGTCTTCACTTTTGACTTCTCCAAACGGCCATTTTTCGGTCTTTCTTCGCTTGGATGCTTCCGTTCAGAGCTCCGACGCTTGGTCTCTGGATCATATTGAAAATAACACGTCACATCGCCAGTTACAATAGAATACCTGAAGTTTTCGTATTTTTTGGGTTTTTAATCAAGTCTGTACAACGTTGAATTTAGCTTGTTAGCTTGTGTGGTACAAAAAAATGCAATGAATTGATTCTTTGGAATTATTTAATTCCCTTCCCACGTATCGCAATGAGCATTTCAGCTTATTTCTGATAAATTGACGCACAAGGTCAATGTTACTTTCCGTAACCACGGGTTTAAATCGTTTATACCACTCGTACGTGATAAACACGCATCACGATACATTTGTTTCATCAAATTCAACGTTTTAGTGAACGACTTGCCGCGTTTAAAACAAAAGTTGATATTAGCTCTTTGCTCAGAATTCATTTACCGATCAATGCCCAATCTCTCTGCTTCTAAAGATGCAAATGTCATGATATTTTGACATAACATTTGTGAAAGATCTACCTTACCGATGCATATTTTTTAGATGGTACCACTAAGAATTACTATTTTAAAAAAGTTATATCTTTTCTTGTTGAACAAAGAGACAAAAGCGGAGAAACACCGTATAGTTTTGTGTCTTCGTAAATTTAGAATTGTCAACTGAACGAAAATATATGTACTCAAAAATATTTTTCTTAAAAAGATAAATAGGACATCCACCAAATAAACATATATGAAAATCTATGCATTATCAGTTAAAGGGAACAAAAACTAAATAAATAATTTGAAAAAGGGGCGAAAAGCCCTCCAAACATTGTTAATATTTTATTATCCCCTATTAGTAGAAAATCCAAACATAAAAGAATAAAATTTATAACAATTATTATTATTATTATTAACTGTTACAGTTTTATTAAATTTGAATAGCAATTATTAAAACATTTATTAAATTGACAACACCACACTTTCCAACAAAGACGCATTGCAATAAATCTTACTGTAACACAAGTAGCGTTTTTTCCAATATTAAAATTTTAATAAAATTTCTGCCATGTCAGTTGAAATTCCTGTTTCTTTTTCTCATTCATGCATGGAATGTATACGTATATATAGATTACGGGAACGATTGCAGTCACCGAGAATAAACAGGAGATAGAGAAATCGCAGACGCAAGTATGTGGGAGAACCGTGAGAGTCGAAATTTACCCCACGAAACAGATGTTTATTCGCGTAGGAGGAGCGAACTAAACAAAACGAGTTATTTTGCACGTACTTTAAATTAGAAGCTTTTCTTTTGAGCCTTTCTTTTTCGATTCTATGCGTAAAATATGTTTAATAAATTAGTATATGTCGTGTACAAAAATAGGACAGGTTACGTTTATGAAAGAATAAAATGGTGCTGTTATTGAAACGAAAATTTATTGAAGTAGAACTTCAGTACCATTCCTTTCTTTAAAATAAAAATTCATTTGTAAAATAATATAATTACCAGCTGTACCGGAAAGTCATTACCGGATTCTTACATAATTTTCAAGAAAATGGAAAGATGTATTTATTCAAAGTATTGGCCATTTGATTTTACACATTTTGCCCATCTTTCAGGCAATTTATGGATGCATCCCAAAAAAAAACTGATTATCTTTTGAGCAAAACTATTCATCAAGCCATTTTCTAACTTCTTCGAAATTGGCGAAGTGCTGCTCTGCAAGCGCGTGTCCCATTGGTGCGAAAAGGTAATAGTCGAAAGGGGCAAGCTCTGGAGAATATGACGGGTGCGCTATTATGTCCCATCCAAGTGCTTTCAACTGTTACTTGACCAGTTTTGCTGTATGAGACGGCGCGTTATCGTGCTGTAAAATCACGTTACCGTGTCTTCAGGCCCATTCTGGACGTTTTTCTACCAACGCATGGCTAAATTTGATAATTTGTTATCGATAGCGATACGTATTAACTGTTTCACCAGATGTCAATAGTTCGTAATACACCACGCCAACTTGGTCCACCAAACACAGATCATTGTCTTGCGACCAAAATGATTTGTCCTTGGAGTCGATGGGTTGGCTTCGCCAAGTGATGACCATGATTTTTTGTACTTAGAATTTTCGAAATAATTCCATATTTCCTAGCCCGTCACTTTTTGATACAAAAATGACTTCCGATCATACCTTTGGAGTAGCATTTCACAGACGATTTTTCGATTTTCCACTTACTTGTCATTCAATTGATGTGGCACCTATTTTCCAAACCTTTGGATGTTTCTCATTGCTCGTAATCGGTTGCTAATCGTTTCTTAGGCCACATTTAACGCTTCTGCTAATTGTTTTTGAATTTGGGTTGTGTCTTCATATAACAACTCTTTCAGTTTGGCAACTTCAAACTTTTTCGGTCTACCAAAACATTCTTTCTCACCATAAGTTTCTACTAGTAAACGTTGGCTTTCAGCGGCCTTTTCCTTTTGATTAAATAAGAAAAGTAAATCATGCCGCAAATGCACTTTTTCAGGCATAAGACTCGACATTTTCAAAAAGATATAAATCTATAATAGTATTACTTTCGCAAAATATAACATGTATGACTTTGGAGCTTATTGTCAGTAGAATAGTATGACATATGTGTTAAATCATAACAGATACTTGGTATTGAAGACTGGATAAGGTATATCGGGTATTGCTATCTCATATGGACATTTGTATTTTTTGTATTTTTCCTTTTTTTTGTGTCCAACGGACAACTATAGAGTTGAAGTTTGATGGCAGTAGAATAAAATGACATATGTGTCAAATCATAACATCGCGTAGTTAAGCATAGCAACATCTGTTAGAAAAACTGATAATGACTTTCCGTTCATTGTACAATATAATTTAAACATGGTCTAACATGTTACAAGTTTTACGAACGTATCTTATAGTTAATCTATTAATTTCAAGTTTCTTTTTAGCTTTCAGGCTGGAACCGCATGTCTGGCGCAAAGATTTCAATGCAGCTACGAGAATATCAACAATAAGAGGGCACGAGCAGTGAAAATAACAAAGAATGGAATTACGAAGTGTTAGTAATTTCCTCAGAGGTATTACTTTTGTTTTACTTACAATAAATATTTTTCGTTTAACCCTTTATTTTGTTTCGCAGTATAGCGGGAAACGTAATATTTGAAAGTGGAGCAAATATTTTTACCAGGGACTGTATAAGTGTCTCCATATATTAAAATCAGTAGATCGTCCCCAATTCAACGATATTTAAATGCTTTTTAAATATTTTTTTTAATAAAGACAGAAATCGAGGAACGAAGAACATTAAAACAAAGGTCTCTCATGGGGTACGTAATTAAAATCAAGAAAAAATAAACATTCCCATCACGCCAAAGTTAAATGTACCAAATACAAGTTTTAGGAAAAACTTAACCCAAGGCAAAAAAGAATTACATATTTTTTATTATTTATTTGTAGATTAGCAACTAATTATAGAAGCAAATATTGCTAATAAAAAAAATACAATTTGTAAGCTAAAAAAAATTAAAATGCATATAATATACTTAAGTCTATTCTTTTAGTGCGATATTTTTTAAAACAAATAACTACAGAAAGTGCCACCTCATAAATCAAGCACCAATATAACGGCTCTATGATTTCTTTTAAACAGATGAGTGCTCCAAGCAGTTGATAAAATATTTGCAAAATGTTTTCCAATTGGACGTGTAAAGTCTGCAGTTGTAGCTGATTCACCAACTTTCGAAGTTTCTATACGCTTGAATTGCACAATCTTCGCAACTGGTTGAACACATCCCAACAAGTTTTAATCGATTAAATTGTTCTTTATCTTTTATGTTTTGTAATATACTGGGTGATCCACAACAAGTGCCTGGAGTGCAATACCAAATTTAATGTGGCAACACCTGCTCATTTCTACTTTGTTCGTTATGTCAAACTTGTTGTCTATGTTTATAACGGATATTTTTTAAGAGCTTGAGAACTTTAAATTATAATACAAGACAGAAATATTGCTGGGATGAAATTTTTTTATTATAATCTGGTAGATAATTTCATGGCATTTATTTTTTAAAAATGATTTCCGGCATACGTCCGCCGCGACTACGAGTTACATGGTCTATTCGATCAGTCCAATTTTTAACTACTTTTTACAATAAATCTAGCCGTATGGTGTCAATGATGGCTTGAATATTTGCTTCCAATGCTTCAAGAATTGCTGCTTTGTCGGCATAAACCAATGACTTAACATGGCTCTATAAAAAGTAATCCAGAGGCGTTAAATCGCACGAACGAGGGGACCAATTAACAGGACCACGTCTGAAAATAAAGTTATCACCAAATGGATTTTGCAATAAATCGATTGTTAAGCGCGCTGTATTGCAAGTTGCGCAGTCTTGTTGCAACCAAATGTCGTCCATGTTTAGCTGAATAATTTTTGGAAACAAAAATTCAGTCAGCATGGCTGGATAGCGTTCGCCATTCACCCTAACGGCAGCTTCTTCCTCATTTCGAAAGAAATAAGGACCGATCATGCCGCCATTTTGTAAACAGCACCAAACAGTCAATTTTAATGGATGTAATAGTGATTTGTTAACGGCTTGAGGATTGTCTTCGCTTCAAATATGGCAATTTTGCTTATTGACGTAGTCATTTAACCAGAAATGAGAAATATCACATTGATAAAAAAGAATGAGTTGTTAACATTAAGGCAACATATAACTAAAGCATTTTTATTTTTCGCTAAAATTTCGAATATTTATGGTACTTCTTTTTATTTTACACAGTATACGTTTAAAAGTCAAAATAAGGTTTACGAATTACAATTATGTAATGGACAAATAGGATATGTAATATCTTTAGCATGTTTCTCTGCTTCAATAGCAGGTGATTGATTGTAAAAGTTAGTTTAAATTAAAAAATTGTTTTCATAATCTTGTGAAATGTGTACATGCCATTCCCACCAAGTACAACTAAAATATCTTGATTGAATTAGATATTTCCTAAATAGTCATAAGAAAATATTCAAGTTATTGCTTCTTCTGTCGTACTCTTACTACAACTTGGTTTACAGAAAACGAATGAATATAAATTCGCATTGCTGTTACGAAATTTCTGCCACGGCAATCTGAGCACAAAACATATAATTATAATCGTAAATAAAACAAACAAGAAGTATCGCCAGATATGCTCCATCGTATACCTTCGGTACCTTTTGTAATACATAGGTCCCATGGTTTAGTAGGTAGCTCACACTTATAGATAGGTAGCCTCAAGCAGTTGGTAGGGAGCCCAGCCGTATTACGGTCTCAATCATCTGCAACCAGTTTAGTTACACAGAAACACCGGTGTCCCAAGGATGATGTTCTATTCACCAAACCGGGTCTTATTTTTCTAAATGCGAGGACGACGTTTTGTTGCAAGTTTCAAGAGATCGACGCGGTCTACCTGCACTGCTCCATGGTCCCTGGCACAACATATGATCATCATTAAAACTAACAATTGGAAAGTGATTCGTTAGTGCCGGGCTTCTTTTTTTTTTTGATTTTGTGTTTAAATCGTTTTGGACAGAATTCATTTAAATTAAAAGAAACACCGTGTGACTTTAATTTAGTGACTTTCAATGTTGCCCATCTTGTGTCATTTAGGAAATATCACACACAGGTACGTTCATTAATTTCAGTATTCAGGAGTATCAACGATATAGTCTTCAGATAGAATATTATCTGGAGCCGGTAATTCTTTTTATAAAGAGTGAAATCTAATGGGATGATATACATATAATAATAATACTAATAATAATAATAACAATAATAATAATAATAATATCTTTATTGTCCAACAGACAAGCCATTTAAAGGACAAATCAAACAATATGTACAGTGTGCAAGTATTAAATAGAACTAACTTAAATAATATAATCTAATACATCTGAACCACCCCTTAAGATTTTCCATTCAGTTGAATTTGTATTTACATTACCTGTATAATTACTTCTTGGGAAATAAAGGCATTTTATTATTATTATTATATAAACACATACGTAACTACTGCCTCTTAGCAAAATATGTTTTAAATCTTCAACGAAGAAAGTAATTTCTCAATCTAGATACCCACCAATTTTTGTAAAATAAATTTAAAGTTCATTTATTTTTTTTATTGAATTTAATAAATCCTTAAAAAGAAATTATGGTTATTTAAAAAAACTCATACCCATACTTGTAACTAGAATCAACATGAAAAGTAAATCGAAGTTTACTTAGTTGTCTTTCGAATTCTATTTCTTCTTGTATTTATAGACCACTGCCACCTGTTGAAAAATTGAAATAAAAAAAAAATAACAGCGGTAATGTACTACAAAATTACTTTAAAGACAACTATCACAATTATGTATAATATAAAGAGAAAGATATTAAAAAATTCTTATTAAATTCTTTATATTTTTCTCTTTAGATACATACATAAATGTCATGGTGTATTTCTATATTCTATGTGCACACTTTGATAGCTACGTCATCATCGTCGGTAAGAAGTTCGATGATAAAGAACTGTACTATGCATGGTTGCTTCACAAAAACAAAGCATTTCGCAATTTAATCAAATTAATACATGTAATTATATTGCAAAAATATAATTTTAGCTAAAATTAAAAACAAAAGAAACATTGCCTTGTGTATAAATAAAAATTGAAAAGCAGAAATTGTAACAGTATTTAAATCATTAAAGAATACTTTTTTTACTAACCCTTTTATTTATGTATGTACATATATATGTCAATACGACATATACATATATATATATACATAGATATAGATATAATTTTAAATATTATTAAAAGTAATTTTAGAAAATATTTTTGAACTTTTTTCTGTTTCTAGTGTTGGGTGGAATACTTGTTCGAATATTTTCAAATTAAGTACGATTCGTGCCTAGATGATACAATTATAGAAAAAGTGAAAAAAGTTCATTTATATACTTACCCTTGGCAACGCAAAGTGATTTATTTTCATTTTCAAAATTTACAGAATTTACCTCATGACAAAATACAATATCTTTTTAATATCAGAAATGTCAGATCGTTCAGTAAGTCCATTTACGTACCTATCTTTAGTCACACAAGCTGATTTATTTTTATTTTCAAAATTTACGGATTTTTCCAGATGATTAAGTAAGATCTTCTTAATATCAATATCATATCGTTCAGTAAGTCCATTTACGTACTTACCTTTGGCCATGCAAAATAATTTATTTTCATTTTTAAATTTACGGATTTTACTTGATAACAAGATGCAAAATCTTATTAATATCAGAAAACTCAGATTGTTCAATAAGTCCATTTATGTACCTACCTTTGGTCACGCAAGCTGATTTATTTTTATTTTCAAAATTTACGGATTTTGCCAGATGACAAGATGTAAGATCTTCTTAATATCAAAAATATCAGATCGTTCAGTAGTCCATTTACTTACATACCTTTGGCCATACAAAGTAATCTATTTTCATTTTCAAAATTTACAGATTTTACTTGATAACAAGATGCAAAATCTTATTAATATCAGAACTCAGATTGTTCAATAAGTTCATTTATGTACCTACGAGGGAGCGTTTTTATATTCGCGGAATGAGCGGGTTGTAGAGGAGTGAGTAGGCGCATTGGGGGCGTGGCCCGTGCAGCGACTCATGATTAGTGTAAATACGAAGTTTCATTGTTATTAGACAGTTAGTCTTTGAGCTATCGTCAACCAAGTAACATAATAAGGAGTGAAAAGTGAAATATGGAAAAAATCGAATATCGTGCCGTTATAAAGTTCCTTACCAGCAAGGAAAATCAGTCGCGACCATAATGAATGAGATATCATTGGTTTACGGCGACTCTTGTCCAGGAAAAACCATGGTGTACAAGTGGCATAGTTTATTTAAACAAGGAAGGGAATCCCTTGAAGACGACCCGAGGCCAGGCAGGAGCTTTGAGGTGACTACGCCAGCACTTGAACAAATTGTACTCGAAGATGCTCGACTAAAGAAGAAACAACTCGCAGAAATGGTTGGAGTATCCGATACAACAATTTTTAAAATCCTACACGATCATCTCGACATGTCTAAGGTCAGCGCAAGATGGGCGCCGAGAATGCTCACGCCGCCGCAAAAACAACAGCGCGTAGAGTGTTCGCGTGCATTTTTGGACCTCTGTAATGAAGACAAGGATGGTGTATTGAGTGGAATTGTTACTGGAGACGAAATTTGGGTTCATCATTATGAACCTGAGTCCAAACAAGACTCCATGCAGTGGCATAAGAAGGGCACAGCACCTCCCAAGAAATTTAAAGTGTCACAATCAGCTGGGAAACTCATGGCAACGGTTTTTTGGGACTCGGAAGGAATATTGTTGATTGATTATAAAGATAAAGGTGTTTCTATAACCGGAGAATATTACGCTTCAATATTAGAGCGACTAAAAGAAGCCATTAAAGAGAAAAGACGGGAAAAATTGACAAAAGGTGTTCTGCTTTTGCACGACAACGCGCCCGTCCACAAGAGCCGCGTTGCGTTAGCTGCCCTGCATAAGGTGGGCTTCGAAATTGTGAATCACCCACCCTACAGCCCAGACCTGGCCCCGAGTGATTATTACCTGTTTCCGAAAATGAAAAAAGAGCTGCGGGGTAAAAAATTTACTGCCGATGATAAAGTCAAGGAGGCAGTTTCGGCGTATTTTGCAGATAAAGAGAAATCATTTTTTTATGAGGGTATAAATAAATTAATTGAAAAATGTGAAGAATGTATCCGTCTTGCAGGTGAATATATTGAAAAAGAAAAATAATTTGGTTTTTTTATTTCCACCCCTTGTCCCCCATTCCGCGAATATAAAAACGCTCCCTCGTACCTTTGGTCACGCAAGCTGATTTATTTTTATTTTCAAAATTTACGGATTTTGCCTGATGACAAGATGTAAGATCTTCTTAGTATCAAAAATATCAGACCGTTCAGTAGTCCATTTACTTACTTACCTTTGGCCATACAAATTAATTTATTTTCATTATCAAAATTTACAGATTTTACTTGATGACAAGATGCAAAATCTTATTAATATCAGAACTCAGATTGTTCAATAAGTCCATTTATGTACCTACCTTTGGTCACGCAAGCTGATTTATTTTCATTTTCACAATTTACGGATCTTGCCTGACAACAAAATCCAAGATCTTCTTAATATCGAAAATATCAGATCATTCAGTCAGTCCATTTACGTACTTATCTTTGGTCACACAATCTTTCAGAGTTCCTCTAAAACAGGCAGCGATAAATAAATCTGATCTTTCGTTGTTGTTCATAGCAAGCAGCATTAACTAGTCCTTCTAAAAATTGTAGGCTCCAAAACCATTTGCTGTTATGCTTCCTTGAATCATATGAAGCAAATGTTCAAATCTTACTTTCTCCTATTCTGAACCACATCGCTGTCTTTCCATTTGAATCAAAATCTATTCAACTTAAATTCGTCAAAAGACATACCTTTATGCTAATTGTCGATAGTCCATTCATTTCTTACACGACAATTTATTTTAATTTTTTCATTTTCATTTTCTTGTAGGTCTTGCTGCTCGAACAGCTAATTTATTAAAACATCTTTGAATTGTACGTACTTGCTAAGCCTCTATATCATTTTTAATTCTTGCGACCTATTCATTAATGGAAACAATTAGCATTTTCTTAAAAACTTTCTAAATGAACATTAATTACACAAAACTTTATTCTTTGAATATCAGCTTTGTTCTAAGCCTTTATATAGTACAGTAGTTTTGTATTCTTGTGGGCCATTAATTGATGATATTAATTGGTACTTTTTCAAACTTTCTAAATGAAGATTAATCACACAAATACTTTATTCTTTAAATATTAGTTTTGCTCTTGACTTTTAAAAACATTTATTTAAGCTTCACGATATTTTCAGATATGTTATACACCGCTATATTTTAAAATTAAAAGAAATAAAATCCATTCATACACAATGATGCTCTGGAAATTTTCCCTAACACACAAATAATAGTGTAAAAGCCCATTCAAAATTTCCTATATACTATTTCTAATTCTAGTATTTCAGGTAAAGACATTATCCCTCACTGTTGTGAATAACAGTAATGCGACCTGTCTTGCCGCGTAATATATATACTTATGTACATGCATACATTACGCGGTAAGAAGGTATACCTAATTCTACAGAATCAGATACATATTATTCAAAAGCAAGTGTCCAGTTTTAAAGGTTTCTTTATCATTTGTATATATTAGCAATTTAATTTCATGTATATATCGCTATAGTTTAGAGGGTTTATGTTATTTTTTATATAAGTAAATATGTAGTTGTTTAAATTTTGTTGCTACTGGTGACTTACTTTTAACAATTTCAAAATTAATGTCACACTGCGGTTTTGAGAACTGACAGTAATTTTCAATCGACGATTGTTAAAATGGCATTTTCCTCTATGGGTTTACTACAAATTCAACAGACAATATGCCGACGCATTAAAAAAATATTGAACAATACCTAGATTAAGAAATGGGCCTTGCTCGTGCATAAACTGATACAGTTAGGGATAAAAAGCGATTAGGTAGACCAAAGTTAGAAAAAAACGAAGTCGGTATCGGTCCAGTTTTGTAAGAAGTTCAAAATATTCACGAAAATTTTGCATATAATGTTCTTACTGCTTGTAATAGTGTTTTAAACCGATTGAAGATGACAGAAAAGCCATCGAAATAGAAAAGTATTCAAATTTTAACCGCGAAAGTGGTTACAGACCCAGCAACACATGGACGAACCTAATGCGAGAGTCTATCACAACTAATGAAACATGACGAACATGTACTGACAAACTAAAGACATATAAAAAGAAGAACGTCAACGAAGAGAATCAATCTAGTACATCTTGGGGACGCTGACAGTATAAATACCTAAACATAGATAGAAACTACACAGGGTTCAGAGAAACCCGGAAGAAGACTGTTCTCAAAATATAATGTTTTTTTGTCCAAAAACCAGTGACACCAGAGAGAAAATTTGAAATAATTAGATATTTATTTTCGTTGATTAGTATTAATCAGTAAAAGTTAATAAAATTCCTTTCCGCAATAAGTTTCGTATTGTTTTTCTTTAGACAGTGCAAAAATCGAGGTCAATAATAAATCGGGCATTTACGAAATTGATTAGATGGCAATAAACAATACATAGATCAGACAAAATATTTGATAGAAACCTGCTATAAAGAACATATAGCGCACGCGAAATTTAATCGACCTGAGAAATCTAGTTTAGCAAAACATGTGCTACAGAATAATCACAACGTAACCGCAGATTATCCACATTTGATTAAGAATGTGAATAATTACCGTGAATTAGGCATCTACAAAAGCATATATATTTCAAAAAACAGAAACCGTGTGTGATAACCGTCGATGGTGGTCCGATCCCGTATTCTTGTCTTTTTCAGTCCATTGAAAAGTAATGGAGACCATCAAAAAGGCTCGTATATGCAAGCAGTGGGTGTAAATTTTAAGATAAGTGGTTAGTTTTTAGCCTGGAATACAATTTATATTATGTGAACCGAATCTACAGTGTATGTTTGGCTTTCGACAGTAAAAGTGCGATACGGATTTGTTTCTGTGCGTATTTGTCTGTGGATTCAGATATGATACTGTGACTAATTATCTGCTGATGATGACAACTTGGTTGTTGAAATATACACTACCGTGGGCAAAAAATAGTAAGACTTTTTAATTTAAATTTCGCGCGAAAACCCATTCGTCGAAATATTTTTTTTCTAGGTTGGTATGACTGTCAGTGACATCTGTGCCAAATATCACATCAAAATAATCATTAGTGTTTAGTATACGCTTGTCTTTCTGAAGTACAAGAAGTGCATTCGGCGATTTTTACAATGAGTGAAATTATTCAACAAAGAAGTTCCATTAAATTTTGTGTACGGAATCAAATTTCTGGTGCCGAAACGTTCAAAATGTTGCAAAAGGCCTTCGGTGATAATTGTTTGTCGCGAGCAAGTGTTTTTGATTGGTACAAATTATTCAAAGAGGGTTGAGAACGCACTGATGACGAACCACGTCCAGGACGGCCATCAACATCAACTGATGATCAACACGTCAATAGAATCAAGGAATTGGTGCTTGAGAATCGACGATTAACAGTCAGAGACCTTACTGGCATCGTTGGAATATCGGAAGGATCAGTGAAAACCATTTTGAAAGATCATTTGGGTCTAAGAAAAGTGAAATTACGATTTGTTCCAAAATCACTCAATTTTTTCGAAAAACAGCGTCGCGTGGACCTCTGTGGAACAATGCTTTCCGACTATCAAGACAAAATGAAAGGCATCATAACTGGGGATGAGACTTGGATCTACGCTTATGACCCGGAAACAGACGATCAATCGGCCGAATATCGTATCAAAGGTGAGCCGACACAGTTGACAGTTTTATTCAATTATCGAGGTGTGGTGCACTCCGAATCCCTTCCGACCGGCCAAACTGTCAACAAAGAATACTATTTGAGTGTTATGCGTCGTTTGCGCAATGCTATTCGTAAAAAGAGACTAGAATTATGGGCCGACAACTCTTGGTTTTCAACGCTATCCAGCAAACTCAAACGACCGCTCCGGGGAAACCGTTTTGAGTCAATTGAAGACATTAAACGTGAATCGCTACGCGCATTGAAGGCTATTCCTGAAATTGACTTTAACAACTGTTTCGAGAATTGGAAGAAACGTTGGCATAAGTGTATTGAAGCCAGGGGGGATTACTTTGAGGGGGACGAAATAGATTTGGAAGAATAAATTGAGAATTTAAAAATTATGAACAAGGTCTTACTATTTTTTGCCCACAGTAGTATATACAGAATACGAAAATTATTGTGGAAAGGGGTTTTATTAACCCTTAGTGATTAATTTAATCAACCACAGTCTTCATTCAACCACAGTTTACATTAAAATGTACCGTTGATTAGTATGTCTAATTATCAGAATAAAATTTATTTTTATCTAAAATGTAAATTTACATACATTTTTAAATAGTAAAATATTCCTCCCTTAAATTAATTCCACCCTTTGCTTAATTAACACCTTACATCCAAATTTCGATAAACGACTAAGTAAAGTTATCTAATCGTGATACGACCTCCCCCATATTACGCTCTACAGAATGTGTTCACGAATAATAGCCGAAGCTGCTTCACTAATTAATTGAAAATCCCTTAAGAATTATTAAATGTCTTTTTTCAATTTGAAATTTTCAGCTTACGTTTTTGCTACGGCGATGCGAGATTACGCAAAAAAGGAAGTATCATTTTCCGCCTTTGGAAGAAACTTTACACAAACAGATAAGCCAAGTAAGAAGGCAATTAAAGACTTCCCTCTTAAAATCGTCTTGTTACGGCGTAAAACGCTGCGAGATATCGAGGTTTTAGAAATTGCTCAAGCAATCGCGTTTGTTTTTAGCCGGTGCTATCAAAAGAAAGGACGATTTCTGTATTGAAATAGTCTGTTTTACCAGATTGAATGTGGAAATAAGCTCGTGAATAAATTAGCGGTCCCAGGAATAACGGATATTCCTCTAATTAAATTGGAAAATAATTATTAATGTATCTTTTAAAGGACCGCTTAGAAAGCTACAATTAATATCTTTAAGAGTTTCTGAAATTTGAAAAATTGTATCTATAATCTTGAAGAAAATGTTGTCTGATTGCTTCTCGTTAAAACTTTACAATGCACCTTTATTGCATGTACTTGAAAATTCTAAATACTACACTACCGGTCATATTTATTTGCTCACCCCAATTTTATGTGTTTGATGAAATACGGATTATCTTTCGAAAAATCTGTATTATAATTATTCAACAATATTATTAGTGGAAGTAATTCCATATGAATTTCTACGAAAATCTTAAATTGTTTATGATGTATCGTAAAGGTGTCATAAATTGGGAAAATACCATAAATATTATATAGGCTAATCCCTACAGTATTAACAGTTTTACATGCATTTACGAAAGGTATTACCAATATTGTGTTATTGTACCAACTAATTACAATATTAGGTTGTGTTATTCAAAAAGGAAAACAAATTTTATGTCAGTCATCGTTCATCTTTTGTTGCGAAAACAGTGAAATAGAGAGTTATTGTGAATATTTTAATGCAATGCCGAAAACGAAGGAATTATCTGTTGAAGTGCGTGCTATGATAATTGCTTATCATCGTACGGGTAAAAGAAATCGGGAAATTGCAAAAGAATTACGATTAAATCGCAAAACCGTTGTAAATTTTTCGTTGTTTTTCTTAATTGCAGCTACATTTACTTTTTGTGAGGGGAAATATTAGAACAAACTAGTGACTAAATATTAACAAAACCCCTTTCCATTTTGGGATTATGTATGCGTATTTCGACTGTGAAACACTGCCTTTCACAGTGCGTGTTTAGCTTTTGATGGTGAATGGCTGATACGAAATTCTTTCAATGCGGATTTTGCCGTGAATTCAAGTGCAGCATTACAATTAATTATCTGCTGATAATGACAACTTTGTTGTTGAAATACGTACACAGAATACGAAAGTTATTTTGGAAAGGGGTTTTATTAACTTTTAGTGATTAATTCAATCAACCAGTCTCCATTAAAATTTATATATTAGAACAGATATTTGTCTTTCTTTTTGTGTTTTGGGTTATCATATTATTAGTTGTAGCATTGTGACAATACTGATTATACTATCTTCTTCTGGGTTTTCGGGCTGGAACCGCGTCACCGACGTTTCGTACCCACTCGTATGGCACATATTCAGAGCTTAACTACTACTGAAACAGTTTCAGTGCGACAGACAGTAGTGACTAAGAAGAAAGTGTTGTTTCATCAAGACAATGCACCAGTTCACAAATTCGTTATTGCAATGGCCAAATTAATGAAATAAAGTTTGAACTGCTGGGTAAGCAAACTCAAGTGAAGTGTGGTGGTATCATAAAGGTCCCTAGTTTCATCTTTTTTAGTTTTCGTAAGTTGTCCATAAGAATTTCTGAGTATTACCGATAGACTGTTTTTACTTACTTACGTATTTTTGGTTAAATTATATAGTTTTGTTGTCCCTCGTATTTTGACTAATTTTCTGGCTATTGTAAGTACATTTGTAAATTTCTCATCTGTCAAATGTCAAGAACCGTGTGAAAATAATTTGCTATAAAATTATTTAGCCAACATTTGAAATTGAACTAGGGACCTTTATGATACCACCACACTTCACTTGAGTTTGCTCACACAGTACTACCTCGTGCACCCTATTCGCCAGATTTAGCCCCCTCGGATTATTTTCTGTTCCCAAACTTGAAAAAATGGCTCAGTGATCAAAGATTTTCCAACGACGAAGAAGTGACGTCGACAATTAATGGCTATTTTGAGGAGCAAGACAGTTCTTATTACAAAAAGGGTATCGAACTTATTGAACATCGCTGGGAAAAGTGTATAGAGCTGAAAGAAGATTATGTTGAAAAATAAATATATTTCTTTCCAAAATTTTCGTGTTTTCTTTGTTGTGTCGGGTGCTTCTGGGACCACCCTCGTGAAACGGATACTATCCTGTCGCGCTGCAAAAATTGATCGCTCTATTTATAACCTAATGCCACTGATGCAGGTTGATATCAAGATCAAAATTCTTGAGCACAACACCTGAACAGCACCAGTAATTTAATTTTATTTCTACACGTCAAAGATAAATTGTGGAGAAGGCGTTTTGCTTCGACCAACGATAATGCCCATACAGATAGAAGCTAATTTTTATCGCTAATTAAAACTTAAAAAAAGAGCAAATTTGTTACAAAAGCTATATAAGAATTACGATAAATATTTTGCAGATTATACCAAAATAAATTCTTATACAAATTTGCAAGAGATATGAAAGTTTGTGTTATAAAGATAACCTTAATCAACGAAGTAAAATAGCAAACATTACAATTAATATTTCTTTGTGAATTATAGACTACCATGTCTGTTCTCTAGCGATATTTCGTTCGACATTTGTAATTACATAATTTATATTAATTTTTTTCCGTATTTGATAATTGCATGATCATTTCTTGCAAACTATTTCATAACGTAAATGAATTTTCTTACTCGATAGTATCTTGTTCTTTAGTTATATACGGAAGAAGATTAAATTCTTGAAATCTTTGTGAAAACCATTAAATTACATTGTAATATTTTTATATTCTTTCGATTTATATGTCCTACGAGTATTTAAACAACATTGTAGTTCTCAATTGTAAATTTTAAGTTATTTCTAGCTATTCATCTGTTTTATATGTCGTGTCTTAAAATTCTATCTACCTTTCTTAATTAATTGCTTTATTTGTGCGGTAATTTATGATCCAACAACTTCGACTAGAAATAATTATTATTATTAGTGTTTTATAAATATGAGCAAAGGATATTTTCACATTTATATTTGTATAATCTATCTAAACTTGCCAATACGTAAATAATCCTTTAGATATTGGTGATTAGGAAGATTAGACTGGTTATCACGTGAGCCATATTCTTAGAACATATAATCTTAAACTAACTAACATATATCTTTATATCTCACAGCTTAAAAACATGTATGTACGTATAATCATAATGATAAAACGGTTTGAGATTTAAATTTTAATTTTTACTCGATATATATAACTTATTTTTGAAAAATTTAGAAAAGAAATTCTCCTTTCCATCTCATAACAACATATATTTCTGCTGAAGTAGTAAAACATTATTTTGCCACCTAAAACAATTACTTTTTCTATAATTTTTCGCTACCGTCTTCGAATATTTTTTTCACGCACTAATATGTGAAAATTAACGGTGATTTTAACTCTTATCGAACAAAAGCCTCTCCATCCCAAGCCCATCAATTTAAATCAAGCTTAATGGATTTGCGAGTTCCATCGGGAGCGTAAAATATCACCTTAGGTTGCGAAATTTGCAGAAAAATCGTTTGCAAAGAAGAATTTACAAATGAAATTTCCCCAGGCATTAGTATTTTTACACAGTAGACATAAAATATGTCGTGAAAAATGCATAACTCGTTTTTTAAGAAAGTAATATTTAAAAATTTTTTTAAAGGAATATATTCCTTAAGCAGGTATGGGGAACTTTTGACATGCCAAACTTTAATATGCAAATACGTTCGCGGGCCGCGTTTAAAAGTTGTGCATTTTAAAGTAGTGTTCATAATTTTTAGCGATAGATATCAGACATGAAATAATACGACAATGTTATTATAATACAATTTATTAAAATAACAAAATGAAATGAACAAAATAGGTACAACATAATTAAATCGTTAAATTTGGAATTGTTACAAACTACGAAAGTTAAATAGCGACACCGAAATCAATGAGACACTTGAGCTTGAATTTAGGAAACTAATCCATCGATGTTTTGATTAATTCCACTGATACAAAGACGTAAAGAATTTTCCAAATTATCGTCAGTCAGCCTTGTACGATATTTTAATTTCTTAACTTTCATCATTGAAAAGAACTGTTCGCATTTATAACTACTGCCAAACGCACAAATCAATCTTCTCGCGAATTTTCCAAGCTGCGAAAAATGGTCTTCTTCAAGGTATTTTTTGTAGAAATCGCACAACTCCACATCTTCAAATTTAGATTTTAGGAGTGAGTTTTCTTGAATCTCAATCAACTCCATTTGCAAGTGCATTGGAGCATTTTGTACATTACTTTTAGTTGGAGTAGCAAATAAATGGAAACAGTCTTCCATGTTTTTGAAATCGCTAAATCTGTTCGAAAATTGCTTGAATAAGTAGTGTAACATTTTTTTTTAATTGGGTTTTTCAAAATGTCTCGCGGGCCGGATCAAATCTTACAACGGGCCGGTTGTTGCCCACATATGCTTTAAAGCATTGAAATATTTTAAATATTTAGCTCACACTTTAATTTTTATCTATTATTTATTACATTCATTCTTATTCTTAAATTAAATGTGACAAAAGGTACAGAAAATAAAGAAAATTAAATTTTGTAATAATGCAAAGAAATGATCGGAATTTATGCACACATCTACATTGTTTGGCAAATATTGTGGTTCACTTTAATGTCATCTGTATAAATTAATATGTTTTAGTCAAAAAATATTAAATTTTTAAAAAGAAAGTTGAATATAAAGGAACCAAGACTTTGAACCCTACAGAATTCCAGTTGTCGAATGGTAAAATGGATTTATAATCGTTGAAGACAACGTTTGTCCTACCTATCAAGTACAATCTCGTAAACTTGATTAGAACATTACTAAATCCAAAAGGGACAACTTTTGCAAAAGTAAAACATTTAAAATTTTCTTTAGAAGAATATATCTCTTTAAAATATTTCAATATTTTAAATATTTAGGTTGTACTTTAACTTTTATTTATTATTATATTACATTAATTATTATTTTTAATTTAGTAGTGAGAAAAACAGGAAAAATCAAGAAAACATAATATATTTTATATAATAATGTAAAAGAAAATGGTCAAAATTTATGCACACGTTTAAAATATTTAGCGAAAACTCTACATCAGTTATAGCCTTAATGTTGTGATATATTTTAATCTCATCTACATAAAATAATATGCTTTAATCAAAAAACGTTATTGAATCATTGATAAAAAAATAAACATAAAGGGACCAGTTTTAGCCCTCCGGAACTCCAGATGTCGAGCAGCAAAATAGATTTATATCCGTTGTAGATAACATTGTTTGCCTTACTTATCAAGTATAATCGCGTAAACTTGATCAGAAACTTACTAAATCCAAGGGACAACTTTTAGTTTTGATCTATGATTATATTACATTATTATTATTATGAAGTTAAAAGATGAAAAAGAAAACAGAAGTCAAGAAAATTAAATAATATAAATCATGTAATAATATAAATGACGATGTTCAATATTTATGCTCACATCTAAATTGTTTGGCAAAAATTCTACATAAATTATATTCTTAACCCATTAACGCCCAATTTTTTTTTGAAAATTTTTTCTGAAAAGGATATATAAATACTCAAAAAAGTCTGTAATAATGTAATTATGTTCAAATTATGTTTCATTTTGAAAATATTTTATATTTTTCAAAAAGTCCCAAATGGGGATCATGGGCGGTTGCGTGTAAAGAAGAACTAATAAGAAAAATACTTTTATTTTATGAATTATCTATATCCCCAAATGGGGATTATGGTCGCTAATGGGTTAATGTTGTGATATATTTTAATGTCATCTGTAAAAACTATTATGTATCAGCAAAAAAAGTGTTATAAAATCATTGATAAAAACATTAAACATAAAGGGTCTGAGACCTTTAACCCTACGGAACTCCAGATGCCGAATAGCAAAATAAATTTTTAATCAGATAACATTGTTTGCCCTACCTAACAAGTGCAACCTCGTAAACTTGATCAGAGAGTTACTAAATCCGAAAGACAATTTTTACAAGTAAGACGTGATCGATGGTGTCGAATGTGCGACTAAAGTCTATCTAAGTATAACTTTTAGCTATATCTTGGGTTATGTAGTATAAATTTTCTAGAACAAAGCATTTTTTATAAATCCTTGCTATCATGAAAAAATATGAAGTTATTACTTAGTGTATGTTATGTTTTTCTTACAAAGGGTACAAGGAGAGTTCTGCAATACAGCTTTGTTTATTTAATTTTTTAAAGTAATTTCCTCTACACTCAATACACCTCTCTATCCTCCGAAACCAATCCTTAAACCAGTTCTGCCAAGTTTCACTAGGAAGTAAAGTACACTCGCTGTGCCAAGCATGCTAAAGGTTCTCATCACTGGAAAACCGCCTCCTTTTTAGCTTTATTTTCACATGCGGGAACAGTGCAAAGTCGCAAGGAGCAAGATCTGGACTATAGGGAGGGTACTCGAGAAGTTTCAATCCTGTCGTGGTCAAATATTCGGTGCAGGCTTTGGCGCGGTGAGCTGGAGCATTATCGTGATGGAGGAACCAGGTAGCCATTCTTGACTTTGGCCGCAGGTTCTTCATAGATCCAATGACTTTAGACAGGCACGGTTCAGTATACCACTTAGCTGTGACTGTCTTCTGTGTGTTCAAAACGACGCGTTCCACAATTTCACTCGATTTGAAAAATACAGCTATCATTTTCTCCTTTACAGATCGGGATGTTTTGACAACTACGGGTGTGTCCTTATCATAAAAAACCCAAGCTTAGTTTTGAGCTTTGGTCGGCACATCGTAATAGTGCAGCCAAGTCTCATCACCTGTCACGATGTCGTTCACATACCGAGATTGTCCCTTATTAAACTTTTTTAGCATCTCCCGGCACCAAGTCACCCGTCGTGTCATCTACTCCTCAGTCAGTCGATGCGGTGCTCAGAGAGAACAAAGTTTCTTCACCTGCAAATGATCATGCAGAATCGAACGTATTGCTGGTACATTTAGGCCTCAAGTACCCTCTATCTGTTGATAGGTCACTCGCCTGTCTTCGCCAAGCATATTCCATACAGTAGTAACGTTTTCCTCCGTAACTGACATTCGTAACCTTCCCGGTCTCTCAGCATCCTCCAAAGTTAAATTTCTCCTTTGGAATTCTCTATACGACCTGAATATCGTGATGCGATGTGGAGAAACATCACCTAGTGCAAAAGTTATTTCTTCGAAGCACTGGTATATGTTTAAACCACGCACGAAATTATAACGCAAAACTGCCCTTATCTCATTTCGTGACCACGATGCCATCGCAAGCATTTTACACTCTCACTGCTAATGAATAACTGAGCCCATCGACATGGCGCGGCGTCTACTATGCACGTATAAACATGTCTCAACATGCAGCAACAAGCAGCTTCCTATGATTCATTTTTGCGTCGTATTGCAAAACTTTCCTAGTACCCTTTGTAGATAAAATATCATTCTTTCTTCAATCTATATCTCTAAAAAATATAAACTCATAATATATAAAAACTAGATTATAATATATCAGTTTCAAAAACATATTTCACTTTTTTGATAAATAAAAAAGAGTTATTTCAAGAGCTACTGATAATGCTCCTTCAGCCTTTCATGTCACGTAATAAATTATTAACATGGATGTATATGTATAAATTCAAAGCTAGCACACAATGTATGACTATATAATTATATTACATACATTGCGTGTTGTCAATAAAATGAAAACATGATGATTTCTGAGTGGGACTGGAATCCGTAATTTTCACGTTCTTTCTGTCGATGTCCATTGAAATTACATATACATATATATATATAATATATATTTTTCTTCAACCAGAACACGTTCTTTATCTCCCAAAAGTATTTATCGATCCATGATTATATGTTTGTGTACCTTGGAAGTTCTAACAAAAAGATTATAAGATTATCTGATATTAAAATTAATGTACACAAAAATAAAAAAGAAAAAAATGCGTTACATAGACATAATTACATTTATTTTTAATAAAAATGCTAACAACTGATTTCGCAGTCGCGCATTATTACAGAAAATATTGGAATTGATTGATAGAATTAAAATTTGTGCTTTAAGGTGTTCATTTGTCCCAAGAATTAATAATAATAGTAATAATCCATGTCTTCACATCCCCCAATAGCTTAACCCCAATTACAAGCGGCTTTCACAGACCGTGAGTTATTACGTCCGCGCTCGTAATACGACTTAAGATCTTTTCCTGTCAGCAATCGCTTAAACGGGAAAAGAAAACCTTGAAAAATCTTCCCGGATAGCAGGCCATCGGATTCGAACCCAAGATCCGGGGCGTAATATACCAGTGACTTAGAACTAAGCCGAATGATGAGTCAGATGATAGAATTTCACTCTTTTCTTTTATCTTCGGATAGCGCTGTTGCAACGAAACGCAGTTTTATTTTATAATGCGCTTAGTAATTACATTTACTCTTAAATTGTCAGTGACATTCTACAAGCATCGAGGTGAGGTAAATAATTGTTGATTTCCTACATTTCATTCATTCTCATGCTCGTACGATTTAAGCGGTATACATATGTTGGTTAGAAGTCAGTCTTAATACTCGTTGCGAGATTGGTACCTTTACGAGTCTGTAAAACTGGGACGGTTTCGTTTTGTTAGTTACCATTTGTTTTGAGCAATGTTTACTTACTAACTCTTAACATCTTAGGTATGTTCTGCATTTTTTTCCACATAATTTCGCTAATTCCTATATCTTACCTTTTTCTTTTTTTAGGGTTTCTGTTCATAGACTTAATATTAATCAAAATTTTAGTCTAACAAAAAATTTATATTTTCTTTATTCTGGTAACCTAGACAGCCTAGTACACTTTAACCTTGCCTTATTATATTGACTACAGAATTTTATAAACCATTTTCTCTACAACCTATGATTCGTTATTATATAGTTTTATATCTCAGCTGTGACCTAGTCCGACTTACTGTAATTAAATCTGCATAGAGGGATGATCCACCTTGATATCAAGGGAACCTGTTCTTCGTTTTGTTTATGTGTATAATCAATATCCAAGAATAATTCGGAATTTATGAATTTATGATTTCAAATTAAATATACTTCAAATAAGATTAAATTTAACTTTCCTTTCTCTACCTTAGTCACACTATTTTTGAATAAACTTTTGAGATATTTTAGAACATTGTAATATACATTTATCAACTTTGGAATTTGAATGCCAGAGGGCTCTGGGAATATTAATTTCTATAGGTAGTAATTTAGAACCTCGCGAAGGTCCTAGTGAAGTTCATACTTGAACAAGAACGCTTTAAAAGGACTCGGCAATAGAAGTAGGCATTAAGTGCTTTTTTCAAAATTTGCCATGTGTTTCTGGTGCAAATTCGCAAGAGTCGGGTCTTTGATGAATAGATTTTAATATGCGAAAGTCTTTCATGAATCAGTAGCGAATGCTTCTACGGGAATTTTTACAACCATAAGACAAAGTAGTAGTTTGGATATCCACCTATAAGTAATGTTTGACAAACTTGCAGGTTCGCAATAATGTACAGTTTCATCGGAAAAGCTCAGCTGCTATGTGCAAATTATAAATAAAATAAATAATATGTGTAATTCTAACGATTTAAAATATTATTTACACCCGTCGCAATCAGCAATCCATCTTTGCGAAACATCTTCGCGTCACTGACATGATACTAGCTATCGGCAATGCCTACGCGTTCGCTCTATACCGGTTCTCGTCGCTGATTACTCGGAGGATTGTTCAACGTCACTTATAAGACTGGACTCATCGACGGTTGATAAAGAAACCACGAGAAAGCCCGGTTTCAGCCCGGAAATGTAGAAGAAAGAACGAAAGAATAACCGACCATAGAAGTCTGTAATCCAAACAAATTTTAGATTTTTCCTTGACGAAACTAAGCACATTCGTGGTATTAATTTTGCTCGATCCCGTGTTTGAATAGTGTGACCTTTTATTTTTCGTTTTAAACAACTTATAAACTGGAGTAAAGAATCAGCTTTTGCGCCATGTGCTTTTGAAAGCGTTTAATGAGTCTGCATACTCTACGAAACCTTCTAACTATTCTTCGAAACGAACAGATATTTTTCTCCAATAAAATTCAGTTTATAATTAAACAAATGTTCTGAACATACGACAATAACAGTAATGAAAATTTCCCCTTTCAAAAAAAAATACTATAGATAGCACCATTTGTTTCTTTTATTAATGAAAAGATGTTTTTGAACAGAGGCTGCAAGCAGCTACATTGCAGTATCCGGAAATAATTATTCGCAATAAAAATGTATCGAATACAAACTTAAAAAGAAAAAAAAATTATTTAATATTACATTTATTAATATAGGTCACATGTGTATACATATATAATATATACTCACTTCGTTATATTTTATATTCATAATAAAACATCGACCGATATTATTCTCGCTTAAAATTTGTACGAATCGAAGCTGAAAAGTGAGAAAAAACCAGCTGTATTAATAAAAAAAATTGCTTCTCACCAATGATCCCTTTTTTTTATTACGATGCTACATGAGAAATGTGTAAATTTTCTTCGAATCAAAACAAAAAATTCGGATATATTTTTCGCTCGCCCTAAAGTTTAACCGGAAGTATGCCTTTTTCAGTGTCCATTCGTTTGCTGTTATTTATTCTTTTTACTACACGATGATATGAAAAACACGGTTCCTTTCAAAAAATTTATTTTTCCATCGAATCTAAAAGAGAATTCAAAAAAAGTTGACATAAGCTTTTGTGTTTTAAAACGTGTTTGTGAAAGGATTCCAGGAACTAAATGGATTTTTTGAATGAACATCTAGTGCATTATTGTGATATTTTAAGTTATCAAAGAACAAAGCATAATTAATTACAATTTAGTTAGGAATTAATTATGCGAAGATATAAGTATTTTATATGCACAACACACATAATACATCAAAAATACGCAAAAGTATATGAAAAATTTCGTTATTCCATTACGTATAAAAACAAGTTCCAGGTGCGATACTGTGATTAATTATCTCCTGATGATGACAACTTAATTGTCGAAATACGTAGACGGAATACAAAAATTAATGTGGAAAATTAACCTTAATTGATTAATCGAAAGTATTGGTTCTTGAAGTAATCTGTTCACACTTTTTAAAGGTTTGGTATACATATATACGAGGATAGTTTGACAAGTAGTAAGAATGACACATAGGTGGCGCTCTAATTGGTAAAACAAATGCACCGTAATTTAGACTGCCTATTTATATGTTTACATTCAAATATTTAGATAAATCGGTTGATTAGTTTATTTTTGACAGCTGATTGAAAAAGAAGCAACACGTCGTTTTGTTAAAATGGAAAAAACAGAGTATCATGCGGTGATTAAATGCTTCGTAATTAAGGGTATGAAAGCTACCGAAATAAAAGATGAGTTACGGGAAACATTAGGTGAACCTGCTCCATCATTCGCCACATTAAGTAGATGGGTAAATAAATTTAAACGTCGTAGAACAAGCTGTGTTGATGAAGCGCGCTCTGGAACACCCAAAATCGTGACTTCTAAGAAAATGATTATAAAAATCCATAATACTATTACGCAAGATCCACGATTCAAAGTGAGAGAGATAGCAGAAATGGCAAACATTTCAACAGAACGCGTACACCACATTTTAACGAAAGAATTGGGCCTTTCCAAGTTTTCGGCAAGATGTGTGCCGCGCTTGCTTACGACTGATCAAAATTTCACTCGTTTGCGCATTTCCAATGATTGTTTGGACCTTTATAAGCGGAATCCGGTTGATTTTTGTAGGCAATTTGTTACTTGCGATGAAACTTGGATACACTACAGTACACTCGAAACTAAGCAACAGTCGAAACAATGGTTAGAACGTGGTTCTGCACCTCCAAATAAAGCGAAAGCCACTTTATCGGCAAACAAGGTGATGGCATCAATTTTTTGGGATCCAAAGGGCATTTTGCTCATTGATTACCTTCAGAAAGGTGCCACAATACACGGATAATATTATGCAAAACTACTACAAAAATTGAATGTTGAGATTCGTGCTAAACGGCCAGGAATGGCAAAGAAAAAGATTCTGTTTCACCAAGACAACGCTCCCTCGCATACCAGCACAGTTGCGATGTCCAAAATCCACGATTTGCATTTCCAACTAGTACCGCATGCGCCTTATTCGCCAGATCTAGCCCCTTCCTA
Source organism: Dermolepida albohirtum (assembly GCA_031893035.1). Classification (NCBI taxonomy): domain Eukaryota; kingdom Metazoa; phylum Arthropoda; class Insecta; order Coleoptera; family Scarabaeidae; genus Dermolepida; species Dermolepida albohirtum. The sequence continues at coordinate 386,792 of JAVIWB010005345.1, read as the reverse complement.
CTTCCACCTTTTTCCAAAATTGAAAACGGCACTAGGCGGAAAGAAATTTTCGTCTAACGACGAGTTTGTCATCTTCGTAAATGAATATTTTGCAAGCCTTCCGGAATCGCATTTTAAGGATGGCATAAGGGCATTGGAGCACCATTGGAATAAATGTATTGCTCTTTTAGGAGAATATATTGAAAAATAAAAATTATTTTGTATTTAAAAAATTCGTTTTTCTTTTCCATTCTCACTACTTGTCAAACTACCCTCGTAATTTTATACTATTTAACATCTTTATGATACATATTCTCACTTGAGTGTACATATTTAAATATTCTAACAATATATGTATGTACAAATATAGAACGAGATTCCATATTTCGAAAGGAAATTCACCACGTCATTTTTTTAAGTAAAATAGAAGAACAAACAAATACGAAACTTAGCGAGTGACAATAAACTTTACGAAATGTTATTATGAAACATCAAATTGCAATGCAAATTTAATAACAATCGTATTTTTGATTCGAGAAGACTTTCGGCGATAGCCGACGACTGTATATACCAGCAGGTAAGCGTACACGCAAGACGATCGCGTCAACATTTCTTTTTCTAATTGTAATAATTCATATTGTGAGCGCGAGGACCGACAAAAGACATATGGTTCATAGTACTTTTGCGGTCATCCTCAATTACATTCTTTAGTACTTCTACATAGAATTCATTATTTTTGGGTTCGTCGGCAGTAGATTGATGGAAGGATTCTTAAAGCCGATGTTACAATGATTGACATTGTTATAAGAATTCAGGAGTTTATTTGTAATCATTTATTAAATAAATATAACAGATACATAAAGTAACAGTACTTTTAGTTACAATACACTAACAACGTGAGGACGATAAACGTATAATTAAGAGAAGTACCAAATAAAGAAAATATATATCATATATAGACTGGAATAAAAAGTTTTGAACATTAATCGATATTTTCAACTCATATTTGTGGCTATACTTCGTTTCAAAAAACGAGGTAAATTTTCTGAATAGACCCAAATGATAGTTAATTCTCATTGGTTAAGAGCAAGGAAAAATCACGTAGTCGTACACTATTACGTGTTTTTTAAGCTGCATAAGAACTATCGATATCGATAGCCATGGTTTCACAACTGATAATGCTAAACTGTGTTGACATTTCTATTTAGCAAGGTTTGGCAAGTCATCATGAATCGTTTAACACTAGAACAACGCTTCCAAATTGTGGAAATTTACTTTGAAAAAAATAAATCTGTTCGTGAAGTTCATAGAGCACTTCGTCCATTTTACGGTCAACATAATCCGCCTAGTGAGCAAGCAATTCGTGCAGTTATTGATCGTTTTCGCACTAATTTTACTCTTCTCGAGACAAAGAAATGTGCGTACCGAAGAGAATATTACTGGTGTAGCGCGAAGTATTGAAGAAGACGCGGAAATGTCGATTTTTCGTCGTTCTCAACTTGTTGGCCTTTGTCCTTCGATTGCGTGGAAAATTTTAGGTAAGGATCTTGGCTTACGCGCCTATAAAATATAGCTCGTGCAAGAATTGAAACAAAACGACCATCGTTTGCGTCGCATTTTTGCTGATTGGGCTCATTTGAAACTAGCCGAAGATGAGCATTTTTATTAAAGAATTGCGTTTAGTGATGAAGCTCATTTCTGGTTAAATGGTTACATCAATAAGCAAAATTGCCGTATTTGGAGCGAAGGCGATCCTCAATCCAATAACGAATTACCATTACATCCGTTAAAATTGACTATTTGGTGCGGTTTATACGCTGGCGGCATCATCGGTCCTTATTTCTTTTGAAATTAGAAAGGAGCTGCTGTTATGGTGAATAGCGAGCGCTATCGAGCTATGCCGACTGAATTTTTGTTTCAAAAAATTAATCAGCTAAACATCGACGACATTTGGTTCCAACAAGACGGAGCAACTTGCCATACAGCGCGCTTAATACTCGATTTATTGCCGTAGACAGGTTTTTGTGGGATGACTTACCACAGGATTAAAAAAATCATCTAAAAAGAGACGGTATTAGATGGCTTTATCGAAAATGGGTTGATAGTATTTGAAGAGAAAAAACATCAGATTATTACGAAGAAATTAACGCTACTGTGTTTGAGAACTGGTCCACTAAGATATTATTTTATTCATGAAATAATACTGTCGTGGTTATGGATAGATAATACATCGTATTATAAGCGCAAGGTTGAAAAGACACTGTCGATATCGTGGAAAAAAATGGACATATAAAATTGGTTACGAATTAAGGATAAAAGGTATGAAGACGATATGGTCAGAGCAGAATTATTGTATTTGGTAAAAATGATCAAAAGTAAATACAATTGATATGAATGTTAAAAGGAATCATTCTATTATTAATAACACCCTATCTACTACATATGTTTCATGGATTGACCAATCATCAGGCAGATTCTGTGTTATTAATGAACGATTCCTTGATAGTGTCTATCATATCATTACGGTACAGAAAAATAGTGAATAATCAACATGCCTCCCTCTCACGTCCAATGAATTGAACGAAAAAGCGAGAATGCATCTGTCTCGCAATGTCGATAACTAAGTTACCAGAGCGTATAGACAGATGCCATGAAACATATGTAGTAGATAGGGTGTTATTAATAATAGAATGATTCCTTTTAACATTCTTTTAATTGACAAATAGCCGTGATGCAGTGCCATCTGTCTATACGCTCTGGTAACTTAGTTATCGACATTGCGAGACAGATGCATTCTCGCTTTTTCGTTCAATTCATTGGACGGGAGAGGGAGGCATGTTGATTATTTACAATTGATATGTAATTGTTGAAATAACAAAATCATAAAACAAAACTGTTCCTGGTTTTTCTCCACACCATTACGACTTGAATCAGTTAGACACAAATAAAAAATGAGATTGCTGCGGAAAGTAAAACTTCTAAATAAAATGATGCTAAGCAATTTCTACACGATGTTACCAATAATGTAACCACAACCTCTTGGCAAAGCAGCATAAATCATTTTATCAAAGAAGAAACACATATAAAGGGTGTTGATGGAATAATCGATGAAGTTATAGAACCATTTGTAATTGTTACTGGATACTATAGTGATAGTGATGATTCCATTTCCTCACCAGCATTAGGATGGATTTGAAAATCATGAAATAGTTTATAAGATAATCTAATTAACTTTAATTAATACTAATAAATTGTTACAGATGTAAAATTTAAGGTATTTCCTACTGTATTCATTCTTTTTCTGTATTGCGAATATTAGATAAAATAAAAGGATACATAAAGTAATTTGTTTCATCAACTTCAGTTCCCCAGTGGTCAATTTAAGAAATTGTAGTTATTTAAATTAACGGCGATATGCCTCCAGATTAAATAAGTAGTTGCTTAAAATTCAAGACGAAATGTTGTAGAGCCTATCTAAAAATTTATGAAAATCACGTGAAATATAGTTCGTGAAATGTCATTGTTATTAATTATTATGAATTAACATTAAGCATTATTACGTATCTATAATGACCTAATATTAGAATTTCTTTAAACAAGTAAATAAAATTATATGTTTTTTAAACAAATGTTTTATCTACACATAAAAACAAGAATTTTAATGCATGGATTTCTGATTTACGAGGGTAGTTTGACAAGTAGTGAGAATGGAAAAGAAAAACGAATTTTTTAAATACAAAATAATTTTTATTTTTCAATATATTCTCCTAAACGAGCAATACATTTATTCCAGCCGTGCTCCAATGCCCTTATGCCATCTCTAAAATGCGATTCCAAAAGGCTTGCAAAATACTCATTTACGAAGATGATAAGCTCGTCGTTAGACGAAAATTTCTTTCCATCTAATGCCGTTTTCAATTTTGGAAAAAGGTGGAAGTCGAAAGGGGCTAGATCCGGCGAATAAGGCGCATGCGGTACTAATTGGAAATGCAACTCGTGGATTTTGGACATCGCAACTGTGCTGGTATGCGAGGGAGCGTTGTCTTGGTGAAACAGAATCCTTTTCTTTGCCATTCCTGGCCGTTTAGTACGAATCACAACATTTAATTTTTGTAGAAGCTCTGCATAATATTGTCCGTTTATTGTGGCACGTTTCTGAAGATAATCAATGAGCGAAATGTCCTTTGAATCCCAAAGAATTGATGTCATCACCTTGTTTGCCGATAAAGTGGCTTTCGCTTTCTTTGGAGGTGCAGAACCACGTTCTAACCATTGTTTCGACTGTTGTTTAGTTTCGGGTGTACTGTAGCGTATCCAAGTTTCATCGTAAGTAACAAATCGCCTACAAAAATCAACCGGACTCCGCTTATAAAGGTCCAAACACTCATTGGAAATGCGCAAACGAGCGAACTTTTGTAATCGCGGCACCCATCTTGCCGAAAGCTTGGAAAGGCCCAATTCTTTCGTTAAAATGTGGTGTACGCGTTCTGTTGAAATGTTTACCATGTCTGCTATCTCTCTCACTTTGAGTTGTCGATATTACGTAATAATATTATGGATTTTTATAATCATTTCCTTAGAAGTCACGATTTTTGGTTCTCCAGAGCGCGCTTCATCAACACAGCTTGTTCTACCACGTTTAAATTCATTTACCGATCTACTTATTGTGGCAGATGATGGAGCAGATTCACATAATGTTTCCCGCAACTCATCTTTTATTTTGGTAGCTTTCATACCTTTAATTACGAAGTATTTAATCACCGCACGATACTCTGCTTTTTCCATTTTAACAAAACGACGTGTTGCTTCTTTTTGAATCAGCTGTAAAAATAAACTGATCAACCGATTTATCTAAATATCCTAATGTAAACATATAAATAGGCAACCTAAATTACAGTGCATTTGTTTCACCAATTAAAGCGCCACCTATGTGTCATTCTCACTACTTATCAAACTATCCACGTAGCAAATCCCTCCCGAATGTTTTAAAAATCTCGCACTTTTATTTTTGATTATTTCGCACAAGTCATGTGCACTTTAAGATACCTCATAGATCCGAACTAGACACATTATTGTTTATGACCCAATTTAAATTATTCCAATATCGCAATTTTTACAGATTATTCGTTTCTCGTTTGTTGAAGGGAATGCAATAATCTTTAATTAAAAGTCAATTTTGCAAGTCAGTGATTAATTTGCTGGCAATAAATTTAAATTGGATCCTAAGAAAACACAAAAAGTCACATTTTGTTTGAGATAAACTCGCACATACGTTTTGTATGATTAATTCAAAATCGATTTAGAAATACAAATATTGACAAACGGTGCGAAAAATTAAGATAGAGATATTAACTTATACCAGAATCAAATTAAGATAGTAGTAGATATTGATACGAATTTTGTTATGACATTCTTTCTTTCTCACTTTTAATAAACTGCACTAACGAGGTTCGTTTTCACAACTACTTTAATCAAAGTTATAATAATTTCCAAGCCTTTTTACTTGGATTAATGCAACTCAACAGTCTGTTCAATATGAAGCAATTGAACTCTACAATAAACTATTTCTTGTGTATAGAGGAATGATAATTATCTTCATTCTCCTAACGCGCACAAACTATCGACATTTAAACATCAATTCTGACATGCAACTCCAACTTTTTTAAAATAACAATTCTTAGTGGAGCCATCTATTTAAAAAAATATGCTTCGGTAAATAATGTTATGTCAAAATATCATGACATTTATCATTAGAAGCAGAGAAATTGCGCATAAAATAACAGGGTGTATTTGGCGTTGGTCAAAAAATGAATTTTGGACAAAGAGCAAATATCGAGTTCTGTTTAAAACTCAATAAATCGTTTACTGAAAAGTTTAATTTGATGAAACAAGTATATGGTGATGCGTGTTTAACACGTACGAGTGTGTATGAGTGGTATAAACGATTTAAAGACGGTCGTACGGTCATAAATGACGACGAACATCCTCGTGCAAGAAAACGTATGCTTACGGAAAATAACATCGAACTTGTGCGTGAATTTATCAAAAATGAGACGAAATCCTCATTGCAATACGTGGGAATGTAATTAAATATTTCCAAAAATTCAATTCATCGCATTTTGAAATAGCATTTCGGACTGTTTCGGAATTTGTGCAAGGTTTGTACCACACTAGCTAACTGAATTCAATATTGTACAGACTTGATTAAAGACTCAAAAAAGGACGAAAACTTCAGGTATTGTATTGTAACTGGCGATGAGACATGGTGTTGTCAATATGATCCAGAAATCAACCGTAAAAACTCTGAATGGAAGCATCCAAGTGAAGAAAGACGGAAAAAAAGCAGTTTGGAGAAGTCAAAAGCCAAGACAATGTTGATTTGTTTTTATGATTCGAAAGGCATTTGCACAAAGAGTTTGCACCAACTAGTCAAACAGTCAATGCTGTATATTATCTTGGTGTTATGAAGCGTCTTTTGACGGGTATTCGTCGTGTGTGCCCTCAATATCGAAGAAATGGTAGTTGGCGTTTGTTACATGATAATGCACCATCTCATCGCTCGACGCTTATCACTGATTTTCTAACTAAAAATGGCATTTTAACCATCAACCGTCCACCGTATTCATCGGATTTGGCCCCCCTGTGATTTCTATCTATTCTCCAAACTATATGTGCCGATGAAAGGACAGAATTATGCCGACGTCGAAGCCATTAAAAAGACGTCGGTAGCGATCTCGAACGATATCTCTAAAGATAAACTTCTAAATTCATTCGACATGTTAATTGACCGTGCAAAACGTTATATAGAAGCCGAAGGCAACTACTTTAAATAAAATAAATGAATTTCACCAAAATAGTAAGCTTTTGTTTTATTTTAAAAAAGTTCGCTTTCCTGTGCGACAGACTGTGTATAACATAATAACAAGATAGACGACTTACTCAACTTAAATAGCATTTCGTCGTTATCCCAGTACTTGCATATATCATAAATTCACATTACGGATACGTAAATTTATGCAACAAATACTTTTGAACAAAATATATAAAAGTAATTTATGAATATTTATTACCCACTGCTTTCAGGAAAAGTAAATTCCACATACAAAGCAAGAAATATTGTTCTAGTAATTACTGGCAATTAATCACATGAGAGAATAATTGCAGGTAGATGAGAGTTGAATTTTAATTTCGACTTCGGTCGTGTTTAACGTCAACGTTAGTAAAATTATATATTTTTGGAATTGCATTTATGATTAAAATTATCAAGATATATGTATGCATGCATATATATACCATATTATTGTAATTTGCTTACCCTCGTGGTTATTGAGGTATGTACGTATTTGAAATTCATAATCATAGAGTAAAATCTGCTTTATGAGGCAAGTACTATTTTCGGAATATGTAAAACTTTAGCAACGAATGTGAATATTTTTCTGAGTTGAGTGGGGTTCTTTTAATATAAGGTTTTCCAATAGGGATGGTATGTGACATTTCGGTCATTTATAATATGTCGTGATGTGTCATTTGTTTTTCATTGTATTCAGTAGTGTTTACAATTTTATCATGGAGAGATATACGCAAGAACAACGTTTATAAATTATTCAGTTTTATTATCAAAATAATCGTTCTCCAATTGCAACCTTTCGTACGCTTTTGACATTTTATGGTCGTAATAATTGTCCAAGTGTGCTCGCTATTCTTCGAATTGTTAAAAATTTTGAGGTTACATTTTCTTCACATAATTTTCTAGTGCCAATAAGACAAAGAACCGCTCGAAGTAATGCAAATATTGCTGGCGTTCAGGCAAGTGTTACTGAAGACCGTAATTTGCCGATTCCAAGACGTTCTCAACAATTGCGACTGTCTCAAACCACAACCTGGCGGATTTTGAGAAAGGATTTGGGTTTGCATCCCTATAAAATTGTTCTCACTCAAGAACTGAAACCATTGGACCACCATAAACGCCGTGAATTTGCTGATTTTGCCTTGGAACAACTTGAAAACGATAACGATTTTTTAAAGAAAATCATCTTCTCTGATGAGGCTCACTTTCACCTGGATGGTGTGGTAAATAAACAAAACTGTTGATTCTGGTGGGAAGAAAATCCACAAATTATTTATGAAAAACCATTACATTCACCTAAATTGACAGTTTGGTGTAGTTTTTAGTATGGTGGAATCATCGGTCCGTACTTCTTTTAAAATGAAGCTGGTAACACCGTTACTGTCAATGGAGAGCGGTATAGATGGATGATAACCAACTTTTTATGGCCGACATTGGAAGAAGTTGGTCTTGACAGCATTTGGTTCCAACAAGACGGGGCTACGTGCCACACAGCAAATGCAACAATGGAAGTATTGCGAGAAAAGTTTGGAGATTCGATTATTTCAAGAAATTGTGATATTGAATGGCCTCCAAGAAGTTGTGATTTAACACCATTAGACTACTTCTTGTGGGGTTATTTGAAGTCATTGGTCTATCGAAATAAATCAGACTCTCTTCGAGCTTTACAAGTCAATATTGAACGTGCCATTCATGACATACGACTAGATTTAGTGGAAAAAGTGCTCGAAAATTGGGTTCATCGAATTCGTTCCTGCAGAAGAAGTCGTGGATGCCATTTGAATGACGTTTTATTTAGAACTTAATTGTATCGATTGTACTTCACATTAAATAAAAAACTTTTGAATTTTCTTAATAATAAGTGTGTGTTTTTTTTTAAGAAATCATATCACTCTTATCTGCTTCTGAGTTTCCGGGCTGGAACCGCGTCACTAGTATATCTGCCGACGTTTCGTACCCATTTGTATAGGACATCTTCAGGGCTATATACTAGTGACGCGGTTCCAGCCCGGAAACCCAGAAGCAGATAGCATGGACCACGACCGCTGAAGTCTACTTACCAAATCATATCACTCTTATTGGAAAACCTTATATAACTAAGCTTAGCATCCAGTAACACACACGGCATTCAAATAAATAAAACGACTAATTTAAAACTATCAACTACAATTTATTCATCATCAGAAAGTTAATACATTTACATATGTATATATGAGTCTAGTACGTTACCCTGTGGAACATAATTTGTTGCTCATTGATTATAATGGGCGAAATCTATGTGTTTCCCTGGTTTTTAACACCCATCTGCTTTTCTTCTTTTAAATATAACTTTTACAACTTTTCTATAGAAACTGTAACGAAACAAGAGTGATCAAATATTTATGAGCGATAGTGTATGAAACATAAAAATTAAACAGTGAAAACCATACAATTAGTATTTCGATTTAATATATTTGAAATTGTTTTTGTACCAAACAAAATTATTCAGACTCTGAATTATGCAAACACTCGAATGATCATAATTTTACTCTAAAGATTTATCTCTGAACTTTATTGATTTGAAAATAAATTAAGATTTACAAAGAATCATTTATTAGAATCGTGACTATTCTCTGTCACTCGTACACATCATGATTTAATGTACGGCAAATGAACATCAACTTAAATTTTATTTAACAAACTAATATAATTCAAAAACAAACAAAATTAATTCATTTGATTTTTAACAAGATATAAAATAAAAATGGTATTACCATCTAAGTGGATATCTTCTTCCTACAAATATGTATTAACAGTATAATGATCGAAATTTAAAAATATGTTGTTTGATGCTCTATTAATATACATATATTTATATATTGGGTTGGCAACTAAGTACTTTCGGTTTTGTAGTATAAAATAAAACATTTTTTTTAAACAAAGAATAGTTTTTAATCAATTATATATTTTCCATTTTGCTCAATGACCTTTTGCCATCTTTCTTTCAGTTGCATGATTCCGCGCTCATAAAATTTCTGGTCCTTATCAGCAAAAAACTGAACCAGGTGCGAGTGAAGGTCATCGTCATTTGTGAAAGTTTTACCATTCAAAGAATTCTGCAAACTTCGAAATAAATGGTAATCAGATGGTGCTAGATCAGGGCTGTATGGGGGATGTGGCATCACTTACCAGCCAAGCTCCAATAGTCTCCCACGAGTTGCCAAAGATGTGTGAGGCCTTGCATTATCTTGGTGGAAAACTACGCCTTTCCGATTTGACAATTCTGGCCGCTTTTCTTTGATTGCTTCATCCGGTTTTATTAATTGTTGACAGTAAACATCAGAATTGATCGTTTGGTTCCTTGGAAGCAGCTCAAAAAACACAACACCTTTGTAATCCCACCAAACTGACAGCATGATCTTTTTTGGATGCAATTCAGCTTTCGATGTGGTTTGAGCTGGTTTATCGTGTTTGCTCCATGATCGCTTTCGAACTATGTTACTGTACAGGACCCATTTTTCATCACCAGTGACGATTCTTTTTAAGACGGTTTCATTTCGTCTAAGGTACATATCGCAAAAGTTGATTCTTGGTGTTAAATGAATTTCTTTCAATTCGTGAGGTACCCAAATATCAAGCTTCTTAACTAGCCCAAGACATTTTAAATGTTTTTCAATTGTTGTGTGCGATACATGTAGCCTCTCCGCAACCTCTCGAACAGTGATATGACGATCCTCTTCAATTATGACTTTGATTTGGTCATCATCAACTTCAGTAGGCCGACCAGAACGTTGCTCATCTTTGAGGGAAAAATCTCCAGAACGGAATTTTTTATACCAATTCTGACACGTGCGCTCTGTTAAGCAATTAGCACCATAAACTTAAAAAAAATTTTTTGGGAGCCGCAGCAGCTTTTTTCCTTTACGGAAATAAAATAGTAAAATATGTCGAAAATGTTCGTTTCTGCACTCCATTTCAAATTAACCCACAACTAATAGCTTTAATAAAAATCACGCACTACTTGCTTCTGAAGTTACGTAAATGTGACTTGTGTCACGCGACAAACGGTAAAGTACAGCACTAACATACGTTATACAAAAAATAAAGCAACGCTCTCTATCAGTAAAAACCGAAAGTACTTAGTTGCCAACCCAATAGTTCCTACTCATTGTCTAGACTGTTGTTTCATTTACTGGATTTATAGTGTCGAAAATCAGAGGAGTCATTCTCTATTTATATTACTAATAATAATATGCGTGTATTTATGATCTAATATTTGATTTTGTTAACAGAATCTCCATTGACCCCTTACAATGAAGACAGATTACAACTGACCTCTGGCGCAAAATGTCCATCAACAAAGCCCTAGTATTCTTTGTCCTGACGTTTCTGGTAAGGACATCGAATACTCTCGAAGACCTTCTTGAACAGTACGTTAAGCATGTAGGTTTAGTGAATAGTGTTAGTTATAGTGATAGCCAGCAAAACAAATACCAAAGAAAAGAACGTGTCGAGAGTGATAGGATTTTTAATTTTGGTGCTAACAGGAAGATCCACAACGCGAATATTCGCGATAGGCGCGATGTGAGTGATTTAAACGAGGATATGACCCAGTGGACGCACTGGGAATATTTAGATGAAGAGAAGAGAATACTTTTGAGGTGGCAAACTAGGCACCAGGAAATATTGTTCAGAGTCGAAGCTAGAACACTTGGATATGTGGGTATTGGTTTCAGTCCTAATGGTGGAATGGAAGGTGCTGATATTACGATGGGATGGGTCGACAATTCTGGAAAGGCAGTCTTACTGGTGAGTTTATAACACTTTTCTTCTCCTTTAATTAATAGCTCTTTGTAAAACACAGATCCTGTTCTTAGACATAACGCCAGTGCTTCCAATAATTGAACTATTTTGTTCTTGAACTACCTCAAACGTATATTGAGTAATAAAATTTATGTTTCTCTTGTATTGATGATAAATAAATAGTTCTTTCAAAATTATACATGTTTAAGAGCCTAATTTAAAAACAAATTAACTATTTTCGCAAAAATTTTATTGTATAGGGTTATCCAAAGGTAATCAATAAGAAACTTAAAATTTGAATTTGAAAGCAATGATGCTCCTAGAACTAACAAAAATATTTACTATTACCCGAATATTTTTACTAGTGTAGAAAAAAGTAAAAGTTAGAAAACACTTACATAGTTTAATACCCTAATTGTTTGATTACAACTTCACCTCAGTGATGCTTCATAATTAGCTATGGAATTACAACATTAAGAAAGAAATACATACACATTACATCGATATAAACGGAGCGAAAATACTTTCATTTCGACCTAGTATTATACTAGTTACGCTGTTTATAATTGTTCTAGAAAGTTATGAATTATAAAGTACACAAAACTTTATATATACTAGGTGGAAAAGTTTGAAAGAGTCGAAGGATTATTAAAAGATAGCAGCGAAATATATACAATGCATTCATTAAAGATTAATAAACTGTTAATACAAATATAACGATAATGTTTTAAGAAAACTTATAAAATTGTGTACGTAAGATGCGTTGGTTCATAATGTTAGTATTCCAGTCGCTCATACCTGTTGAAAACAACTTAAAAATTCCCTTCTTCGACTGGAAGAAAGTTTAGTAACAAAATTATGGAATTCTTAATATTCATATTATATTTAAATATAAAAAATTTGCGTTTTCTTTATCCTCTTAAAGTAAACATTGCCGGTAAAACATAAACCTGTAGCTTCGTGGGAATTCACATTGCCAATTATTTATCAAATTATTTTCTCTTCCTGTGTAACGATTGCATAAGTAAGTCGTGTGATATATCATTTTAAAGCACCTTTCACGACTAAACTGTTGTCATAATCCCTTTAATTATATCAATACTGAGAGGTAATTATTTTTAATTTTTAACGTGCATTTCCTGTATTCTGATTGGATAATTTCAATTCACCACCTTTTGTCTCAGATTATTTTAAAAACCCGAACTTTTAGAAAGTCTTGCACACTTCCTTCCCTTCACTCAAGCACAATGCATCATGTTCACGATACAGTATTGCTCACTTGTTCAACGTATATTGCTTTCACGATATACAACGCCCTGTTCAGGATCACACATGCAAACGCAAGTATACCCACATATCATTCGATACCAATTGGCGAGTATTATGTCAATTCGTTCCAACAATTGAGAGGCAATATCACACAAAAACGGCCTCAAATAGCATAGAAGAAAACACTTTTGCATCAGGATAACGCTCACGCTCACAAATCCGTGATCGCCATGGTCAAAATTTGTGAATTAGAATTAGTCAGTGCCCCAGTCGTCCTATTTCCTAGATTTTTCCAACGATTATCATCAATTTCATAAATTGCAAAAATAGTTAGGCAAAAAATATTTTCGTCCAACTCCGAGATAGTCACTGCTCTAAATAGCTATTTCTAGGATTTGGATTCATCAACCTACAATGAAAGCACTGCTAATTTGGAGTATCATTGTAAGATATTGAGCAAGCAGGATAATAAAATGTTTGCTTGTCGAATAAAGATGCGCTTTCTTTGCTGGGCTACGTAGTTATCGAATCATCCTCATTCCCTCCGCAACATTGGCAAACTTTCATAACGAAACAACTCTAACTGGAACCTAAGCACTTCAGCAATGTCCAACACCTTTCATCGTTTATAAAACATCTTAAAACAAATGATTACAAAACAACTGCGCTAACAGCAGTAGTAGAAGCAATATATTGAGCAAGCAGGATAAAAAATGTTTTCTTGTCGAATAAAGATGCGCTTTCTTTGTTAGGCTACGTAGTTATCGAACCATCCTTATTCCCTCCGCAACATTTGACAAACTTTCATAACGAAACAACTCTAACTGAAACCTAAGCGCTTCAGCAATGTCCAACACCTTTCATCGTTTATAAAACATCTTAAAACAAATGATTACAAAATAACTGCGCTAACAGCAGTAGTAGAAGCAATATATTGAGCAAGCAGGATAATAAAATGTTTTCTTGTCGAATAAAGAAGCGTTTTCTTTGCTGGGCCACGTAATTATCGAACCATCCTCATTTCCTCCGCAACATTTGACAAACTTTCATAACGAAACAACTCTAACTGAAACCTAAGCACCTCAGCAATGTTCAACACCTTTCATCGTTTCTAAAACAACCTAAAACAAATGATTACAAAACAGCTGCGCTATCAGAAGAGTAGAAGCTATATATTGAGCAAGCGGGATAATAAAATGTTTTCTTGTCGAATAAAGATGCGTTTTCTTTGCTGGGCCACGTAATTATCGAACCATCCTCATTCCCTCCGCAACATTTGACAAACTTTCATAACGAAACAACTCTAACTGAAACCTAAGCACCTCAGCAATGTTCAACACCTTTCATCGTTTCTAAAACAACCTAAAACAAATGATTACAAAACAGCTGCGCTATCAGAAGAGTAGAAGCTATATATTGAGCAAGCGGGATAATAAAATGTTTTCTTGTCGAATAAAGATGCGTTTTCTTTGCTGGGCCATGTAATTATCGAACCATCCTCATTTCCTCCGCAACATTTGACAAACTTTCATAACGAAACAACTCTAACTGAAACCTAAGCACCTCAGCAATGTTCAACACCTTTCATCGTTTCTAAAACAACCTAAAACAAATGATTACAAAACAGCTGCGCTATCAGAAGAGTAGAAGCTATATATTGAGCAAGCGGGATAATAAAATGTTTTCTTGTCGAATAAAGATGCGTTTTCTTTGCTGGGCCACGTAATTATCGAACCATCTTTATTCCCTCCGCAACATTTGACAAACTTTCATAACGAAACAACTCTAACTGAAACCTAAGCACTTCAGCAATGTCCAACACCTTTCATCGTTTATAAAACAACTTAAAACAAATAATTACAAAATATCTATCCCAACAGCAGTAGTAGAAGCATTGCTTTTACTGCAATTCGTAGTCTAAAAATATATCATAAATAGAAAAAGTTCACAACGGAATTCTACATTTGCTTAACGTTGTATGAAGTTTAATTAATATAAAAATCAAACTTACTTTAATTTTATTTTGTGATATGTAATTTTAAAAAAAACGAAGTTAATTCGTAAAGCTATAAAAAAATGTCAGTAATTTTATAGTTTCTAAAAAGTATCAGTAAAAACCGTAGTTAACTACATTTTATATTCTTCAGTATATCAACAAATCCACATTAATTTATATGGGAAACGTTCAAGAGGGTCTGGTTTATGATTAAAATTTAAATTAACTTTATATTTTAACGTTGCGTAAAGTTACGGCATAATTTAGATAATGACTAGAATTCAAGGCTGGTATACAAGTCACGTTTAATAATATTCTCTTGGTCTCTTGAAACTTGAATGTCTAAAATGGGTAAAGTGATGTTTTATTCTATTTCGACTAACTTGGGAGTTTTCATTAAAGTTCCTAAATATATTCTGTTATTAGAGAACTGTTGACAGTTGTAATAAAATAATAATTTTATTAGAGGAGGATATATTTAAAAAACAAAATAAATGTGTCACTATTAAAGAAAGGTTCAAATGTGAAACAAGTACTTATAAGTATGTTATTGATGGCGAAACTAGAAAATACCAAGATTTGGGTATCAAAGTCAAGGAAGCTTTGGATAAAGTCTGACAATAGGTTGCTACGAAATTAATTTTCGTAGAATTTGCAAAATACCACCAGAACTGTACATAATTACAAAAAAAATAATAATACTAAAAATATATGTCACAACCAGAAAGTTTGACTCAATAAGAATAAACTTTAACTACAAAAAGTATCCTAATCTATCTATGCGAAAAAATTGTGTTAAACGAAAATATGTACTACTTAATTTTCATCAAAAGTTATAGAAATGTATATGAGCCAAAGCAGAATACATGGAAAATATTTATATATTAGGTGCGCAACTAAGTTCTCGCTATTTTTTTGATGAAAATGCAACTTTATTATGAAAAAATGTTTACAAATGAATCATTCAAAATATTGCCCATCGCTAGCGACAACTTTTTCCCATCTTTCTGGCAGAGCTCGAATACCGTCACGGTAGAAGTGTTCGTCTTTTGAAGCTATCCACGAATCAAGCCATTTTGTGTGTCTTCATATGAGCGGAACTGCTGATTAGCCAGACCATGTGCCATCGAACGGAACAAGTAATAATCGGACGGCGCAATATCTGGGGAATATGTCGGGTGGAGTAGGACCTCCCATTTGAGCGTTTCTAAGTAGATTTTAACGGGTTTGGCAACGTGAGGCCGAGCGTTGTCATGCTGTAGAGCCACTTTTTCGTGCCTCTGCTCGTATTGTGGCCGCTTTTCGCGCAGTGCTCGGCTCAATCGCATCAATTGTGTTCGATACCGTTCCCCAGTGATGGTTTCGTTCGATTTCAACAGCTCATAATAAAAAACACCGCCTTGGTCCTACTAAATACACAGCAAAACCTTCGCAGCGTGAATATTCCGCCGAACCGACGACGTAGATGCATGACCGGGCAGTCCCCATTATTTTGTTCTCTTTGGGTTGCTGTAATGAATCCATTTTTCGTCACCCGTAACGATGCGATGAAGAAAACCCTTCCTTTTCTGCCGCTGGAGCAGTTGTTCACAGGCGGAAAAACGATGCTCATCGTCTCTTGGCTTCAAATCATAAGGAACCCAAGTTCCTTGTTTTTGAATAATTTCTAACGCATGCAATCGCTGGGAAATGGCTTGGCGGATAACTCCTAATGCTGAAGCAAGCTTTTTTTGCGTTTGGCACGGATCCTCATCGAGCAATGACTCCAATTCAGCGTCTTCGAAGGTTTTTGGTGTTCCTACACGCGGACGGTCGCCAACATCGAAATCACCATCTTTGAACCGACGGAACCAATCACAGCACGTTGTTTCACTTAGAGCAGCATCTCCGCAAACTTTTTGGAGTTTTCGATGCGCTTCATCCGCTGTTTTCTTCGAATGAAAGAAGAAAAGCAACGCTTCCCGCAAACGACGATTATTTGGCACAAAATCAGATATTTTCACACAACCAAAAGTATACGACGCAAAAACAAAATCACTAATGTGCAAAGCGGTTTGTTTACCATATATCTAAGCTTCGTTCATGACGTTTTGGTTATATCACAATCGACCAGCCCTTACTAGCCATCTTTTGAAAAACAGCGAGAACTTAGTTGCGCACCTAATATATAAGGTTGAACTAAAACTCGTGATAAAGAAAATTTTAACTACACTTGAAAGTGGTGACTCGTTTGAAAGAATCTTCAGACTACTAATGACTTTAATGGAAAATTATCTAAACCAAAGCTTGAAGCAGATCAAATGTTAACCATAGTAAAATATTTCAGTATCTTAATGCCAAAGGAAAAGTTAAAAAGTTAGATGCTAGGTGGTCAAGCTGAATTGAGTAAATGCATTAGATAAATAAGCACGAACTTATAAAACCCAGACGACGTCGCCATTTCCCCAACAGAAAGTTTTACCCAATAGTAAAATCCTAGTAGCAAGTAGGTACTGCTCTTTAAAATACGGGGTAAATGAACAAAATCCAGCTCGCAAAAATTGCCAAAGATCTATTCTATTATGCGATAACACAAACTCACCCAACCTATTGCAAATTAGACTTTCAAAATTTAACAATTTACACGACGGAGTTTTATAAAAACTTCCTCACATTCATTAGGTCCATTTCCTAAAAATATCATTTCTTTAAATACATAGACGACTTCCTAAAAGAATATAATAATTTCTTAGTGGTGAAGGGTGCAAATTACGTTGAAGACTGAATAATCAAAAGAGCAAAAAAAAACTCTTGCCACTTAATATTTATATACCACTATTCCGATAAATAAGTTACCATCTTCAGTGTTTGTAGACGTCTAGTGGAGCGTTTCGAATTTTTTTTCTATGTAACTTTACTGTGCTTTCTTCGACACTGTATTTAATTGCAACTGAAGATATCAACTCCTAATTATCGAAATATCTAGTAGTATACAAATATTAATGTAGTCAGGGTTTTTTTACCATTTTGATTCAAAGACACTTTTGAATTATTCATGAGTTCCCCGAATTAAAACTTTCTTGTACGTTATTTATACCCTTATTAGACCTTGGCGGAAGTACGCTGACTCAAAATGTAATTTGAATTAATATAAACTCAATAATAATTTTTCCCACTATTTATGTCGTACATACGAACGTAGATATTTTAAAAAAACTTCCTGTCCTCAGGTCAGATTCGAACTCACGACCTCCAGTATGCCGGCGTGGTATCAAAACTACTAGACTACAGAGGACTGAAATTTTTTCCAAATTTCTGCATTTGTATATATGTATATATATATATATATATATACGATGTAAATAATAGGAATGATTTGTATTTTCAATTCACATCGTAAAAGCGCATAATTATATGCCATCAATAACCTACTGCGGATTTTCAAATTAGTATTGATTTACATACAACTTATGGAACGTTAATAGTTCGAGCCTATTAACGTTCCCGATTTTTCTCTGGTCTAGCGGTTATGATACTAGTCCGGCATACTGAAAGTCGTGGGTTCAAAGCTGACCTGGGTGCAGAAATTTTTTTCTAAATTTATGTGTTGGTACATACGCTGTAAATAGCAAACAAAATTTTAATTTTCAACACATAATTATATGTAACTGCAATTACTCCTTACGAATAGATTATAGGCTAACTGAATTCAAAAATGTCGTAAACTAAAAAATATCCAATCTTCATCATTTACTTTTCACTTAGCTCTAATTCACTATAATTACCATTCATTCCAGAAAAATCGCTCTTGCCTTTCCTCTGACTAATATGTTTACGCAAAAACAAAAACTCTAAAACATTTTTTTCTTGTTTAAATGTATCGGTAGTAGTAAAGAGACCTACAAAGCATTAATCTCCGTCTCTTGTAAAGTATTCTACTGTCTCGTTCCGTAGACGGCGGAAATGAATTAAATTTCAGACAAATAAGATACATTTTTCAAGTCTCTAAATGTCAATAAAATCACTTCTGCACTTTTGTTACCCAACGAAAAAAAACTTTCACGAAGAGATAAGTTTTTTTAGGGAAACACCTTCAAAGTAATTATTTTCTCAAAAAAAGTAATAAATGAACACGCTGAAAGTAGAGTTATGTTTGGTTTTAAATTTTAAAGTGAAGAAAGTTCAATGAATTTAAATTTAAGTTTAATACTAAAAAGGAATGCATATATCGAGTTTATATAAATTGGAAAAATAGATTTATTATTCTCTTTTAAAGCAAGAAATGTACGTATAAAAGTAAGGACTTGCAAATTAGTAAAAATATTACACACAAAACGTCCAAAAGGACTCTTTTACAGGTTTCTAGAAAAGTTTTGAAAGCAAAAATGAAACAATGTGAATTTTTCAATGAAATTAGTTTTTTTATTCAATGTAGTCTCCCCCAACTTCAATACATTTATTCCAACGATCCTCCAATAATTTTATACCATCTCTGTAATGATTTTCTGGAAGCTCTGCAAAATACTGTTCCACGGCTGAAATAGCTTCTTCATCCGATGAAAAACGCTTTCCACGAACGAATTGTTTCAAGTTTCTGAAGAGGTAGTAATCACTCGGAGCCAAAACTGGTGAATGCAGTGGTTGTTCAAGCAATTCGTACTTTAATTCATTCAATTTAGCCATCGTCAAAACACTTTTGTATGAAGGCGCATTGTGTTGATGAAAAATTATTTTTTTTTTCGCTAAACCAGTTTTTTTTTCACGAATTTTTGCATCCAGTTGATCTAAAAGGTTACAATAATACTCTGAGTTAATTGTTTTACCTTTTTCAAGATAATCAATCAATAAAATTCCTTTTGAATCCCAAAACACTGATTCCATAACCTTTTTTGCCGATCGTCCTGACTTCACCTCTTTTGGAGTTGAACAACCAACCGTAGTCCACTGTAATCGTTCTTGTTTCAACTTAGGATCATGGTGGTAGATCCAAGTCTCATCCATAGTTATAAAACGACGCAAGAAATCGGTTACGCAAGTTACGCTGGGAAATTTGTTTTCGATCCAGTTTTTGTTGAATTGTTAACAAATGCGGCACAAACTTTCCAAACAGCATTTTCATATGTAATAATGATGTACTTGCTCAATGATTTCTGCTGTTGTTGCAGTTTTTGGTCGTTCACTACGTGGTTCATCTTCAACGCTTGTACGACCACGTTTAAACTCTAAAACTCATCGATGTACTGCTGGAAATGAAGGAGCACATTCCTTTAACACGTTCACCATTTTTGTATGAATTTCTGTTGCTGATAAACCTTCCAAAACAAAGAATTTTATTACAGCACGATATTCAGTTTTTTCCATTGTTAAAAAATACACCGACACGTCTAATTCAAATGGATTGCTAACAATGAATGAATTGACAGATCGAGACAAAATAGGTGTCGCTTTCAAAACTTTTCTACCAACCTGTATATACAAACATTTTTATTTTCTTGGTGATTCTGATTTTTATAGCAAGAAATCGTAGTAGCGGTTGTTACATACATAACCTATGTATGATGGTTAATATTTAAATGATATCGGTTTTTTAATAAGAAGAAAAGTACTGCAAATATCATTAAAATATATTTATTTCCATATTCTACATACATTCATTTACTTTTCTACATAATTTCTATTTTTGTCCAAACATTCGTCATATCGTTCAACAAGTTTTCGAATTCTGACGTCAAAGAAACCTGCCGCATGCGAAGAAGCTCAATCTATGACTGTAGTTTTCACTTTTCCATCGTCGTTAAACCGTTGTCAATCAAGGAAATCCTTTAAGTACCAATTCAGTGCTTTGATTTAATTTAGGGATTTTATATTTTTTATGTTGATCGAGATTAGGGATCTATGCTATTATAATTGACCGGTGATCTTCTAATTCCAATTATGCTTCGTTAGGCAGAATTTGGGCAGTCGCTCTAACGCAACAGGTAAAAAATCACTGAGTGCAAGCTTTGGACTATAAGGTGAATGACCCCGTTGTTCTCATCCGAAAGACTTGATTAGACCTTGCTTATGTGCAGAATGTAGCCTTGCTTTGTCTTGGAACAACATCACACCGGAAGACAGTATACAACACTTCTTCTTTTACATGGTACGCTGAATTTTCTCAAAGTCACACAATATATTTCGCCGCCATAAAATCCACTAACAAAATCCGCTGTGTCCGCTGTTCCTTTCCTGGCCCAAAAGACAGATGCCACGATCTTCCGTGCTAAAATTGTCTGCTTGGCTTTCACTTTGGTTGGCAACGATGTGTGTTGCCATTGTTGCTTGTTTTCATAGACATCCAAGTCTCATCTCCTGTAACGACGTGGTTCAAAAATTCAATAGTATTGAGTCGGAAACGATTAAACACAGCCCAATGACAATACAATTGCCGATACTTCGGTTTCTCCGAAATGGTGTACAAAACTGATTCTGAGACCTGTGGAAAATCAATTGATATCTTTGAAATCATGAATCATTGGTCCTCTTGAATTTTGTTGTCTGCATCACGGACCAAATCTTCAGAAATCAAAAAAGATCCTTGAACATTCTCGCCTACTTTCGAACTTTACTATCACTCATAACAATATCACCGTGCACTTCACAAATCTAACGGTGAGTTTTCGCTGCTACCAAGTTTCTTGCACTCAAGAATCGAATTAGAGATCATATCTTACCGTCAGCGGACGAATAAATTTTCTTAAACAGTATAAACTACTACAGCTCAGCATACAAACTGACGATCCTGTTGCAAATAAGGTTTAAACGCGCCCAAGGCATGCTGGGCGCGAGTCATTCTTATTCACGACCGGAACTATTTAAAAGATAACCCTCGTAATATAGGTATTGACATAATGTGAATTTTATAAACTGACTCGGTTTGAAAAGTTAATAAAATAAAATGGGTGATTAAATTTATTACAATATATTTTTCAGATGTACTTCTAACATGACGAAATTATAAAAGATTTTTACATTGTCATAAATCGTTAATTTGTAATACCGTTTTTCATATTAAAAGCTTTTTTAGAATTATTGCTGGCCTTTTCTTTTCGTTCGTCATCAATACCGTATGGAAACGTCGTAAATCTTTTTTGTTTCTGGCTCTTATGATTTCTCAATAAGTGGACCAACTATCAGATGTATGCACAAACGGGTAGCGTTTTTGTTTCTAGGATAAGAGTGCCTTGAGAAAAAATCGTTAGACATATGTCAAAGTCCTTTAACGTCGTATTATTGTTTAATTGAAATTTTTACATTTTCAAATTTATGCAAAGATTATTTTATTTATTTATAAAAGAAAATGAAATGCCAAGTAGAGAAAAAACTCACATATCCTTTTGTTAGAATTCAACAGAGGAGTTAATGCATCCGCAGCAGCTAGGACTATTTGTACCGTTTACGGAGAAAGCGTAATTGGGGAGAGTAGAGCACGACAATGATTTTCTCCATTTAAAGGTCATTTTGACATACACAACGTTCAAGAAGACCGTCGGACTCGTTGAATTAAAAAACTGCCCGATCATTGGGAGAGAATCGTAAATAATAGAAGAAAATACATCACTTTTGTTTGTTAAAACTGACGGTGGAGTTTCGAGGCTATACCTCACTAAATTGAAATCCAATATTGATCAATTGCTATCAAAGTTAGTACACCTACCCACTAGCAGCATTATTTGCATATTACTTATATGTAAATGATTTGAACTTATTATAAGTTCTGGTTTGCTTCGTCAAAAATCGAAATATTCACTTGCACTTTGAAACTTTTCACTAAAGATCTAAATAAAGATGTACATTTGTCTACATTTCAAAACCCCTATTCAAGTGAATCGATGTAAATATATTTGACGATAATAGGTTTAGAAAAATTTAATATTCTGCAGGCAGGGGTTTGAGGAAAAAAACTCACAGGTAGTCTACAAGGAAAGAAAATTTGGGAGGCTCTGATGTATACGAAGAACAATTTTATTTAAACTTAAATTAACTAAAGAATAAGTTATGAGTTGGGTAACTAATAGTACAGTGCTACTCTTAACAGCTAAAAACTTGTTGAAATCCAGGCTTTTTCGCGACACAAAAGTTTTTCCAATATTATGCATCAATTTCAAGAAATTCTTTATACTTTTTGTTTTAAACTTGCTATTTACGTGTAGTATTTAAAATAGAAACACCGATCGATTGCTAAATAATTGCAAGTATGAGATACATACTTGTGGAAAGGCAATTCATGTATATTATGTTTTCTGTAATATTCACCCATTTCACTAATAAACCTTATTAAGAAACGTGCCATAAGTAGACGGCAACGTGTTGCTCTAACTTAATTTGAGGCGCTTTAGATCATTGAATTACTAAAGTTGAATTAACGTTCCCTAGATATTAGGAAACTCTTGAATAACTCTTGAACTTTCTTGAACAAAAATGTATCAAGACTTGGTAAAATACGTAGCCCTCGTATTGAAATAATGAATATGTGAGCGAATGTATGTACACAGATACATACTAAGTAGGAGAATGTAAGATAGCCTCAGGAAATGAATACGCGAAAGTATGCGTTACTCATACTTATAGACATTCGTCATTTGGCAAAATATTTCTTATTCTATTATTTTTGACTATGTAAGTAGCTATTTTTAAATATGTTTTAAATTGTTTATTATGCCTCAGGAACCTAAATGGAATTAATCGTCTGTCAATTGTTCAAGGTAACACAAAAAGTATAGATTTATATGTAAATTAAAAAAAAAACACTTCCGGGAATGAACAATGAAAATAAACGCGGAAGTTTTGCCTAATTAATGAGAAGTAAAATAAACGCATTTCAACCGTTCAGAAAAGTGTTAAATTGGGGTGTTTTCATAAGGAACCATGCGTTCCTATCTAAATTAATTTCTCTCGTACGGCAGGCATACTGATTTTTGTTTTTTGGCATTTGTTTTAACCGAATTAAAAATTCTTATGGAATGTTCTCCTAGCTTGCTTTTATTTTATATGTCATGCCTTCAAAATTATTTTCAACAGTTCATTAATAGTAATAATAATAATCAATCATTCGTCCGTAAATTTATTATCGAAGAAATATAAAATAAAGGCTGTTTCAAATTGCGCGGTTTTTTTTAAAGAATAAATAAAATGTAGATGGCGCACTGAATTTGTCTGGGTATGTGGGCATTTAAAAAGTGTGATGTATGACATTTATAAAAATGGCTTCGTACATGGTACAACAACACGCTCAAATTGTTGAATTATTTTATGAAAATCAGCGTTCTGTGAAAAGAATTTTTAGAAAATTAAGTGAATTTTATGGTTTACATAATCGTCCATCTGAAAGCATTATTGGTCGAATTATTAAAAAATTTTAAGAAACCGGTTCCGTGGAAGATCAAAAACGTGAAAGATACAGTAGTGGTCGTTCACAAGAAAATATTGGTTCGGTTCGTGAAAGTGTTGCTGAAGATTCTGAAATGTCTATTAGGCGACGTTCACAACAACTTGGACTTAGTGGATCAACAACATGGCGTATTTTACAGAAGAATTTAGCTCTGAAAGCATATAAGGTTCAAATAACACAGGAACTGAAGCCATGAGATCATTTAAAGCATCGTTCATTTGTTAATTTCATCAATGAACAACCAGCTGATTTTTCTCAAAAAATAATGTTTTCCGATGAGGCACGTTTTGAACTTGGTGACTACGTTAATAAACAAAATTGCCGTATCTGGGGTGAGGAAAATCCACGAATTATTCATGAGAAACCTATGCACCCTAAACGAGTTACTGTTTGGTGTGCATTATGGTCAGGTGGTGTAATTGGACCTCACTTCTTTGAAAATGCTGCTGGTGAAGCTGTAACTGTCAATGGCTATCGATATCGTCGGATGATAACCGAATTTTTGTGGCCTAAATTAATGAATTTTGATCTAGAGGATATGTGGTCTCAATAGGATGGCGCTATACCTCACTTTTCACAAGAATCAATTGATTTATTGAGAGAAAAATTTCCTGGATGTGTAATTTTAAGAAACGGTGATGTTAATTGGCCACCAATGTCATGTGATTTGACACCGTTAGACTATTTTCTTTGGGGCTATGTCAAAAGTTAGGTTTATAAAAACAATCCACAATCAATTCCTGCTTTGAAAGATGAAATTATTCGTGTCTTGGTGAGAGAGCCACAATTATGTCAAAATGTCATTGAAAATTTAACAAAAGAGTAGACGTCTGTGGAGCTGCAAGAGAAGGCCATTTGGCAGATATTATTTTTCGCATATAAATGTCATAACTGATACTTCAATTACCAATAAAAGGTTTATGAAAGTGAATGCAAATTATGTGTTTTATTTATTCTTTAAAAGAATCATCGAAATTTGAAACACTCTTTAGGTGTGTGTGTTAAACTATTTATAATTTTAAACTTATTTCATATCAACAATAACATTCGAAAAACAAACATAATATTGTGTACATAAGGAAAGTCTTAAAAAATAACTTAATTAAATAATAGTCAACAAAACGGAACAGAAAATTTTAAAACAACTCAAAAAGCGGTTTTTTTTTTCGTAAGATAGTAAATAAACGAGTTGGAATATGTATAGGAGGAGATGATTCCAGGAATTTATAAAAGTTTAATTTGTTTTCTAAAAATAAGTACGTGTAATATAGGGTTTTCGATTGCCACGACGTTTTTGTAAACTTTTTTTCAGGTGGAAGCAATCTTTTTTGTGATTTTTGTGCTTGTCTGTGCTTACCATTTCATCATGAAACGATACACGCTTCACAACGTTTGCAAATTATGAGTTGTCTCTTTACTCAAGTATCGACTTTCTTTCTATATCTTCTCTTACTTTTACGTTTTTATTTTACCTTGTTTCTAAGCATTTTACCTCGACAATTTGTAACTTATTCTCCTGTCTCTCAATACCCATAACTGGTAGCAAAATATCAAAACAGATCTATGTACATTCGCATCTCATGAAATTTCTTTCTTGTTCATTAATTTACTGTTCATTGTATAATACAGCACTGAAAAGTTTGCAGTAAGTTATACGGCCACCAGCAGGTATTGAAAATAAATGTGAAACATTTTGCCCAATTAATGAGAAATTATATAAATGCCTTTCAACTGTTTAGGAAAATGTTTAATTAGAAGTTTTCTATTACACACGACGCGTTCGTACTTAATTAATATTTCTCTCAGGTGGCAGATCTGCTGAGTTTGTTTTCTGGCATTTGTTTTTTCCATGGAACAAATGTAAAAGAGATGTAATTATCAAACAATTTATAATTTTAAACTTATTTCATGTGAACAATAATACATTCGGGAAAGAAATAAAAAATTGTGGACACAAGGGAAATTTAAAAATATAATTTAAATAAAAAACAGCCAACAAAATGTAACGCTAATTTTAGAATAATCCAAAAAGCGTTTTCCTGTAAAATACCAAATGAAACAATAGAAATTTCAAAAATCGTATTTGTTTTCTAAAAATAAGTACGTGCAATACAGAGTTTTCGATTAAGCACGGCATTTTCGTAAATTCAGATTTCTTTCACTTCGCACTAGTTTCTTTTTGTGACACTACTGCTTATTTGTGCCTATCATTTTATCAAGAAATTATAGATGTTTTAACAACATTTACAAACTATGAATCGCGTTTTTACAATAAGTTCCTGTATCGACTACGTTCCTCTTACTTTTACATCTTTTATTTTACCTCGTTCTAAGTATATTCTCTCAACAGTTTCTAGCTTATTCTCCTATATCTCGCACAATACCCATAACTGACAGCAAAATATCAAAACTGATCTACATTCACATCTCATGAACTTTCTTATTTATTAATTTACTGTTTAATCTACACAATCTGTCGCAGAGAAAATCGAACTTTTTTAAAATAGTAATTCCTAGTGGCGCCATCTATTAAAAGAAATACGCGTCGGTAAGATAGATCTCTCATCAATGTTATGTCAAAATATCATGACATTTGCAGCATTAGAAGCATAGAAATTGCGCATAAAGTAACAGTGTGTGTTTGATATTGGTCGAAAAATGAATTTTGAACGAAGAACAAATATAAAATTCTTATTTAAACTCGGTAAATCGTTTATTAAAACATATACTTTGATGAAACAAGTGTATGGTGATGCGTACTTAACACGTACAGTGTGTATGAGTGGTATAAACGATTTAAAGATGGTCGTACGGACATAAATGATGACGAAAACATCCTGGTGCAAAAAATATCTATGGTTACGGAAAGTAACATCGAACTTGTGCGTGAATTTATCAGAAATGAACCGAAATCTTCATTGCGATTCGTGAGAATGGAATTAAATATTTTCAAAAATTCAATTCATCGCATTTTGACACAGCATTTGGGATTGAGAAAGATTTGTGCAAGGTTTGTACCGCACAAGCTAACTGAATTCAACAATGTACAGACTTGATTAAAGACTAAAGAACGGACGAAAACTCCATGTATTTTATTGTAATTGGCGATGCGACGTGGTTTTTTCAATATGATTCAGAGACCAAGCGTCAAAGTTCAGAATGGAAAAATCCAAGCGAAGAAAGACCGAAAAAACACCGTTTGGAAAAGTCGAAAGTGAAGACAATGTTGATTTGTTTTTATGATTCGAAAGGCGTAGTGCACAACGAGTTTGTTCAAACTAGTCAAACACTCAATGCTGTATATTATCTTATCGCCTTCAATATAGTGAAAATGGTAGCTGGCGTTTGTTACATGATAATATACCATCTCATCACTCGACGCTCATCACTGATTTTGTAACTACAAATGGCATTTTAACCATCAACCATTCACCGTATTCACTGGATTTGGCCCCCTGTGATTTCTCTCGATTTTCCGAAATACATTTACCAATGAAAGGACAGCGTTATGCCGACGTCGAAGCTATTAAAAAGGCATTGATAACGATCTGGAAGGACATTCCTAAAGATGAACTTAAAAATTCATTCGACATGTTAATTGACAGTGCAAAATGTTATATAGAAGTCGAAGGCGACTGCTTTGAATAAAATGAATTTTACCAAAATAGTAAGCTTTTGTTTTTATTTTAAAAGAGTTCGGTTTTCTCTGCGATAGATTGGCTATAATACAACAAGGAAAGTTTGCAATGAATTCTATAGCAACCAGCAGGTTTGTTGTAGTTGGCCAAAAATAGCAGAAGTAGACATCCTTGTTCTTAGCATAGTTGTGAATGTCATCATTTTTCTGTATCGAAAAGATACAATCAAGTCTACAAAGAAAACGTTCATTAATAGCACATGTTTACCTGATGAAAGATGAATTCTTGAAATGCATAGGAAACAATGTGTTATTAACATTCGAATGATTCTTTTAACGTTCATCTAATGGCAATTCGCCAAGATGTTAAAGTATTCATCTATTTACGCACTAATAGCTTTGTTACCGATTTTAGCGGCATGACATGCCTTGGTTTGAGCGAAAGAGGGAAGTATTGTTTTTTCATTGGAAGTAAATAAGCTTTATCAAAGACGAATGTTCACATTCGATGATATTTCCATATACAGTCAGTCATAGTTTTGTGACTGACTGCATACGGGACAGATTTAACCAAATTTGAAAAAAATTACATACTTTATGAGACTGTATTTACAGAATGTTATTAGCGTTGTTAATAGTAATTTATAACTTGATTTTTGCCGCTGTATAAAATATAATATTTAAGCCAATTAAAATTCGATCGACTCATATGAAAGTACAGGAAAAAAGAGCAATTAAAACCGTTTTATACTCCCGACCAATAATTCACCAGTCCGAAACGTACAGATAAATTTATTTCCTTTTCGATGATTTATACGCGTACACAACGTTCTTTGTGTGCTTAATTCTGTACAGCCATAATAGCGGGGTACCTATATTACCTATACGGTCTGTTGGAGGCTATTTTTTTCGTTGTTATTACCGCTGCCTCTGTTGCACTCACCGCATATAGGTAGTACCTACATATGCGCGCACACACAAGTTTTTGAACTGTTAACCGTGACCGTCGACAGGATGTCGACGCTATTAAAAAGAAGTAAGTTTCCTGTCTAGGTCCGCTAAATACATCTACATAACGTATACAAACTCGCGCATACAAACACATGAATAGACTAATATATTCCGAAATTAATAACAACAACCGACAACGGCGAGCATTACGCCGGTGAAATCATCCTTTTTAGAGGAAGAACTGACGACAAGACTCAACTCGCAGGGATTTAATGACCTCGGCAGAGCAAGGACATGCATTTTATAACACTTATTGTCAGTTACTACTAGAAATAATTACGCCCGAAAATGTTATTTAAATAATTATCGAAGATGTTTTATTCTTCGATCTGCTTTTTCGTCTTTCCGGGAAGTGATTTATTACGACTATTAAAGGTAATGCTGTATACATTTAGATAAGAAGCGAAAAAATTGCAAGAGAGGAAGATCGAAATTTAATGAAGATCCCAATTAAGTAATATAACTGAATCTTTTAACTTTATATATACACTACAGGCCATAAGTGAGGGATCAGTAGATGGAATTTAAAAAAAACATGCACGCTTAGTGAAACAAAACGTATATTTCGACAAAAATATATCTACGAGACAAATGAACAGTTTTCCTTATATAATAAAATAATTGCAACATATTCTGTAGAATTTCTTATCATATTCGACTTTCGTCGAAGTATCCACCTCTGCGCTCAATGATTTCTTTACAAATATTAGGCAACCGCGATACAAGTTTCTGGAGCGTATCCATTGGTAAATTATTCCACACCCTTGTAAGTTGCTCCCAAAGCTGTTTCTGCGATTGTGGACAGCTTTCTCTCACGTTTCTATCTAATTCATCCCACAGTAATTCGACAGGGTTGAGATCGGGTGATTGTGGTGGCCAAATCATATTTATCAGCACCCCTTCCTCCTCTTTTTGATTCACATAGTTTTTACAAAGTTGGGAAGTGTGTTTGGGATCATTATCTTGTTGTAGGTGAAAACCTTGACCAATTAACCTTAATCCAGACGGAATTGCATGTTCTTCCGAAATCTTCAGGTACCCCTCTTTTTTTAAAATGCCTTCAATGCGATACAAATCTCCGACACCATCAAAGAAAAAGGATCCCCAAACAAGTACAGAACCTCCCCCGTGTTTAACAGTTGGCACTACATATTCGGGTAACATCCTTTCATCCACTTGTCTTCGAATGAAAACTCGTCGATTACTACCAAACACTTGGAACTTTGACTCATCTGTCCATAACACCTCCTTCCACATTTCCATGTCCCAGTGTTGATGGTCCTGGGCCCATTGTAACCGTTTTTTACGATTTCGTGGATTCAATAATGGTTTTCGAGCTGCAATACGCCCATGTAGTCCCGCCTTTGTCAAACGTCATTTTACAGTAGTCAGTGATACCGGCTTTCGACGACCTTCATTCAGTTCTGCTTGAAGCATGATTCCTTTTAACATTATTTTAATTGGCAAATAGCCGTTACGCAATACATCTGTCTTATACGCTCTAATAACGTAGTTATCGACAGGCGAGATAGACGCGCTTCTCGCTTTGTCGTTCAGTATAGTGGACGACAGAGGGAGGCGCTTGTTATTCATCATTTTTCTGTATCGAAATGATATGATAGACGCTACCAAGGAATCGTTCATTAATAACACAAATCTGCCTGACGATCCGTGATATCGGTGAAAAATAAGTAGTAGATAAGGTGTTATTAATAATATGATTCCTTTTAACATTCATGAAACTAAATATTTAAAAAGATTCACTCGATTTTTAAGTGAAGACGTATGTAATTATATTTTTTTAAATGTTTAGTTTCGTAAATATTTAAAAAATATGAAATTACACACGTCTTCACTTAAAAATCAAGAGAATTTTTGGACCCATTGATATTATTTATTGCAAAATTTATATCTAATATTTATTCTATTTTCTATGAAATAATGGCCCAATTTACAAATTGGCAATTAGATAAATAACCATTTAATTATTTCAAACACATTTCATGAACATTCATAGGTTTTTATTGTCATTTAATTATTTCAAAATTTACAAACGCAATCACTGCAATTGTTAAGCGAATTAATTTTCCAATAGCATTTAATTTACAAATTCGTTAATGGTTTCAAACGTATTAAACAATTTAAATGATGAGAAATCTCATTTTAATAGAATTACCAAGATTTAATGAGAAATATATTGAATCATTAAAAATAATTATTCATGTCAATTTAATACAAATGCATATGTATAAAATGTTTAAATAAATCTAAATGCTTAATCTGAAAATAGTGCAATTTAGTTTTCATGGATTTTCAAATGCAGCTAATGTATTTATTTATTTATCGTATAGCTTACGTCACAGCATAATGCGATATAACAAGTTAATAATTGAAAATATACAAAACAAATATGATATTAATCAATTAAGATTAACATAACCCCTTTCCACAATAATTTTCGTATTAATAATAATAATAGTTCGAATAACTTGTCGTCATGGAAAAACCCGCACAGAGACAAGGTCCATAATAAACTTACGCCGTCAAAAGCCAAACACGCACTGTAGATTCATTTAGAATTATTAAAAAAGTATGTATCAGGTTGTTACAAATGTAATGTCCGTTTTTTTCCTTCAGTCTGAACTGAATCGCACCTGCGTGAAGACGTGTATGTTTTTGGTGAAAATTATTATTGTATTTGTAGAAAAGGGTATTTATTTTGAAGTGTGTACCTGTTCCATTTCTTGGAAAGATTAATACACCTGTCCTTGTCTCGCCTATGGAAATGCTGTCGGCAAGAGATATTCGGGCAATTTAATTCTCTCAATTTAAAAAGGGATTAAATGCAGCTGCAGCAACGCGAGAAATTAATCAGACGTTCGATGAAACCACGTGTAATGAACGCACATTACGGCGATGGTTTAAAAAATTCAGCGAGGGAAATTTTGATTTGGAAAATGAGCCTCGCGGATATGCGCGTAGCACCGTTAATGACGACGAGCTGCGTGTAGAAGTTGAAAGTAATCCGTCGACAACAATGCGTAGCCTTGCAGAAACATTTCAAGTGTCCATTGCCACCATTAGGCGTCACCTTTCTTCGATTGGCAAAGTGAAGAAACTCGATCGATGGGTGCCGCACCAATTAACGGAAGCCAATAAGCTCCGTCGATTAGAGGTGGCTACCTCTTTGGCTAATCGACAGAAAGTTGAACCGTTTCTTCATCGAGTGGTAACGTGTGACGAAAAGTGGATACTTTATGATAATTGGAGAGGGTCAGGACAATGGTTAGATCGAGGTGAAGCACCAAGAGAGCATGCACGAGCATCACTTCACCCGCGAAAGATTATGGTGACTGTATGGTGGACCAGTAAAGGTATTATTCACTATTCATTTTTGCAACCTGGTGAAACTATAACGGCAGCGTCCTATTGTGCCGAACTGGAAACTATGCATGGAAAATTGAGCCGCTTGCAGCCCTCACTAGTCAATAGACATGGACCCATACTTCTTCATGATAATGCAAAACCTCATGTTGCACGACAGACAATCCAAAAACTTTCGGAATTTGGTTACGAATTTCTCCCTCACCCACCTTATTCACCTGACCTTTCGCCAACTGATTTTCATTTTTTCCGAAGTTTAGACAATCACTTAAAAAATAGGGACTTCCCTGACCGCGGGTCTGTAATAGCAGTGTTTGAGCAATATGTGAGCCGTCAAAACCTAGATTTCTTTTCAAAGGGAATTTTCCAGCTTCCAAGCTGTTGGCAACAAACTATTGATGTAAATGGAGACTATTTTGCAGAATAAATATTTATATTTTTTTTAATTTAGACTTTTTTTTATTCCTTACAAAATCGGACATTTCATATGTAACAACCTGATACATATATCTGGTACGTAGACTTCTGCGGTCGTGGTCCATTCTGTCTGCTTCTGGGCTTCCGGGCTGGAACCACGTCATTGGTATAACTGCCGACGTTTCGTACCCACTCGTATGGGACATCTTCAGGGCTCAACTACTGCTACTGTCTGTCGCACTGAAACTGCGACAGGCAGTACACACTGAAACTGCGGCAGTAGCAGTAGTTGAGCCGTGAAGATGTCCCATACGAGTGGGTACGAAACGTCGGCAGTTATACCAGTGACACGGTTCCAGCCCGGAAACTCAGAAGCAGACAATATGTGTATATATATATATATATACATATACATATACATATACATATACATATACATATACATATACATATACATATACATATACATATACATATACATATAAATATACATATACATATACATATACATATACATATACATATACATATACATATATTACTTTTATAATTCAACAACTAAACAAAACCATACTGTCACTAACCATTTTTTGTTTATGCCATAAAATAAGTTATTTCATTCTAACATCTTCCCTGATTGGCATAAAAATGGTTACAAAGTTATTATTACATGTTTATTTCACACATAAATTACTGCCTTTTATGAAGCTCTTAATTTTATAAAATTCTTGTTCGTAATAATTTCAGCTTCTTTTTTCTTTTATTCTTCTCAACTGGGAATCTCTAATTCTTTCTATCTTTTTTACTCTTCATATTAAGATTTGAGTTTAGCCATTTCATTTGCTTATTTTCTTCAATGATTTCAATTTTCCTTACTTTTTTGTCTTTGTTGTTACGTTTACATTTCTCTTCAAGCTGCTCGTTAATTTATTCACTCCCTTGAACCACTAGACGTGCTTTATAATTGTGCATCTATAATTTAATAAGTTCTTATTCATTTCAATACTATTATTATTATTGTTTAGCATCATCATATTGTTTATTAATGACATCTCACCTGTCGCCATCGGAAAGGTTACAAAATTATAAATAAAAGTATAAAATGCTATGCTAACTTTTCAAAGGATGGTGCTTATAGTAAAAGCTCTCTCTTCATGTCAAATTATTCTTATTTAGAGATATTGCAATATACAAGAGATTGAAAATAGACACACAATTTTTTTTGCGAACGGGTTTCAAAGCTCCTTCACCTCTGCGAACTGCATTACGTTTACCAATTGCACTAGTTTTCTGTACTAATGTGAATGACATGAACCAACATCTGGAGTCGGTGTCGGGGTCAATTCCGGCACCGATTTTTCTAACGCGTGTGAAACAACCTTAGAATCCGTAAATATTAAGTAAAGACCGGCTTAACTATCCTAGTTTCCCACGTATACGACGTATGAGACCGAAGTGATTGGCGTTTTCATTCGTTAGAAATTTATTAAAATACGTGTTATACAAACTCTACTAAATTATGCTAATATTCAGACGAATATGTACGTTATACATTTTTTTTCCTAACTGTCTAGTCGAAAGTAAAACTGCATTCCCTATTATGGGAAAAAATAATTTCGTTTTAATTGATCGCAAAACACCGAGTACCTAAACGATTAGTAGAGTTTTTGCCCGCTAATTGGAGTTTGTTAAACTTTATATAGCAGTGCATACTGTGAAAAAAATCTTAATAATTGGAGTTTCGAGGTAATATTCACACGGTTATAGCGAGCAGTCTGACTTCCTACCGAGTGTATAATTACTTGTGAAATGAGCCATAGTCTCTCTTGGCCATTTAATTTTTATATTTAAAATGTCATGCACTGATTCATTACGTGAATATATTTGTGTAAGGAACTTAAAACATAATTACTAACTCGTTAAATAAATATAATAATAAACAGGGCATAAATGAAAAAGTGAAAAAAGTCAGGACACCGCAGAGAGAGTGAAAGTATTACGAATTGTCTAAATGAATTTAAATGAATCAGGCAGAAGGAAAAAAAAATAACTAAAAATAAGTAGACAGATACGCTGTCTGAAGTACTTGAAATTTTAAAAACTTAGGATTTTTCCAGTAGTGACTATAGGATGTTATGTTATGTTATGTTATGTTGTAAAAAAGAAACTAAACTATTTATATCAATTAGTAGTTCTCATACACAGCTCAAATGAAAAAGAAAATATAGTTATTTACATAGCACTTTAAGTAAGCCCTCATGTTAAATGCTTTATTATTTTACATATATAAACCCAAGTAATATATAGAGTGATGAAAAGTAATAGAGCGGTAAAAAATTATTTTAAATAGTCAGTTGGTTTATTTGTAACTTATTATTTTTTAATCTGTAAAAGTATCTATTCAAAAATAGATAAAATTAAAACGAGGATTATCATAAAATACTTGCAAGAAAAGTTGGTCACACCAATGGCTGGAGCGCTAACAAAGCATGAGTTATTTATTATTACGCCCGCATTTGTGACTTAAGATCTTTATCTGTCAGCATTCACTTAAACGGAAAAGGGAAACCACGAAAAACCTTCACGGTCAGCAGACCATCTAAGTTGAATCCGTGATAAATCAGTGACTTAACAGCCGGATGATGAGTTAATTAATTAAACTAATTCTGGATTCTGTAAATCTGATCCCATCATTTAAATACAGAAACGAGTCTGTCAAATATGCACGTACCAAATACGAATAACTACGAAAGAATTCGCGAACGAAGAAAACGTTGATTTGATTCATTGAAATAGTAGTCAGTGATCAAAAGATTAAACTTAGTCTGGGTCTTGAAAGCGTTTTCTTCTCGTTAAATATCTAGAACATTAGTGGCCGATCGAGGACCTAAATTTAACGGTAATTGATACTGAAGTTTTTGGAAAGATTCGTGATTGTAGAAGAAGATGGCAGCTACTGGATCCAGAATCAAAAGCATAAAAAAACTTTTGCATTCGGCAAAATTGCAGAAGTTTTTTTAGTTTTGAAAAGACCCTTTTCCATTGAGCATTAATCACTGGGCATACAATAGAAAGAAATTTTCTTTACCTATTTTACACTAAAAATTCACGAAGAAATAATAGACAATTTAGTTACAGTTTAATGCGGATAAGGTCACCATCATCTTACATGAGTTACGTTTCGCAGATTGCCATCCAACTATCCAACCCTACTATTCCCCTAGCTATGGTTACTATTGGTTATTATTGATTTCTTGAAGTATTAGTGTTAAGACCTGGTTTCTCAATTCCATTAAACAGAAATGGCCACAAGATTAATGCAAATATTGAACCTTCGATTGAACATTTGTCAGATTCCAATAAAACTTCTATTAGATCAACTGTATATAATATCACCACGAATTCTAACATTCAGCTTACCTATCACCAAACAATAATTACATTAGCAACACTATGCTTTTCCATACAAGAAATTTTATTGAAAATAGCTCACAAATTTCGATTTTAAAGGCTGACAAAAGTAATAAAACAGATAATGAATATAAATGACTACAATTATCAAAATTCTGACATCACTAAGTAATAATAATACATACTAGGGCATAAAACATGACCCTGACCAAAATTACCAAAACTCTAGTAATGACTTGATCAAAAAGTGGATATACTCAAATCTAATATCCAAAATTCTTGCTAATAAATGAAAAATAAATAATTCTATTAACCGTGAAAGTTGTTACTAATTCTCTCAATATATTGTATATATATATATATATATATATATATATATATATATATATATATTTCGTTATTCGCCTTAAATAATAGTAATAATAAAAATACAAGGATATATAGGGTGATATAATAACAATTTATTGTATTTTACAGAGTGCGCCGACTAGCAACTGGATTAAACATACGACTTTCCATTTACATAAAGATGCTACTCACTTTATAAGTAATAATTCTCATGGCGATTCAGATTACCATGGGGATGTACACATATAAACACCCCTTTTATTTAAATAGCGAAAAGAAAAATTTATACATTCAACAAGAATCAG
This sequence comes from Dermolepida albohirtum, assembly GCA_031893035.1. Taxonomy (NCBI): domain Eukaryota; kingdom Metazoa; phylum Arthropoda; class Insecta; order Coleoptera; family Scarabaeidae; genus Dermolepida; species Dermolepida albohirtum. Next base: position 349,997 of record JAVIWB010005345.1, on the reverse strand, counting down.
AATCGCTTTAGAAGAGTTTTCTTGTAAATAATAAGAAAGAAAACATAACAAAATTAGCATTACACATATAATCTTCTTCTGGGCTTCCGGCCTGGAACCGGTATCTTAATACCCGCTCCCATCATTATCCCGCCCAGAAACAGGGCGTTATCAATCCCTTAGTCCAAAGAGCCTTCAACATATCTGACCAGCATTCTCTATCCCAGGAATTAAGTTATGTGACTAAAGCTCTCATAAACAACAATTTCTCCAACCATAATATTAAACAAACCATAGATCGACATCTTAATCCCAAAGTCCCAAAACTCAATACACAGAATACATCATTCCCCTCCTCTCTAAATCACATCTACCCTATATACAAGGTGTTACTGACCGCATCAGTAGGGTACTTCTCAAAAAACAACATCAAAATTATCTTCAAACCCCATTCCAAATTATTTGACCCCTTTGCCGTAAAAGACCGTGTTTCTTTAGAATCACCTGGTGTGTACAGGATTCCTTGCTCGAGCGGCAGTGTATATATTGTTAAAACAAAGCGGTCTGTCGGCACTCGTGTTTCAAAGCATGAGCGTTGTACTAGGTTGCTGCGCGTAGCTGGTTCTGCATTTACCGAGCATAGTCTGGAAACCGGGCACCATATACAATTTAATTCTACTAAGATCCTATCCCAAACTAACCATTACTATGATCGCAAAATCCGTGAATCTATAGAGATCTCCAAGCACCCCAGTAACCTTAACCGTGATGATGGCTACCCCCCCCCCCACACACAACGCCTGGCAATCCTACATCTCCAAACAACGCAACCGTAACGCTCCATTGACCCATGACGCATTACCCATATATTAACCCGTCCACCATCGACTTACACCAGTTTCAGTGCAACAAACAGTAGCAGTAGTTGAGCCCTGGCCCGTGCAAATTTTATCACGAATCCAGGAAAAACAACTGAGAAAAGTGTGCATTCAGTGCTTGTGCAGTATGAATCTGTGCGAGTTTTACTGCAGATCCAAATACGGCACCGTAATTAATTATCTGCTGATGATAACAACTTAGTTATCGAAATATGTTTACAGAATACGAACATTGATCTGGAAATGTATTTTATTTATCTTTTTTCACTTTATTTCGCATCAAATTTTCTGGCCATGTTATCTCTCAGGGGAGGCGACATCGATTGGCTACCCAGACCTTATAATCTTGCCCAGCAGGCTTTTTCTTATGGTACTGTCTGACGGAAAGAGTTTATGGCAATAAACCGGCTACACTTCCAGACCTAAACGGGAACATCAGGCATGTAGTTGCTAAAATGGAGTGAGAGAGTTGTATGAAAGCATTATGAAAATTTACAGTAAAAAAATGATGTTACCTCAGCGGAGTCGTGGAGGGCATTTGGCTTATCTAATTGTCCTTATCTAAGGGCACAGTTTGTACTTTATATCGATAACAATAAAATTCTAATAATTTCAATTTGGATCAACCACAAGGAATTTATGACCTACGAGGATAGTTTGACAAGTAGTCAGAATGACACATAGGTGGCGCTCTAATTGGCAAAACAAATGCACTGTAATTTAGGTTACCTATTTTTATGTTTACATTCCGATTTTTAGATAAATCGGTTGATTAGTTTATTTTTGACAGCTGATTGAAAAAGAAGCAACACGTCGTTTTGTTAAAATGGAAAAAGCAGAGTATCGTGCGGTGATTAAATACTTCGTAATTAAGGGTATGAAAGCTACTGAAATAAAAGACGAGTTACGGAAAACAGTAGGTGAATCTGCTTCATCATCCGCCACAATAAGTAGATGGGTAAATGAATTTAAACGTGGTAGAATAAGCTGTGTTGATGAAACGCTCTCTGGAGCACCCAAAATAGTGACTTCTAAGGAAATGATTATAAAAATCCATAATATTATTATGCAAGATCGACGACTCAAAGCGAGAGAGATAGCAGACATGTTAAACATTTCAACAGAATGCGTACACCACATTTTAACGAAACAATTGGGCCTTCCCAAGCTTTCGGCAAGATGGGTGTCGCGATTGCTTACGACTGATCAAAAGTTCACTCGTTTGCGCATTTCCAATGAGTGTTTGGACCTTTATAAACGGAATCCGGTTGATTTTTGTAGGCGATTTGTTACTTGCGATGAAACTTGGATACAGTACAGTACACCCGAAACTAAACAACAGTCGAAACAATGCACCTCCAAAGAAAGCGAAAACCACTTAATCGGCAAACAAGGTGATTGCATCAATTTTTTGGGATTCAAAGAGCATTTTGCTCATTGATTACCTTCAGAAAGGGGCCACAATAAACGGACAATATTATGCAGAACTTCTACAAAAATTAAATGTTGAGATTTGTACTAAACAGTCAGGAATAGCAAAGAAAAAATTCTGTGTCACCAAGACAACGCTCCCTCGCATACCAGCACAGTTGCGATGTCCAAAATCCACGAGTTTCATTTCCAATTAATACCGCATGCGCCTTATTCGCCGGATCTAGCCCCTTCCGACTTCCACCTTTTTCCAAAATTGAAAACGGCACTAGCTGGAAAGAAATTTTCGTCTAACGACCAGCTTATCATCTTCGTAAATGAGTATTTTGCAAGCCTTCCGGAATCGTATTTCAGAGATGGCATAAGGGCATTGGAGCACCGTTGGAATAAATGTATTGCTCTTTTAGGAGAATATATTGAAAAATAAAGATTATTTTGTATTTAAAAAATTCGTTTTTTTTCCATTCTCATTACTTGTCAAACTACCCTCGTATTACTATTTTAGTTTCTTATTGTATAGACGAACAACCAATTCCTTGCTTATATTACGTTCAAATAAATATGCACCATTCGTACCAAAGATTATAATACTTATGTCAATTGTTTTTATTTGCATCTATTTTGTAGTGCGATGGGAAAAAATCTCAAATAAAATTTACAAATAAACTGTTCCCACGAATTTTACTGCCATTTATATGTTTATTATTGCCAAATTCTTCCATTTCACGAAAACACCATTATACAACAAAACGTTTGTTTTATATTAATACAGGAATTAACATTCGAAATATAACCTTTGTAAGAATAACGATTCTCATACAACGTGAATGTCGTCTCAACAGAAACGAAGCAATCAATTGAACTAAACGATTTCCTCTTCAATATATTCACACAGCCATATTCACGTTCACATAATCGTGGACTCTTGTATTGTACGTATACAAACGTACGCCTCTTCACAGGTGGAGTTCCATTAAGATTCAAGACATGCCTTTTCTACGTAGGATATCAGAATGTCCCATGCATGATTGCCGTTCCAGTAGATGCTTGTTATTCAAGACGTGGGAAGCGTGATTCAATAAATTGTAATGTAAAAATGTGATTTGAGTCCGTATTCGGTCAAAACCTACTAAAATATTATAAAATTACCTAAAAATTCTGTAGTGTCCACCATCAAAAGTAGACGAAAACGTACCTATAAAAATATAGAAGTTATTATGGAAGCTTAAGAACGTAATAGTATCAACACACGCTTTTTTATGCCCAAAGTCAAATGGGAAGTACTTTAGCGAGCATAATAATAATAATAATAATAATCAAGAATTGAATGTCAGGAGTATAATAATAATAGTTTATTAATGTATATGTACATACACACGTTATTACATGATATAATAAATAAAAACACAAAAAGGAAACCTTTGTGGCTCACAATTAATACGCCACCAAACACGTTAAAACCCGCAAGATTGATACAAAACACCAGAGTAACAATGGAAACATAAAAATGGCAATGTCAAAATTTATATTTTAAAAAGGCATTTACTGAATAGAAACAGTTCTCCACCAGCACTGTTTTTATTAATCTTTTGAGACTAATCCACGGTAGGCTCTTAAACCTATAAGGCAAAGCATTGTATATCTTCACGACCATGTAATTTGAACTTAGCTGACTTTTCCCAATGCGATGATACGGTATGAGCAAACTACTCTGGTTTCGTGTTTCATATTCGTGAAAATCACCATTTTTGCAGAACTTATCTGGCGACTTATGAACAAACTCCAGGCAAGCAAGTATATACAAGGATGGGAGGGTCAGTATTTTGTGTTTTCTGAATAGATTTACACAACTTGTGGTATTAGATATACCACTAAGAGCTCTGATTGCACTCTTTTGCATCCTGAAACCCCCCTCAGCCGCACCAGACGCGCCTCACATCAATAGGCTATACGTGGCCCTTCCCTGAAAATTTGCATAGTACACAGTCCTAGTCGCCTCGGGTGTAGCCACTAGTTTCACTCTTCGTATAGAGTATATTGCTGATGCCAAATTGCGACACAAGTTATCAATGTGGCACTCCTAAGTCAGGTTGCTCGCAATCAGCAGGCCCAGAAACTTAATATTCACTTTGGGCTCCCCCGCCACTCCCCTTGTTGTTATTGTTAGCTATTGAGTTTTGTTATGATTTAATTTCATAAGATTGCTACTAAACCACTCGCTTGCTTCCCCCAATGCAGTCTCCATATAAGCCTCTGCAACTTCCCTGCACTGGGGACGCACTATTATGGACGTATCATCTGTAAACTGGGTGACTGTACCCACGGTGACATTATGGGGCATATCGTTGACATAGACTTAGAAACAGAGGAGGCCCCAATATTGACCCCTATGGAACCCCCTGATCAATTGGCGCTGTATCCGAGAGCCGATCATTCCAGTACACCTTCTGTCTTCTGTTTGCCAAATACGAACCGATCAGCTCATTTGCTTGTACTCTCACTTCATACATGTTTAACTTTCCCCAAAGTATCCCATGGTCCATTGTATCAAAAGCCTCACTCAGGTCGCAACATCCCAGAATTACCGCATCTCTAGCATCGAGAGTATCCGCTATATATTCCAGAACCTCCGTAATTGCAGTAGTCGTGGACTTGCCCCTCAGATAGCCATGCCGACTTATATTTATGAGTCTGTGTGTCTCAAAGAACTGGATTAATCTCTTTTTGACAATGGTTTCCAAAGTTTTTGACATCACGGGTAGAATGGAGATTGGTCTAAAATTCATTTTGTCAGTCGATCCTCCCTTATACATCAGAGTCAGAGACGGAGTAAGGACATCATGAATCCCGATTTGACATTTTGCACACATTAATCAAACTGCGTATAGAGCAATAAGTACTTACCACGTGACAGTAAATACATCTACTCCCGAAGGAATATTGGAAAGTTTACAAAACATATCACACATCCTGACTCTTCGCGGTTTACATTTAGAGTTAACGAAAGTAGATTACTAATAATTGTTCAATATGCGTAGATGTTAGTAATTGTTTATCATTGAAAATCTATTTATACATTGAAAACGACCGGTCTACATCTACCGATGAATAGGGACGTATTTAATGTACATAAATTTTTTACTGACGGCACAAATTTCTCTGGTTTGGTAAAATCTACTTCTTTACCAATAAACAAGTCTGCAATTCCTTGTAGAGTACGAAATCTTGGATTATTATCTAGAATTGCTTGGTGGCGAGTGATAAATATTTAATATGTCATTTAATAATACATATGTGCATCTCAATTCCTCTCAATTATTTCCTCTAACCTTGACGGCACACTATCAATAACTTTTTCACACAATTCAATTGAAAGTTCATTCCAACCGTTCTCTATCCTTTCCTGTCAACTTTGTTTTTAATATTTGCCCGAAGGAAATTTGGCATGTAATCAAACTTAAAAGGATTTACAAACGGTTATAATTAAGATACTTAAAGCGGTTTCCTAAATTATGACATAAAGTGATGTCTGGTATGATGCAAATACCTAAGTAATCTATGGGAAAATCCCATCGCTTGTTTATTTGAATTGTTTTAAATTGGTTTATGACCATATGCACTTAAAAGACAGAGAAAACGAGTATTATGACAACCATACTTGACAGCGTGATAAAACTATTTTATATAAAAACGTAAAGGATAATAATATAGGAGTATAAAGTCGTAATAAAATGACAATTTGACAATAAAAGATTTTAGAAATTATATATTTTAGCTAAATTCTACTATCTAAACTATGCAAAATATCCGAAAAAACATGACGATAAATGAATTATTTTCTAGAAATAAAGTAATATAAAATATACTTTGATATAAACTGTATTCTGAATTGAAAAAAAAAATAATATTAAGACATATGCAAAACTTAAACATGAACAATAGTGGTTCAATATCAACCAACATAAAAACATTTTTAAATTATAAGAACAATACAAAAGCAAAAAATATATGTATAAATACATTAATAAAAAAAATATATCGCTTTTTCCAAAATATCACATATCTGTTAAAAAGAAGTGTCAAACTTTTTGTAAACAAGTCGAAAATGTAAACCAAAGTCTTGAATAAAACATACAAGAGCTTCTTCCAGTTTGATATCCTTGCGACTCGATCTAAAAATATCGAACAAAAATTGGTATTTAGACCGTAAACCTTTTCGTGGTTTCCATTGTACCTCTGACTGCCATTCCCTGATAATAATAATGTTTATTCACTCAACAGATTTAATAATAATAATGACCTTTATTTTCAACAGGCTTAAAGCCCAATAACAGGAAAATACAAAATAGCAAACTGAGTTTAGACACATGTGTGGCAGATATAATAAAAAAATTAAAGCTAATTCAAACTAAACTTAATCAGAAAAGCAAACAGAAACAAAAATTACTAATAATACATATATGGTATACATGCTAAGCAAACAATTCAGCAAATTCGTCCGCACGTTTACTCAAAATGTAGACCGGTGTTCTCCTGAGAATATTAGTCCGCGCCCTTGGCGTCACAATGGACACATTGCACTTAGAATTCAAACGGGGTACCAAAAAACACAAATGATGCACTAACGAAGGAAAGTCAACACTGTTACCAAGGATGCCATGCAACATCCCACCACAGAGATCAGCCCTTCTGTCATGCAAAGAGGACATATTACGCTCAAGAAGCAACTCTCCCTGCGACACATCTCTTGGTGGGTAAGCACTAAGCTTGAAGGTAAGGAATTTTAAAAACCTTCGATGAAGCGCACCAACTTCAAGCACTCATATGCATATGTATATCGGACACCAGACCAGTGATGCATACTCCAGTTTGTTTACAACGTAAGCATAGTATAGATTGATTTACAATCTAATTACAAGTGATTTTAATATTGAATATACATATGTACATCTGAAGTGAAATGCTTAACACGTAGTAAAGATATAAATAATGCTATATTTATACACCATTGACACTAATGGAGTTCTTAAGTTGTCAGTAAACTATAATTTCAAGATTTAGGCGAATCACTCAATAAAAAATTGCATTTGTATCTTTTTATATCAAACGGAACTTCGTAATTATTCCTCAGGTCCAGTGGTCCAGTGTATACTATTCACTCAAATCTAGAAAGTTTCCAAAATTATATTTATATTCTCGTGAAAATGCATAAATGTTTCAACAAAAATATAATTGTTTTTCTTCGTTAAAAACACGAATTTTTTAAATCGTCATAGAAATTGCAAAACTTTATTGAACATTTATACTAGTAATATAGAGCAGAGTATACATATAGATATATTGGGTTGGCAACTAAGTACTTTCGATTTTTATTGATAGAGAGCGTTGCTTTATTTTTTGTATAACGTATGTTAGTGCTGTACTTTACCGTTTGTCGCGTGATACTAGTCACATTGACGTAACTTCAGAAGCAAGTAGTGCGTGATTTTTATTAAAGCTATTAGTTGTGGTTTAATTTTAAATGGAGTGCAGAAGCGAACATTTTCGACATATTTTACTATTTTATTTCCGTAAAGGAAAGAAAGCTGCAGCGGCTCACAAAAAATATGTGAAGTTTATGGTGCTAATTGCTTAACAGAGCGCACGTGTCAGCATTGGTATAAAAAATTCCGTTCTGGAGATTTTTCCCTCAAAGATGAGCAACGTTCTGGTCGGCCTACTGAAGTTGATGATGACCAAATCAAAGTCATAATTGAAGAGGATCGTCATATAACTGTTCGAGAGGTTGCGGAGAGGCTACATGTATCGTACACAACAATTGAAAAACATTTAAAATGTTTTGGGCTAGTTAAGAAGCTTGATATTTGGGTACCTCACGAATTGAAAGAAATTCATTTAACACAAAGAATCAACTTTTGCGATATGCACCTTAGACGAAATGAAACCGACCCTTTCTTAAAAAGAATCATCACTGGTGATGACAAATGGGTCCTGTACAGTAACATAGTTCGAAAACGATCATGGAGCAAACACGATAAACCAGCTCAAACCACATTGAAAGCTGAATTGCATCCAAAAAAGATCATGCTGTCAGTTTGGTGGGATTACAAAGACGTTGTGTTTTTTGAGCTGCTTCCAGGGAACCAGGCGATCAATTCTGATGTTTACTGTCAACAATTGATAAAACTGGATGAAGCAATCTAAGAAAAACGGCCACAATTGTGAAATCGGAAAGGTGTAGTTTTCCACCAAGATAATGCAAGGCCTCACACATCTTTGGCAACTCGTGGGAAACTATTGGAGCTTGGCTGGGAAGTGATGCCACATCCCCCATAGAGCCCTAATCTAGCACCATCTGATTACCATTTATTTCGAAGTTTGCAGAATTCTTTGAATGGTAAAACTGTCACAAATGACGATGACCTTCACTCGCACCTGGTTCACTTTTTTGCTGATAAGGACCAGAAATTTTATGAGCGCGGAATCATGCAGCTGAAAGAAAGATGGCAAAAGGTCATTGAGCAAAATGGAAAATATATAATTGATTAAAAACTATACTTTGTTTAAAAAAAAAGTGTTTTATTTTATACTACAAAACCGAAAGTACTTAGTTGGCAACCCAATACTTAGTTTGCGTTTCTTTGAGTGTATCGATTTTAATTCTTCATTAAAGAATTAATATAAAAGCATGTTTTGCTTTTGCAACAGAATTCATCTAACAAAAAAAATTCAGTATCTAATATTTTCTTCCAATCAGTCATAGTTTCAAGTTATTGGGTAAATCTCTTCAACTCATTTCATTTGTTCCTTTCTGAACGATATATCGTAACTGCATTTGTCATATGTTACTGAATCAATAGATTTCCTCACAGAAACTTTCCTCGTTAGAGATATTTGAAACACACGAAAGTTCGTCTACAAATGGAATTACTTCTACTCGACATATGAACGAAATAAATCACTGACATCAATGTTGCTCATTTAGTGAAATTTCATTTCAATAGGTACCTTCTGTTAATTTTTTTTTCGTTTTTCATACAAGAGGTTTTTATGTTTTATACTATTCGTCAGCCCTTTTATTTGATCACTTTATTTATGTCCATGTGACTCTTTCATTTCAATTAGACTTTTTAAAAGCTCTTTTACGCGCACCGACGTTTGTCACGCTTTTTGACGCTTTTGTAGTTTATGTTACCGTGAGCTTTTATAACGGTCCATGAATTTTACCTGACTTTATTTATTTATTATACACCATGATTTTTCAGCATTTTCGGGCATTCTCTAGGCTTATTATTTTTTGCGTACCGCACTCTTATGTTTTTTTTTCATGTTTTAATACAACGCTTACGGTACTTTTCTTGTAAGTATAATACGGGTATTGTAAATAAAATACATACGCTTCTGTTAAATTGAAAACACTTGTGTTTCCTTTAATTTTAAATGGAATATAGTTAACTTCATCTCTTCTGCACTCACATATTTGACGAACTATGAAAATCGCGTCAGTGGTCGATTTATTCGCCCTAAAACCCATCAACTCTTTGGTTGTTTTAAGTTATTGTGTTTAGTTTCATAAGTACTATTTTAGTTATAACCTTAAATAACGTACATGGTAAAGTCATTCCCCTGTAGTTTTCAGGTTTTTGTCGATCACCTTTCTTGAAAATTGGTATTGCAGTGTTCGTTTTCATATCTTTCGGAACTTGATATAGCAACACGATTTCTACAAATTTCAATATCTCTTCTTGTATTGCATACCCACCATACTTTAGTTGGGTATACCACCTGGACCTGATGCTTTTCTGCCTTTAAGTTTTCTAATAGCTATTTGCATGTCATCCAACTTTACTTCAATATTAATGTCAGTCTCCCCAGTTGGTTAATTACTCAGGTTGTCCATATTATTCCCTTTACTGTATACGTAAGATGCAATTAGTAAAATTTTGATACAGGAAACTGACTGGATATGTGAAATTCCTTATGGTTCCATTCTAGGCCCTTTATTTTTGTACTCCTTACAGATGCGATTCGCTATTCGACGTATATAATATTTAATATTAAAATATAATTTATTATATTGTAACGCAAAACTAAAATAATTTATAATTATAATTTGAAATGTTTTTGCGATGCTGCAGGAAATATTTTGCATACTACTATTATATTATAAACATTTATTTATTTATTATAATGTATTGTTCGTTTATTCATTACGCAAGTGATGAGAATACATTAAAAGGTAATACGTACTCGTATTTTGAAATACAGATTATAATTCTACAAAAAATGTGATCGGCAAAAATATCGCGTATCTATATTCTTCGGAGTGAATATTTGTAATTTTGCTGAAATAGCGAAAATATGAGTTTTGCAAACTTTATGGACAGAATTCTAACTTTACCATACGATGTCTGTTTTAGTTTCGTTCCATGTTAAAATTCTATAAGGCTGGTAAATAAAAGTCGTTTAAAATAACGCGTTTCTTTAATTTTGAATAAACACCGTTGTATGTCTGTAAAACTTAGTTTTATTTCCAAATTAAGTACTTATTTTTCTACACAGTCCTCTTTTCAACTTTACATACTTACTACGCTTCTTTATATATCAAATCTTCCTGAAAGTTCTGTCCGTTTTTAGAATAAAACGAAATAATAAATTTTTATACCTTGTATAAAATTTATTATATAATATAATTTCCACCATTATTTATGACTTCCTGCCAACGTGATGGCAATTTGTATACCCCTTTTGTAAAAAATGCCTTATACCTAGACGCGAAAATTAAATCAGTGCTTACCTGATAGCTTCTTCGTTTTTCGATTTTTGCCCTGCGAAAAATTTTGTAAGCACAGAAACAAGTGATAATCGGAGGATGCTAGGTCTGGGGAGTATGGTGGATGCGACAGAATTTCCCAGCCTAGCTCGGCGAGTTTCTGAAAAGACCTCAAAGCACTACGTGGCCCGGCATTATCATGAAGCAGTATGATGTCCTTCCTATTGAACATCGCCGGCCTCTTTTCTTGGAGTGTAATTTTTAAATTATCCAATTGCTGCCAGTGCCTCTCCAAATTTTCTTTCCATTCGGTTTCGACAGCTCAAAATGTATTGATCCTCGAATATCTCACTATATACACAACTTTCTCTTACTCAGGCTCAATTTCGCTTTAGAGGCGAAGGGGCAGGTTATCCGAATTCACAATATGTCCGTTCCCTTATGATGTTTTCATAGGCAATCCACTTTTCATCCCAAATTAACATCCGGTCCAAGAAGGGTTCGATTTTGTTCCGTGAAAGAAGAGATGTACATATGAAGACTCGATCATTCAAATTCTTCTCACTTAACTCACTCACAACTCGAACATTTAAACATTAAAACTCAGTTATTAAAATTCTCCTCACCTAACTCATGTGATACCCATCTCAAATATGTCCATACCAATCCTAACTTCCGAATGTGATCGGAAATGCTTTCTTGAGCTGAATCAAGCCTTTCCGCAATCTCCGATGTTGTCAAAAAAAGATTTTGCTCTAACATGAACTTGGCAGTATCGCCGTCGATCGAAGATGGTCGCCTAGAGCATAACTTATCAGAAATGTCCAAATCACCTATTGAAATTTTTCGAACCATCTCCTGCATATTCTATAAGAAACTATACTTTCATCAAACACTTTCAATAAATTTCTACAAACTTCTGTAGTGTTTCTTCCTTGAAATTCGTACAAAATACGGTGGCATATATCAGACAAGTACTGGTTCAATTTTTCGACTCTAGGGGTAAGGCATTTCTTAAAAATGGAATGTACAAATTGCCATCACGCTGGCAAGAAGTTATAAATAATGATGATAATTATATTAATCAATAAAATTTATTCAAGGTATGAAAAATGTATTTCGTTTTATTCTAAAAACGAGCAGAACTGGTAGGCCTAACATATCATTACAACTGATATAATCATACAAATTTTGAGTTATTCATTTCCGATATGTATTAAAACGGTTTATAATAAATAGTTAAGGTGCATATGTAAATTAACTTGTAAACAGAGCTATAAAGGAACATGATACTTGTGCATATCTTGTTTATAATAAAGTTATAATTACAAATACGAAACTGCAAAGAGATTTTCCATTTAGTCACTGACGTGACTGACCATATCAAGTTAAATCAAAGACAATAAGTATCAATTTTTTATTATTACAATTTCCATTAAACTCAGTTGATTATCATTGAATTACTTTTATACAATTATTTTGATTTTTCAAATATCGTCCTCACACCTTTTAATTCAAAAAAAATTTGTATACATTTATATGAAATTTTGAATATTTATTTTTTTAATATCTTTACTCAATTTAAAAGGTTTTCTAGTCACTATAATGTAATAAATAATAAACTTCAATTTCATAACAGTATATATTATTTAATTTACATTAAATTTGAACACTAAATAATTGTAAAGTTTTGCATTATTTATAGAAACTTCTCAAGTTAAATTCTTTCTTCACCTTATGATATTTCCATTGTTTGGTTTTACCATTACCATTCTGTTTCGACAAAGGAAAGTCGGATGATATCATCGATCGGTTACCAGTGCGAGAAATTTACACGAAATAGTTTAGTTTATGCATAATGTTAAAACGAAAGGGTGGAATTTTTCAAAACTTAGTACAGTCTGTATAGAAAAGCTTTCGATTGTATTCACAACATTTGTCATCAATTAAATAGATATTAACGCACGTGAAGACAAAGAAGGAACTTTGCCAAGTTTGATGATTAGTCGACTAAACTATGTAAACTAAATTTCTTAAATGTATTTTTTACTTGAAAATTTCGAAGTTTCTAACAATAATGTATATATGTATGTATCGTCACAATGTATATAAAGATTTCTGTAACGTTTTACTGGAATGTTATAAGAGAAACTGCCTGTATTCAAATTCGCCAGTTCCACAAAATAGTAATAATAATGTTACCGTCTGAGTAACATTACCTAAAAAGGAGAATACATTTAAACGAAGGCAAAAAAGCATTCAAATTCCTTAACTATAGTCGCATCAGATAAAGTTGGCCGCTAGATTGACAGTTTACTAAAACGAACGCAAAGATTATTTTAACATACGAGCTTGAGTGTTGGCAGTTTTCTAATAAAGATAAAATATCAGCTAAGATAGCACCCTTCCTTGACGGAATGTGTTTTAAATCCCACATTGAATTATAAATGATATGTATGCTTAGTAAGGGTTGTTCTTATCAGAATTTGGAATTCGTATATTGTTGGAACCACCAAAGTTTGCCGGTGTATCAATGACGTTGCAGAATACGAACTTATACTGGTATCTAATTCATCGATAGTCACATGTGTTGAAGGCAGAATGGGCGCAAACGTTTTTCTAATAGAGTTACGCGCTACGTCTTGTCAAGAAATCGTGAAAAAATAGGACCAGATGTATGCAGAAGATGTGTATTATGCACATATGTCACGTATAATACAGATAAAATAGTGTTTTGACTTATGACGTATGAAGTTTGTCTTTGCTACGGTTCCGATATTGTTATATTCTTTGTATTTTACCGCTGTTATTTGTTATTGTTCTAACAGTTATTTTATCATATTTATTTCATCTTCCTTGTAAGTTTACACTTAGGTAACCTACGTAGGCAGCTTTTACATCTATTACAGGCTTTCAGGTTAGGTATATAGTAAAATATCGCGTCTGACGACAACATAAATATAGTATTTAATTTGACAACCTCACTGCCTGTTGGCATTTTATTTCATACGACAGTGATCACGTGATCGGAAAATACTCCTGATTTCAGCTTTAGAGCTTTCTACCACCCTAAAGGCATAAACTACTTTAGTAATAGCATATATATATATATATATATATATATATATATATATATATATATATATATATATATATATATATATATATATATATATATATATATATATTAATGCCATATTATTTATGGTAATACAATTTTTTATCAACACTTATTTCAGTATGGTTCATTCTATTTAAATTGATCGAATTGTATCTTAACTTATATTACTTTATATTTGCGTTGTTACAAGGACGGATCGGTAATGAGTGAGCCTCACGGCAGAGGTTAGTACTAATAAAAATATTTGTGTTTCACTATGAACTACAGGTGGGAGTCAAATAAATCACCCAAATCTTTAACTTTAAAACTACACTTTTCCACTGTAACGAAAACTCGATGACTACTATTGGACTAAGTTGCGTAAATATATACGTATTAACTGAGCTCTTATCAATTAGAGTTATTGAACATACCTCCGTGGCAATGTACATAATTTAATTTTATTGGTAAATGTAAACAATTCGCAACATTAAATATTCAGTAAATATTAGTTAAAATAAATATTAAATAATAATGGACCTAAACTGGATCCCTGAAGAACATCAGATGTGGAAATTAAATGATATAGAATAAAAACATTGAAGAACACGTAACGGAAATACTGTTATAGATAAATAGTTATAAATTTTAAAAGATTTTGTAAGAAACCTAGAGCATAGAGTTTAGATAACAATAGGTTGTGTAATGTAACTTGAATGATCAATAGGCTTCAGTTCTTGACCTAATTTGATTGCGTAAAGATGTAAGATCTATACGTAAAATTCGCCACAATGTAATTTGAGAAATTTCCAGTTTCTGTGAACGGCGTGAAATCGATTGATTTGCCCCATTCTAAACTGAAGCACTTACGGTTGCGATATTTTCGTTACTTTGACCACTGTGTTGTCTCACTGGCACAGGAACTTCCAATATTGAATATTTAGACTCGAATTGATTCACTATACCACGCAGAGCCTGTCTGGTGGAACGATTATTACGACCGAAAATTGGAGTAAGCGCTCTTAGAGTTGCGACCACCGACTCAGAATTATGGTAATAATTTTTAATAATTTCCAAACGTTGCTCGTTCGTGAACTTCACCATGATAAAAATATAAGGTCTAGTAAAAAGAAATCCATTATTTTTGCATTGAATTGAAGGTTTTATTTAGCATAGTTAGAATGATCCGACTAAGGTCAAATATGTACCGTTTTGTTCGATAACTTGTTGCCATTTTGAAGGTAATTTCATACTGCCTCTCTCATAGAAATCCTCGTCCCTATTGGCAAAAACTGGGACAGTCGATTTTCACAAGCTTCTCTTGAGGCGAATTTTTCACCAGCAAAATCATTCGCCATAGACAAGAACAGGTAGTAATCACTTGGTGCTAGGTCCGGACTATAAGGTGGATGCATAAGAACCTCCCAACCAAACTACCGGAGCTTCTGGCGAGTCACTATCGATGTGTGTGGCCTGGAGTTGTCCTGATGGAACACAATTCCTCTCCTATTGGCCAAAGCTGGCCGCTTCTGGGCGATTGCTTCCTTCAGACGGTCCAATTGTTGACAGTACAGGTCCGAATTAAGAGTTTAGCCGTAGGGAAGCAGCTCATAGTAGATAATTCCTTGCCAATCCTACCAAACACACAGCAAAACCTTCCTGACCGTCAAGCCTGGCTTGGCCACCGTTTGCGCCGGCTTACTACGATTCGACCACGACCGTTTTCGCTTGACGTTGTCGTAAGTGATCCACTTTTCATCACCAGTAACCATCCGCTTCAGAAACGAATCGATTTTATTGAGATTCAGCAGCGATTCGCAGATGTAAATTCGGTCCATGAGGTTCTTTTGCGTTAACTCGTGTGGCACCCATACATCAAGCTTCTTTTTGTATCCAACCTTATTTAAATGATTCCAAACGGTTTTTTGTGCAATGTTTTGCTCCTGGGCAATCGAAACAGTGCTTACATGACGGTCGGACTCGACGATTTCCATTATTTTATCGATATTTTCGACAATTGGCCTTCCAGAGCGTGATGTATGTTTGACATCAAGATTACCGGAACGGAATCGACGAAACCAAAATTGCGCATGATTGACTGTTACAGTATCAGGACCATAAACACTATTCACATTTTTAGCCGCCTGGCTTGCGTTTTCGCCTTTATCGAAGAAAAACTGTAAAATATGGCGTATTTTAACTTTGCTGGTGTCCATCTTTGACGCGCGCTCAAACAATAGTCAAGTAATCACAAAACTGTCTGAGAAGTTCGTTTAGTACGAAATCTTATCTTTCGAACGCCATCTAGCGGAACGCGATCGCACTTATACAACGCGAGGTACAGATTACTAAAGCCATCTATTGGAAAAATAATGGATTTCTTTTTACTAGACCTTATATTAACCTTGACTGATGTTTTGACGTTGACAAATCATGAAAAACGTTCAAAGGTGCGTTCGTATTAAAAACAAAATTGTTATGTCCCTATTGGAAAATCCGATACTAGATAATATGTATAATGTATTTTTAAGTATGTATTTACTATACAATCAACTATCTTTTTCTGTTTTGATTGTGTATTCTATTTTATTATTCTGCAAATGGTGTGATATGTTGTCGAGCAATAAAATTATTATTGTTATTTGCATTTTTTTTGTCATTTATCGCTGTTTTTGATCCTCAGACAAGCACACGTATATTCTGTAGACCTTCCCTTTACAATGTAACTGCGGCAACATTCCAAAACTTTCGCCAATTAATCTTAAAATCCAAGCTTTCCAAAAGTCATTAGAGAAGATAAATTTCATGTCCTTCTATCAATAACTCGCTTCCACATTTTACATTGTGCTTGATTCTTTAGAGCGATACGTATGTATATGTATGTATATATCATCCATCTCGAACAAAAAGCAATAAAGACGTTCGCAAATAAACTATACGATCACGACGGATGATGCCTTAAAGAGGCAGTGAGAATGCATTAAACCCAACATACATACATACATATATCTAGGACATTCATACGAAGCATGAATTATAAATAAACTAAGACATCTGCGCGTTCCCATATGAGTTGTTATTTAAATAACATCATTTAAGTGCTTCGATTTTTATGCACGCATATGTAGGTAATACGTATTGCGCTAACTACGCACATTCAGTCGGCGTGAATCTGTATTGAAAACGCCAAATGTTACATCCCTGCAGAACATATTTCGGCTTCATTAAATACATTCAGTAATTTCGTGACAGATGCGAGAGGAAGGGAAAAAACTCCATTATTCCTTTTGATGGTTGCTTGGGCCCTCAGTTCTCCGTATTGCATTTTGTCAAACACCTGCTATTTAACACGTGCTCCTAAATAAATAAAAGAAAAATTTAACTACACACTATAACGAGCTCACAGTATTACTATTATTATAAATTTATACACACACACAAACACGTGTAAAAGAAATATATTTTTTAGGTAGCGAAGGCAGACGCAAGTAATCGCTTGAATAAATAAGAATATGTAAATTCAAAATCCATTGTCGATCACGGTACATTTAAATTTAAAAAAAAATTTTTCGAAGTCTCTAGACGCTTCGATTGACTCTATACCACCCTGCACGAGTTTATACCAAGCCAGAGTGTTATATTGAACATAGTTACTATTGTCATGCATACACAGGGTGGTAAAAAATTCATGGATAATCGTCAGGTATGGCGATTCTATGAGTTGAGTCGATAATTCTAATACAGAAATGTATTGTCAATAATAAAGTCATATGAATTGTTTAAAAGAATTATAGATTTGGCAATATGGTATTGTTAAGGTAACGGGTGGACCATCTATCGGTTTAAATTTGAACCACCAGTTATTTCGAATCTGGCAATACTTATGTCATTCTATTCTGTCACAAAATTCAGTATATTATCTCCACTGAACGAAATGAATCAATTTACGCTTGAGCAACGTTGGGATTTATTGGAAATTTATTTCCAAAACAAAGACAATTGGTCGGAAATTGCACGAAAATCTCGTACAAAATTTGGTCGCAGAGAAGGACCAACAGTGCCCGGTATACGCAAGTTTATTGCTAAAGTTCGCGAAACTGGTTTCATTGTTGATGCGCCAAGAGGTGAGCGTGCTCGTGCAGTGCGTACACCCGAAAATATTGAAGCTATGGCTGAGAGTGTGCGTGAGAATCCATCAACATCAACTCGTCTTCGTTCTCAAGAATTGAACATTTCACGTACCAGTTTAGGTTGAATTTTGTGAACAGATCTCGGTATGACGCCTTACAAAGTTCAATTGATTCAAGAGTTGAAGCCGCATGACCATCCGCTTCGTTTTCGCTTCGCTAGATGGGCCAACATGAAACTGCACGATGATGTCGATTTTGCCAAAAAAATCATCTTTCCGGTGGGTACGTTAACAAGCAAAATTGCCGTATTTGGGGCTCAGAAAACCCACGCGTGGTCTTACAGAAGCCAATGCACCCATTACGAGTGACTGTTTGGTGCGGTTTGTGGAGCGGAGGCATCATTGGCCCATATTTCTTTGAAAATGAAGACAGCGCAACCATTACATTCAATGGAGACACCTATCGCACCATGATAACTGATTTTTTGTGCCCGCGTTTCAACAGGATGGTGCAACCTGCCACACATCTCATGCCATAATCGATTTATTGCGTCAAACGTTTGATGGCCGTTTAATTAGCCGAAATGGTTATGTTAATTGGCCGCCAAGAAGCTGCGATTTGACACCGTTCGACTATTTTCTGTGGGGCGCACTGAAACTCAGTTTCAGTGCAGTAGTTCAGCCCTGAAGATGTCCCATACAAATGGGTACGAAACGTCGGCAGATATACTAGTGACGCGGTTTCAGCCCGGAAACCCAGAAGCTGATAACTACATCTCGAATTAAAGGATAAAGAAAATTAAAGAGGGGTTAATTGAAAAGGGAATATTGAACATTCGTTATATGTGGGGAATGAGGTATCGAAAAATTTATTTATTTAAATAAAATAATATAAAATTGACCGAAATTAAAAGTTACTTAAAATCGATTTGAAATTTTTAAAGTATCAAAAAGGAGTTATCTGTTAAGACGTATATTTTTAAGTGAGAGTTAATATTTTTGTTTTATAATAAATAATAAGAATTGTATTAATTGTTAATTATATAAGGTTCAATTTTTTTTTTGAATTTACAATTATATATATATATATATATATATATATATATATATATATCCATTATCCCTTACACCACATAATGGTGTCGGGTTTTTGTTTCTTCACAATATCTTGCTTTGTCTTTCAACTTTGTATAAATGTTCTCCATTTCTTTCTATTCTTTGCCAATTCTTCTGCCTCCCTCTTTGTCTTTCCCTTCCTTTACAATATATAGTTTATTTAAAAATTGTAAATCTTTTATTTAAACAAGTGTAGTAAATTTCAGGCAACACTTAACCAAAAAGATTCAAAGTATCAAAAAAATGATTTTATTCTTTTAGATAGGAAATTAATATCTTCATTAAATCATTTGAATAATAGTTGTAAAGCAAGATTGAAAATGGTCAATCTATTGCATTGAAGAATATATAAAGTTTAAAATGGAAATAAAACATAAAGTTTATTTGTGATTTGTTATAAATTGGATTTATTAAATGTTATAGCTGGTAGATATTTTAATTTTGTATATGGCAATCTCAATTCATACTTCATCAAAGAGGTACACGACTCAAACCCTCGAGAAAGCGTAAAGTAAATAAGCTATTATATATATATATATCAATTCAATTTAATAGTAATACAATAATTTAACAAAACATCACATAAAAATATATATCGTAGCTCTTTTTTATTACGAAACTTTAACAAAAACGTTTTTATGTAGTTTTTTGTTGAAGCAACATAACCTGATATGTCAACGGTGTCACTTAACTCTTTTATACTGTTAACTTAAATTTGAAGAAAAGAAATTTCATAGCTTTTTATAAAGTAAACGATTTATTTCAATTGACATATCAATATAATACTTCTAGTGATCCGTGGGTCGGTTTCTTTTTCAAGACTATTGTAGACTCGACGTTTCGATGACATGGGAGAGCTTGCTGGGTTTATTTACGCTGCGATCGAATATATATCATTCGTCCCCTTTTTGTTTCGATTGAGTTTCATATTTGATTACTTACAATTAGCGATAAGTTTCCATGGCGGTTCGCGTGCGTATTTAGTGATAACAGTACTTGTATTCGTTTATGCCTGTCTCAAGCACTGCGCATCGTTTCCCTTATGATGTTACGTTTATTAGCAATTACTATGGCTTTCCATATAGACTCAATATTTGCAAAGCTTTTTATGTGTCCTATTTGTAATACACGGTGTATCAACGACGAAGTGAATGTTTTATTTTTTTTGCTATGATTTATTTTCTATGATTTTATTCTTTCTTAGATTTTAATGCGTTAAGCTTTTGATTATTGAGATTCTATTTTAAATTCTTTATGCCAATTTACAAATACTTTCTTGGTAACTTATGAATTTTGCATTGAAAATGAAATATGTAAGTCAAACTGCATAATGTCAGTACGTATTGTATCACCCTCTAGGAGAATTAATTAAAGACTGCTGTATTCAGCCAAGAATTTTAATGATAGATGTTTAGTAATAATATATTTCTTGTAATTGGGTGTTTAACAGCATGTCTTTACTGTTCTTAATAATACTCCTTCAAAACATTTCGATAAGAACTGACTCATCTTCGTCTGGTTCTTGCGCGGGTCCTATTTCAAATTGAAAGACCTCATATGGAAACTGTAACAACTCAAGTTAGCTGATGTAAGTTAAAATGTTGTATAACTCTTGTATAAATATTTGAGTCAAAAAAGAAGTAAATTAAAAAACCTAAATGTCGCAAAACTAAAAAATATATATTTCCCGATCTAAACTAAATAATAAGGTACTTATAATTCTGTCATTGTCTTCATTACAAAGTGTATTCACTAATTTTAGCATCGGTGTATCGATACATATAATTATAATTAGGTAACACAACAAAATTAATGAAGCAATACACGCCTTAAAAATTATACAAAAGATTTTTATAGAAACATTGATTATTAATCAATCAACTGTAATCTAGTAAGGTACAAAAAAATGGGATATTTAACGAATGGCATCATTTTTCGAACCGTTTAGTAGTTAATTGGCTTTCGTTTCTTAAAAAAGACACTGTAAATATTGACATAAACCTTATATAATGAAAAATATAAGGTGGACAAAATTAATATTCTCTTTATTGAGAATATTTTAAATTTACATACTTTATCATTCTTTATTATTAATTATTGGTAAAAACAATCAAAATAAACCCGAAATGAATATCTGGAGAAAAGGAACTAAGATAAGGTAACTTATTATAATAGATTGGAGTGACGTATTAGGTGCGCAACTAAGTTCTCGCTGTTTTTCAAAAGATGGCTCCAGTAGTAAGTGCTGGTCGATTGTGACATAACCAAAACGTCATGAACCAAGCTTAGACAAATGGTAAACAAACCGCTTTGACACATTAGTGATTTTGTTTTTGCGTCATATACTTTCGGTTGTGTTAAAATGTCTGATTTTGTGCCGAATAATCGTCATTTGCGGGAAGTGTTGCCTTTCTTCTTTCATTCGAAGAAAACAGCGGCTAAAACGCATCGAGAACTCCAAAAAGTTTACGGAGATGCTGCTCTAAGTGAAACTACTTGCCGTGATTGGTTCCGTCGCTTCAAAGACGGTGATTTCGATGTTGACGACCGTTCGCGTGAAGGAAGACCAAAAACCTTCGAAAACGCTGAATTGGAGGCATTGCTCGATGAGGATCCGTGCCAAACTCAAAAAGAGCTTGCTTCAGCATTAGGAGTTACCCGCCAAGCCATTTTCCAGCGATTGCATGCGTTGGGAATGATTCAAAAATAAAGAATTTGGGTTCCTTATGATTTGAAGCCAAGAGACGTTGAGCGTCGATTTTTCGCCTGTGAACAACTGCCCCAGCGGCAAAAAGGAAGGGTTTTCTTCAACGCATCATTACGGGTGATGAAAAATAGATTCATTACAGCAACCCAAAGAGAACAAAATCATGGGGACTGCCAGATCATGCTTCTACGTTGTCGGTTCGGCCGAATATTCACGCTGCGAAGGTTTTGCTGTGTATTTGGTGGGACCAGGGCGGTGTTATTTATTATGAGCTGTTGAAACTGAACGAAACCTTCACTGGGGAACTATATCGAACTCAATTGATGCGATTGAGCCGAGCACTGCGCGAAAAGCGGCCACAATACGAGCACATGCACGAAAAAGTGATTCTATACCATGACAACGCTCAGCCTCATGTTGCCAAACCCGTTAAAACCTACTTAGAAACGCTCAAATGGGAGGTCTTACCCCACCCGCCATATTCCCCAGATATTGGGCCGTCTGATTATTACTTGTTCCGTTTGATGGCACATGGTCTAGCTAATCAGCAGTTCCGCTCATATGAAGACATCTCAAAATGGCTTGATTCGTGGATAGCTTCAAAAGACGAACACTTCTACCGTGACGGTGTTCGAGCTCTGCCAGAAAGATGGGAAAAAGTTGTCGCTAGCGATGGGCAATATTTTGAATGATTCATTTGTAAACATTTTTTCACAAGTTACGTTTTCATCAAAAAAACAGCGAGAACTTAGTTTCACACCTAATGTTTTCATGTTTTAATAAATTAATTTAGTAATTGATTATTGCACTCAATTTCAAGTCTATTTACACGTTTAAGATTCATTGGTTTTAATTTCTAGTTGTATTTGCGCAAATCCAGATTTAACTTGCTTGTAATTCAGACTTTGTGCGGAAACAAGTTTAAGTCATCATGAATTATGTGTTGTAATGTCTGCTAATTCCAATTTGCGCCGATAAATTTCGAGTCAAAACGCTTGCATTTGCCCGAATTGACGATGCTGTATCCGCGATTGTGTCTTGAACCCGAACATAGGGATTTCGATGGTACGATCTTCGTGTGATGCTTCCAGATTCGGCAAACATGTTTACTAGCCTCATAATGATCCATCTACTCGGGGGGTACCGTCAAACTCCCGCCTAAATTCTCTTTGGACGGAAATGAAGGACTGCAAAGCATGGTACCGCTGCACCATCCAAATCCTTTTTCGGTATCCCAAGCATTCATTTTAATAAATCTAAATAGTAACCGGCCAAATAAAAAAAAATTAACCAATTACTCACACAGGAAAAAAGTGCGCTTTGTTTTTGAAGTACAATTCGTGCGCCACCCTGTATCAAAATTAAATTGTAATATTTCTTAATTTCTTTGCAAATTATCAATGTCAGCATACTTACATATAGTATATATTTAGATTCGTATTCCATGCACACATATTTCAGACTTAACTGAAAAGTAATAACAGTAATTCCTATATACTCTGCAAACGTAACCTCTATTTGCACGGTAATTACTCTGGCTGCCGTATTTCATCAGATTTAAAATAAGTCGTTATTAGTATCGAGAATGATAGGAACTCGAAGCGGAAACTAGTTTACGTTAAATCTATTTCAGGGACTCGACACACAATCTATTTTGCGACTTAATGCGTAATTAGCAGAGATTATTTACTTCCTTGTGCAAAGGAACTACACTAGAATAATAGACTATCTATAACAATTTACATGTTTAAAGTTGACATTACCATGAAATAAGTAGAAAGTAGAATAAAATCAAACTTCGATGATCTGCTGTTTGCTTTTGCTGGATTTGAAGCCATTTGAAGAATCGTCATTTTAAGAATATGTTAAGGTATTTAATGGTTTATTTAAGATTTTCTGTTACTAGCAATAGTTATTATTCTCACCAATCATCAAAGTTCCACAGAAAAAATTAAGCCTTAGAAGATGCTCCGAGGTTAGGACGACACACTAGGCTAGACTCCGATACTTATCGGAGTCTAGTAAGCTATTGCAAGAATGTTTGGACGTTTATGCATAAATAATTCGAGAACATCTTTAAGTGACATGCTTTAGATGACGAGCAAATGAAACGACGAATTTCATGGCACCGCAAGGATCTCTAGAAGATTAAAAATTGGACAACACGAAGTCTGGCTCTTTGAAGATGAATACATGCTTGTATCTGCACAGATTTGGTAAGAAGAAAATAGTGGCAAGTGGTGCTAAAAACACAAAGGATGTCACACCCATAGTAACACACCGAGGAATGCCTGCACAAAATTTCCGAAGCGCTAAAAATCATTCGTTCTCGTTCAAGACCAAAATACGACAATTCGTAGTGGAAAAACCAGGTGTTTGATCTTGCACGAGAACGAATAATTTTGAGTGCTTCAACAATTCTTCAGTCGGTACAGACGTGGAACGATGGGGAGGAATATCGACTCCAACCCATCGTTCCAACGTCTGTACCGAGAGTTTATCAAAAATAGGGTTAAAATATTGGAATGCTATAGCTGCTATAGCTCAGATCTTACTCGAATGAAGTGAAAAATTATCTTCCGTTGTTTTGAAAATTATAACTTGTTCGCAAGACTTTAGTTTTCTTCGTATAACTGTGAAAATTAACGTTTCAAGATTCCTTGAACATAGTTTAAAAATGATCAAGCATCAAAACGAAAATATATAATTTAGCAATTTTGCCCTTTTTGGTATTTTGTGGAGGTGTGAGCAGTTAGAGTTTACGTAAATCTTGTTAGGGTCCATTTTTTCCATTAATTCACAAATACTACACTCCTCTAATTCTTGCTGTTTTTAAATTATCGAATTGCTGACAATACCTCTCCGAATTTAGCTTTCCATTTGGTTTCAACAACTCAAAATGTATTGGTCCTCGAATGTCCCACTATATACACAACATTCTCCTACTCAGGCTCAACTTCGATTTAGAGGTGAAGGGAGCAGATTTCCGGATTCACAATATGCCCTTTTATCCACTTTTAATCAACTTTTCATTTCCACTTACCATTCGATCCAAGAAGGATTTGATTTTGTTCCATGCACATGGTGACTCATTCCACCATGTGCATATGATGACTCGATCATTCAAATTCGTCTCATTTAACCCATGTGGCACCCATTTCGAATATTTCCACACCAATCTTAGTTTCCGAATATGGTCCGAAATAGTTTGTTTACCTGAATCAAGCCTTTCCGCAATCTCCGATGTCAAAACGGAAGTCATAAATAGTGATGTAAATTATATTATTCAATAAAATTTATTCAAGGTATGAAAAATGAAAAATTAATTACTTCTTTCTAAAAACGGACAGAACTTTCCGGTAGACCTAATATAAAATGCACATTCTGTATCTACAAACTATCGATATCATATGCGAATGTCCCACCCATTCGGAGGATCAATTTGGTAGCTCAATCTGAAACGTCTTCGCACTGTAATCATAGAATTGCCCTTTGCAAACTCGAGAACACAAAATGATTTCTGCTGCGGAGTAGCCATTTTAAACATATGACGGTTACCAAGAAAAACAGAAGACAACTGACATCTAGCGGCTATTAAATAAACTAGACTATGTATTCGTTTCTCCAATAGACGAGCCTAGGCGCAGCGATCGATAGTTTAGACAAAATAATACTTTGTAATACGTATATTCTTTTTGAAACACGCTGTATATAGAGAGGAAGAGAAAGGATTAGTAACATACAGTGATTAATATTCTACTGATGATGAATTAGTTGTCGAAATACGTATACGGAGTACGAACATTGATGTGGTAAGGCCTTTTTCCTTTTTTTGATGAGGTCAATTAACCACAGTCTCAGACAAAATTTATCTTGTAATCTCTTCACTCCATGTCTCCGACTAAAACGCAGAAGTCGAATTTAGCAATTTTATCATTTCTGTGGTTTTCCAACTTACATTTCCTAAGAAACTGGAATCCGTCGATAAATAGAATGGATTTAGCATTAAATAAAAGGTAAGAAAACTTTTACAACAAAAATTCAAAGAAAATAAATTAAATAAAAATGTGAGTACACTATAAACCTCTTTCGTACTTTCAAAATAACCCTGTAACATATATAAATTCATCCTATATCAGTGCCAAGGTAATAAATTTCACTTTCTTTGACCGTAAAACAGAACAAAACGAAACTATCGTAACGCCGCGAGCGGACTTACATGCCATACTATCTCGCTTATATATTTCTGCTCTCATTACGTCTTCGGTTTAATGAAGCGTAAAAATCAATTACGACTTCGTCGTATTTTTCTCTACACGGGCTGTAATTTATATTGTTTGTCGTATTCCCCTTTTTTTCCTACTTCCACGCATGACTATCTTGGAACAGAGAGACAACAAAACCGACTTTAACAACAACAACAAATCAAAAATTACCATACATGCACAAACAGAGTGACCAGAATACAAATGTATCATTAACAGATAGGATTAAATCCTCGTTTTAATTTCAAGCCGGATTACATTCCCATAGAGGTTTATTTGATGAAAGTGGTACCGTGTTTTCAAACAGAAAAAGCAGTAAAAACATTATATAGAATAAACGAACGTTCATGTAAAAATGAATAATGATCATTTTTACGATTTACGTTCATTAACCTTCGCTATTTAACAAAGAGTAATTCATGGATATAAAATATTTCGTGATTTTATCAATTTTTTCAATCTCTCTCATTTGATAACCCAATAGTGAGTATTTCGGGTTTTTCTTTTGATGAGGTGTATGAGTGTATAACAAAGATTAGTAATAAAACCACTACTGGTAATGACAATATACTCAGCTTCCTAATCAGAGACTGTGCTTCTGTCTTTGCAAGTCCTTTACATTTCATATTTAATCCTTCCTTGTAGACCTGTGCTTTTCCTGAGGTATGGAAGATCGCAAGAATTTGTCCTGTTCTTAAGAGGGAATGGCTAGCGACATCAACAACTATCGCCCTATTGCTATTCTTTCTGTCTTTGTCAAGATTTTCGAATCCCTGCTTCACAAGCGTGTATCATTTGCTACTAAATCATTAATCTGTCCATATCAGCATGGATTTATGGCACAATGATCTACAGTTACTAACCTCTGCACGATTTCTCAGGCCACTGCTGAGGCTTTGGATGAGGATGGACAGTTGGATGTTGTATATACAGATTTTTCTAAAGCTTTTGATACTGTGGATCATACCATTTTGTTACACAAGTTGGATTCTTTTGGTTTTGATGAGGATTTTTCAGTTCGTATTTAACTAATCGATATAATTATGTTTACTACAACGGTTTTAAATCCAAATATTATGTGTCAACTTCTGGTGTGCCGCAGGGTTCGAATCTTGGACCACTTTTGTTTGTGATTTTCATTAATGACCTTATTACTGCGATCGAATGCCCAGTACTAGCGTATGCCGACGAATTGAAAATTTACCACAGAATTGCCTCAATTGATGATGTTCGACTTTTACAGGAGGCTCTGACTTTTATCTCTGTCTGATGTACCAACAATAATCTGTCCCTAAATATTGAAAAATGTTATTCAGTCTCTTATACACGAAAATTGAATAGAATTGAGAACCTATATCATATTGATAACGTGTTAGTTTCGCATGTGGATTCTATAAGGGATTTGGGTGTTGTTTTCGATCGCAGGCTGTCCTTTTCTGACCATCTTTCGGCTATGCTCACGAATGCACACAAGGTTCTTGGCCTCATCATGCGAACTTGCAGGAGCTTTACAAACACGGGATGCATATCCTCTTTATTTCGTACGTTAGTGCGTAGTAAGCTGGAGTATGCTGCAGTGGTGTGGTACCCTATTTACAATAATCAAATTGATGCCGTGGAACGAGTGCAGAAAAAGTTTTTGAAATACTTGTCATTCAGAGAAAATGGTTTTTATCTGGGACACGACACTGACTATGGGGAACTTCTACTTAGTCATGGCTTTGAGTCCTTGGCAGAACGGACGCGGAGTGTCAGTGCTACGTTTATGTCTGGCTTGATTTCGGGGAGAATTGATGCGCCAGAGCTGTTGGCTGGCGTAGGTTTTGCGGTTCCACGCCTGGAGTCGAGGTTCGGTGATCCTTTGGCAATGGGAACGCCAAGAACCAACATTCTGTTTAAGGCCCCACTTATGCACGCGGCTAGGAATATCAATCAACTGCATCATCGCGGTGTTTGATTGGATTTAATTTGATTTATTTATTCAGTGCTATTATTTTGTTATTCATTGTTTTTGTGTTTTTGATTTTTTTTATTTGTATTATCAATGTAATTGTAATTTTTGGTTTGTATACCCTATAGGAGTACTCTGTTGGGTGGTTAATAAATATTATTATTATTATTATTATTATTATTATTAAATTTATCTTGGTTGTACAACTCATGGTTTCTTCGAGAAGCACTAACAGAAAATTTTATTTACGTTATTCTTAACAATTATTATTCAATTAGAATTTTTAATGTTGAATGAATAAAAAATTATCTACAAGATCTAATCATAAAGCTAAGTGTTCAAGCTCAATTACATATGGTAAATTTTGCTGGAGACTGTAGTTAATTGCATTAAAAAAAATAAAACCCCTTAGCACATCAGTGTTCGTATTCTGTATACGTACTTCGACAACTAAGTTGTCATCATCAGCAGATAATTAATCACAGTGTCGGACCTGAATCCACTGTAAAACTCGTTCAGAGCAATTTCGCACAAATTTCCCCTTTAAAAACCAAACACACACTGGTTTATTCACACAATTTAATATCTTTCTTACTCTTAAAACTAATACTTATACTATAATACATTTCCACTTCCACTTATGGCCTTTTTTTAACAGTCGTATCTTCCAGAAACTCATAGAAGCCAGAATATGTTCTCTGACATTTATCTATGTTTGTTGGTTTCTATATTTCTCGACAAATATGCTCTGGTAACTGTCCAAGTCGTTAATTATTTATATTTTCGATTAAGTGTAGATAATCTGCGGTTATACTACAATTATTTTCTAGCACGTGTTTCTCTAAACTAGATTTTTCAGACCGATTAAACTTGATGTGCGAGGTACTTTCTTTGTATCGCATTTCTATTGAGTCTACTTTGACCGATGTATTGTTCATTAAAATCTTTGGATTTTATTTATTTTATTTATTTTCAACTTCTGATTTAACTCGATTTTTAGCTTTCATCTTTTGTAACTGGGTGAAACGGAAACAATAAAAATTTCTTGTATCGATTATTTTGAGGAGATAAGCAAGTGGTATTCTAGACTGCCTTTTTTAAGTTAATTTTTTCTAATTAATTTAATAATCAAGGCATCTCTAGGTATTAGTAACACCAGCGTGCATAAGATCCTGCATGAACATTTAGCAGTTAAGAAGCACAAAAAATGCAATGCCAAAGAACATTTATAAAGTCGTCACAGGTCATGAATATATGGGTATTCCAAGATGAGCCAAAACCAAAAAAAGATCTTCGCACTCGAAGCACATCAAAACAAATGGTCGCCTGTTTTTTTGGAAAAACCGATCACGTTGCGACCCTGCTTTTAGAGAGTTGTAGAACGGGCAATTCCGAATGGTACACAACTATTTGTTTACCAAAAGTTTTTGAAAAAATAACGAAAACCAACCGAAAACGACAGATCATTCTCCACCATGACAATGTGGGCTCTCACAGGTCGGTTCAACCAATTGAATATTTGACCGGGCAAAACATTGAATTGATGAGCCATCCGCCGTGCAGCCCTGATCTAGCACCCTGTGATTTATATATTGTTTCCACACGTGAAGAATAAACTTCGTGGTCAACGGTTTTCTACGCCAGAAGAGGCAGTTGAGGCATTCAAAGCTCATATTTTGGAGATACCGCCTTCACAGTGGCAGCAATGCTTTTCGGATTGGTTTAAACGAATGCAAAAGTGCATTGATTTTCAAGGAGAATATTTTATTTGCTCTTCCCGAAATATAAACGGCTACCCTTGTATTAAAGAAAAGTTGCTACGTAGAAGAAAGTTTTTTTTTTTGAAAATAATGCAGAACCATAGATTTTCTACAATGGTTACCTACTTATGCGCGCTACTTCATGTTGAGGATTGTAATACTGAAGTAGTTAGCAGCTTCAACATAAAATCTGATGTTTCTCTACTGTACATTTTAATTTAATAAAGTAGTTTATGTAGCAAGTGCGTTTAAGTTATCGAAGTCCATTACGAAGTAGAAACATTAAATTTAAAGAAGTCGAACCAGAACAAATAGAATATTGATGTTTTTTTGGATTCTAAGGAGAGACAAAAACGTAAGAAGAAGCCAATAAAATAGACACAAATAGAAAGAAAAAGCGTGTATTCGTAGAGACTCAAAAGAGCAATTAAAAAAGACGTCGAAATTTACATATGTATATAAAAAGTTTTAGATGATGATGATGATAACGATAGTGAAATAAATTCGATGCTATAAATATACATAAATACATAAATTATTTAATTAATCGTAAATAATTTTCTAAAGTCTATTTAAACTATATAAAAATACCATGGGATCGAAATATATATCCACACATAGTTAAACTTCCTTAAGAAATCTTCCCACCTAAGAAGTTACATATACTCACGCACACGCACACACACACATACGCGATGATTCATTATTACATCCATCGGCCTGAAGCAATCGACCTCGCGTCGTTTCCTCCTAGAAGCAATATATCAATAACATTCACGAATTAGTATTCAAACCGGATGGACTGCCGTGGACATTAACTCATCAAAGCAATCGTGAAAGTAATGTTTCCTTTTCGTTAAACGGTTAATTAACGACAAATTTTCACAATTCCAGTGGGGACCTTTAATAAAAGACCCGGACATTACAGGAAATTATACGTTACCATCAGTTATCTAAGCAATGTAAT
This sequence comes from Dermolepida albohirtum, assembly GCA_031893035.1. Lineage (NCBI taxonomy): Eukaryota > Metazoa > Arthropoda > Insecta > Coleoptera > Scarabaeidae > Dermolepida > Dermolepida albohirtum. Next base: position 318,941 of record JAVIWB010005345.1, on the reverse strand, counting down.
TCACAATCGAAATTGTACGGATTTTCCAATTATAGTTTCCGCTTTTGACTTTTAATTAATTAAACGCAAAACGCAATTTCATAATCAGTGTGGATTATAGTAAAATACAATATTTGGATAAAATCTTGCTTGAGAAATCAAGTCGCAAACACACACACACACACATATATATATATATATATATATATATATATATATATATATATATATATACGAGGGTGGTTCCAGAAGTACCCGACCTAACAAAGAAAACACAAAATAAATATATTTATTTTTCAACATAATCTCCTTTCAGCTCTATACACTTTTCCCAGCGATATTCAATAAGTTCAATACCCTTTTTATAAGAACTGTCTTGCTCCTCAAAATAGCCATTAACTGCCAACAACACTTCATCGTTGGAAAATCTTTGATCACTGAGCCATTTTTTCAAGTTTGGGAACAGAGAATAACCCGAGGGGCTAAATCGGCGAATAGGATGCATGGGGTAGCAATTCAAACTTTAATTCATTAATTTTGGCCATTGCAAAACGGATTTGTGAACTGGTGCATTATCTTGGTGAAACAACACTTTCTTCTTAGCCAAATACGCTTGATTTCTTCGCTCAAACGTTGCAATAATTTCCCATAATACTCGCCATTGATAGTTTTTCTTTTCTCAAGATAGTCAATGAAAATTATTCCACGCGCATCCCAAAAAAACCGATGCTATGACCTTGCCTGCAGGTGAAACGGTCTTCGCCTTCTTTTGGAGTCGGTTCTCCCTTTTGAGTCCATTGTTTTGATTGTTCTTTTGTCTCGGGTGTGAAGTGATGGACCCTTGTAGCATTCATGGTTATGAAACGGTGCAAAAATTCAGCTTCGTTGCTGTGAAACTTCGTTAAACACTCAATTGAAACATCTTCACCCATCTTGCACACAACTTTTTCATGTCTAAATTTTCAGATAATATGCGATGTACCGCCCTTTTTGAAATGCTATGTCTGTTAGCTCGCACACTCTCAATCGACAATCATCTAGTATCACTTTGTGGATTTTCTTCACCATTTCTGGAGTCGTCGCCTCATTTGGTCTGCCAGAGTAGAATGCAGTTCGGCTTTTATATCGGTTGGTCTGAGGCCTTTCACATAAAAGTATTGTATCACGAAACGATGTCCAATTTTCTTCATTTTTACAAATTCACTGAAAATGTTGGACTATTCTCCGTACAGTTCGGATCTAAGTCACAACGATTTCTTTACCTTTACTGCATGGGCAAAGGTTTCAGTCGTCAGAAGGAGCAGTCTTTGACTTCAAAAGCGCAATTTTGACTATACTAACAAACGAGTGAGACAACTGCTTTCAGAGTTTGTTCGAGCGCATGCAAAAGTGTATTAATCTCCGTGAAGAATACTTCGAAAAACAACGAAGTGTTTAAAAGCTATCTACTGTTTTATTCCAGTTTTATATGCAAAACTTAAAAGAATCCACATAGAATTATTTGAGTGGTATGTTAATTTTGAACATGAATTAGTTTTTAAAGTAAAATTAGATGCATTCAAAGACTAAAGAAACAACTTTGAAGTTAAAAGTATGTCAGTAACAGCATAATTCTGAATCAACTGTTAATAATTTTGGCAAGACACATACTATAATTTCCGTTCCATTTTCTTAAACAAATACAAGCATTAAATTAACGTAATTAAATGACAACCAAGGGAAAGAACACTACTGAAAGGACAGGCAAATTTGCAAGACTAGGACGAATTTCCCTGGACACACATACATTGTGACCACTCCATTAAATATGCTCCATAAATAATGACGGCTTAGTCGTTCCATCGAGTTTTCTGAATATTACTCCCAAGGCTTCCAATTTATCTTCCGCCATAAATTTTCGTCAAAAATAAGGTAGCCGTCTAACAAAATTATCTAGTTTCAATAATATAAGGAAATTTATTCCACATCAGTTATTACATTATAAAATTGGAAATCTAAACAGAAAAAAGAACAGTAGAGGGTATCGAATACGAGTGTACATATATGATTATATATTATTCACTAGCACTCTTTGTCTTTTGCAATACCGTCCATAAAGCTTTACATAATACATTAGTATCTAAAATTAGCTTATTTTACCGGGCAGTTGATATCAGTCCTGATAATAAGTATGACAAATTTTAAAATGATTTTTCTCTGCGTTAATTGATACGAGGACGTGTTAATAAATTCTTAACTTTCTACAGAAGCAGATAAAATTTATTACTGGACATATTTTATTATTTAAAACAATTTTCTTGTAACTTAATATATTTATTACAATGAACGTTGAATGCCATTTCAAAAATTTTTTCCTCATTCAAAGTTTGCAGTTTCTACGATCTCTTTGTTGGAAGAAAACCTTCCGATTTTCTTTTCAGATAAGAAAAGAGGTGATAATAAGGAAAAAGGAATCAAATAAAAAAGGGATGTTCAAATAATTCTAGAATTACGAATGGCACTGTGCGATTTATGTGAACAATTTCCCTCTTTTTTCTTCCTTAATTTTGTCTCGCAGTGTGGTTAGTAGTATCGAATAATATTCTCCGGTGATTACTTTTCCTTATCCCAAGAATCAATCATGGGTTACTCCATGGTAATCCCGAAAAAATTAAAGAAAGAACCTTCCAACAGATTTTTTTGAAAATGGAATTTCTTAGGCCTTGGAGAATTAATGTGCAAGCAATCTTTTGATTACCGATTCGTTTCTAAATTGTAGAAATATACTAAAATTTCATCCATGGTAACAACGCGGATTAATAGGTCAACATCTTTCTCAAATCTAGCACAAATTGAACACAATATTTCTACGTTTGTTCGTTTCTAATCAACATTCAGACATTTGGAGATCCATTTTTCAGAGCGACTAAAACATAGTTCACGTCGATTTGAATATTAAAGTATTTCTGAAAAATGGATCTCCAAATGTCTGAACGTTGATCAAAAACAAGTAAGTGCACCCAACACGTAGTTCATGTCAATTTGGACATTAAAGTATTATGCCCAAATTGACATGAACTACGTGTTGGGTGCGCTTGCTTGTTTCTGATCAACGTTCAGACATTTGGAGAACCATTTTTCAGAAATACTTTAATGTCCAAACTGACATGAACTATGTTTGAGTCGCGCCTGCTTGTTTTCGATCAACATTCTGACATTTGGGGATCCATTTCACAGAAATATTTTTATGTCCAAATCGACGTGAACTATGTATTAGACGCTCTTGCTTCTTTCTGATCACGTTCATATACAATTTCCAGTGCCTTACATAATCGTTTTAGTCTAATTCGATGGTCTTCAATATCAAGTCATAAACTGCATCGATATTTTCGTTCATCCAAGTCTCTTTTCATCTTCGGTGAAAAATTTACCACTTTTGAAGCATGTGATCCATTTGCTCACAGTTACATACAATGAAAAATGATCACCAAGGGTATTAGTAACATCGTAAATCCTCTCACTATTTAATTTCTTCAAATAAAGATATTTATTGATGGTTCGGTATACATTGTTTTGATTTTCGCAATTTCTGTCGACGTTTTTTTTTTTAATTATTTTGCATAACTTTAAGATTTTGACGTGAAACCTTACGTCTTAGGCATCAACATAGTACTTCAACGTCTATGGTAAATGCCTTTTTGGCAAGGATAGGCAATAGAATGTGTTTCATATATCATTCGTTAGATTGATTTCCTATGGTCCAAGAGTAATATTGTCTCTTACCAATCAGCATAATTTCCTTAGATTAGAATTGCGTAATATACGAGCAAATTGGAATGAGGAATGGAATAATATAATAATTGTCGTAGGCGAGTCCCACATCAAAGAAGAAAAGGCAGTTTTATAAACTTTAAGTAGAACGTGACGCTGCACTAACTAGAAAAATGAAAAATTTGACAGGTTTGACATGGGAAGTAGAACTTCTCTATTATTCCTTCGAAATCATTTAAAGGTTCAAAGATAATTTACGAAGTTCTGGAACCATTCGCTTCACCATATACCCAAGGACTAAACAATGCCACATTCCACCAAGAAAATACCTGTTCTCCTTGTTGCAGCCGTTACACTGCAATTTCTGTAAGGGGTCAATATCAATCTTTCCAATTGGCCTTCGGCGTCGGCAATCCTATCGCTCATAAAATGCATTTGGGATACGATAGATCGAAGGGCTAGTATGTTTCCCGAACCATCCAATGAACGTACAAGGGTTACATGATGCCCTACGAGTTATTTGGAATAAGCTCCCACAGGAGTTCTTAGAACAACTACAAGCATGCCCCGTCAAACATATAGGCCGAATCTATTCGCTTTCATGGAGGAGCAATTCATTATAAAAATTTTTTCTATAAATTTGATAATTTATTATTGTCAACACAGTAAATATTTCTACAAAATTTACTTTAAAAACATGTACTTTTTCTGATTATACAGGTTGTTTCAAAAAGAATATACGTATTTCGAATGTATATATTTATTAAACTTTAAACACAAGAATATGAAACTTTACACACATATTTACAAACCTCTCAGCGACACGAACAATATCACACCGATACTCAAATTCCTCCCATACTCGGGCAAGCATGTCCATCGTCACTGATGTTATGGCAGTACGGATCCGGTTCTTCAACTCTTCCAGGTTCTGTGAGAGTGGTGGTACATAAACGTTGTCTTTAACGAAACCCCACAGGAAGAAGTCACAGGGTGTCCAATCCGGTGACTGTGGAGCCCAGCTGAGACATGCTAAGTCGCCAGCTCCTTGACGGCCAATCCAACGGTTCGGTAGAGTTTCATTCAGATATTCTCGCACTTGGCGACTCCAGTGAGGGGATACCCCGTCTTGTTGAAAAATGAAGTTGTTTTCGTGCAGCCTCGGAAACAACCAGTTTTGTAACGTAGCGAGATACTGCTGAATCTCGTACATGTTCAATGGCTGCATGTGGGTTCTGTAGACCCCAAATTCGAACATTGTGTTTGTTTACCAGACTACTAACATCGCTTCATCACTGAACACGATGCCTTGTGCGAAAGTGTTATCATTGTCAATAGCATCATGAATCTCGTTACAAAATGCCACACGTTTCCGTTTGTCATCAGCACGCGACCTTGTAACAACTGTAACTTGTACGACTTCATAACCAACCGATGTTTCAAAACACGCCAAATTGTTGTTGTAGGCAGTTGTAACTCCCGACTGGCACGACGAGTTAATTTTGAAGGATTACGTTGGAAAGAAGTTTGAATTCGTGCAACATTTTCTTCAGAAACACGAGGACGGCCAAGACTCTTTCTTTTACATACACATCCTGTATCTACAAATTGTCGATACCATTTGCGCATGTGCCACCCATTCGGAGGATCAATTTGGTAGCTCAACCTGAAGCGTCTTTGCACTGTAATCACGGAATTGCACTTCGCAAACTCGAGAACACAAAATGATTTCTGCCTGCAGAGTAGCCATTTTATGCAAATGACGGTTACCAAGAAAAACAGAAGACAACTGACATCTAACGGCTATTAAATAAACTAGACTATGTATTTGTTTCTCCAATAGCCGAGCCGAGGCGCAGTGATCGATAGTTTGGACAAAATAATACTTTGTAATACGTATATTCTTTTTGAAACACGCTGTATAATTAAAAACCCAAAATTCTTTAGTGTTGCATTTTAATATACAATTTATGACATAAATAAAATTCAGACCATTATTTTGTATTAGCAAACGTTCGGTATATTGTTAAAATACGAAACGAAATCATCAAATATCTAAGAAAAATTTTTCCATATGAATACTATTCTTTTTTTAACATAATAACATACGAATAGGTATGTCTTATTTAATCTCCTTTATTTGTGAGTTTTACTTTATTTAAAATGTATAACATTCTGAACAATTAACATTTAAAAACAATCTGAACGCGTATTACATTCCTTTCTTGTATATAGAAAATAAATTCTGACTTAGTAGTATGTTCCGCGCCGACTGTCTACATGCTAAACACGTATATTTCTTTGAAAGAAACTTATTTGTATTCGTTACGAATTCTTAACTTAATTCAGCTGAGCATGAGATTTTGAGTATTCTTGTTTTAAAATACATTTTTCTAGTTTCTTTGGTTCTAACGCATGAATGTTTACTTTACGATTTTTGGTTATAAACTTAGTTAAGCGCTTCTCGTATATAGTACATCTTATTCGTTGCTTTTAGGAATTTAAACCGCGTTTCGCGAAGGATGACTGGTTCTTTTTTTGTCGTGAATTTGTCTACTATACCGCTTCTTCTGTTTTTATATTCTTTGCTGAAGATTCAAGAAACAAAAAACGACAGAAACCGCACTTACTAGACTTAGAAGCAACATCTAGGGTTTTAAATAATAAAGAAGATGTAAAATTGGTATCCAACGGTCATGATTGTGTAAGTTATTGCTATCTGTTAGGAAAACTGGTATAATATGGAATGTAGGATCTATTTTCGAGACTTACAAAAAGCAATCTTGAAGACCGTACACAAGAAGACTGCAATTAGCGAACTATTTTGTGAAAAAGAAATAAATAGAGGCGACCCACAAAGATAGATTTTTGGGACCAAAGCTCTTTATAATCTATAGAAACAACTTCCCAAAGAAATTTAGTAAATTAGAAAAAATAATCTACTTTTATGCAGACTATATATCAATCCCAACGACATCCAAAACCTCAGATACACTGAAATCTGAAGCTGTACTGTGTGTTGCTGGGGTAGCAGAGTAGTTTGATGCAAATAACTTGCCACTCAATGTGAATAAGACACAGGCTATAACTATAAATTCATGTCCAGCCGCGAGATCGAAACCATACAAAATTTTTGGACCTGCGTAACATGGAACAACTATGTGAACGGGCTGTTTCGAATATCTTCGTCATTACACGAGTCAGGAGACCAGCTGGCTTTGAAACGGTTAAACTTATCTATTGTTCTAGTTTCCATGATAAAGCTACCTATCGTGCCTTGTTCTGAAGATCTATTGTCGTCCAGAGAATATTGGGGTTTTAGAAAAAAACTTATAGGTCACTAACAGGAATAGGAAAAAGAAATGAGTGTGGGTCATTATTTGTAGAACAACAAATACTAAGATTACCTTCCTCCTGTATACTTGCCTGCATTTCACATGTCAATTCCAACTTGCAAAAGTATCCAATGCAAGCCCAATGTCATGCCATTATTGTATCAGAAAAAGAAACGGTCTGATCATTCTATAATAGAATATATTATTTAAATAACAAAATATTAAGTAATTTATTTAAATTTAATATTCATTGGTATTTATTTATTTTAACAATGTGCTATTACATAAATATATAAAACATGAATTTGCTATTTCTGTACTTGGAATTGTATGTTCTATGAGTACATAGAGAGAGAGACTTTGGGTACCTGTAGACATCTCCCCTACTTTCTTCGTCGTTTTGGTAACTCACGCGCGTAAAAAGACCATTTTCGAAAATAAGTTTTGGACTTACGGGGCCAAAACTAGCATTTTTGGCTAAATAGTCACGAATATCTCGGAAACGAAAAAGTTAGAAAGTTCCGGTTTGAAACAGCGTAACAAGCGTGGCATGATGCATATATAGACACAAAAAAAACTGACGACTTTTGAAAGTAAGTTTCGGAGTTACTTGACCAAAACGATCATTTTTAGCCAAATAACAAGATTGTCGTGATGCATATGCAGACACAAAAAACGACAATTTCGGAGTTACAGAACCAACACAAGTATTTTCGGCCAAATAGTGGCGAACATCTCGGAAACGGAAATAGATAGAAGGTCCGGCTTGGAGCAGCGTAACAAGCGTGTCATGATACGTATGTAGACGCCGAATACACGGCAAGTCCTAAAAGTAAGTTTCGGAGTTACGGGACCAAAACGAGCATTTCCATAATCTCACTCAAGTAAGTGAATAACGTGAACTGGTTTCGTTGAAATTACGTATGATATTCCCACTGGTAGATCCCCTTACTATGGTATCAGTGTCATACAAGTCGACTACTCGCCTTATTAGTCCCTTTACAAGACTGTCCAGTTTAAATGACCAAAACAATACGGGAGAATTATAAAAATTCTACAGTCCCGATGTTTCGATGATATTATATTCATTTTCATCGAAATATTATAAACGTTTGACAGTCAATTAGCACCCGAACACAACACTAGTGTCTACTAATGTTTTTCAATTTATTAATTGACCTAACCTAACTGAAATAAATTAAGGAAATGTAAAATAAATAAAATGAGCGAATACTTTAGGGACTAGCTGTATATACATACATACACGTAAATCCAATACATACAAACATATGACAACAGTATGTTTTTTGACTTTTTATAAAATACAACAGAAACGGTAATGCAAAATATTCCTTAAAAATATGTTTCAATATAAATTATAATCAAAATGTATAAACTGAAAATTAACTATAACAACACACACACATCTATGTCTGTTTATGTACTTACGATGCCAACGATATTCCCCAATGAACCTTATGTTTGTTTAACTTCGGCCTCCGATTGCAAAACTTTCCGATATAAAAGAGATAACTTCTACATCCGATTTCTAAGTTATACATTACCGCTGAGAAAAAAGTTTATAACTTTGTCACTCAATGAAATTATAGTAGTTTACCGCCCCCAGTTTATTACAACTCCAGTCAAATGTATACATATTAATATGGGCAAAGCGATTCATTCGACCAATTCGGCTCATCGATTCTGGACCTTTGTAAAGATGCTTTAAGAGGGTTCAATTGAGCCGTTTAAGCCTCATACGTGGTTTGTTCAAAAGGAAAGGTGAATTTTGAATTTTCGCCCGCTATGTACATTCGATTATCGAAATTTTTTTTGTTATGTTGGCACACATGTGTTAGTCATATGTTGGCATTATCAGCCAATTTGGATTAGTACTTTTTTGTTGACAACTGAAAAGCTTAGATACGTTTGTGTGTGTTCTTCGACTTTTGAATTTTGAAAAAAATGGATCAAAGAATATGCATTAAATTTTGCGTTAAAAATGGAATGAAGTGCTTCAAGGCACTTTAAATGTTGACTGTGGCATTCAGCGAGTCCACTTTATCTCAAAAAAGTGTTTATAAGTGATACAAGCGCTTTACGGAAGGCCGAGAAAATGCACGCCAAGTTCGATCAAATGTGAAGGTTTTGCTCTCTATTTTCTTCGATTACAATAGCGTGGTGCATCATGAGTTCTGGCCAACAGGTCGTACGGTTAATAAGGAATACTACAAGGAAGTTATGCAACGTTTGCGTGAAGCAATACGACTGAAACGATCGGAATTGTGGAAGAAAAATCATGGATTCTGCATCACGATAATACACCAGCTCACACATCAATGCTTCTTCGTGATTTTTTGACGAAAAACAACACCCTAATCATGCCTCAACCACCTTATTCACCAGATTTGGCTCCCTGTGACTTTTTCCTATTCCCAAAACTGAAAAGACCAATGAAAGGAAAGCATTTTGCCACACTTGATGAGATAAAGTCAGAATCGAAGAACGAGCTGATGGCCATACCAAAAAGCGCATTTCAGAAGTGCTTCGAGGATTGGAAAAAGCGCTGGCATAAGTGCATTATATCTGAGGGGGATTACTTTGAAGGGGACAAAATGGATATTGATGAATAAATAAATACTTTTCAAAAAAATTCAAAATTCACCACAAAAATTCTTGTAAACCAAGTTAACACTATATATTTATTTGGTTTCTACGTGTACAAAATATAAATCTTAAATAGGTCGTTCACTATATCATTATTATAGAAACTTAATATCTTCATCTCACGCGGAAAGTAATTGGGTGGTAACCTAATATAGAGCTGCTGGTTATACATTTGAAATTTACAGAGAAGTATGGGTAAGATCACAGACAGTCTGGGAGCTTAATGTTTATGGAAAACACGACTTATTCTGATATATTAGAGAAAAAATATTAAAAGTAACCCAATTACGAGCTCTGGATACGTTTCATTTTTATAACAGCAATGATGTTCACATACTTTATGAGTTGCCGGGTTGTTATATAACACCAAAAATTCTATAAACCCCATCACTGCTTCCTAACATGGCTATTATCGAACATTTGTGGAAATTGTTTTAGACTAAAATCAGAACGCATCACATTTTTTAATATCAATTTTGTGAAGAATGTTTTGCAGATGAAATAAGATCAAATTTCAATTTATTATGCTTGAAACTTGTTGAATCAAAGCCGAAAAGACTACATCCTACAACGATAATGGCCAGGCAATGTATACTTGGAGAGATAAATCGCAAAAAGGAGAAACCGCTAATCTTACATTCTGTGTTGAGATAAACACCCCGAATATAAACCAAAAGTTGTCTGAAACTTTTATAATCGCTTTAAAAAATACTTCGCAATATTAGTACGACGTTATTTTTATTAGAAAGAAGTTTTTCATGGTGCAAATAACAGAACATCTTCGAAAATTAATTAAAAGTCTTTGGCTGTTACATACAGCTATTATTAAACAATAAATATTAAAAAAATAAGAAACAGAGGAGAAAATTTGAAAGGTGGCTTCAGAAGAAATAGGAAACAGATGACAAACTTTTTATAATCAATCAATCGGCAGCTGTTTGTAATGCAGCAAGCACAGAGTTCAAACATCTGTCCTCCAAGACAAGGGTACAGCTGTAACTTCTTATCTGTCATAATAAAAATATCCGGAAGGTAAAATAAAAGTAATGTAGATACATTGTCTGATTTATGTTTATTCGAGATTTTGTAACACTTGTGGCTGTAATGTACAATTTTACTCTAGCTATTCTAATATGGAAACTTATTGGAATTTTTAACATATTTTAGAACATACAGTGAGGGATAAAAATTTAAATACAGTTCAAGTTCTAATGTAAAATACTAAAGCAAGAATATATGAGAGCGCTTTAAAGAAAAGTGTTGGGTTAACCTGCTTTGATTAACTTAATGCCCTGATTGTAATTTCATTAACGCATTTCTTTTATTCGTAAAGAACAAAATATTCTATGACTTGATTTCTAAGTATGCTTATATTTCTACACTACAGGCCATAAGTGAGGGATCAGTAGATGTAATTTAAAAGAAACATGCACGCTTAGTGAAACAAAACGTGTATTTCTACAAAACTATATCTACGAGACAAATGAACAGTTTTCCTTATAAAATAAAATAATTTCAACATATTCTGTGGAATTTCTTATCATATTCGACTTTCGTCGAAGTATCCACCTCTGCGCTTAATGATTTCTTTACAAATATTAGGCAACCGCGATACAAGTTTCTGGAGCATATCCATTGGTAAATTATTCCACACCCTTGTAAGTTGCTCCCACAGCTGTTTTTGCGATTGCGGACAGCTTTCTCTCACGTTTTTATCTAATTCATCCCACAGTAATTCGATAGGGTTGAGATCGCGTGATTGTGGTGGCCAAATCATATTTATCAGCACCCCTTCCTCCTCTTTTTGATTCACATAGTTTTTACAAAGTTGGGAAGTGTGTTTGGGATCAAGATCTTGTAAGTGAAAACCTTGACCAATTAACCTTAATCCAGACGGAATTGCATGTTCATGTCATCCCACAGTAATTCGATAGGGTTGAGATCGCGTGATTGTGGTGGCCAAATCATATTTATCAGCACCCCTTCCTCCTCTTTTTGATTCACATAGTTTTTACAAAGTTGGGAAGTGTGTTTGGGATCATTATCTTGTTGCATGTTCCTCCAAAATCTTCAGGTACCCCTCTTTCTTTAAAATGCCTTCAATGCGGTACAAATCTTCGAAACCATCAAAGGAAAAGGATCCCCAAATAAGCACAGAAGCTCCCCCGTGTTGAACAGTTGGCACTACACTTGTCTTCGAACGAAAACTCGTCGATTACTACCAAACACTTGGAACTTTGACTCATCTGTCCATAACACCTGCTTCCACATTTCCATGTCACAGTATTGATGGTCCTGGGCCCATTGTAACCGTTTTTTACGATTTCGTGGATTCAATAATGGTTTGACGTGCATGTAGTCCCGCCTTTGTCAAACGGCGTTTTACAGTAGTCAGTGATACCGGCTGTCGACGGCCTTCATTCAGCTCTGCTCGAAGCTGAGGAGCTGTGAGGCGCCTATTTCGTTTTGATAGTATTTTTAGGCGCAAATCCTCTTGTCTGGTAGTTACCCTTGGCCTTCCACAACGTTTTATTGGTTGTAATGATCCACTTTGTGAATATTGTTTCACTGTTCCTTGCACCACGTGATAAGATAAATTTATCTTTTGGGCTATTTGCCGTAGTGAAAATTTTTCACCATGTAGCGTTATTATAGAACTACGAGTTTCTGCGCTAAGTTCCTTTCTTTTCGGCATTTTTATAAGTTACCTTTACGTCTGTTCTCAAATACTCGTATTGCAACTTACTCGGACAAACGCTGCACGAAAACTAATTTTTAAATTGCTAAATAGTTTACTATGAATTTCTAATACCATTATAATAATATTGCGTTGTAAACCCTATTAAATTTATTGGGGTATATAAAATATATCTATTAAATAGACGCCATAAAACTATTAAAAGGATTTACAATATTTTTCAGAAACAAATATATTTATCTAATTTATAATAATAATCCGAATAATCCTTCTCAGAATTACATTTACAACTGTTATTTCAATTATCCTCACCAACAGGTAAAAGTCTAAGGGATGTGTCTAAAATACAAGTGTTTTGTTATTTATGATAAGTGATCCCTCACTTATGGGTACTAGGTGCACATCTTGGTTTTCAACGGTGTGGATCGCGTACGGAGTTTATTTTTCGTACAATTTTTTCGCCGTGTTTTACCAGGTGCGACACTTTGAAATTATCTGCTGATGATGACAACTTAGTTGTCGAAATGCGTATACAGAATTTTACAAATAGTTAATTGTGGAAAAGGGGTTATATATCAACCTTATTGATCAAGTCAATCAACCACAGGCTCCATCAAATTCAACATTAATACATTTATTAAAATAAAAATATTTACATAAAACTAACCAATATTTAGTTGTTTAGTCATTTTTCTTTTATCTTTAATCTTTTCGACATTGAAGACATTTCTGGTTTCGTTACCATTCTGTCGTCAGTTTTTTTTTTTTTATATTTTGCTTACTTATTATTGTGTATTTCTGTATGCTATTTATTGCCAAACTTTCGTCACTTTTTCAAGTTTACTTATTATCGTCTCCATGCAACGGTACTAGATAGACTTCGTGGTAGTGAATTACCTGACCTTGTTGTATACTGTGTATTCAGGGTCGTTGTCCTGCTGGAAGTAAAACTCCAAACCCAAACCTAGTCTCTCAACACAACGTTTTATGATATTTTTTAAAATACTCATTTAAACGTATTATTTCATTATTCAGTCGATAAATATCAAGTTAATCTATCCCCTTCATAAAGTCCCAAACCATTAGTCCTCCACCTGCATGTCTTGTGGTCTTTTGGAAGTTGCTTGGCCGTATTATTTTCCTGCAACACGACCATTCCATTAATTACTAGGTATATAATTAGATTGATGTAGTTGGCTTAGAGTGTGGAATAGCAAACAATTTTCTCAGACGGTAATCTGATATAACACGTTTGAGATATTATAGCACGAAATATGCCACAAAGAACGTTTTCAGCATTACCAATGTCTTTCAGGAATGAAATTTGATTCCCCAAGAAGTGTACAACATTCTAAATAGTATTTCTGTAATCTGGTACGTAGACTTCCGCGGTCGTGGTCCATACTATCTTTTTCTGGGCTTCCGGGCTGGAACCGCGTCATTGGTATAACTGCCGACGCTTCGTACCCACTCGTATGGGACATCTTCAGGGTTACGAGTGGGTACAAAACGTCGGCAGTTATACCAGTGACGCGGTTCCAGCCCGGAAGCCTAGAAGAAAATAGTATTTCTGTATTTTTCATACACTAAAAATGCATTTTATTCCTTCTCAACAAGATCGCATTAAAACTTGTTCAAACAAGTTAAAATACAATAATGTGTTCAGATCGTTTTTGTGAAATATTGTGTTATTACAAACTAAACAATTCTGGAAAATCTTCTAATCTAATAAAATAAAACTAAAATATACCCAAGATAAACTTAAAAAAATCTTTTCCTATGAATTTTCTTAAAATAAGAAATTATGTTAGCCCTAATAATTAATATTCTATGCGTGATCTGATGGGCATAAAGTAGTATTACCCCCCTGCCTCCCGGAAAAGAACAGGAGTTTTTTAACTCCTCTCGAACCTAATTTCCGAAATATTATTTTCCTTAATACTTTGTTGGTAAAGTAATTAAAGTTTTAGACACTGCTTCATAATAAATAAGCTACGTGCTAAGGTTTAGAAAATATAATTTTTCCGGTATATTTTCATCTTAGTAGCAATGCATAATTCATAAGAAAATATAATGAACTTTTCAAGGAACAAATTGACTGCAAAAATAGAAAATTCAATACTTATTGAAAGAAATTAGTTACTACCTTAACTACCATTTTGATCTGATTTACTTTTATAATAGAATATTATTTTTATTTCACTTTTTAAGTGGCGATTCTGAATTCTATAAAATAAATATTTAATAAATTTTATGTTCTCATTGTATTACCTGCACAGATAAAAGCATTCATCTGTGAATAAAAAGCCTCGTTTTGTTTAGGTTTGAGCAAATATTGTATTGATTTTATACTTCTTTTCTTACAGGACTGTCATGGAGTTCCAAAAAATCAGGGAAGCTCGCCAGTGAAAGACGAGCATGACAACTACACTTTAATGAAGGGAATCCAAAATGATACGCATACTATTTTGGAATTTCGAAGAGCATTAGACACATGTGACCCTGAAGACTTTGTATTAAACGTAAGTGTTTACATGAAATTTTTTAATTAAGATTTTACAGACTGTTTTGTCAACTTCACTATTTACATCTATCTTGTTTTGTTATAAATTCTACTTCGTCTTTTTCTTGAAAGTCTTCCATTAGACTGGTATTTGTATCATGTTTGTCATTCTTGTGAACTACTGAACGGTTAAGATTCAATTACAAATCGAAAAACTTTAATTAGAAATTATGCAAAGGCACATACTTTTATAGCAGCTTATTCAATAAATGTAGGTTAACGTATTTTTGAATGTAAATTTCATTGCTAAAAAATTTCTGAATTTAGACATCTTCTATATGCTTCCTACAATATCATCTTCTTCTTCTCTTCCTAACTGTATTGTTCTTGCTCGTAGAATAACGTTTCGTGCTATCTCCGTTATTCTATCTTCCCTCATTCAGTTTGTGAGTTCGTTCCACTCTATTCTGCATTCTCTCGTCCATGGCATATCCCCAATCTTACATTGATTTTTAACGTCAGAGTTTCATTTTCTATCCAATAATATGTCCCAGGTAATTGCTGTTAGAGCTTCCATCCGAGTAACAGACAGCCGAAAAAAGTGTAGCTCTATCTTTTCCTATTGAGTGCGTAAGATAATCGTGGATCCATCTTTTCCTGTTGAGTGCGTAGCTTTTGCCTTTCTTGGAATACTTTCGCCAAGTGCCTTCCATGCCATGCTTTGACGTTTCGTCCACCTTTCATCACCAGTAACAATTCGTTTTATAAATATTTTTCGTCCTCTGGTGCATTCTTAGAAAATTTTTGTCTGAATCTATTCGTTGTTGCTTGCGTACACTACTCAGCAAGCGGGTCCCTCATCTTGAGGTAATGAAGAATGCCAGAATGTATCAGATGGATGGACGTCCAATTTCAAACTCAGAAAGCAACTGCTGAAGGATTCTATTAATGGTAACGCAATTATCTTCTTCCACAATTTTGCGAAATCCAACAATGAAAACATGCTATATTGCTGTAACAGGTCTTCTGTTCCCCTGTTCGTAATGCTTTTTTTTAATGTCTTTCCATGAATTGTTCACACCAACGACGCACTATTGAGATGCTCATACATTTTTTCACATAAACGGAGATTAATTCGCGATGAATGTTGGCATTTCTTTTCTGTTTGCTTTTCGAAAAACATTTGACAAAACGCGGCTCGCAATAGGACACACTTCACAGTGGCAACTCCATGTTGGCTGGTTGCAGTATCGTAAACCTATCTTAGCGCTGCCAACACATTTTAACAAAATGCCTAAACCTACAAACTTTAGCCACGCAGAGCAAAATAGAGAAACTTTTTATTGGATTTCTCTCTCAAAATATTGTGCTAGCCTTTTCGAAATAGAGTCCTAATAATAGTTAAGTCTCACATACAACGAAGTCATTTCCTTGCAGAGGCTTTCGTTAGGCCTCGAAGCATGAAGAGTGTTTCTCTTCGTGCTTTTTGCTTAATGTCATTCCAGCATCATTTTTATTTATCAACCAATTAAGATTTTATTAGGAAAGATTATGGGCAAGGATTTCGAAAAGACTTAAAATTAAAAAAAACATCCATGCACATCTATATGCTATTGAATACATTCTTTAATATGTTTTTACCTTACATTAAAGTTAATCAAATAGTCATGAGCAATATACAGCATCTAATGTACCAGTAATCCAATAAATTATTTTGTTAAGTAGGATTTAAAATATTGAGTTAACGAAATTTCGGTTAATTGATAGATCCATTGGTAAGATTAATTTAGACTTATTATCTTTTTTCTTTAGTTGTTTTCTTACTAAAACTTTTGGTGTATTCGTATCTCTGATGTTTGTGAAAAAATATCTCCCCTTTTCACCTCTAAAAATCGGTACTACTTTGTAATGTCAATCCATACATTTCCGCTTCCAAGTTAGTAATGTCTTCACATCAGTAATATTTACATATTTGAAAGCAGAAAACTACGGATCCGCTTTAGAAGGTAGTATTGATATTTAGCCATTACTTTTATTGCATTACATTTTTCACAAACTGTACTAAATAGGAAATGTATACCGATATAAACACGAACAATTCGTGGATACTACTTGAATTTTTTACTTTTCTATTTTGTCGTTCTTCTGAAGCTTTCTTGCGTTACCTTATGCCCAAGAGCACAAAATAAATGATATACCTTACTGTCTTCAATACACCGGGGAATTACGATTTCGTTGGTGACATTATTGGGAAAAGTTTTCGAATGTAATATTCGTATTTCATTGCATAAATAATTTGAAGTATGTATCTATATATATTTATTTGAATTCCTTTTATGTGTTTTTAGACTGACACCGTTCGAATAATATGGGCTCTGCATGATAAAGATCCGCATCACGATTTCGAAATGATATATCACGGAGAGGACCGCGGATCGCAGAGCCTACATCTGTTCGGGCCGCCTCCGGTGACACAGAATGAGGATCCCATGTATTTGCGAACTTGGGACGTAACATTGAAAAATGTAAGTTAGAAAAAAAAGTATAGGACACTAAATTCTGTTACAGTATTTGTGAAAACTGTAGCTCTCTCTTACTATATAATTAAATTAATTCAAATAAACTGCTACATATTATATATGAAAGCGAATAGGAAAGTTATTACGCATTTCCTTCTCGTAGAATTTTTAAAAAATATTGGAAGATAATATTTCCAAAAAAGCAATTAAATAATACATAACATACAACAATATAACTTTAACATTAATTTTTCAAAAAAGTTACATTACTTTTTATTTCTACACTTTTTTCGCTATACAAAGCGCGTTGTATTTTACTGGGAAATAGAACAAACTGTACGCGTTCTCTAACTTCACTAGAAACCTTTCGTATTTCAATTAAGTTTGAACAGAATAGTGGACTGTCCAACTCTTAAATATTGACTTAAATATGATCGCACGACATGATTGTTTATCAATCACTGAAGGCAGATATAAAGTGTTTCAAATTTCGCGTTTTTTTTAAAGAATAAATGAAACACATAATTTGCATTCACTTTCAAAAACCTTTTATTGGTAATTGAAATATCAGTTATGACATTTATATGCGAAAAATAATATCTGCCAAATAGCCTCCTCTTGCAGCTCCACAGACGGTCACTCTTTTGTTAAAATTTTCAATGATTTGAGGCTCTATCTCTCCAACGACACGAATAATTTCATCTTTCAAAGCAGGAATTGATTGTAGATTGTTTTTATAAACCTGACTTTTCACATAATCCCAAAGAAAATAGTCTAACGGTTTCAAATTACATTATCTTGGTGGCCAATTAACATCACCGTTTCTTGAGATTACACGTACAGGAAATTTTTCTCTCAATAAATCAATTGATTCGTGTGCAAAGTGAGGTGTAGTGCCATCCTGTTGAAACCACATATCCTCTAGATCAATATTCATTAATTCGGGCCACAAAAATTCGGTTATCATCCGACGATATCGATCACCATTGACAATTACAGCTTCACCAGCAGCATTTTCAAAGAAGTAAGGTCCAATTACACCATCTGACCATAATGCACACCAAACAGTAACTCGTTTAAGATGCATAGATTTCTCATGAATAATACGAGGATTTTCCTCACCCTAGATACGGCAATTTTGTTTATTAACATAGCCATCAAGTTCAAAATGTGCCTCATCGGAAAAATCAGCTGGTTGTTCATTAATGAAATTGACAAATGAATGTTTTAAATGATCTAATGGCTTCAGTTCCTGTGTTATTTGAACCTTATATGCCTTCAGAGCTAAATCCTTGTGTAAAATACGCCAGGTTGTGAACGTCGTCTAATGGACATTTCAGGATCTTCAGCAACACTTTCACGAACGAAACCAATATTTTCTTATGAACGACCACTACGACTGTATTTTTCACTCTTTTTGATCTTCCATGGAACCGGTCTCTTGAAATTTTCGACCAATAGTGCTTTCAGATGGACTATTATGTAAACCAAAAAATTCACGTAATTTTCTAAAAACTCTTTTCACAGAACGCTGATTTTCATAAAATAATTCAACAATTTGAACGCGTCGTTGTACCGTGTACGCTACCCATTTTTGTAAATGTCATACATCACACTTTTTAAATGCCCACATATCCAGACAAATTCAGTGCGCCATCCATATTTTATTTATTCTTAAAAAAACAGAGCAATTTGAAGCAGCCTTTATATATAACCCCTTTCCACATTAATTATCGTATTCTGTATACGTATTTCGACAACTAAGTTGTCATCATCAACAGATAATTGAACAATGTCGCTCCTGGAAAACTACGGCAAAATATCCGTACGAAACAAATTCCGCACACGATCTGTACTGTTGAAAGCCAAAACGCACACTGTATATTCGTTTCACATAATTCATAAAAAGATTGTACTCTAGTCTTAAACTAAGATAAAAGACTTTTATCTTAGTTCGATTCAGATCGTGTGAGAAATTTGTTTCGTACGTATTTTGCCGTAGTTTTCCAGGTGCTTGCATACCTTGAAGACGATGGCTTAATGTAAAAACGGATACGTTGTTATAGGTTGGGCGAGGGGCTAAAAACAGATTCGAGTCGTGTTCCAATGCAGAAAATTTTAATCAATTATCTGTAATTAATAATAACGATAAAGTAGCAAGAAATATTAATTTTTCTTTAATTTCCCATCGTAAAGCACATAATTATTTATGTATGTATATAATTAAAAAACTTCAAACATCTGATTACACGTTAAAATAATTACATACATATATCTGCTCCATAATGTAATTTATAGCATATTAAGGGACTCAAAACTGTACTACTTGGTAGTTTAACTGGTTAAAGCAACCGTCTAGACAAGGATAGATACAGGTTCGAGTCCTGGTCCAATACAGAAAATGTTTTAATTAATTTTCTATAGTTAATAATAGCCATGAAATAATAGCAAGAAATCTTAATTTTCGTTAACATAATACTTTACAGAACTTGTAAGTATCCACTACTAGAGACTTGCAAAGTAGTTCTCCATCACCTGTAATGGTATGTTTGTTGTTCTGTGTTAGATCTAAAATATAATTCCAAGTTTTTCCTATCATTATAATAACGCTGGATGTCATTATCTATTATTTTCTACCTGATTAAAAGCATTAAATTAAAAAGAAATCATATTTGAACATTTTTTTCCTTATTACCCCTACATATTATTTAAATATTCTGCATTCTTTTTCACAGTTTGAAATGAGAAATAACATGAATACCATCTACTGGTGTCAAGTATTCAAAGCTCCAATATTGCAGCAAAAACATCACATAATAGGCTACGAACCGATAATAGGTAAAAATCACTCAGGCAACGTCCATCATATGTTGTTGCACGAATGCGAGATCTCAGGTTTAGAAAGCGCTGGTGTTTGGGACAAGTATACCAGAGACGGGGGAAGGGACTGCTACACTCCTGACATGCCAGAAGACTGGGAAAAATGTACCACACCCGCTATAGCATGGGCAATAGGATCTAGAGGTAATCTACACGTTTATTTGCTGTGAACTTTAAAAGCAATCTCTGTAGTTGAATACACTATTAGTTTTATTCTAGATACGTATTTCGACAATTAAGTTGTCATCTTCAGTAAGAAGAAAGTACAGTGTTGAAATATGTGCTCACAATAAATCTACACAAGAAAAAACCGTAAAACACTGCTGATTGTTGATTTTAATAAACATAAAATTTTATAATTTTATTGATTGTATAACAACAGTACTAAAACAACTAATAGATATAATTTGTAAAATTAATAATAGAAATCTTTTATGTATTTCTATTTAAATATCCTTGACTTAATTATTATGGAAAAAAATATTTTATATTCTTACACAATGCCCTATAATGTCAATGCAACAACAAAATTTAGATCTAAACAATTAGATCATTATATTTCCACAAAAACATATACATATTTATTATTCATAAAATCTTGTTATCAGAATAGTTATCTTATAAATTAATTCCAAATTCTATTTAATTATTAATATATATGTATATAACAGATAAAATCAAAGAAAAGAGTTATTCGTATATTATGCGCATTGCTATATCTAATCGAATACAAATGTTAACAACTTCGTTTGGAAAAAATGTGTTTTTGGATTGTATGTTATGAATGAGTCATGCTCTAACTGCCAGTTTTGTTTAGATTCCATCATTATAAAGACTGTTGTACATAAATTCGTACACATCGTAAACCTTCCTGTAGTATCTACTGTACATATTGTTGGTATATATTTATTGGACTTTAAAACCAAATTTTATATTCTTAAAAGTTGTTCAGACCTAAATTTGTAGTAGCCCCTATTATCATATAAATGATCAAATTTCCATTTAAAACTTAAAATTTAGATTCACGAATAATCGACGTAAAATTTCAGATCTCTGTAATTATCATTTGCTCATTATATAAACAGTGAAATTTCTCCTAAAACCTTAAATGCTGTCTGAACTTTTTGAATTACTCCAAATCACTGTTATAATTTTTTTCTATCAAATTTAAAATCTGATATACGTATTTTCGACCCTACTTATTTTTACAAAACACAAATTCCATACACATGTATGTATGTATATATTTTAGATCGACGTCGATTATTAGAAAACTAAGCAAATATGGGTCTATGCTCTAATAGAATTTTGAAACAATATTTTAAAGCATGAAATTATGTACCAAAGATTTTTTTCTAACATACAGTCATGCACAAAAGTTAGGATGCAGTTAAAATTTTAATATAAAAACTGTAGCAAAAAAAATATTAGAACATTTTAATAAAAAGTACATCTTATATAATATATGTATACGAAACAAAAAATAGTACGGTAGGTACGCAAATAACATGCGTATTCGACGAAATATACAAGAAGGCGAAATAAAAGTTTGAATACATTCCAGTAATATTTAGTTGCCAGTTCTTTTTGTTAACACGCCACGTAATCTTTTCAGCATTGAGGACACTAGTTTCTAAGTAAACTTTGATGGGATTTGTTGCCATTCCTTCGCCAGTTTTTCTTTGAGATCTTGCTTACCTATTATTGTGTATTCCTTTATACGTCTCTTTAACTCTAGACTTCCAGAACTACCAGAAATTCTCGACAGATTTAAACTCTTGGACTTTGTGGTTGTAGTCGTTGTAAAACGCTTAAGGGGGAGTAATATTTTCATCCTGAAATTCAGTGTTGTTACTGTCTGATAATAATTTAGCGACAACAGATTGCTCCAATTTATTACACGCAGCTGTTAGACTTAATGCGACAGATACTCAAGAGCTTCCTGAATATTTTCTCTAACGGAATAAAGCGTTCTAGTCCATAGAATATATTAATGGCGTTATGTTAAGGTGCATAAATATAGCAAATTTTTTTGTGATCATCAGGTGTTTTTAGTTCAGCTTCCGAGGAATGAGAAAGAGAGTTATTAAGAAAAAGATGGCATATTCTGTTATGTTTTTACTACGCAAAAAGCTCTTAGGTTAGACTTTTTTGTATATTATTAAAGTAAACTACGACAGATTGTTTTTTACCAGTCTTTAAAAATGTTTTTCTTTAGCCATGCATCATACCACGAAGACAGGCGAAACTTCATATAATGAAACAAATTTAGTACACAAATATATATACCGCTATTTCGGTCCTATTTCGGTCCTACTTATCTCATAGACCTAACTATGTCTACTACAAAGGTCATAAATCACAGCCTTTTCATTCAACATCTGGAGTTCCGCAAGGATCAAATCTCGGACCTCTTTTATTTTCTATTTTTATAAACGACCTCGCTGAAGTTCTAGACTGTGAGAAATTATTATTCGCAGATGATCTGAAAATATATCACGCAGTAAATAATATCGATGACTGCGCTCACCTTCAGGAACAGTTGGATGTAATCCAGACATAGTGCACCGATAATGGGCTTCACTTGAATATTTCTAAGTGTGGATAAGTCTCATTCACTCTACCGAATTCAATTACACTTTGAACAATGCTTGCCTAGAAAAATGCCAAGTTGTTAGGGATTTGGGTATTACATTTGACTCCAAATTATTATTCAATATCCATATAAATAATATATCCAATGCTGCATTAAAAACTTTGGGTTTCATAATTAGAACCACCAAGTCCTTCTCGTCAATCGACAGCATAATACCACTTTATTTTGCCTTTGTTAGGTCGAAACTCGAATATGCGTCATTAGTGTGGTCACCTCTTTATAAAACACATATCCATGTGCTGGAATTAGTGCAGAGGCGCTTTCTGAAGTACCTCTACTTTCGCCAGTTTGGGAACTATCCTCCTCGGGGCTACAGCCACATTAATCTACTAACTTCATTTAACATAGAATCATTAGAGCTCCGTAGACACCGCAATGAAATAAAGTTTCTTTACCATCTTCTACATAATGGAATAGACGCACCTGAAATTCTAGCAAAGATAAACTTTTTGGTTCCCAGGCAAGCGATTAGAATAACGAACACCTTTCGTCTGCCCATTCCAAGAACAAATGTAATGATTGGATCGCCGGTCTACCGAATATGTAATAACTTTAATAATTTAACAGCCGTGGATATAAACTATAGTTCTTTACCAACGATTTTACGTCAGTGTTTGTAGTGTATTGGTGTGTTTATACTTCTTGTGGTGGTGGGTCTTACAAATAAGTATTTAATGTTAATTAGTATTTAAGTTGTCCTGTAATAGGATTGTAAATATCTGTTGGGCAAATATATACATTATTATTATTATTATTATTATTATTATTATTATTATTATTAAATAACTACAAAACTAAGTGTCTATTCATTGCTCACGTTTTTGAATAGGTTCGTTGTTCACACACAAAATGCGCAATAGAAAATAATTCATGTTCATAGTACATTAATGCATTTTCGCGTCAGCGATTTTACAGTATATTTATTCGCTTTTACGTTTTATATTTTGATGTTGAACTCTAATAATACTCTTAGTCTAGCCTATTTATGCGACTATTCCAAACCAAATTTGAACCTTCGTCGAAAGTATATTTTTTTTTAATATCGATCCACGTCATTAGCGATGAAAATAAAGAAAAGGCCTTAAAAATCTAATCTATAAAATTACTTTGAATTTTATTTTTTTAATAAAAAAAAGTCCCATATAATAGATTATAATTCGACAACGTGAAATTCAAATCAATTCAATTAAATGAACTCCCGAAAAGTGTGATGATAAGTACTACCCATAAGAACGCGTTAATTTTATTCTAACAAATTCAGAAACGGCCACTTTCAGAATAATTTGCACCCGAATGTAATTACCTCTTGCACTGCCGAGTTAAGAATTCCTTTTGAATTGACAGAACAAGGAATTTCAAAAATTTTTAATTGATTTAGGGACTTTCGAAGAGTCACATTTTCGTTTTTATCTTTCAATTATGCAAGGTCCCATGAATATTGAAATGGCGCTACCATTTCACGTCTCCTTCGATCACAAAAAATATATGGCAGATTTCTTTGCCCTTTTAAGTTTCCTGCATTTAATAAAAGATTACTTACGCACGCGATCGTATTTTAATTAAGTTTCCTTTAAAAAAAATGAAGGACACGTATCTAAATATTTCTGTTTTAGTTCTATTGTGTTCGAAATGCAGCAAAGTCACAATTATTGTTGTATTTCGTTTATTAGTTTAATATATATAACGAGTGTTCACCAATTATTGTCCCTGAAATAATAGACTTTTGACCGAAAAGTGAAAGAAATTTTTTAAGTTATTAGCATTATTGCTTTCAAAGTTTAAAAAATCTAATTTCGTCAAGATTTATTGTATTTAATCTGTGATAGTGTTCGTCTATTAGAAAATGAGTTAAATTTAAATGAAAGCTGGAGGCTAAGGATTCCTCACCTGAAGAAATTTATCATTGAGAATATTATCAAGTAATTAAAAATCGATTTTAACTTATGAAAAAATTACAAAAAATTTAATATAATTTTGAAATTATATTAAATTCGGAAATAAAGCTATATTGGAAATCTTAAAAAACTATAAATAAGTAGCTCCAGCTCTGTTCGTGGTCCAGTCCATGACTTTAATATTGACCTCCTGTAAATAACCCATATATGTACATACGAGAGTGGTCCCAGAAATACCCGACCCAACAAAGAAGACACAACCATTTTGGAAAGAAATATATTTATTTTTCAACATATTCTCCTTTCAGCTCTATACACTTTTCCCAGAGGTGTTCAATAAGTTCGATATCCTTTTTATAATAAGAACTGTCTTGCTCCTCAAAATAGCCATTAACTACCGACATCACTTCTTCATCGTTGGAAAAATCTCTGACCACTGGGCCATTTTTTCAAATTTGGGAACAGAAAATTATCCGAGGGGGGCTAAATCTGGCGAATAGGGTGCATGAGGTAGCAATTCAAACTTTAATTCATTAATTTTGGCCATTGCAATAACGGATTTGTGAGTTGGTGCATTGTTTTGATGAAACAACACTTTCTTCTTTTTGCTTGATTTATTCGCTCAAACGTAATACTCGCCGTTGATAGTTTTTCCTTTTTCAAGATAGTCAATGAAAATTATTCCACGCGCATTTCAAAAAACTGATGCAATGACCTTGATCTTCGTCTTCTTTGAAGCCGGTTCACCCTCCGTCCATTATTTTGATTGTTCTTTTGTCTCGGGTGTGAAGTGATGGACCCATGTTTCACCCATGGTTATGAAACGGCACAAAAGTTCTGCTTTGTTGCTGTGAAACTTCGCTAAACACTCAATTGAAACGTCTTCACAACACCGTTTTTGCTCGAGTGTGAGCAAACGCGGCACCCATCTTGCACATAGCTTTTTCAATTTTCAGATAATATGCGAAGTACCGCACTTTTGAAATACCTTCTATTCTACTACCTCGCGCACTTTCTGTCGACGATTATTCAGTACCGCTTTGTGGATTTTCTTCACCATTTCTGGAGTCGTCACCTCATTTGGTCGATCACTGCGATATTCGTCTTGGCAGTTCGTACGGTCTCGTTTAAACTCTGCTATCCAATATTTCACTGTTGTAAACGAAAGAGCAGACTCACACAGAATAGAATCCAGTTCATCTTTTATATCGGTTGGGCTAAGGCTTTTTAAATAAAAGTACTTTTATTTCTCTTTGTTGCGATTAAAATAAACGACAGTGTATCTGACTAGTCAATAATTCGCGTAGGTCTTCCGAAATCTGTACCAGTTGCTCCATATATCACACAAAATTTAATTATTTTATGACTGCATCATCATCATCATAATTTCGATCATATAACTGTCAACACACCCCCTCAGCCCTATAACAAATATATGGCTAAAACGAACACGGTCTATTATTTATTTCGCACACAACCCAGATAAACGCAACATGCATCTGACACAATAATTAAGCTGTCATCGGGATTTCATTCGAGAAAATTAAAATAAAAACGTCTGTGAATTTCAAGTCGATCGAGCCTTAATTTCCTTTTTTTTGTCATTAATCAGCGTGTCCTGTTTCGACGTTTCGATAACATAATGCCTATTGCAGGTGAAAACTTCCCCAAGCACGTCGGCCTGCCTTTGGACAATGACAAAGTTAAATACTATATGCTCGAGGTACATTTTGATAACCCCAGCATGAAACGAGCCAAGGACACGTCCGGTATAAGGTTGAAGTACACGAGGAATCTGCGAAAAAACGACGGGGGTATAATCGCCACTGGTATATCACCGCATTATTTGCATGTTATTCCACCCGAGCAGAAAGAGTATAAATCTGTCGGATACTGTAGCACGGATTGTACTAGACAGGTGGGTAACAAGTAGCACTTTCAGAGTTATGTATTTTTAAATCGATATTGTATACAGAAATAATGTAATCTAGTTAACATAGGTTTAAACAAATGAATGAAAGTAAAAGTAACTCACTGGAATTGTATACTTTTATGGTTGTATTATGTACACCCTTAGTTCTTGATGTTTAGGAGAAAGAACGATTACATTCTGGTTAACCTTTAGTTTACGTGACATAAATTTTAAAAACTAGGAAGTATTTTCTTAAAAACTGTTTGTAATATTAACTTTACTACTTCATACAATTATAAACGCTTTCCAAATATAAATGCACCGTTTCTAACCGTTTATGCAGACGAGTTGAGATATTTTTCCCGCAGGCCAGGTTCGTAACAAAGCGAGTATATGACCAAATAGGCGACCTTGTGATGCATTCGTTATTTATATTACTTATGTTTTGTTTTATAAATAACATGCTTACAGTATTCACAGCTATTGTTGCGTGGCGTAAAATGGATAAGACTGACAAAATGTCTACAGCATGATGTAAATTTCCACATTTGTCTCGAACAGCAACGTACTTCGCACTGAAAAAAATGTTATTATAATTATAAAACGACCGCTCGACATCTACAAATGTAATACACGCATAATTAAAATAATCTTTGGAAGCAGATAACGAAATTTATACACACGCCATCACACATTTGTCTTAATTTGGTAAAATCGAAATCTTTGTTTACAACACTCTCGAACTTTTCTAAAACACACACATTTTTTCACTTGTAGCACATAGTAGTGCTACATCGTTCATAATTTGTATTGATTCCTCTAACGATAACCCAGTGTTTTGAAATAGTTCTATTTTGTCAAATAAACCTTTATAATTGTTGTAGATTTGTTTTAAATCGGTTTCAACGGAAGCCGATTTCAACCATTTTCCCCAACGTATGAAAATCAGCTCTGGTGGCTCACGAATACCGGGACACCATCTGCAGAATTCTCGAATTCGTTTGGGAGATTTCAAAAACACTCTTTTGGAATTGAAATTAATGCATCCACCTCTGAATAACACTGTCAAATACTTTGTGCTACATGGTGTAAAGCATGAAGTTTGTACGTCACATGTAAAAGTCCCCCACACTTGTCTCTAGGGGAACAGCCTACACTGCATATTGTCGCTGCACCATCACACAGAAACATCAACAGTTGGTCAGTTGAAATTAAAAATTTTTTCAACGTATATAGTACTACCTTCATAATTACTTCGCTAGTGCACTTTTCTAATCTTTTGCTAGCTAATACAATGGGAAATGTCGCTTTAACAGGGTCGAGAATACGCATTATAATATTCAAAATAGAACATCTTTTTCAATCTGACGTTTCGTCGACACATAACCACAGCTTTTTATCTTTTATTATATCTATGATAATATTTTCGATGTCGTTACGCATAGTTGTCATATGACTGTAATGCTCTCCGTTATGGTAGCTTCCAGTTAGTATCGTATTTATTCCAGTCATGAAACAGTTGCTTATCGAGTAGATGAAGTCTCAAATCACAGGCGCTTATCATGAACAGTAAATCGAACGTAAATTGCGTTTTTGTTGGCACGTTATCTTGCTGTTGTACACTCTTTATATTTATACGATCGCGTTTGTCCCAGCACATCAACAGTTTATCCCAAACTTTACAGTATATCTTAGCACGATAATAATATAAATCGGCAAATTCATCAATAAACTTTACTGCGTCAACAAATGGTCTGGTTTTTCCCTTACGCACGTCCGTCATATTTATTGTTATACGTTCGCCTTATATAAAGATCTCCTCGGTACTAACTTATAATTCTACACATAATCTGTTTTATTACATTACACTGGTGGAGGCGCTGCATAATTAGTAAGACCCTAGCCCGCGGGTATATATCCCAACTCTTATAAATTGATGACATTGAGCAGTAAATAAATAATATAGCGTTACATGAAAAAAGTTTTAAGCCTCATTAGTTTATATATCTTTCGAGTAGTTTTATTTTTATATATTTAATAAATCCAACATTCCAAATACTGGTTTATCTCCGTTGAAACCATATAATACAGATACAAGCGAACAATTCAGTGTGCATTATATAGTCTGCATCAAAAAATTGTCAATTACCCATTGGTCTGACATACCTAAGACTTAATATCACATACAAAGAATGAAATAGTTCAGAAACGTCCTCGTACATACACTGGAAAGTGTTTATTTCGTTCACGTGAAAGCGAGTGGGTCCCTATCATGCTGCGCGAACTTAATGTGTCTGTCTCATTGAGAAACAAGTTTATCCACCTCGCTCTGATGTACTGTATAAATTCAATACCAACACGGTATACAAATACAAAAAATTAATGAAATTAAAATGCTTTCGTTTCAGATATTTCCTAAAGATGGTATAAACGTTGTATCTGTCCTTCTTCATTCACATTTGGCGGGAAGAAAACTAAAATTAAGACATATACGCGGCAACAGTGAATTGGCTCCGTTAGTTCAGGTATTAAGAAACAATTCTTCTAAGAAATGACGTAATTACCGTTGCCTTTCATTTAATTTTCAGGATGATCATTATGACTTCAATTACCAGCAATCACGATCCCTCACCCATGAAATTAAAGTTCTTCCTGGAGATTCACTCATAACCGAATGCACTTATTCAACGTTCGACAGAACAAAGCCGACACTAGGTGGTTACGCTACTAGTGAAGAAATGTGTTTGGCTTTCGTTTTGCATTATCCAAAGACTGAGCTTGCCGGTTGCTATTCTATGCCTCCAGTTCGATATTTTTTCGAAACGCTGGGAGTTCAAGAATTTTATAATACAACCTGGACAGATCTTGAAGACAAGATACTTCGAACCAGGTAGGCCAAGGAATATTACTTAATTTGCTTGCTTCATTAATTAAATACGTTTTCGCTTTTGTTCCAGTACCGAAACTTCAACAACAACGCCTGCGATCAGAACCAGTTTGTTCACTTACCAACCCGGCGACGAAAACTCACCAGAGGCCAACGCAAGAGCTATTTTGGCAATACAAAATGCCAAGGATTACACAATCGATGGTGAATGCACTGGTTCCATACCTTTCGAAAAATTAATTATTAAAGAACCACAAGAATTCCAAAATAAAACATTTATGGCTCACTTAGAAAATATGCCGTATAAAGAAGTCTTATTCACTAAGAAAATGGAAGAATATTTCCATACTGGTCTACATTTAACTTTCTGTAGAAAACGGGATGATACATTAGCTATTGTAAGTAATTTTATTTATAAATTGAGTGTATTTAAAAAGAATAAATACGAAAAGTGTGTTCGCGACGTGAAGATACGTTACATATAGACCGACAACAGAACTTTGTTATGGACATGTAACTAAAACGGGCATTGATCTCAATCCTTTTACTTGCTTCTCGTTTTGGTTTAACAGTACAAAGGGTACTAGGAAAGTTTTGCAATACAGCTTTGTTTATTTAATTTTTTCAAAGTAATTTTCTCTACACTCAATACACCTCTCCATCCTCCAAAACCTTCATTTTCACATGCGAGAACAGTGAAAAGTTGCAGGGAGCAAGATCTGGACTGTAGATAGGGTGCTCGAGAAGTTTAAATCCTGTCGTGGTCAGATATTCGGTGCAGGCTTTGGCGCGGTGAGCTGGAGCATTATCGTGATAGAGGAACCAGGTGTCCATTCTTGTCTTTGGCCGCAGGTTCTTCAGAGATCCAATGACTTTAGGCAGGCACTGTTCAGTATACCACTTAGCTGTGACTGTCTTCTGTGTGTCCAAAACGACGCGTTCCACGATTCCACTCGATTTGAAAAATACAGCTATCGTTTTCTTCTTTACAGATCGGGATTTTCTGACAACTACGGGTGTGTCCTCATCATCAAGGACCCAAACCTTGTTTTGAGCTTTGGTCGACACATCGTAAAAGTACAGCCAAGTCTCTTTACCTATCACGATGTTGTTCACATGCCGAGATTATCCCTTATTAAACTTTTTTAGCATCTCCCGGCACCAAGTCACACGTCGTGTCATCTACTCTTCAGTCAGTCGATGCGGCACCCATAGAGAATAAAGCTTCTTCACGTGCAAATGATAATGCAGTATAATGCAGTACCCTCTATCTGTTGGTAGGTCACTCGTCTCTCCTCGCCAAGCATTTTCCTCACAGTAGTAACGTTTTCCTCCGTAACTGACGTTTGTGGCCTTCCCGGCCTCTCAGCATCCTCTACAGTAAAATTTCCCCTTTGGAATTCTCTATACCACCTGAATACCGTTGTGCGATGTGGACAAACATCTCCTACTGCAAGAGTCATTTCTATGTTTAAACTACGCACGAAATTATAACACAAAACTGCCCTTATCTCATTTCGTGACCACGATGCCATCGCAAGCACTTTACACCCTCACTGCTAATGAGTAACTGAGCCCATTGACATGGCGACTCGGCTACTATGCACGTATGAACATATCTCAACATGCAGCAACAAGCAGCTTCCTACAATTCATTGTTACGTCATATTGCAAAACTTTCCTAGTACCCTTTGTACTTAAAATGACAAAGTTGACTCAAAATTTCACCAGGTATAAAGCGTCCAATTAGAATTTTCTAACAAGTTGTTAGTGCTCGTGCTGACATTATGAGAAAAAGTGTCGACTTAGTATACATTATAAAAACTCTATCTGTGGTGGTACATGACATGTAGAACTGTCCAAATTGATATATATTTCTTTTATAATGCAAGATATTAAAATTAATTTGAATTTGAAATAAAATACTTCAAATTTTATTAAATATAATAAATTGACGTAATAAATTATATAAAACAAATAAAAATAAACAATTTATTAAATATTTAATATTTTAACAATGTACAAATGACTATTGTAAAAATATATTATCTAATTTATTTAGAATGTGTAATATAAGTTGCCTAACTTTAACTTTTAAATTAATGTTACACATTTTTAGTTTATAATATATTATAAAATAACTAAAAAAAAACATTAAACATAAATATTAATAATAAATATTTAAATATTGTTACTGTATATGAAAAAAAACTATGAAAAGATTAATTCCATTCTAAGGTAAGTAAAAGATTTGATTATATTTATAATTTAATCATCTTTTAGCTATTACTAAGATTCGACTATTGTTTCTATGAATCTGAATACAAATTATTAACACAATTCTGTATACAAATTAAGCAAATATTTTTACTTAATCTAATGGTCAAAAATTCTTAGAGCTTTCTTTAGTACTTTCTTTAAATCTCTCTATTTATTACATGAATTAATATAAATCAGCTCAAATAAATGTATTATTATTTAGGTACCTTTTGTAATCATAAGAAATGGTTAACATATCCAGAAACATTAGCTATTGTAAGTAATTTTATTTATAAGTTGAGTGTTATTAAAAAAGATCAAATACGAAAAATATGTTCGCGACACGTTACATGTAGACCGACAACAGAACTTTGTTATGGACATGTAACTAAAACTGGCATTGATCTCAATTCTTTTACTTGGTTCTCGTTTTGGTTTAACAGTACTTAAAATGACAAAGTTGACTCAAAGTTTCACCAGATTTAAAGCGTCCAGTTAGAATTTATCTAAAAAGTTATTAGTGCTTGTGCTGACATTGTGAGAAAAGTGTCAACTTAGTATATATTATAAAAACTCTATCTGTGGTGGTACATGAGATGAAGAACTGTCCAAATTGATATATATTTCTTTTATAAAGCAAGATATTAAAATTAATTTGAATTTGAAATAAAATACAGAAGCAGATAGCATATCCAGATGTTTTTACGATGAATATTTTTTATATCTTGGAAAAAGTCAGGATTATCAGGAAGGTGATTAATATCTTTACCAGTATTTTTAATACAAAAAACGGTAATAAACGATAAGCATCATATCTTATAAATATAATTCTTTAGCCTTCAAGACAATATTTATTCCAATAAATAAATATGAAAACATTTCCTTGTATTGGATCAAATATAGTTTTCGTCGGACATTTCAGGTCTCTGCTATAGAATCAAATAATGATGAATTTTATTTTATATTCACCAGTTATTCATATAATTTTTACTATAACTTTTTATGGGAACAAGAATTTTTCTATCTACGTATAAAATTCAAATTAGTTCCCCTTTACTATTTTTTTTTGTTTTTCCAAAGCCATGATTTCTTTTTAAAGATATATACTTCGCATTAATATTAAATTATTTTTTTAAATTTAGGTTAAGCTGACCATACGAACAAAAAGACATAGTCTCTTAAGCAAAAGTGTTATTCTCCTATACGATAAGGCTCGCCTACATACGACCCATGTAACGAACAAATGCTCCGAATGACTATAATTTTTTTAGGCCACTCAAAAAGTTCTTGGGAGGCGGACGCTTCCTAATGAGGAAGTGACGAATACGGCAAAGCACAGAGAGTGCTCGAATTAAACTCGCTCGCGAGCGAATTCAATTCGAGCGAGTTATATTTTCTATATTAAAAAGAACTATTCTTACGAGTTGAGTTTGTGCTCGCGAGTTAAATAATAAAACTCGCGAGCACAAATTTGAAAACGAACAAATTAAATAAAATTGTGCTCGCGAGCAGAATTTTTTCCTACTCTGCTCACGAGTGCTCGCGAGTTTAATGATAAAACTCGTGAACACAAATTTTAAAACGAACGAATTACCAGGTCGGCTGAAAAGTCCCCGGTCTGACATATAGATGGCGTTACTGTTAATAAATCCATATGTTTTTTAGATAGTACTAACCTTCAAACGAAACGTGTCAAAATTTGACAGCAATCCGACCATTAGTTACTGAGATATTGCGTTAAGAGTGAAGCTACTTTTGTTATTTAAAAAAATGGAAAAAAACGAATTTCGTGTGCTGATAAAGTACTGCTTTTTGAAGGGAAAAAATACCGTTAAAGCAAAAGCATGGCTTGATGAGGAGTTTCTGGACTCTGCGCCAGGAAAATCAACCATAATTGATTGGTATGCTAAGTTTAAACGTGGTGAAATGAGCACCGAAGACGGCGAACGCAGTGGACGACCAAAAGAGGCTGTCACCGACGAAAACATCAAAAAAGTTCGCAAAATCATTTTAAATGATCGTAAAGTAAAGTTGATCGAGATAGCTGACATCCTAAAGATATCAAAGGAACGTGTTGGACACATCGTGCATGAATATTTTGGCATGCGGAAGCTCTGTGCAAAATGGGTGCCGCGCGAGCTCACATTCGATCAAAAACAACAACGAGTTGATGATTCTGAGCTGTGTTTGAAGCTGTTAAATCGTAATAAAACCGAGTTTTTGCGTCGATATGTGACAATGGATGAAACATGGATTCATCACTACACTCCAGAGTCCAATCGACAGTCAGCCGAGTGGACTGCACGCGATGAACCTGCTCCAAAGCGTGGAAAGACGCAACAGTCAGCTGGAAAAGTTATGGCGTCAGTTTTTTGGGATGCGCATGGAATAATTTTCATAGATTATCTTAAAAAGGGCCAGTCTATCAACAGCGACTATTATACAGCGTTATTGGACCGTTTGAAGAACGAAATCGCAAAAAACGGCCCCATATGAAGAAGAAGAAAGTGCTGTTTCACCAAGACAATGCACCGTGTCACAAATCAATGAAAACAATAACCAAATTAAGTGAATTGGGTTTCGAATTACTTCCCCATCCACCGTACTCTCCAGATGTGGCCCCCCGCGACTATTTCCTGTTTGCAGACCTCAAGAGAATGCTCGCCGAGAAGAAATTTAGCAGGGATGAGGAGGTGATCGCCGAAACTGAGGCCTATTTCGAGGCTAAAGACAATTCGTACTACAAAAATGGCATCGAAAAGTTGGAAGAACGCTATAATCGGTGTATCACACTCGAAGGCAACTATGTTGAATAATAAAATCGAATTTTGCCAAAAAACTGTGTTTTACTATGGTAGACCGGGGACTTTTTAGTTCGACTGTTACATAAATAAAATTGTGTTCGCGAGCAGAATTGTTTCCCACCCTGAAATACGGTGCAAAATTGATTACGTCATCAACCGAAAGAATTTTTTTCGACGAAAATACAGATGCCGAAGCGATCGAACAAGTATATCTTAAATAGAGGTTGTTACTTAGAAAAATAGTGTGTATATAAAATTAATTTGCAATTTGTGTCGACCGGAAAAAATAAAATGCAGATCAAATTTGAATCATCAATTGAAAAATAAAATTATCAAAAAATCGTAGATCTTTCGCTTTATTCTGTGGTAAAAATTTTTTGAATTCCCCATGTAGCTTTCGGAAAGCCCGAATACACGTTTACATTAGGAAGTGTCTTCACTTCTAAATATATGACTGAGGAATGTTACATTATATCATAATTAATATAATTAAATCTGACTTTAATGGAATATTTATGTTGGTCTCTTTTCAGAGGGAAAACGTCGAGAGGTTTCCAAATTTCACGGAATTCCGCCAACAACCGCAAACACAATGTAGTTATCGAAACAGAACTGCGTATTATTCATCAAGCCAAAGTTTACCTGTAGTACATTTATTATTAAACATTCTTTGCCTTTTTCTGTGTTATTTTCAATTAAATTGAACGTAATGTATTACCTAGATACCTCGTAATTTATTACAAAATTTCGATTCCGTGCTTAATTTCACATTTCATCAAGTGTATGTACATAATGTTTACCTTACCAAATATATTTTCTAGGATTATTTATATGGTACTTATAAGACATAATGCTGTGACTTTTTACTTTTAGTGCGTACGTTTAATAGCTTTTGTAATATACGAATATTTAAATATAATTTATTGCATTTATTTGTTCGTGATTATTGTTAACCTATTTTACCTCATTTCCGAAGAAGATAATTATTGTGCCACGTCAAATTTATTCGGAAAATGTTCAGTCTTCTAAGTCTGTAATCGTACTGACAATACAACCTAGAGATGCGCATTTATAGCCGGTACAATACCGCACTCGCCGGAAATGTCTGCCGCGACTAGATATTTGCAAGCAGTGGCGTGGCTTCAGATTTTCCTCGTTATTTACTTTTTGGCAAATATTTCAAAGACTGTTGAGTGAATTTTCAGCAAGTTCTTTTTTAGTAGGATATTAAATCGTGACAAATGACGCAAATAATTCAACGTTGACTTTTTGTAAGAAAAGTAATCTTTTCTTTATTATTTATTTGGGTAACCTACTACAGCATTTAATCTGATAGTTTTCGAAGTCATCCCTAGTATCGCGAGAAGTTTCACTATCAGAAGCTGTGATAATCAAATCATCTGTTGGCACATCAACTCGAATCTCGTTTCGCAAGTAATTGTCTTCAACTTGAACATGTTGACGACACTTAATTAAGTCTTGGACAGTAACAAAATTCTTCTTGTCGCAGAGTCTTTGCAGTGCCTAATTTAAATAAAAAAGTTTTTCTTTGCTACGTTGTTTTTAACTTGACTCCATATCGTTTCGATCGGATCAGATGGTAGAATGGGAGTCTTAAAGTCACGTGCCCATTTTTTTGGAGCAGACTATCGAATTGGTTGTTTTTTAAGATACTTATAATAATAATTTGATAAATTTTCGAAGTCGTCCTTAGCATCAATAGAAATTTCACTATCAGAAGCTGTAATAGTCATAATATTGGGTCTGGGAAAAAGTTCGTGGCGTTTTTCCCGATAGATGGCATTGGTTGCCGATAACTAAAGAACAACAAGTCACAGCGACACCACCGACGGCTCGTTTTTTAGATGACCTTCCGAACGTTAGTTTGAGCGTAGAAACATTGTAATCGGTGCAGTGGTTGGAAAGTTATTCGCACTTGAAAATGGAGAAGAATAATGAGAAATTTCGCTATATTCTGCAATATTATTATGATAAGGGGAAGAACGCTGCGCAGGCTTGTGATAAAATTTGTGCTGTGTACGGTGAAGGTACTTTATCGAAATCTGTTGCGCGGAAATGGTTCGTTCGCTTTCGTTCTGGAAATTTCAATGTGAAAGATGAGTCACGCTCCGGTCGTCCAATCACTGAAAAATCTGATGAAATTCTTGAAAAAGTCCAACAAGATAAGCATATCAGCAGTGTCGATATTGGCATGGAGCTAGGCATTGACCACAAAACTGTTTTGAACCATTTACACAAAGCTGGTTACAAAAAAAAGCTTGACGTATGGGTTCCTCATGAGTTGAGCGTGAAAAACATGATGGACCGAATTAACATCTGCGATGCGCTGCTGAAACGGAATGAAATCGAGCCGTTTCTGAAACGTTTAATAACCGGAGATGAAAAATGGATTACGTACGATAATCGGAAGCGTAAAAGATCGTGGATAAAGGATGGTGAGCCGTCACAAGCGTTCGCTAAGCCAACATTGACGCCAAAAAAAGTGATGCTGTGTGTATGGTGGGACTGGAGGGGAATCGTCCACTACGAGCTACTTCCAACTGGTCAGACGATTGATTCTCAACTCTACTGTGCACAACTAGAGAGATTACGCCAGGCGATTGAAAGAAAACGGCCCGAATTGATTAATAGGAAAGGTGTTGTCTTCCATCATGACAACGCCCGACCACACACTTCTTTGATGACCCGTCAAAAATTGAGAGAGTTTGGTTGGGAAGTTTTGATGCACCCACCTTACAGTCCGGATATAGCACCCTCTGACTATCATCTGTTTCGATCTCTGCAGAACTCTCTCAATGGAATTAAGTTGGTTTCAAAAGAAGCCTGTGAAAACTACTTGATTCAGTTTTTCGACCAGAAACCACAGAAGTTTTTCACCGATGGGATCATGGATCTACCAAAAAAATGGCGAAACATTGTCGATAATAATGGAGCATATTCGGTTTAAATGAATTCGTCCACGCGCCATGCGGGGACCAGTTGAATTTTACTGAAAAAACGCCACGAACTTTTTCCCAGACCCAATATAATAATAATAATAATAGAATAATTTCATACAACTGTGGCTTACACAAATTCGGCGAAAAATGTACATTATTTTCTTGTCAACTGTTAACCAGTCTATCATATATGTTTTTCTTGAGTTTTCTGTTAATGCTATCTGTATTTGTGTATTATTATTTTTATATTTATATTATTTATTATCACACAATTACAAAATTCGTGGAGAGGGGATAAATTTGAGTTGAGTGTGTTCATTTTGTCGTATTAGTCTCCGAATTTGGTTACGAATTTAAAAATCAAAAGCCAATTAGGTATGAAATCCATTTAGATACCGGCGTGGACAATAACTAATCGATTGGCTTTAGATAAGGGTCATAACAAACTATTCGTGGTATTGTCTACCTAACTGTTGGAGCTAGTATGGTCAGCGTGAATATAAGTTTCATCTAAAAAGAAAATTGGTCTGTCTTGACTCCTATAATATTTAATGTTGCTCAGATAATTTAACCTCAAAGCGCGAATACCAGTCTTCTCTATTAGCAACCTCTAACTACCCTTAATTGTCCTCCACTTGAATCCAAATTTTTAATAACTATATGCATAAGGACAATACATTCTAGAAATGTGCATTTATACCCGATACAATATTTGTTGAGCCAGAATTCTTAGAAGACCGCTACGTTATTTCTTGAATAAACCGCATTCGACGTGCCTTCAAATGTCCCTCGTTATATACTTTTTGACGAATATTTCTAATATTATTGAATGGATTTTCAGCAAGCTTTTTTGTGTGACATTAAATCATGACAAATGAAGCAAATAATTCAACGTTGACTTTTTATAAAAAACTTTTAAGTGTGTTTTTGTTTCTTTTACAATAAAGTAAATATAATGATAATAGATAAACGTTGTTATATAATTCAATAATATACATGCTAGAACAAAAAAAAGCAACAAATAAACATTTATTTGGGTAACTTACTGCAACCCCCAATTTGATAAATTTTCGAAATCGTCCTTACTATCACGAGAACTTTCATTATCAGAAGCTGTGATAATCACATCTTCTGTGAGCACATCAATTCGAATCTCGTTTCGCAAGTAACAGCGCATAAGTTCGTTATCAAAATATAAAATACGAGGATGGTCTGAAAAGCTTTCGATCTCAACGTAAAGATGGCAGCACTCATCAATAAAAGCTAGGGAATGTAGTTGTGTATCTATTGTCGGGTACTCACCAAAGTTTCAGCCATTTTGGACGAGCAGTTATTTGACAGTCGTTTGAGTGAGTCGATGTAAGTGTCGGGTATCGAGCTATCATTAAATATTTGTTTTAGTAAGGCAATACGCCTACGCAAATCAAAAATGAGTGAACTCTGGGTACGAGGACTCTGCGCCATCATTTACAACAGTGAAATTTTGGGCAGCTGAATTTAAACGTGGTCGTAAGAGCATGGGAGTCAATGAGCATTCGGGACGTCCAAAAGCTGCAACTACTGACGATAATATCGCTAAAGTTCACCAATTGGTGCTAGACGACCGTCAAATTAAAGTGAGAGAGATAGCAAAGGCTAGGGTTTTTTTTTGGTTGCGAAAGTGATGGCGATTGTTTTTTGAAATAGTCATGGAATTATCTTAATCGATTATCTTCAAAAAGGAAAAACTATTACAGGAGCATACTACGCATCATTACTTGACAAGCTGAAGGAAGAAAGTGTGGAAAAACGACCACATTTGCAGAAAAAAGTCCTGTTTCATCAAGATAACGCACCATCTCATACCACGGCAAAAATCCGGAATACGGTTTGAACTGCTTGACCATCCGGCTTATTCACCAGATCTAGCCCCAGCGACTTCTTTTTGTTCCCTCATCCAAAAATTGTGCTCGGAGGACAGAGATTTCCGTCAAGTGAGGAGGCAATCACCTTCGTGGACAATTATTTTGCAGAGAAAAACGCCGAGTACTATTTGGACG
This sequence comes from Dermolepida albohirtum, assembly GCA_031893035.1. Lineage (NCBI taxonomy): Eukaryota > Metazoa > Arthropoda > Insecta > Coleoptera > Scarabaeidae > Dermolepida > Dermolepida albohirtum. Next base: position 279,198 of record JAVIWB010005345.1, on the reverse strand, counting down.
GGTTAAAGAGATGGGAGCATAGCAGGGGGAAGTGTGTAGAGTTATAAGGAGACTATGTAGAAAAATAAATATAAATTTTAAGAAAAAAATGTCTTATATCGTATAGAATATACGCATCACTAATCTAACTATGAGACGTTATCACAAACGCCCTTTTCGAGGATTCTAACAATTCTGAATAAATTTTACTGGTAGAAACTCATTATACCAATACTTCACTTTCCTAGAATTTAAAGAGTGTAGGTAAAGATTATGAGTTCGGTAAGGGATTAGCGACCTCGAAACTTAATTCTATGAAATAAATAAATATACGTATATTGTAGGCTAACAGTCTATATATTTAAGAAATATGTACAGTTAACTTTCCGAGGGAGTACAATAATATGTATTTAAAATAAATTACTCATAACTGGAACCTGAGCTAATTTAATTAAAAGATACTGTCATTATGGTTTCTTTACACAATATGTGAAATAACGAATATTACAAAAGACTGTCTGTAGTCCATAGATGAGGTTAGCTGTCCGGTGATTTCGAATCTCACCAAAATGAAGATATTTTTCATTCAAAATCCTGTAATATCTCAACGATGCAGCAGAAACAATAACTTGCTTTAATTCACATCGCGAAAATCGCTTAATTAAATTATCTTTTTCTTCATTTATTGTGACGTGGCTATCCATTCAGTGAATTTATTGTTCGTACCAAAGTTTATAGATTTACTTACCTAATCATATTTTCTGTAACATTTTGACTGTCAGGCATATTTCTTTTTATTAAAATAAACAATTTTAAATTACATATTTTTTTCATTTGTTATTTTGAATGGAGATTTTTTCAAACTTAAAAGTTATATACGAGGGATGTTTCCAAAGTTCTGGGAATTACATATAACTTTTATAATTTTGTTAATTTTCGTCAATATTACAATGTCGTTTTTCAACATAATCTCCATTTAACTGAATACATTTATCCCAACGATAAACTAATTTTTCTAAGCCGTCCTCAAAGAAATTTTTCTGTCTTGTCGATCCACCTATTTATGGCACGTTTTACGTCAGTTAAACTTTCAAATCGAACCTGTAAGGGTTTTTTCAAATCTGGAAACAGATGGTAATCACTGGGTGCAAGATCCGGGGAATAAGGTGGGTGCGGCAGCAATTCCCATCGAAAATCGTTCAAAACATCCTTCGTTTTTCTTGCGGTATGTGGTCTTGCATTATCCTGTTGCAATAACGGACGCTTATGCAACCTTCCAGGCCGTTTTTTAACTAGTGCCTGTCGCAGTGATCCGGATAATAAATATGAATAATATTCTGCATTAATTGTAGTACCTCTCGACAGATAATCCTTGGAAATAATCCCTTCGCAATCCCAGAATACAGTAAGCATTACCTTTCCAACAGACGGAACTGCACGCGCCTTAAGTGGGGGCCCTTCTTCAGGTTTACGCCATTCTTTGGATTGACTTTTCGTCTTAGGATTGAAATAGGGAATCCACGTTTCGTCTGTAGTTATTATTCGTTGCCAAAATTCATCACCGTAACGGGCTAACAGCTCTTGAAGTAGACAAGCATCAGACCTATTGAGTTTCTGTTCTGGTCCCAACAGCCTTGACACCCAGCGCGCCGAAACCTTGCTAACGCCAAAACAATCATGCAAGATGTCATGAACGAATAGTCAAGCTTGTCGTCTTTCAGTAGGTTTTTGACGGCAGTAATGTTTCTTTCATTTACCGACGTGCTTGGCCGCCCACTGCTTGAATCGTCTTCTAGTGATGTTCTACCGGCTTTAAAACGATCGATCCACCGATAAAGCAGTACATTTGGATTCTGCATATTCATCAAATACTCCTTGCAGACGACTAATAATTTCTGACGTTTTCACATCTTCTTTCCACAAAAAGAAAATTATCGCTCTTTGAGATTTTGCCGCGTGTTCCATGGTTACAAAAACAGTACTACTAAAACACGTCTACATCAGTCGAATACCTGAATCAGACTGAACAATGTTGCACTAGATAGTTGCATAAACATGTCAAGACTTGTCTGGCATCAATAACATTGCGTATAAGTTCTGCGTTATTTAATTATAGCACCAATTCCTAGAATATTGGAAACACCCCTCGTACTTTAAACGACCTTTGAAATAAAGCAAGGTTTAAATCTGGCACCGTTTTTTAATTAATGGTTACAGTTATCGCAAATCTACACTCACCAAGGAAGTTTTCGTTTTGAGATTACTCAACGAACCAGACTATAGCTCACAAAAGAAATTCGTGCAGAAATTTATCTGTATTTTTGAAACAGCGTGTGTAGATTTAAATAATAATATTTAAATAATTCTGTAGTGTATAGTTAATTAAATAATATAAGGAACTAAATCGTTCGTGATCCCTTACAGAATCAAATTAAATAAACGACAATGGAACTGGTTTGCTTTTTAACTAAATACGGCATTCCTCTAGAGAAATATGTTGTGCGTAAACACAAGATACCCGTACCAAAATATTATTTCCCAAACACTGTTGGGAAATGAAGATACAATTTAAGTGTTACAACGAAATTATGGAAATAAGGGGTCTAGTGTCTGCATATATGGTCTTTATTAAATGAATAATTAAACGGGAAACATGTTAGGGCATTAAAATAACTTGAAGCAACATATAGGTAAGTACATTTTAGTGAAAAATAATTGTCTTGGAGAAATGAAATTTTCTAAAAGAATGTGTAAAATAATATAATTAATACATATTGCATAATGGTTATAATTTGCAACCAGGTTGTTTGCCATATTTCCTTAATAATTCGGGAAAAATAACCTTTCTTATCAACACGTTTGTCTCCGCTACCAGATGGAAGTGCTTGGTTAGTTGTTCCTTTGACTTCTTCACTCCAGGTTTGTGAACCAAAAATGCGTTATCTAGGATCATGTAATCATAACCCAGTAAGCACATAGCGAACGCCTGAAAAAAGAACTGTAACATCTAGACTGCTTTTGATTAAATTAAATAAATTCAATAGAACAAGATATCGATGCATATTCATAACCTAACCTAATTTATCAATTGCTTCAACTACTCCTTTGTAATTGTTATAAAGTATTTGTAAATCGGCTTCAACTTCACCATCTTTATTTCTTTTGACATTCCTTGATGACTGTTGCTTCTTTAGATTAAATTGTAGAACTACAAACTTTTTTTAAAAATGCAGAATGTAATAGAATGCTGCGTTTAACCATGCTTCTCAGGGTAAGAATCGGTCGTGGAGGTCCAGGGACGCCAAGACATGCCTGTGGAATTCTCGAATGCGTTTAAGTGTGCGCTGTCAAACCATTTACCTCTGGATAACAATCGAATCGTTTCTGTCACAAGATTTAAAGGATGGATTTTTGACGTAACATATAAGAAGTAACCACAGTTGTCTTTAAGGGATCGACCAACAGAACGCATAGTTGCAGCGCCATCAACCATGAACATTTATAGTTGATCTCTCGAAAGTTCAAATTTTTCCAATGTATTTAGCACCAATTTTAAAATTACTTGGGCAGTGCATTCCCGAACTCTTCTGGAAGCTCGTAAGATTAAAGATGACGGTTTAAATGGTTTCATTGTACAAACTATGACATTAATAGAATTATCTTTCGTTTCATACACACATAACCAGACTTTATATTTTCCAATTCCGATTTAATTCTATTTTCAATCCGTTCGCGCGCGGATGCGATAAAATTTCGTAACGTTTTCGAACTAGATAATTTACAGTTCACGTATTTATTCCAGAATGAGTAAAATGATTCGTTATCTAATAAACGAAACACTAGTTACCAACCAAACGGTAGATCGCACACTACCGGTGTTGAACACAAATCGAATAAAAATTGTCCATTCGATCATACGCCAGTTTTTTTTATTAATCTGCTCACTATCCACGCGTTGTTTGCACTTACATTTCGTCTGGAACATGGACGGGGTATTGCAAACTACGCATTTCACTTTTGGACCAATACATTAAGTCCGGAAATTCGCAAATAATCTTGTTTACTGTGTCAGGTAATGGTTATTTTTTCGATTCTCGCAACTACGACGTAATTCTATACAACGCTGTCGGCTCCCCGTAGGTTATAATTCCAAAATATTTATATTAATATTCTTGCGTGTAATTATGCTTAATATCCCACAACTGCCCCTACTTAATGTAGGTATAAAATTAACCACGTGAAACGTGTCCACCATTTACATTTCGGCATTTGAAGTGACCACGTATCGGCAGACCCTCAAACGAAGACGCACACTGCATTACATACATACGTATCAGCGAGAAAATCCCTCATTCTCGACGCATGCTTAATGATGCGCCGATAGAGTTTCCGCATTCTACAGATAGCATATATCACAATTAAATAATAATAATATAAGGTTTTCCAATAGGGATGATATGATTTTGAAGTGACATTTCGGCCATTTGTAATATGTCATGATCTGTCATTTGTTTTTCATTGCATTCAGTAGTGTTTACAATTTCATCATGGAGAGATATACGCAAGAACAACGTTTACAAATTATTCACTTTTATTATCAAAGTAATCGTTACATTTTCTTTACATAATTTTCAAGTGCCAATAAGACAAACAACCTCTCGAAGTAATGCAAATTTTGCTGCCGTTCAGGCAAGTGTTACTGAAGACCGTAATTTGTCGATTCCAAGACGTTCTCAACAATTGCGACTGTCTCAAACCACAACCTGGCGGATTTTGAGAAAGGATTTGGGTTTGCATCCCTATAAAATTGTTGTCACTCAAGAACTGAAGCCATTGGCCCACCGTAAACGTCGTGAATTTGCTGATTTTGCCTTGGAACAACTTGAAAACGATAACGATTTTTTTAAGAAAATCATCTTCTCTGATGAGGCTCACTTTCATCTGGATGGTGTGGTATATAAACAAAACTGTCGATTCTGGTGCGAAGAAAATCCACAAATTATTTTTGAAAAACCATTACATTCACCTAAATTGACAGTTTGGTGTGGTTTTTGGTATGGTGGAATCATCGGCCCGTACTTGTTTCAAAATGAAGCTGGTAACACCGTTACTGTCAATGGAGAGCAGTATAGATCGATGATAACCAACTTTTTATGGCCGACATTGGAAGAAGTTTATCTTGACAACATTTGGTTCCAACAAGACGGGGCTACGTGCCACACAGCAAATGCAACAATAGAATTATTGCAAGAAAAGTTTAGAAATTCGATTATTTCAAGAAATTGTGATATTGAATGGCCTCCAAGAAGTTGTGATTTGTGAACACCATTAGACTATTTCTTGTGGGGTTATTTGAAGTCATTCGTCTATCGAAATAAACCAAACTCTCTTCAAGCTTTACAAGTCAAATGGAAAAAATGCTCGAAAATTGGGTTCATCGAATTCGTTCCTGCAGAAGAAGTCGTGTAGGCCATTTGAATGACGTTTTATTTAGAACTTAATTGTATCGATTGTACTTCACATTAAATAAAAAACTTTTGAATTTTCTTAACAATAAGTGTTTTTTTTTAAAGAAATCATATCACTCTTATTGGAAAACCTTGTATTTATATACGTAATAATCTTTCAGTTATCTATTCTAATAGCAATTATAGTTTTATATTATCTTTTCGATGTTCTTATGAAAAATTGTAATTAAGCAGTATTAAAACAGAATTTTAGGCTTCTTTATTTTCTCTGTGTATTTGATATTCTTGAAATATACCTCAGGGAAGACGACTAGGCGAAAAAATATTTTAACAAAATAAATTAACAATTATCTTGCCCCATTGGGAAAGAAAAGTTAACTTTGTCGCCTTTTAGAACCCCTTTCATTTATCATAAACTCTTAATTCAAACGCGCTCCTCATTAATGTTTAAATTAATTACCTGAGTCATTTTATTATACTGTCCCTCCCAAGTCAGGCGCTCGTCAAATAAAGGCTCCCATTGTGTGCCTATATAAAAGGGCTCCCAATGAGCATATTTTTTGTTTCGACTCGCAGTAATGAAAACATGAAAATCTTCAGACTCCTTTAGTTTTATCCATTCTTTTATGTGGGGCACTTTATGACATATACTACATAACTTGACGTGAAACTGTTGAGCAGAACCGTTGTTTAGCATTGTTTGGAGTTCTGTTTTCGTCGAAGGTATTTTAGAATGTCCGCTAACTTCAAAAACCGGCACTACATATACACGACGTTGGTTATGATCTAGATATTGTGAATTTTCAGCGACCATTGTCATAAACCGTTGAGAAAAGTTATGTACTGGATACAATTCGATGTCTGATGGAAAAACAAAGTAAGTACGTGCTGAGAGTCTAGCCACATTTCTAGCTACATTAATAGGATATGTCAGGTTATGCTTATGGCGGTAAGAAAAAAGCCTATTGATCTTGTATGGTGGAGATAATTTGCAATTGTAGTCATCTTTATACGACTGCGTTACAATTTCCTGAAAAGTAATAATATTTATTATCAATGAATGCAAATTTCATCAGATCATAACAGAGAAAATAAGTACAATTAATTATAAAAGATCCAAGGATACAATCCACAATCTCAACGTGTTTACTGTGGTCTTTCTAAACGATACATGATTTACAAATACAATCATATTTTAATAAACGGCATCGATAAAATTGCATCTTAAATTCAATAACATGTAAATAAAAAGTAATATCTACAAAGGATCTCTAAGCACTCAAGCAGCGTATGAGAAACGGAGTCGTACAGAGCAAAATATAAGAATTCTAATCTGCTAACACTAGAGGATAGGGACAAAATAGAACTCAATGCATTCTTCGGCTTGTTTGCTTTTACGGCCGTGCTCAAATCAAATAATGAGAATGTACAATGTACAATATGTACAATATTCACAACAAACGGCACTGGAAGGGAAATTATTAGATTCATAATGATAAAAGAAAGATTTACGTTTTTACTTTTAGACCTGAGGTTTGACGACCTAGGAGACAGAAAAATGAAGAGATTGAAGGATACTGACACAGCAATTTCAACTATATTCAACTTATTCTGCCACAGCAATTTTAACTATATGCAACCTATTTGTCGAAAACTGTCAAGTTTGTTACACAATTGTAGAATCAAGCTGCATCGAAAAAATACTTGTTGGCTTTCGTGATCATTCTCAATTTAAAATATATTTACTAGACAAGCCCGTTAAACGCGGGCTAAAAATTATGTACCTAGCAGTTGGCCACAACGGATACTTTTCCAACGAATACATTTGTATTGGCAGAGATTCCGATGGTGAGAGACTGCCAGAAAACAGAAAATACGGAAAACCGACACAATCTTTACTACAACTAACTCAACCACTTTATCAAACAAATAGGAATGTCACGTTCGATAATTGGTTTACCTCTATTAAATCAGCAGAAAGGCTAATATGTATCGAAACGTCGGAACCATGAAACGAAATAAAAACGAAATACTTGCAGAGTTTCTACCTAACAAAAGACAACCAATTTTAACTACAATGTATGGCTTTACGAAGAAGGCAACTTCAATTTCGAACGTGACAAAATATAATAAGACAATTGTTATTATTTTCAACAATGCATCGTCAAAAATATGAAGCTTCTATTAGGTAAAAAACAGAAATTATATTCTACTACAACTGGACTAGAGGAGGGGTAGATAGGCTAGATGAAAAGTATGCTAAGTTTTCGAGCAGTCAACACTCATGTAGATGGCGTATACATATTCTCAACAATGCATCGTCAAAAATATGAAGCTTCTATTAGGTAAAAAACAGAAATTATATTCTACTACAACTAGACTAGAGGAGGGGTAGGTAGGCTAGATGAAAAATACACCAGGTTTTCGAGCAGTCAACACTCATGTAGATGGCGTATACCTATATTTTATAGATATTAGCACACTGATCATTTACACTGTATATGTTTCCTATAAGGACAATCCAGAATAACTCAGATCAAGTTTTATTCAACAATTGGCTTTTACATTAATTAAACCATATCTTATTAAAGAAGCAACCAACCCCCATGTAACACGAAAAGTCGAAATGTTTTTCAATTTTAACCTAGATTAAACAATAGAACTAATAAAAAATAAAATCAATGCCTTTTACCTTCTTCGGAGCATGTGAGACATCAAAGAAAACATGAAACGTAACAAGCTCTTTTATTTTAGAACTTCTACAATTCCTTAAATATGCTATGGATCTCTGAGCAATATTAAAATCTCCTCCGGGTGCGTATATTGCTTGACTTATTGGTCCATCCCATCTTTCTGCCAGAGCTTCCAAATTACTCAAGAAACTGTAATCTGCGTGTGTCGTGTAAGTTACCGTTTCGTAACATTTATACGAATTAGATGCCGACACATAATTGTAAAATACCCAAAAGTCTCCGCGTATTTTTAAAACACGTTTTACAGGTCGATTTGTGCAATTCACAACAGTTTGTAACTTTGTGATGTCAGTTTTGATTATATTGAATAAAGTAAACAAAAGCAGCAAAATATAAAATGTTCTGGAAAAGAAATACCCTACGTAAGAAGTCATCGTACCAATAAACACACAATTCTATCAGAACCGTCACCTTGTAGTGTCGAAGGTAAACTCATTGGAATTGCTATATCATTTCAGGTATGTATGTCAAGTTATTTGAATTATCTGCAATCACGAAACACAAATAATGCTTTAGTTTATTCATCATTTTCGAAATTGAAGCAATAAGTTGTATACAGAGCAAAGAAATTAAATTTATACATAAATTTTAGCTGGCTATCGTGTTAACACTTAACTAAAGAAATGGCGCTTTATCCGTCCTCTCTCTCGCAGAAATGAGATCATTTATAAAATTAATAAAGAGTTAAAAGAACTGGATTTTTGATAAAACAGAAAATGCTTATTTCAAATGATCGTTTAAAATGACTATATATCATAAAATATTTTACACAGAATAGATAGGATAAAAATATTTCAATCATTTAATGAAGCAATTATGTTGTGAATAGGTTTTCAGGATTTTACTAATATAACATTATCTTAAATATCAAATGCGTAAACATACAAGATAGAAACTAGTACACATCTTTCAGTAAATAACTTTTAAAAACATTTTTCTATATTGAATTCATATAACAAGCATTAATAGCAGAAAAATCTTTCAATTCTTCTAACAAACATTGATTAAATTAATATTTATTTATACCTAAATACTTTCTTATGTAAACAAGAACAAATATCGAAATTAAAATATTCCCGTAACTGTTTATAAACTCGCCATCTACACTTGATAGCAACAACTAATAGGTAACGAAAACTGTTTAAGTTACTTTCAAAAAATGTTCCTCATTTAAATATAAGATGGCGCCAGAAGCACTGATGAACAGTTCTTTTTTTGAATGTAATAAATCACCATAAAAATTAATATTGATTAAAACAGATCCTAATACAACTGCAATCTGTTCTTTATTTCCATTCGAATATTTTAATATAATTTAATTTTAACAAGTCATAAAGAAAATCAGAACATATTTAAATAAAATATAAGGATGGGTAATAGATGGTCAAACACTTTTTCTTGAAATTGAACACTCGTGTTCTTACATTGTCGAGTATTACGTCATACTTTTTATTATTAGAAGATATATTAGAAAGTTACAATTAATTGTCTAAAATTACTTCCCCTGTAAATGATTTTAATTAAATAACATGTAATTTATATAACAAATATGACTTATTCATGAAGCATTTAGAAATAACAAAGTTTATTAAATGTAATTAATACATGGGAATGTGGTCATAAAGTAGGATATTCACAGATGAATTCAAAAGAAACACTTATTTGATCCCAGTCATTCATGAACATGTCCATTTTGTTACAAAGCATTTCGTATCGTGAAAACTTCTGTCTTTTCAGAGCTTTTCATCACTCCTATTTATTTTGAATTGTAAAATGCTGCACTATCAATCGTTATATATATTTCATATATATTTATTTAATAATTTAATAAGCAAATCGTTTAATACACATATATGTATATATTATATATATATAAATAAATAATCATCTTAATGGAAAAATCACATAAATTTATACCAATTTATATAGTCTTGTGACACAAGAATGCAATTAATTCTTAATAGTGGTATCTCATTTCACACATCAAGTGCCAACTGCAAATAAACATCACATTTATAGCTTTCGATTCATAACAGAAGCAGAGACTACTGTATTGACGAAACTAAATGATAACTTCGTTTTTAAATTGTTAGCTAATTCAGCACATGCAGCCTCCCTCCGAGTCATTTTGGTCAGATTGCAATTGGGGTTGAGTTTGTAAATCAACAGTATCTTCTGGTGGTTTATTTTCTGTGGAATCCATGCCTGGAAGAGCAGCTGCCACCCTTCTAAATAACTGTTTCACATTATAGCCAGCTTTTGCACTAGTTTCTATAAACATCACATTCAGTTCTTTGGCTTTTCTTTCACCTTCTTCTGTGCTTACTTGTCTTTTATCAGAAAGGTCTGTTTTGTTGCCAACGAGCATAATTATAACATCAGTGCCTCTTTCTGTACGCACATCATCTATCCACTTAGATGTTTGATGGAATGAATTTGCATTTGTTATATCATAAACTACAACTGCAACAGTGGAATCACGAATATAAGAAGGAATAAGTGACCTGAATCTTTCTTGCCCAGCAGTGTCCCACAACTGCAATCGAACAGTCCTATCTTCAAGATACATTGTTTTCGATAAGAAGTCTATTCCTATAGTAGCTTGGTAAGTATTATCAAAGCTGTCATACATAAATCTTGTAATTAGAGAAGTTTTTCCGACACTTTGTTCTCCTAAGAAAACTAACTTAAACTTTCGCAACGGGTTACCGAAATCACCAGATGTAGACATGACGAAACTAGACACAATAACTTTTTAATATACCCTGCAAATCTGGTATTTTATAGCAAAATATCACAGAAAAACACAAGTACAAACAGAAAGTGACAGAAGGAGCCACGGCAGCGGTCGTATACTAGGCATGCGTAGTTAAAAGATGTAATTCAAAAGAGATAAAAATAACAATATTGATTTCCAACAATAAAGTAGAATTCTTGTGCTTGACTATTGTTGTCAAATAATGACATCTACTTGAAGGTTCAAATGTTTTATTAAATTCGAAATTCAGTAAATAATTTTCTTACTTTACTTTTTACATTACAACAAATATATAATTATTTAATGTAATTAAATAGATTACAAAGAACATATTTTTAAATCATTTTATCTTTTTATTTTAAATTAATGAACAAAAAGGAAACTGCAACCGAAGTCTGGAATTTAAATACACTATAGCCTCCAAAATTGTACAAAACGAAGTTTTTCTAATTTTACGATATGTATTCAAAATAATTATATAGTGTTGTATAACATAAATTTGTTGTTATTATTCAAAAATTAATTAATATTCTGAATATTAATTTGTTTTAAATCATCCATTTGATTTATTGCAAGAGAAAAGAAAACTGCAATCGCAGTTTATCAAATTAAATGAATAAATAAAATATTTATGAACAGATAGTACTATAACAAAATTTTAATTAAAGGTATAAATATTTGATTCCATAATAATAAAAATAATTTAATTATAAAATATTATATCATGTAAATTCAAATATTTCATTTAAATTTGTTGTGGTTTATGCATGAGTACAAAATAAAAGGAAACTGTAAGTGAGGTGATCAATAAGGTTGACATATAACCCCTTTCCACAATTAACTATTTGTCAATTCTGTATACGCATTTCGACAACCAAGTTGTCATCATCAGCAGATAATTTCAAAGTGTCGCACCTGGTAAAACACGGCGAAAAAATTGTACGAAAAAACAAACTCCGTACGCGATCCGCACCGTTGAAAACCAAGATGTGCACATTCAACGGTGCGGATCGCGTACGGAGTTTGTTTTTTCGTACAATTTTTTCACTGTGTTTTACCAGGTGCGACACTTTGAAATTATCTGCTGATGATGACAACTTGGTTGTCGAAATGCGTATACAGAATTGACAAATAGTTAATTGTGGAAAGGGGTTATATATCAACCTTATTGATCAAGTCAATCAACCACAGGCTCCATCAAATTCAACTGTAAGTGAGGTATCAAATATTAAATATACTATTGATTCAGAGATGGCGCAACACAGAAAATTTTCCTGATTTATTTTGAATATTCAGTAATAATATATACAAAGTAATTATAAAATGTAATATGAAAAACAAATTAATTTTTTTTTAATTCACTTATATTTAGAGTTTTAATCTAAAGTATTATTTCTACATAATTGTTTTTAAAATTTTCACTTATCTTCTATTGCCAACTATTAACTGTATGTCAAAATGCGAAATTGTAATACCAATTACCAATAGGGGAAAAAAAATGGAAAAATATAAAAATGGTGGATCTGTTTGATGCTGTATACAATATTCTTGTGAGAGAAAGACGTATCTCTTATTTCAGCCTAAGTAATTGAGAAAAATAGTACAGTGTGATGTTCTCTTAAAAAGTAAACGCAAATACTTGGATTTAGTGATGCCAATACAGCAATTAATAGTTAGTGAACACACTAATGAGTCATTTAGAAAAAATATTATTTCATAATGTAAAGTACTAATCTTAAGGATAATTTTTGTGTTTTAGCTATTAGAGGTAATTATGTCGGCAAAAATTTATAACATAAATTAATAGTCAAATAAAAATATGTTTACATGTTAAATCTTTATTAATAGCAATAACAGAAAAAATTTTCAGTGTTATATTAATGGTGATGTAATGAGATGATTGAAAGTGTATCAAGGAGAGCATTCAGTGGTTCTAGTGGTACATATCACGTACAGGCTTTAGAACTGGCGGCTGCAAGAGAACGTAAATTAAAAGGTCTAAGTGTAACAGTTCTCTTCCTTGATGACACAGAACACACTTTTAATGTAGAAAAAAGATCAAAGGGTTCTCATTTACTTGAACTAGTCTATCAACATTTGGAATTAGTTGAGAAAGATTATTTTGGTTTACAGTATTCTGAAAATGGTTGTGCACCTGGAAATAATAAGCCTGAATACATGGTATGTACTCTTTAAATACTCATGATAAACTCTCAACTAAACATTTACATGCAGAGATGGCTCGATCCGTCCAAATCATTGAAAAAGCAGCTGGGGAATTACCAGCCTCGGTTATACTTTAGAGTAAAATTTTATGTTTCGGACCCAAGTAAATTACAAGAGGAATATACTAGATACCAATTTTATCTCCAAGTTAGGAGAGATATTTTGGAAGGTCGATTACTTTTACCTCCAAGTAAAGCTATTTTATTAGCAAGTTACACTGTTCAATGTAAGTGTGAGAATTAAAAATATCTAAAGCATTTTTTAAATAATTAACATTTTATATATAGCGGAACTTGGTGATTATCAGCCTGATGAACATGGCCCTAATTACCTTTCAAACATACAACTTATGCCTGGACAGACGGAAGATATGGAAAGGAAAATATCAGAGATCCACAAATTACATAAGTAAATTTTTAATTTATTGATATATTATTGACGACAAATTCTCTTTTCAAAAACATATCTAATATAAAAATAAATGTATTCGAATCTGCACAAATTTTGTTTATTCAGACATTAAGGAAAATTACATTTTTATTTTCTTTAAACAGAAAAATGCTTAACAAGCATAATTTATACATTGTAATTGAACTACATTATGAATCATGCTAAGAATTAATAATATATTAGAACAATGATGCATAGTAATTGTACTAAATTTTCCAGAGGTCAATTACCAGCAGATGCCGAATTTAATTTTTTAGATCATGCTAAACGCTTGGAAATGTATGGAGTTGAACTCCATAAAGCAAAAGTAAGTTGAATACTGCTTAAAGCAGTTCTACATTCATTTACTTTCCTTATAGGATAATGCTGGTAAAGATATTCAGTTGGGAGTTACATCGGTAGGACTGGTGGTATTTCAAAATGAAATTAAAATTAATATATTTTCTTGGTCTAAAATTATGAAAATTTCTTTTAAACGAAAGCAATTTTTCATTCAACTTCGGAGAGAATTGGTAAGTCATTTTCTGTAGATTCCTTAATGATAAAAAAAGTTATTCAAAGTGTTCAAGTTTGTGCGCTATAAATAACTTTGAATTTAAAGAAATAGACTTGTGCGAAAAATAAATTTCAGTTCAAAATTACAGTGTTAGGTATTTAAGATACAATATATAATTTGCATAATAAACAAATTAAACAAATTGTAATATATTTAATATAGAAAGATATAACCTTTTACTTTGATTCAAAATGTAAGGTGTTGGGTAACTTACTTGAATGAGATATAAGTAGAGTTGGCACTGCGAACGTTTGGTCGGTAGCGTGCGCTGTGAATAAGTGCCAGGAATTTATCAATAAATGTAAACATCATTTTAAGCGGCGTTTTTACTGTACAGATGCACAAAATGGATAAGATCGGCCACATATTTGTAAGGTGATTTTGATGGAGCCTGTGGTTGATTAACTTGATCACTAAGTTTGCAATATAACCCCTTTCCGCATTAATTTTCGTAATTCTGTATACGTATTTCGACAACTAAGTTGTCATCATCAGCAGATAAATTAAGCAATGTTGCATCCGTACCGATGAAAGGCTTTCATGTACGGATCGTGTGCGAGATTAATTGTTTCTTACGGGTATTTATTACCGTAGTTCTCCAGGTGCAACACTGCTTAATTTATCTGCTGATGATGACAACTTAGTTGTCGAAATACGTATACAGAATTACGAAAATTAATGTGGAAAGGGGTTATATAGCAACCTTAGTGATCAAAACATATTTGTAATATCATTACTATTAGTTCCGATGGATATTAATTTGTAATCTACACATTACACTCTTCTGGATTTCTTAAAACTTATTGCATATAATAATCAATCGGATACTAATGCAAAACCAGCAATATTATGATACTACTAATATTTAACTGATTATATATAGTTTGTGCATTTGCATACTTAAAATGCTGCTTAAAAGGGTAAGTGTTTATTTACATTTATTACATGTTAAACCTTGCACTTCTTCAAAGCGCAAGTTACTGACCAGGCGCTCGCAGTGCCGCCTCTAGATATAAGTGTGTAATGTGGTGGTTTTCTTAACCCATTTTTCGATGCACTAACTTAAATAAAACTTATGCAACATGCTCGAAAAAAACTAGTTCATTTTGAACGACCTTAATGCAATTTAAAGTCGATGAATTTTTTAAAAATTTTAAATTTTGACAAATCAAACAGTACTGAACTCTATGTGGCCATGTATCGCATATACATCACTGGACTAGATTATGTTTGATAAGTAATAGGTTAATATCGTATTATTATGATACTGATAGCACCTTCTGCGGTAGCTGACCCTTACAACCCAAGAAAAAGTGTTCGCAATAAAGAAATGTTTCCGGCTGTGCTGTTGTGGGCGTAAAAATGAACCAAATACCGAGAAAAAGTTATTCGAGTTGCTTCAAGTAATATCAAATAATTCAAAGAATTTTTGATCAAATAGACAGGTACAATTTCAACGTACTGTTCGTGGTCAAAGTATTAGCGCCACTTGCAAATATAACGTCTTTTGTTGTATAGCAAAGCAGAAGAATTTTACGAAAAATTTAAGTAACACAAACGCAATGCTTTTCAAGAATTTAGTAATATTTCGAAGAGGATACACGCAGTGATAAAAGTAAAGGGGACTCTCACCATTGCTGGTACCCTCTTCGTCCTGCTTTCCACGCAGGCTTTATTGACTCCTTAATCATGCGATCGTTCTGCCACATATTCTCCATATTGGCCTTCAATTCCTGAATGGTATTTTTTTCCTGAATAGACCACCGATTTCAATACGCTTCACACATTTTCAATAGCGTTTAGGTCGGGAGAATTTCCTGACCATGGAAGCATTGGCAAGTTCACCGACTCCAAAAAGTTTACCACAGATTTTACTTTATGACAAGGGGCGCTATCATTCACGAAGATATAAAGACCTTTATTAGGGGCTAGTTGGTCTAAATATTGGAGCAAAACATCCTCCAACACGGGCTTGTATTGTCTTTCCTCCATTGTGCCTTCGCAGTAATATAATGGCCCGGGACCTTCCAACGTCATTTAGGACCAGTGCAGCACTGTTCACCAGGAAACGCCATCTATTTATACGATTTGTCTTTGAGAGTACTTTTCTGTACACAACACAATGGAAATACTAATTTTTTTCATGACGTCTTGTGTGACCCATATCGTCCAATCGTAGCACAAATAAAAACAAATGAATTCATTAATTTAAAGAAAACGAACCCTACCATACTGAAATGCTGTCGAATGTTAGATATTGAATTAGACAATGACAATTCACAATGCCTTTAAAAAGAACCCGCTCACAATGGTTAAAGGGATTAGTAAACAAGTCCTATTCCACCCACCGTATTCACCAGACATTGGGCCTTCCAATTTCACTTATTCCGATCGATGACACATGACCTGGCTGATCAGCACTTACATTCCCTTGAAGATCAAAGATGCAGAAAAATGGGTCGACTCGTGGAGAGTCAAAAGAGGTGTCATTTTTCTGACGTGGAATTTAAATGCTGCCAGAAAGATGGGAAAAAGTAGTGGATAGCGATGGACAATACTTTCAGCGACATGTTCTTCACTATTTTTTTTAAATGAGCATTAATTTTCACGAAAAAAACAGCGAGAACTCATTCATTGGTATTATTGCAATATTTAGATTTTTGCCGCAGAAATGAATCGAAAGAATATTTTCATCAGGGGCGATTAAAAATTCCTTCCCTTCAATGTCACTATCAAATAAATTTTCTAAAATTTTACATTCGGCTGACCGAAAAGGCTATCGAAAACTCACATGCTAAAGGACACCCTCATTTTCCTATAAATTCATTAACAGGGGTTCGTGAGCTACAGCAAAAAATATTGGTGTTTTCCATCAATTCTAACATATTGGTGAAAATTGTTAATTTTTTTTTATTGAATTCGGGAATCTACCGAACCATTATGAGCACTCTTAGTAACGCAATAGTGAATATTTCGAACAGTCTAGCTGCAAAAAAGTCAATCGCTTCCATTTTAATGTTCAGTACTGTTTAATTTGGCGTTTACAGTATCTTAAGTTTACTTATATTTACCAACCGCCATAAATAAATAAGCACATAGCAAGTGTTGATACATTTTGATGAAATTTTTAGAAAATGCGTATTTTATTCCTATTAAAAATGAAGAAAATTTCAGCAAGATATGATCGTAACAATTCATATAAACATTAAAAACAACATAAACATCATTCAACTAGTCTATTAGACGGACTTGAAAACTTTTTATTTGAAACAGCTTTTAGTTGAGTGAATAGATAATGCATAGTAGACCGAATACAGGTAGTAATTGTCACATCCTGTATAGTATAAACAATTGCAAGAACTGGGGAATCTAATTGCAATAACAATAAAAATTATGCGTGATGCCTATTGTAGCGACACTTCGTCCTACACGATCAGCAACATAACGAATGAATAATCCGGCTTCTGGTAGGCCAATTATTCTGACACGTTCAAACTCAAGTAATTGATGAAAATTCGGACGTTGTCAAATAGAAGGCTTTTTTACACTCTACCAGAACCAAATAAAGCTAAAACATATGTAGATTGCTTTAAAAGTTTTGCGGTTCAATTACTTCCCGGAAGATATATTTTTGTAGTAGTTTCTAAGATTTTTAGTCCGAATAGGTATATACTGGTAGCATAATGTTGGTAGCACATGTGTTTTTTTAAGTATTTTTTTTAAATAAAATGAGTTTTATGAAAAATGGAATTAACGTGGGAAACTTTTCTAACCATGATTTTCTACGATTTTAAAAGTAGTCGTACTCGACAAGAGTGTTTGCAAAAAATCAAGCGATTGTTTAGCGATGTAGCACCATCCTTGACCACTGTTGAACGCTAGTACGAGTTCCAGTATGGACGTGTTTCGCTCAAAGACGAGCATCATGAGGGATGCCTTGCGACTACAGTCACTTCAAAAGCCATCGACGTCGTGTATAATATGATAAAGACAGACAACCACTGCACCTATAGAGATATTCAGCCATCATTGGGCATCGATATGACCCAAATCAAAATTATTCTGCATGATCATCTTGCCGTCAGAAAGCTTTGCATTCGATGGATACCATACAATTTAACGGAAGCTAAAAAAAAACTCGTATGTGTCGGTGCAAAAAAGACTCTTAAAAAATTCAACCAGGATCGAGAAAATCAGTGCACGACATCATTACAGGTGACGAAAGTTTAATACATTGTTACGAGTCAGAAAGCAAGGGGCAATTAGCTCAATGGGTCGTCAAATATGAGAAGAAACCCACGAAAATGAGACGCGAACATACCTCTAGCAAGAAAATGGTGGCTTCTTTTTCCGGACGCATCGGTCATCTATAGTACAACCAATTCAATTTGGCCAGTCAAGCAGCACGATCGTTTTAAAAGATACACTCCGAGAAAAAAAAATGGGGCGCTTAATTCAAAAGTTTGACATGTGAATGTGAGGTTATGATGACTGCAGCCTATTAGATTATACAACAAACTAACCTATAAACTCAAACAACAAATAGATCAAAATAGATATGATATTGTACTTGACTGTACTTCAGCTGAATATATAGGTTAAGGAGGTGAGAGGTAAAGAGTTTCGCGTATTAGCTCACATTTTTTTCCGCCGGCCAAATAAAGTTGGTAGCACTATAGCTACTAATTCCGCTAAGTGATCGTCGCAAAATCAATGCTGAATTGCATACAACCGTTGGTTTGCCAACTGTGTTCAAAAAAGTGCGCGATAATCGACTAAGAAGACGAATGATTCTGCGTCAAGACAATGAACCATCGCATAACGCATCTCAAATATCAGAGTTTTTAGCCGCTTCACGAACGGAATTGATAACTCATCCTCTTTATAGTCCCGACCTGGCACCTTGTGACTTCTTTTTATTCCCATACATAAAACAAAATGTGTGAAATGAAATTTAATACCCCGAAAGCGAGTGTGGAAGCCTACAAAAACTTCGTACCTGAGGTGACTGAATACTAACAGGCCCAATGTTTTGAGAACTGGTTCCACCGAATGCAGAAGTGCATAGATCATAAGGGCGAATATTTTTAAAAACAATAAAAAAGGTTGGTTAAAATAATTGATTTTTTTCTGTATTATTCGGAAAATCTTTACGTAGGTTGCTTACGTATTTTACCAGCATACTTAAATGTCGACAAAAAAACAAAAATATTTTTTAATAGATTGCTAATGCTACCTTGAGTAATTGAACGATTCTTGCTGAAATTTTCATCGTTTGTTAATACGAACAAAATACATCTTCCCTGAAAATTCACTAAAATATATCAACGTTTACTGAACGTTTACTTATTTATGCCGGCCTGTCTACACTACCGGTCATATTTATTTGCCCACCCTTAGTTTTAGCCAAAATTATTAAACTATCAAATGTGTACTGAAAATTTATTTATTGTACCAATACAATAGTGTAAAATAAACATAAAATAGTTACATTTTTCTTATATAAAAACTTTATCATTAATTATTACTAAATTTTGCTCTCATCAATGTGCCCACCTTTATTTTTGATAATTGCGGCACATAACCGCGGCATCCTTTCAATTAATTTTTGCAGTGTATCTTCTGTAATTTGTGCCCAGGCTTCTTGAAGTTGTTCCCACAGTACAGTGGTGGATGATAGAGCACGTTCTCGAACCTTCCGGTCCAATTCTTCCCAAAGAAGCTCTATTGGGTTCAGATCAGGACTTTGAGCTGGCCATACCATTATAGAGATTTGCCCTTGCTCTTCTAGTTGACGCAAGTAATCGCCACACAATCTAGAAGTGTGTTTCGGATCGTTGTCCTGTTGAAATACAAAGTTTTCGCCAAGAATCTTTAGTCCTGAAGGAACAGCGTTATTTTCTAAAATTTCCTTGTAGCCTTCATTTCTTAGGATTCCCTCAAATTTGACGAGATCGCCTACAGATTTTCCACCAAAACACCCCCAAATCATTACTGAACCTCCTCCATGTTTTACTGTAGGCGCAAAACATTCTAGCAGTACTCTTTCTCCTGCGTATCTTCTTACGAATATTCGCCTTTTACTACCGAAAATTCAAACTTCGATTCGTCTGCAATTCTTCTGTATAAACCCGCTTGCCTTAACCTTCTTTGTACCGTGGACACACTAATTGGTTTAGCATGCGCTCTATTCATTTCAGCAGCAATTTCTGGTGCTGTTTTTCGTCTATCGCATCTACTCATCCGTATCAGATGCCGGTCATCTGCAGATATCGTTGTTTGGCGTCGTCCAGATCTTTTGTTGGAAAATGTACCACTTTCTTCAAATATTTTAACGTTATAATCAACGGTTCTGCGATTTAATCGTAATTCTTCTGCAATTTCGCGATTACTTTTACCCGTACGATGATAAGCAATTATCATAGCACGCACTTCAACACATAATTCCTTCGTCTTCGGCATTGCATTAAAATATTCACAATAACTCTCTATTTCACTGTTTTCGCAACAAAAGATGAAGGATGACTGACATAAAATTTATTTTCCTTTTTGAATAACACATCCTAATATTGTAACTAGTTAGTACAATAACACAATATTGGTAATACCTTTTGGAAATGCAGGTAAAATTGTTATTACTGTAGGGATTAGCTTATATAATATTTATGGTATTTTTCCAATTTATGACACCTTTACCATATATCATAAACAATTTAAGATTTTCCTAGAAATTCATATTGAATTACTTCCACTAACAATATTGTTGAATAATTATAATACAGATTTTTCGAAAGATAATCCGTATTTCAGGAAACACATAAAATTGGGGTGGACAAATAAATATGAGCGGTAGTGTAATTGAATAGCATTAATTTTATTTTAATAGCATATTCAATTTTATTATTTTAAATTCATTTTATTTATTCACGATCTATTACTTTATCCGCAGTAATCACGATCTATATTTAATTTTTTATTTTATTTGATTTATGTTTAATAAATTTCCCAATTGTCGTGTCTTGTAGTTGCTTATTTATTTATTTTTATTAATAGCTCTGTGTATGTTGATGTTAATTGCATATCATTAATAAAAACCACTAAGCCTTGTTGTAAAATGACAAAGGTTTAGATATTCGCACCAGCCAGTCGTAATTTTGAACATTTGCTTTAGTCAACAAATTCATGCGAGGCTAATGGTACTCGATGGTGCTGGCCGACAACTGCCACCCTTCGGACCTGGGTTCGAACCTCGATGCAATCATTACGAATTTTAAGTTCATGCTGGCCATGCTGGATGTTGTTCTCCGTTGTAAGATTGCAGAAAAGACTGCTTGAGCTTGCTACCTAAAATTCCTTTCCCCTACCCTTCTTTACAAAAATTACTGTACATCTGTGCTGTTTTAATCTACATTACTCTCAACTATTCTAAGGGCAATCCTTGTTAATGAACTTTACATTAAATATTCGTGCTTAATTTTTAAAAGAGAATGTTATACTCTTTATTTCGTGTCACTTTTTCTCTCTTCTAATGTAACATCTTCCGTTTACAGTCTGAAAATTACGATACATTACTTGGTTTTAATATGGAAACTTATCGATCATCCAAAATGCTATGGAAGGCTTGTGTAGAACACCACACCTTCTTCAGGTTGCATTCTCCGAAACTGCCGAGAAGATTTACCCTATCCCTAGGCTCTAAATTTACTTATTCCGGTCGGACAGAGTTTCAGACTGTTGAGGATATGAAGCAAAGGGGTCGTTTGGAGAGAAAATTCGTCAGATCTCCCAGTAAAATTCTCGTAAGGATATCACTAATTTTTATAAAAAATTTTTATTGACTATCCCTTAGGTTAAACACGTGCCACCTCCTATTTTGGAAGATAAAGGGAAAATTTTACCCCCTCCCGGTCGACCGCCGAGATTATACGACAACAAAATTACTTCGTCTGGTGCTAAGGAACCCCGAAAAGCCTGGGAGGACGATGCGCATATTTCAGATGAGTGAGTAGTTTTGTTTGCACAATCCTAAAATGTTAGGTGCGCAACTAAGTTCTCGCTGTTTTTCAAGAGATGGCTCCAGTAGTAAGTGCTGGTCGATTGTGACATAACCAAAACGTCATCAACCAAGCTTAGACATATGGTAAATAAACCGCTATGACACATTAGTGATTTTGTTTTTGCTTCATATACTTTTGGTTGTGTGAAAATGTCTGATTTTGTGCCAAATAATCGTCATTTGCAGGAAGTGTTGCTTTTCTTTTTTCATTCGAAGAAAACGGCGGCTGAAGTACATCGAGAACTCCAAAAAATTTACGGAGATGCTGCTCTAAGTGAAACAACGTGCCGTGATTGGTTCCGTCGCTTCAAAGACGGTGATTTCGATGTTGACGACCGTTCGCGTAAAGGAAAACGTGCCAAACGCAAAAAGAGCATGCTTCAGCATTAGGAGTTACCCGCCAAGCCATTTCCCAGCGATTGAATGCGTTGGGAATGATTCAAAAACAAGGAACTTGGGTCCCTTATGATTTGAAGCCAAGAGACGTTGAGCGTCGTTTTTTTCGCCTGTGAACAACTGCTCCAGCGGCAAAAAAGGAAAGGTTTTCTTCATCGCCTCGTTACGGGTGATGAAAAATGGATTCATTACAGCAACCCAAAGAGAACAAAATCATGAGGAGTGCCCGGTCATGCTTCTACATCGTCGGTTCGGCCGAATATTCACGCTGCGAAGGTTTTGCTGTATATTTGGTGGGACCAGGGCGGTGTTATTTATTATGAGCTGTTGAAACCGAACGAAACCATCACTGGGGAACGGTATCGAACTCAATTGATGCGATTGAGCCGAGCACTGCGCGAAAAGCAGCCACAATACGAGCAGAGGCACGAAAAAGTGATTCTACAGCATGACTACGCTCGGCCTCACGTTGCCAAACCCGTTAAAATCTACTTAGAAATTCTCAAATGGGAGGTCCTACCCCACCCGCTATATTCCCCAGATATTGCGCCGTCCGATTATTACTTGTTCCGTTCGATGGCACATGGTCTGGCTAATCAGTAGTTCTGCTCATATGAAGACATCTCAAAATGTCTTGATTCGTTGATAGCCTCAAAAGACGAACACTTCTACCGTGACGGTATTCGAGCTCTGCCAGAAGGATAGGAAAAAGTTGTCGCTGGCGATGGGCAATATTTTGAATGATTCATTTATAAACATTTTTCGCAATAAAGTTGCATTTTCATCAATAAAACAGCGAAAACTTAGTTGCGCACCTAATACATTATTAGATAATTACATTTATTTTATTAAAAAGAAGCCCCGAACTTTAAGCCACAAAATGTAATGAATAATAAATGCTTAAAAGTCTCGTAAAATTTATCGAATTTTTGTGGAATACCTAAAAACGATCACGTTTTCCACACGTTTGAATTTATCAGATTCTATTTTTTAGCCATTTTTAATCACTATTTATCTAAATGTGATAAGCAATCATTATGTTACATGAACTTGCTGGAATTTATAAAATAAGTATACAAAAATGGCGTGCATAGTCCACATTTATTAGAAATAAATTAAATCATTTTAAAAGTTAATTTTAAAGCGACTGAGCAAAGGAAGTTGATATTTACCGATTGAATTTTTCTCAAAATACACTTTCGCAGCATTGGTGGCAAATCTTCTATTTTCTTGTCAATTTTTAAAACATAAAAATTAATTAAAATCGTTGAGGATCAAAGCAGATGGTTAAATTGAATATTCAGCGATTTTCTTAGCATAATTAACACAATTTTGTAACTTTTCCTAATGGTAATTTTAATGGAGTCTGTGGTTGATTAACTAGATCACTGAAGGTTGATATATAACCCCTTGCCACAATAATTTTCGTACACTGGTGTACGTTTTGGCTTTCAGCGGAAGTTGTTTTTCGTACGGGGATTTTTACCGTAGTTGTCCAGGTGCGACATTGTTTAATTCTCTGCTGATGATGACAACTTAGTTATCGAAATACGTATACAGAAAACGAAAATTATTGTGGCAAGGGGTTATATATCAACCTTCAGTGATCTACTTTTCCTAATATTTGAATTGTTTCAGTTAATTGAGTTTAACACTTAGAACTCCTTAAAAATTGAAGAGCCTAACAACTTTGGCGTACCAACAAAACTATTAACAAATAAAAATAACGAATCGGACATAATACATTAATCTTTCAGTTTATCCATTCTAATAGTTGAGATTTGATTGAACGTGTGGTGTTTAGAAATTCTATTCGCATATTTGTCAATTTGTAATCCCATTCTGTTTGCGTCATTTGTTAACTATTTAGAGATGGAGAGACCAGAGAGAATTATTCATTGTAGTTATTAAATGATTTAAACTCTTAAAATCGTCCACATACGCAATTTTTTGACAATCTAATAGTGTAATGAGATCATTAATTAAAAATACATATAAAATAGAAAGGGTTGGTCCTAGAATAGAACCTTGAGGGATGTTAGAATATGTAATTGCAGTAATAATAGTTATTATATTTTTGACTCAAATAACACATGGATCAATAAGTCCCGAGACTAACAATGAAAACAACATTTTTTTTGCAAAATTTTTTTTTATTCATCAACATAATCACCTTTTAGGGTGATACAATGGTTCCAACGCTTTTCCAATTTTTCAATACCATGTTTATAAAAAAATTTATCTTTCGCTTCAAAATAAGCTTCAGTTTCAGCGATGACCTCCTCATTTGAGCCAAATCTTTTTCCCTGGAGCATTTTTTTAAGATCAGCAAAGAGCCAGTAGTCACTGGGGGCTAAATCTGGCGAATATGGGGGGTGGGGAAGCAGATCAAAACCCAATTCGTTCAATTTTGCCATTGTTTTCATCGACTTGTGGCAGGGTGCATTGTCTTGGTGAAAAAGGATTTTTTTTCTCTGCATGTGCGGTCGTTTTTTTGCGATTTCCTCCTTCAAAAGCACCAGTAAGTCAATATAAAAATAAAAGTTGATCGATTTACCTTTTTAGAGGTAGTCAAAGAAAATCACGCCATGTGTATCCCATAAAACTGACTCCAGGACTTTGCCAGCTGACTGCTGCGTTTTCGGACGTTTCGGACGGCTTTCGCCAGCTGTGCGCCACTCAGATGACTGCCGCTTCGACTCTGGAGTGTAGTGATGTATCCATGTTTCGTCCATGGTCACGTAACGACGCAAGAAATCTTTCTTGTTGCGAGTAAATAGCGATAAACAGCTTTCTGAATCATCGACTCGTTGCTGTTTTTGTTCCATCGAAAGCAATCGCGGCACCCACTTGGAAAAAACCTTTTTCATGCTCAATTTTTCATGAAGGATAGTAAATACACTTCCATATGATATCTGTGTCATCTCAGCAATCTCACAGAGCTTCACTTTACGATCTTTCATTATAATTTTTGTCACTTCACTCACATTTTCCGGTGTAACGGCTTCCACAGGTCTACCCGAGCGTTCCGCGTCATTTGTGTCGGTACGACCACGTTTAAACTCGGCAAACCACCGACAAATCGTTGCTTTTGATGGGCAAGAGTCCGGGTAACATTTTTCAATCCATTGTTTTGCTTGCGTGGTGTTTTTACCCATTAAAAAACAATGTTTTATCAGAACACGAAACTCGGTTTTTTCCATTGTTTAAACAAACTACAAAACGACTTTACTCCAACCTCGATAACTCAGCTGTTTCTGGTCCGATCGACTTAAAATTTTGACACGTTTCAAGCAAAGGTTAGTACTCTAGAAAGACGTGGTTACTGGTTTACTACAAGCGCCATCTATGGGTTAGTCTCGGGACTTATTGATCCATGTGTTATGACTTGACTTTAAATGAAGTAAGGGAAGAAACCAAAATCATTCAGCTTTGCTGAACTATTATGAATTACACCAGGTATGGGCAACCTTTGACATGTTGTGAGCAAAACTTTAATGTGCAAATGCGTTCGCGGACCGCGTATTGTTTTAAGACAAATGTCTCGCGGGCCGGATCAAATCTTACACATTCGAACATCTAAAGCTTTTCCTAAGTACTATTATTTCAACCATGATAGTGAATGCAAATCTACAAGTAATGATGTATTATTGTAAAGTAAGCATAAATTTATATGTATGATTTTATTGACTTCTTGATCATGCAATTACTTTGCCACACATCAATTCTTGAGGGATGGTATTTTTTTTTGAATGAACTACCGATTTCAATACCTTTCACATATTTTCAATAGCTTTTAGGGCGGGGGAATTTCCCGGCCAAGGAAGCACTAACAAGTTCACCGACTTCAAAAAGTTTGTCACAGATTTTGCCTTGTCATAAGGAATATTATCATGCACGAAGACATGAGGACTTTCATCAAAGTCTAGTTCGTCTACATACGAAAACAGAACGTCCTTCAACACATATCTGTATTGTCTTTGCCTCATTGTGCCTTCGCAGTAATATAGGAACTCTAGACTATCCGACGTTATATAAGGCCAAATCATGACGGACCATTTCATCGCACTTCATATCTTTCAAAACTTCTCGTCTCGCAACCTGAGGCCTTGTTATTACCGCCTCTACTTTTGATTACTGAACACAAACTAAAATTTCATGAAAAACACCTAGTTTTTGCCAAAAAATTTTGTTTTTTAATAAATGTATATGCCCTTATTTTGTCTTACCTTTCTCTAGTCCTTTATTGTATAGTTTTCGTGAAGCTTTGCCCATCAAAAATGAAATTTCATCTAATCGTATCACAAACAAAACGCATACTAATTTAAGTAAACAAGACCTACACAGTTTCACATAGGAACATAAACTGAAATACTATCAAGCGTTAAATACTGAATTATTACAATGACTAGATGCCCACAATAGGATAGAGAATTAAGAAAAGGGTAGATGGCAGGTACAGAGCCATTACCGGAAACTTCATTGTTTCTTAGAAATAATTATACATAAAATATACTAAATAAATATTAGCCAGCCATATTTTTTGGTTTATCGCGCGTTCTTGAATTACATTCGTTAAAAATTAAGAAATTAAAGAATTCCATGCCGTTAGATTTAATTTTTTAATGTTGACCAATCCTCCGAGTTTGCAGTAGAATACAACTTCGCCGAGAAGGTTGGATAGGTGCCATTATAAACAAAGTAAATAATATATGTAATTCGATCCTAGAAAAATTATTTAGAAATTTATTTACAACAGTTGAAGTCAATAATCCATCTTTGCGAGGCATCTTTGTGTCACTAACATGATGCAAGCTATCAGCAATGTCTGCACGCGTTCACCTCTCACCGATTCTTGTAGCTAGTTATCCGGAGGATCGTTCAATCTTAGTTATAGTTACTTTATTGTAAAAATACGTATTTCGATCTTCCTTTAAGAAGAAAAATCCAATCGGTAACTCTATTGATCGTATATTCTTTAAAACCATTAACCAGAACCAAGTGTGATCAGGATTTTATCAACAATATTAACAAAAAAGTCGAACACACTTACGATACAAACTAAAATTTCATCTTAATCATTTCAATTGTTTTAAAAGATTGTTAAATAATACGAAACAGGTAAATTCCGATTAAAATCTCGTAAATTTCGTTGAATGCACTCATTATTAAGTAGTTTGTATTCATTTAATGTCCTATTTCCAATAGTAACAATTTATCAAAATATCTGGTTCGCAGTGGCGGCTCGTGAGTATTTGACATGGTGAGGCAGATAGAATAATAAATATTCAAAATTGTTTACAATTGATTAATAAACTCTATATACCTACTACATATAAAAACAGTTTATATATATTTACATATATATAGGGCTTCCAGTACAAACAGGGCTGCCAGACGTGAACTGAGCTCTATATCGCGCCCCATTCGATTTTTAAGGGAAAACGAAGTTTCAAAGCAAACCCTTGTGAAACGAAAATAAATATTCTAAAAAATCAAACAAATTCTAAAAACATTAATCGAAAATAAGAACTCAATCTTCTAGGATTTAAAAATAAAAAATAAATACATTCCTATTATAATATAAAATTTAATAATATAACAAATATATACATATATATGTATATATATATAAATCAACAACAATCCAATAACAAAATTTCAAAATTACATGCAAAATGAAAATATTTTAAAATACAGAGAATTTCCTTTATTGGCATTGCACGTAGAATTACATTTAATAGATTTTACTTCTTGTATAGCAAAGGTATCCTCCGGTTTTTTGTGTTAGCAAAATAATCAATTACATCATTATAAAATCGTTCATCCCTCGTCATCGTTTTAACCAATTCCTTTTCGATTGCAATTAGTGCACAGTTACTAAGTCTTTGTTGTCCAATTGTATTTCTAACATACGATTTTATACGTTTCAATGTGGAAAAACTTCGCTCAACGGACGCGGAAGTTACCGATATGGTAACTACTATACTTAGCAGTTTAAAAAGTTCTGGCATACAGATGGCTAACTTTTGTTCGTGCATAAATCTTAACATTTCACATGGTGTTTTAGAATTACCAAGGAGTTGCATGTCACTATAAATAACAGCTAATTCATTTTTTAATTGAATTTGATCAAAAAATTTATATTGTTCAAACAAATTATTTAAGAGCCTCTGAGGAAATGCCTTCGAATATTCTTCAAATTTACTTTCTGTTAATAAATCAAAAAAAGCAAGTTTTTCTAAATCAATAAATCTAATTTCAGTTTGACTAATAAACGTATCTAGAATTTCGAAAAATAATTTTCTATAATTTTGTTTAGTATCTGGAACGTCATCAATTCTACGCCTTTTATGTGCAACAGATTCGTCAGACATCGAATTTTCGTATACAGTACTGAAATATGTATCACACTCCCGAAATTCTCTAAACTTATCAAGCAAAAAACGTAATTATTATTATTATTATTGAAATTTCTGTTAGACTTACCGTGTATTGTAAGAGATTTTGATAAACCAGGGTTTGGTCTTGGAAGGTTTTTGACATATAATTGATCTTCTACCGATAGAACAACGAACGTATTTCTTATTAAAAAATCTACAATGTCTTGTGTATTTCTTACATTTTCTAAATCCATATTCACAATTTTTAAATCACTGAAA
Source organism: Dermolepida albohirtum (assembly GCA_031893035.1). NCBI lineage: Eukaryota > Metazoa > Arthropoda > Insecta > Coleoptera > Scarabaeidae > Dermolepida > Dermolepida albohirtum. The sequence continues at coordinate 249,894 of JAVIWB010005345.1, read as the reverse complement.
ATATCACTAAACAAATATTAAAATATTTAACCTAACTTTGTTATTCTCCCAAGTTTAACTGCTGTAATTTGCGATTCGGGCCGAGAATGTCAGCCTCGAGTATATTCGGTAGTTCGGCGATTGTGATTCGATGAGAGGTTAAGTTTAAATTGGCTTCAGACTAAATAATACATACATACATACATTGATATCTAAATAATATCTACTTGAAACAATAAAAATACTCCTGTTAAAACTTAAAACATATTATTTGCGTGGAGGAAATATTGCTTTCTATATTATTAAAAAATTCAAAAATCTCACAATAAAGTTAGAAAAATCTATTAACTTTTTGAATATTTTTTCTTCTTTGTTATCTTAAATATGTAGCTAATACTTTACTGTAATTTCCATAGAAATTGAGAATTTTTTTGACTGCTGTAGTGCGTTATAAATTTTCAATGGGAGGCAATGAGTGGCCGGGCCTCAAATATTCGTGTTTAGTAGGGATATACATAGATCAAGCATGAAGTTGGTGTCGGGGCAAGTATACGCGCTCGTACATTCGCACGGAATTAAAATGAAATGATAAATTTGTACTTTGCTTGTAATGCCGGTTTATTTAAAACTATTTTCTTATTGTTTATAAGATAAATTCTGAATAAAAGATGATAATTAATTTATAAAGAATTTTAAAAGTATACATATTATTCTTGTTATAATTCCAAGATTTAGATGGTGAGGCACTGCCTCACCTGCCTCACCTGACCAGCCGCCACTGCTGGTTCGGATTTAATCCATTTATTTTTTCTAACAGCCTTGAGTTGACAAAAACGTACGTTAGAGGTGACTAATAAACTACAATAGTCGCGGCTTATCTGATAAAGTTGAAAAGATAAAAAGATTATTATTAAACAACCATAATTGAATGGTCCTGTTTCGCAACTAACGGGAAGTAATGAAAGTTAGTTCTAATGCATTTATTGCTATTGACGTATTCATGTACTCCTGTTAAATATGTGAAGAACTTTAACTTATTTATTAACGTCCATTCGTTATCACAATGTCAGTATGTGTTGGATTTTCGTCTGCCTTGATAATGGGATCGTATTGTTCAAATTTTAGGTACGTTTTTTTTTCCTTTGTTTATATCGAGTTTAGGTAAATTTTCAAACGCAGCTTGAATGTAGTGATAGGCAGATCAATGTAAGTAATTTCAATAGAAAAATGCTGCAGATTATCTTGATAAATTTGGAAAAAATATTAGATTACTAAATTTGGCACTAGTAGTAGTTTGTGTGAGGTTACCAAGTGTAATTAAATGTATTCATTACATTTTCTTAAAAAAAAGACTACCTTACAAACAAACTTCACACGAAGGCATATTTTTTTCTATAATTTTATAATCTTTAAGTAAAAATATCCTTAAACCTTCATTCATCAATTAGGGTAACATGGGGCACAATGAAACAAGAAAAATATAATTTTATATATCATCGGATACAATATATATGTTCGCTCAAATTAAGGTTCATGTGGTCACTAGTATCCAGTGTGATTTATTTAATTACTGTTTTCCTATTTTCCTCAAAATATTCTTATTCAAAAATTAATGTCACGAGTACGTGTCATATGTTTCATTGTACCCCCTGGTGGGGGTACAATGAAACATAGGTAGGGGCACAATGAAACACAATAGTAACTATAAAATATGACTATATTTTTGAATTACAAAGTGTGCTATATTTGAAAATGATCAGTTCACTTTAAATTTAAAAGAGAAAAATTAACGCCAAAAGATAAATAAGATTTCTGTCGCTTTGTGTGTCCACTGAATGACGGTTTTGGAAGGATCATTTTAATCTGCCCTTCTTGCACTGATGCTCTATCCTCTACCTCAGGTTTTACAAATTTTCCACTTATCTTATTGCTTTTTCGAAGAAAGCTAATTTCATAATCACTGTCGTCGTCTTTTGAAACCATCACTTCTCCGATGTAAAAAATGTCTTTTTTTCCTTGAATGTCAAATTTAACGAGAACAAAATCTCCTATTAATGGTTCTCGTTCAAGATCTTCAAAATTTTCAGGACAAAGTGTCTCCATCGTTTCGTCCGAAATGTCAGTGTCATCATCAATATCCATAAGAACCGGCATTGTTTCGCTACAATCTTCTTCAGATTCATATTTATTTTTGTTCTTGAAGAGGGATCTTTTAGGAGCCTTCAGAGATGAATTTGTCTTCTTTTCTATTAGAGCATTCTTCTCCGGTGTGCTTGTAGCAATAATGCTACGCTTTTGGCGAGTGTTTTTACGTTTACGCTCTCCAGCTTTAGGGTAACCTTTAAATTGTTGAGGGCTCTTGTAAGTATGAGGCATAGAAGTTGATGAAGTTGTAGTTCCAGAAGCTCTTAACTCAGAGGACCTCCTGTTTGTTGAACTTGGCCCAGGATTTTCTTCCATTAACGTGTTAACAGTGGCTTCTTCAGAACACAGTTCATTAATTTCAGAAACTGATGCCCTGATCTCATTAGTGTTATTTTCCTCTGGTAGGGGAGTTGCAACTGTTGCGGTAGTTTCTTCTACATTAGGTCGATCAGTCACATAGCTGCCAAGAAAATCCTCATCTTTAAATATGTGCCTGTCAAACGGAAAAATTCCAGATCGCCGAAAACCAGACATAATGTTCTCTGGTGACAGGCCTCTTTGGTGAGCAATTTTCACAATGCTGGAAATTTCATAAATTGACATTGTTTATCCTGGATGTTGCATCATCCAACTGTCAATTGCAGCATTATAATATGTCTTGAAGGGTTTATACACCGCAACATCTAGAGGCTGAAGCTTGTGGGTACAGTGAGGAGGGAATGTCACTATTGTTACTCCATTTTCCCTTGCCTAGTCAATGACTTCAATTGACAGGTGGCTGTCATGGTTATCAAACAGCAACAAAGTTGGAGATCCTTTTGAACTTTTTGTATGGTGAATGAAATGTTTCATTGTGCCCCTGTTACTCTCTTTAGATAAATTCATGATTATAACCTATTAAAAGTAAAGTGATGATAAAAATAACTTACTTGGGCTTCTAAAGAGTGATGAAGTTTTAAATCGATCACTTTTATTTTATTCTAAACGTAACACACTATGGAAAATAACTAAAAGTCTGAGAGAACGAAAATTTACATCCAACAGCCACAAACAACATAGTATGAAGAACTCGTAAACCAAGCGGGTTAGACTTGATGTTTCAAAATGAAAGCTTCTGTATGTAGTTCAGTATTTTATCTATGGAAGCGCCACTTTTCTAAAGCCTTTTTATGGGATAAAAACATTACTGTTTCATTGTGCCCCGTGTTTCATTGTGCCCCATGTTACCCTACTGATTTTTTTGTACATTTAGTCTCTTTCTTCCCTATTTTTTCTTAGACTCTTTTTTAAATGTACTTACACTACAGGCCATAAGTGAGGGATCAGTAGATGAAATTTAAAAAAAGAACATGCACGCTTAGTGAAACAAAACGTATATTTCTACAAAACTATATCTACGAGACAAATGAACAGTTTTCCTTATAAAATAAAATAATTTCAACATATTCTGTAGAATTTCTTATCATATTCGACTTTCGTCGAAGTATCCACCTCTGCGCTTAATGATTTCTTTACAAATATTAGGCAACCGCGATACAAGTTTCTGGAGCGTATCCATTGGTAAATTATTCCACACCCTTGTAAGTTGCTCTCAAAGCTGTTTCTGCGATTGTGGACAGCTTTCTCTCACGTTTCTATCTAATTCATCCCACAGTAATTCGATAGGGTTGAGATCGGGTGATTGTGGTGGCCAAATCATATTTATCAGCACCCCTTCCTCCTCTTTTTGATTTACATAGTTTTTACAAAGTTGGGACGTGTGTTTGGGATCATTATCTTGTTGTAGGTGAAAACCTTCACCAATTAACCTTAATCCAGACGGAATTGCATGTTCCTCCAAAATCTTCAGGTACCCCTCTTTTTTTAAAATGCCTTCAATGCGGTACACATCTCCGACACCATCAAAGGAGAAGGATCCCCAAACAAGTACAGAACCTCCCCCCGTGTTTAACAGTTGGCACTACACATTCGGGTAACATCCTTTCACTCATTTGTCTTCGAACGAAAACTCGTCGATTACTACCAAACACTTGGAACTTTGACTCATCTGTCCATAACACCTGCTTCCACATTTCCATGTCCCAGTGTTGATGGTCCTGAGCCCATCGTAACCGTTTTTTACGATTTCGTGGATTGAATAATGGTTTTCGAGCTGCAATACGCCCATGTAGTCCCGCCTTTGTCAAACGTCGTTTTACAGTAGTCAGTGACACCGGCTTTCGACGGCCTTCATTCAGGCTCGAAGCTGAGGAGCTGTGAGGCGCCTATTTCGTTTTGAAGTATTTTTAAGCGCAAATCCTCTTGTCTGGTAGTTACCCTTTGCCTTCCGCAACGTTTTATTGGTTGTAATGATCCACTTTGTGAATATCATTTCACTGTTCCTTGCACCACGTGATAAGATAAATTTAACTTTTGGGCTATTTACCGCAGTGAAAATTTTTCACAATGTAGCGTCATTATAGAACTACGAGTTTCTGCGCTAAGTTCCTTTCTTTTCGGCATTATTATAAGTTACTTTTACGTCTGTTCTCAAATACTCGTATTGCAACTTACTCGGACAAATGCTGCACGAAAACTAATTTTTAAATTGCTAAATAGTTTATTATGAATTCCTAATACCATTATAATAATATTGCGTTGTAAACCCTATTAAATTTATTGGGGTATATAAAATATATCTATTAAATAGACGCCATAAAACTATTAAAAGGATTTACAATATTTTTCAGAAACAAATATATTTATCTAATTTATAATAATAATCCGAATAATCCTTTTCAGAATTACATTTACAACTGTTATTTCAATTATTCTCACCAAAACAGGTAAAAGGCTAAGGGATGTGTCTAAAATACAAGTGTTTTGTTATTGCCTGTAGTGTATACGAAAGCGTCTTTATCGTTTATTAACACCTGACCAAATAGTGAATATACTAGCTATTTGTGAGTACTAAAAGTTGTGTGTGAAGAAGGTGAAAAACTGTGAATAAAAATTATTATTGTGAATGACAATTGAGCGTAATGTTATAAATAGAAGATAAAGTAACAGAGTACACAATGGGTATCAAAAAGAGGACCAAAGCAAAGGACAAAGCTGTGTTTACATTTTTCAATTACACACAGATGGTGTATAAAGTCCCACATTGTACCACAATAACTGTCACTTATAAAAAAAGTTTTGCATCAGTTAATAAAGGGTGACATTCCCAGAAAACAGCTTGAGATTAGAAAGTCCGCACGTGGTTATTGTTGAAACAGAATTTTTGAACAATAAAAATGTCAAGTATGTACCATAACATTGCATAGACTTGATATAGCTCTATGGTATACCTTAGCAAAAAACAAAATCTCTAAATGATGGCGATTTCAAACAAAAATTTTTGGTGTTAATGTTTTAGAGGCGATTCTGAAGAAACCTCAAAGAATGGCGTCTTTGAACACTTCCAGCACCGTTGGGACAAAATTATTTCACTACAGAATTTGTCAAACTGTCTTATTAGTATTGTGACGAGACATAAAACAAGCATTCCGAAAAGTATAATACTTCAACACTGTATATTCTTTAATTTACTTACAGTCAACAATTATTACAGCCAGATATTCTTCTATTTGATTGCATTTTATTAAACAAGTAATTAATGCATACACAGTCTCCAATAAATTAATTAGTAGTTCAGGTCTCGTTTTTGAACTTTATCGTCTTGTAAATGTACATAATTACGAAATTTTCAGATTGTCGCGTGTAGTTCTAATTAGTTATTTCCTTTGTACTTCCGTTTTTTCTCGTGTATTTTAGAGTTATCGAAATGTAGAATCAATTATGCTCTGTATAATTCACATCCTTTAACATGTAGTTGCCAGTTCTAAGAAGGTCGTGGAATCGAAAAATGTATAAATGAAAGTAGAAGTTATTATTAAGCATGATTGATTAAGAACTATAAATTCCTTCAAAGGAAATCCTAAGAGATAAAAATCGCAAACTTAATAAAAAAAGTTTAAATAAACTGTGAAACCAGCGGATAAAAATAATTATTGATCTACTAGAAGATTGATGAGCTTATAAAGATTTATTATTAGCTGTGAATAAAAGGGTACCACAGACACAAACGCCGTCGAAATGTCGAAATTCTATTTAGATTCAAGAAACGCAGTCAATTCCCCTTAGCTTAGACAACATTTGCAGTGCCCTTTAAGAAAACAATATGTAGCCCAATACATGTATAAAGCAAACAGTGACTCAAATTATATCTTTTATCGTAGAAGAAAAGTTATCTCATACTCTTATTGCTATTTGTCTTAAATTACGAGGGAGCGTTTTTATATTCGCGGAATGAGCGGGTTGTAGATGGGTGAGTAGGCGCATTGGGGGCGTGGCCTGTGCAGCGACTCATGATTAGTATAAATACGAAGTTTCATTGTTGTTAGACAGTTAGTCTTTGAGCTATCGTCAACCAAGTAACATAATCAGGAGTGAAAAGTGAAATATGGAAAAAATCGAATATCGTGCCGTTATAAAGTTCCTTACCAGGCAAGGAAAATCAGTCGCGACCATAATGAATGAGATGTCATTGGTTTACGGCGACTCTTGTCCAGGAAAAACCATGGTGTACAAGTGGCATAGTTTATTTAAACAAGGAAGGGAATCCCTTGAAGACGACCCGAGGCCGGGCAGGAGCATTGAGGTGACCACGCCAGCACTTATCCAAAAAGTTGAACAAATTGTACTCGAAGATGCTCGACTAAAGAAGAAACAACTCGCAGAAATGGTTGGAGTATCCGATACAACAATTTTTAAAATCCTACACGGTCATCTCGGCATGTCTAAGGTCAGCGCAAGATGGGTGCCGAGAATGCTCACGCCGCCGCAAAAACAACAGCGCGTAGAGTGTTCGCGTGCATTTTTGGACCTCTGTAATGAAGACAAGGATGGTGTATTGAGTGGAATTGTTACTGGAGACGAAACTTGGGTTCGTCATTATTAACCTGAATCCAAACAAGACTCCATGCAGTGGCATAAAAAGGGCACAGCACCTCCCAAGAAATTTAAAGTGTCACAATCAGCTGGGAAACTCATGGCAACGGTATTTTGGGACTCGGAAGGAATATTGTTGATTGATTATAAAGATAAAGGTGTTTCTATAACCGGAGAATATTACGCTTCAATATTAGAGCGACTAAAAGAAGCCATTAAAGAGAAAAGACGGGGAAAATTGACGAAAGGTGTTCTGCTTTTGCACGACAACGGGCCCGTCCACAAGAGCCGCGTTGCGTTAGCTGCCCTGCATAAGGTGGGCTTCGAAATTGTGAATCACCCACCCTACAGCCCAGACCTGGCCCCGAGTGATTATTACCTGTTTCCGAAAATGAAAAAAGAGTTGCGGGGTAAAAAATTTACTGCCGATGATGAAGTCAAGGAGGCAGTTTCGGCGTATTTTGCAGATAAAGAGAAATCATTTTTTTATGAGGGTATAAATAAATTAATTGAAAGATGTGAAAAATGTATCCGTCTTACAGGTGAATATATTAAAAAAGAAAAATAATTTGGTTTTTTTATTTCCACCCCTTGTCCCCCATTCCGCGAATATAAAAACGCTCCCTCGTACATTGTATGTTATATAAATTCGCTGACGAAATTCAACTTAACCTTATTCTTGGGGAAATAATGAATCAACATCAATAGAAAAATTTTATTGAAACAGTTTAGTTAGTTTCTTTTGTTAATATCGAAGAGGCAACAAATCTTACTTAAAATTTTATGTACAGTCTGCATAATAAGAAAACCAAGCTAATATCCCGTGGAGATAAAGTTAAAGAGAGTAGAATAGTGAGACAATAGGTAGAAATATCTCCCCTCTAAAGTGTTGTCAGTTGTAATTCAGTTATCTGTCGTATGTTAGCCGAACAATAAGTTTTCGTTGAAATAAGTGTAGCGTATTCGAAATGTTTCGAAACAGTGCTTTTACAACGAGAATTAGGAACTTTCACAAGTCGGAAGACTTCGTTGGATGATGGGTAAGGCGTTATTAACAAACTCAAAGGTTATTATTACTTTATTTAAGGAAAAGACTGCAATTAAGACTACAAGAACAATCTGAGATAGCAAAAAAGAACATAAAAAGTAGTTTAATGATAACTAGTAGCAGATTATGCAAACACGATATCACTTATTGAAGCACGATTACTAAACCGTTGCTGCCCAATAAACATTGACAGGCGTGCGTGATCCGAACACAAGAAAATTCCAATAGTGTTTCGACGTTATATTTATTATATTTGGAAAGAGGAAATATTCAACGGACTGAGAACGTATTATGCAGCGTATTGTAAAAGCTCTTGTAAAGATTCCGGTCTGAGGGTTTACTTTGTGCGTGTTCACTAACACTTTAAACGCAAAATGAATGATAAAATTGTATCAAGAAGAACGAAGATCAGTGGAAGTGTGGTTTAAAGATAACAGTGTAGATTGGATCTTACAAGAAGACAACGATCTCAAACATTGAAGCAAAGTGTAGAGAGTGGAAGGCTACAAATGGTATTGCATCAATGTATTGGTTTTTGCAGTCCTCAAATGCCAAGTCAATTAAAATTTTTTCGGCTCTTATGAAGCAGAAACATTGCGGAAAACGAATATATAAATTTCCTAATTATCACGATGAGAAGCTGATGAGTGTAATGGAGACTAGGCGCCATATTAAATAGCGTATTAGCATATAAGATGTATTTTGTAATAGTATATCTATTTTTGCTGTAGTGCTCTCCCTGCGTCCTGGAAGACCATTTACATTTTGGGTTTGCTGACGCCTTAATCCATTGTCTGAAAAAGTCTTCTGACTTGTAGAAGTATCTAGCTGCCACTGCCATTGTCATTTTAAGACCTTTACGATGCTCGCACGTTTTGCGTACGTTGCACACATTTCAACAAATACTGTTACCTGCGACATATCCAACGGAACTAAAACTGAGTAGGAGTATTATAGGGATGATACTTCCACTTACACTTTCTATCCCATCTCCTCATTAACCTTGCCTTCACGGAATATTGATACATGTTCCTTATTATACAGACTGTAATATGATTCATCTTGACATCCTCGTATGTGCTGAAGATCCTTTTCTAAAAACAGTGAAAGAATGTTTGTTGCTTTATGATAGTGATTATCAACCCTTTATTAGTTTGCGATAATAAGGCAGAATAGCTTCAATCTAAAGAAATACATATATTGTCCTAAATTAGGGTATTTCACATACATTTAGATCAACAGGAAAAAGCTATATGATGCAATTAATTTTTAAAGCTATAAAAAGGATTCGCGAAATATCTATTTTGTATTAATAAACGATTATTCATATCTGTCTTTTATATTACCAAAATTATAAAATTATAAAACGAGTTACTTCGTTTATGAGATTCTGTCAGAATTAGTAAGGTTGAACAATTCTCCGGGAACCAGCGAAATCCGAACGTCAGATAGCTTGCATCATGTCAGTGACGCGAAGATGTCTCGCAAAGGTGAATTGTGAACAGCGACGGGTGTAAATAAATTTCTAAATCGTTTTCCTTTTTTAAAATATACAGAAACTACAATTAAATGTGTTATTTGCAACATTAGTATTCCCCGTGTGACTGCACGCTACTGCGATCCACAGATTTATTCAACATTAATAATTACATATTATTTGTTGCAAATAAAATGTACATTTCCATTCAGAGTGTTGACCATAAAAATAATGTCTTGAATTATAGTTAGTTTAGTGAACCTACATTCCTTTAATTTCAAAAAAAAGAAATGTGTCAAAATGAATTCCTTCCGTAAATCGAAATAAAAATTGTTTACGTTTATTTTTTGTAAGGCATTCCAACAAAAGCAGCAACGAATCGCCACTAGTATTGTTAGTTTTATATGAAAATAAATTAAGCTTTGAAGGGGAATGTTATCCTATAATGCATTAGCGTAAAAATATTGGACAAACGAGTCTTTTTTTCCCAAGAAACGCACATTATTTAAGAACAGTCAAACATCAGGAATCCTGCTAAAGCTAAATTTTTATTTGAATTGATCAAAGAGGGTCATGTAAATTCACCATTTTCCTGTAAACTAATCTAATCACAAACATTCTTTCCAGGAAAGCTTTAAAATATCAATTAGAACTAAGGTATGCAATTGGTCATAATTATCAGTATATTTACAAAAAGAAAATGTTGAAATGAACATAATTTATTGCTTTATTTGTAAAAGGGGGGCGGGACTGGGTTTGCGCATGTTTTTTTAAAATTGCAATTGTTTTCTAAATCTGTTTTTGTTTGCATCCATCCATGTCGGTAATGCTAGAGAAATTTAATTAATGTAACGCTAATGCCATTTAATCCTCTTTAAATCGTAGCATTACGAATCTTTAAGTAAGACTGTCAAACGACAGGAACAATATTCTTATAGTTATTACTCCTATTAGATTGATTACAATTTGAAACGAATGTTAAAATTTGTTGTTGAATTCAAAATTTTATCTACTAACAGGTCAATTCATTAACATTTATGACATAAGTATTATACCATGTCTACAATCATCTATGATATTCTGATTTTGAAGTTATATGGAATTAAATGATTAAGAATGTTTACTTAAGTAGCTACTGTATTTGTATTTATGGTGATGTTGTATTTTAAGTAATCTATTTTATCAAAAACTAGTATTTGTTCTGAAATTCGTCTGCTTCTACGATGATGGACTGAAAAGTTCGCGGTATGACAGATAGATGGCGCAGTTCTAGTGGTTCACCATTAAGTTGTTTCTCTAACAACGTCGACTGTCGAATTTCGTTGTAACAACCGATTGAGTGGCTCAGATTTGTCGATGAGATAGTTAGTGTACATCACGTAATGGATGTCCTAAATCGGTCACTGCACTGAAACTATGCAGTTTCAGTGCAGTAGTTCAGTCCTGAAGATGTCCCATACAAATGGGTACGAAACTTCGGCAGATATACAAGTGACGCGGTTCCAGCCCGGAAGCCCAGAAGCAGATAGCATCTATTAAACTGTTATAAAACCCATTGTTACCCACGCATGCAGAACCAGCATAATGAATCAAAAAAAAAGGAAACAAACTTAAAGTATAGGAATAAAGGTATATAGAGAATGTATAAAAAGAAGAAATAAAGAATGGGAGGGATTCTTCAGAAAAACCTAGCGCTGCCCAAATAGTGAGGCTACAAAGAGCTAAACGTCTAGAATATAGAGAAGGTTGCTTGAAAGTGGGTAGGTAGTAGTTCTGTTGGAAAAAGAAGGAGGTAGGAAGAGGCGGGATTGTCTCAGAAAAAGATAATTGCAATAGGATCTAGAGTGAAAGGTCTAGTAGTGATGGCAGTAACAGGATTAGAAAAAAGAAAGCACTGATAAAAAATGCAAAAAAGTGAACAAGCTCGAAGAGGAGGGAATACCTCAGAAAAAGGTAGTTGGAAGACATTAAGAAAGATCTGGAGGTAATGAGACTAAAGAGACTGAAAAAAAAAACAAGAAAAAAAGAAATACAAAAAAGATTCAAACCCGAGACTCCTGGCGTAATAAACCAGTGATTTACTACTAAGCTATTAGCCAGCAGCACATATGTAAATCTATTCCGTGTATTTCTTAATTTAATTATTCTAAGCTTCTTCCAGATTTTGCTGTTTTGAATTCGTATATCAAAGGAAGAATTTCTTCTGGAGCATTAATAAAATTGCATTATCTTTAAGCAATGAGTACTGAAGCTAGCAAACAACCTCTCTCACTTGCACCTTTTATGAAAATTAAAATAAAATAAAATTTCTGTCAAAACAACGAAATGCTTAGACTATGGACTATGAACTGTTAGATGTAGCAACAATATTTTCACACGGCTTAAGGTATCTTTGAATTATGTCAAACTAAGAGACTAAATTTAAACTTTTATTATTTATACTGCACTGTTTTGATTATATTATTTTTGTTGTCAAACCGTCATCAGTAATTTCAAAATAAATAAAAAACGTATAATGAAAACAAGGACCAGAAATAATTTTTATAGATTCTTTTGAGTATTATTATCACAAAATAAATGTCTTTTGAAAACAAAAAAATCTCTTTGGAAAAATTGAAGCTCAGAAAGAATTAATAACATAATCGTATTAGTGATTAGATGTACGAAACGGATTCCGCTTTAATATAAATTGTAATTAAGTTAATCCCCAATATCCATTCACTAATCCCGCATTTGTTTCTGTCAATTGATAGATATAAATATTAAACAGTATTTTCTTATGCGCATGTGTTTTCAATAATTTTAACATCGTCTTAATCCTTGTTATCCCCTCATCAATCTACGTGTAAGTATTACAGTAATAAACGTGTCAGAGGATTTTCATTGTTTATGATATGAGTTTCGAGTGAATTCATAAATTTGTCTGCTGCAAAAGACAAAGAGTAGATTCGAGGAAATGCACTCAGAAAACTGAAAGTTATTTCTAGTGAATAGAGAAAAACATACCTCCAACACGAGCTAGTAATGTCCTGTTTTGTATTCCTCGCCCTTATCTACACCTACTTTAATTTTAAATAATTATCTACATGTTTGATTTTAAAGCTTTGTTGTTGTTGAAGGTGTTCGTAACACCTTCACTAAACCCGCCATATTTATGATCGTACCGCACATGCAAGTCTTAATTCCGTATATCCGCATGTTCTTTTCGTACGTCTTTTCTTCGTTTTTCTTTCCCTTCGCAAAACGTTAGAGGTGTTCGTAACACCTTCAACATATAAAAAATGTCAAATATGCATTCATTTAATTTGTCCACATTTTTGCAATTTATCTATCGTGCTAGATGTATATACATTCGTGAATAGTTATGCGCATCTATCTTTATATTGTGCTATACGACAGCTGAATCGAGCGATTTGGTTAAGTGGTATTGGTTGATATTCTATATTAAAAATGAGAGATGAAAGAGTGCATTTTCGCCACATCTTACTCTTGCTTCCGTAAAATGAAGAACGCGTGTTAAACTTGTGAACGGTTACGTGAACTTTGCGTTCAGGGAAGCACACTGAGCCTGATGAGGACAAAATAGAGGCGTTGATCGAGTAAAATACACGATACACGACACGAGAGATAACAGAAACGTTAAGTAGTCATCATTTAAGCGTTTACCTCCACATAAAAAAACTAGGATAGGTCAACAAGCTAAATATTTAGGTTCCTCGTAACTTGACGGTTCATATAAACATTTACGATATTCTACTTGAACATGAGAATGACTATACTTTTTTGAAGCGACTGACGCGACCTGTACCGTGATGAGAAATGAATTGTCTACAACAATGTGATGCAAAAATGGTCTTGCTTCTGATCTGAAGACGTGTCTCAAACATCGAAAGCAAATTATGCTCAGTGTAGTGAGATTTTAAAGATATTGTGTAGTTTCATCTTTTCTTAAGGAACGAAACATTTAATGCAAATATGTACTGTCGGCAATTGAAGAATTTGAACGCCCAAAGCCTATTATTTGTGAAGGAGTGGTATTTTATCACGTAGCGTGAGACCACGCACAAGCTTGATCGCCCCTCAATGATTAAATTTTTATTGAAATGTGCCACCACACCCACTATACGCGCCGGATCTTGTGTCGTTGTCTTCAAAACTCCTTCCATAGTGTAATATAGCTTATAAAGTTTATCACCAATAAAGATAGGTCCTTCTTCGAACGAGGAATTATGTATCTCGACGAAAGATGTCTAAGATTATTGAAGAAAACGAGCAATGTAAATATAATGGATTGATATTTTTTTTAATAAATTAAATAGAAAAACAAATATGAATTTTCCGGCACCCCAATATATTCGTAAATAGAGAAATATAATTGATTCACTGTATCAGATAGGGCCTAAAAATAAGTGCATCACTTCATATACACACTCCAATTCTTTTGAGGGCTCTTACAGGGAACACAAGAGGAGAAACTAAAATGTAGGCAACCAGTTGATATCACGATAAACTTGATCGTAGACTTTAGCGATAATTTTGTCAAGTTTTCGCCGTTAACGATGCATCGAATAGTTATGACAATAACACGATTGTAATTTTTTTTCTGACCATTATTTGTAGTATTTTTTAAAATTGTGTTTCGTTCTATTAAATGTAATCAAAAACATAATAATATTGTACAAATGCATTTACAATTTCCCATTGGAACGCAGCAAAAAATATTTTGATTCATATTCTTGTCATAAAGATTACGTTTTCATGCAAATGTACGTATAATCAAAGTAATAACTATGTAGTAGCACTTGTAAACTTTTGAATTCGAATCTTGAACCCAACGGACTTCAGTTTTCAGAAAAAAAATATAACTCACATTCGTAGCCATCCTGGTTGCCTATATCGCATGAACTTTTTCTTTTCACGTGTGTGTGACATGCATATTAAACATGGGCTTTGAAATTAGAATTGAGTGACGTATTTATTTTTAGGTAATCTGTGCTAAATATGAGTTTGTTTTATGTAATATGAATCAATGTAATTTCATAATTAATGACAATACTTGTTTATTAAATCTACAAAGGATACTAGGAAAGCTTTGCAATATGACGCAACAATGAATCCTGGGAAGCTGCTTGTTGCTGCATGTTGAGACATGTTCATACGTGTATAGTAGCCGCCGCGCCATGTTGATGGGCTCAGTTATTCATTAGCAGTGAGAATGTAAAATGCTTGCGATGGCATCGTCGTAATTTCGTGCGTGGTTTAAACATAGACCAGTGTTTCGAAGAAATGACTTTTGCACTAGGTGATGTTTGTCCACATCGCACAACGTTATTCAGGTGGTATAGAGAATTCCAAGGGGGAAAGTTAACTGTGGAAGATGCTGAGAGGCCAGGAAGGCCACGAACTTCAGTTACGGAGGAAAACGTTACTACTGTGAGGAAAATGCTTGGCAAGGACAGGCTAGTGACCTACCAACAGATGGAGGGTACTCCAGGCCTAAATGCACCAGAAATTCGTTCGATTCTGCATGATCATTTGCACACGAAGAAACTTTCTTCTCTCTGACTGAAGAGCGGATGACACGACGTGTGACGCGATAGGTGACGAGACTTGGCTGTACTATTACGATGTGCCGACCAAAGCTCAAAACAAAGTTTGGATCTTTGATGATGAGGACACACCCGTAGTTGTCAGAAAATCCCGATCTGTAAAGAAGAAAATGATAGATAGCTGTATTTTTCAAATCGACTGGAATTGCGGAACGCGTCGTTTTGGACACACAGAAGACAGTCACAGCTAAGTGGTATACTGAACAGTGCCAGCCTAAAGTCATTGGATCTATGAAGAACCTGCGGCCAAAGTCAAGAATGGACACCCGGTTCCTCCTTCACGATAATGCTCCAGCTCACCGCGCAAAAGCTTTTATCGAGCGGTTTTCCAGTGATGACGGCGACCTTCTGCGGGCTTGGGACAACGAGTATGCTTTACTCCCTAGTGAAACTTGGCAGAACTGGTTTAAAGATTGGTTTCAGGAGATGGAGAAGTGTATTGAGTGTAGAAGAAATTACTTTGAAAAATGAAATAAACAAAGCTGTATTGCAAAAATTTCCTAGTACCCTTTGTACTACCATTGAATTCTTTTGATGGATTTTTTCCATGTTCCAGTAAAGCGCTTAAAATTAAATTTTTTCAATTTCACATCGCAAAAGCGCATAATTATATGCAATTTAAAAACCCAACATGGGTTTCACTTAATATTCGTTTCCATAATGCAATCTATGGTACAGCATGTTAGAAGACTCGAATTCACCATTCCACTTGGTCTAAGAATGAAGACACGTCGGATCAGCATGAGATCGCGGGTTCGCGTCTTGCGCGGGGACTATGAGCGATGTAAAAAGCGATTAAAATTAGAACTTTTCAGTTTTACATCGCAAAACCGCATAAGTATATGCGGTGGTAGAATAATTTCAAAAAAACTTATTTTCCTAATTAGTACAGGGGAATATATGGCATTTGTTGATCATTTATTATATGTGTGCTCCAATGTGAACCTTGCTTTCTGTTTATTTTTAAACAATTTTTTATGGCAATTTAGAAAACAAATTACCCGAACAATATGTAACAATTAAGTTATCTATATTAATTATGTTATTGTTTGCGAAATAATTTTGGATACTTTTTTTGGGTTATTTACTCGTTATTTTCAAAACAAAGCACTCCCTTGATGTTCTAGATTATCAATCAATATTGCCATTGCATCACTATACCGTCGACTCTAGCACTTTGAGAGATATACGTGAGATATAATCAGTTACAATAGTTAAAGATGGTCATTAAAAAAAAACGTGTATTGATAAAGACGATTTAATAGATATCAATTGGCTGAATTTTTTAAATTGTTAAGTAATAATTATTTATATACTTTCGGTATGTTATTGAAGATTTGTGTTTACTACACAACAATTGTAAATTTCTAACTCTTTCGCGTAAATGTCAATTAAATATAAATTGAGAGTTCTTTAATGAAAATTATTATTTTCTTCTACGCCATTGAAAAAATTGAAATCACAGAAATTAAATAGAAATTTCCGCACTGGAGAAGAACTCGAACCTCTACCTGCCGTTTTCTAGACGGCTGCCTTACCAATTAGGCCACCAGGCAGTAAAACTTGGTAAGGCAGCCGTCTAGAAAACGGCAGATGGAGGTTCGAGTCTTTCTCCAACGCAGACATTTTTTTTTAATTAATTTCTGTGATTTTAATTAACAATGACGTAGCAGAAAATAATAATTTTCATTAATTTCCCATCGCAAAGAACTTAATTACATATTTATATATAATGTAATTATAACATGACAGTTCTTTATTTTAGCTTAATATTCATATTTACAAATTATAAAAATTTGATCTTATAGAGTCTACAGTTTTTATTTTCTCACCGAACTGTTATTTATAATTATTGCAGATTCATTACATTGTGTATAAACATATGCATAGATAAGCTATCTCAAATAACTTAGTGACATCAGAAACTATTATCGTATTTTACGAAGTCATTCATTCATTTTGAAAAATATATTAAATTAACTGCACAGTTCTCAAGTACAAGGCGCGGTTCAAAATTAAGGGCCGATCACGTATAAAAAGCAGTTTCCAATACCGATTGGTTGAGCGCGTGCCCTGCGTTAACTGGTCTGTTGGGAATATATCCTCCATATTGCCTTCGGTGGGTTACCTGTCTTGGCAAGGCAGTGTGTTAAATTGAGTGAAATGAAATTCAATCAGTGCTTGGATTTTAAAACACGGAGCTGAAATTGTTTGAAACATGTAGACCTATCACAGTAACTAAAAGTAAAGTGATGATTAAGGCCGTTCAAATGTTCACGATTAGCAGAGGACTGACGATCTCACCAAGCGTATAAATGTAAAAGTGAAAGATAACAACGCTTTATAATAAGCAAACTTTCTTTTTAAATTCCCAGAAGTCTCTGAAACAAACGTTATTTAGAATTGTGTCTGAAACTTCAAGCTATCGGAAACTGTGTGCACGATAGATACTGAAAATACTTACATATGTTCACAAAGATTACAGAATAGCATTTGCATGATCTGCTCTTATCTCGACCTCTTTAACCACGAAGGAGACAAATTTTTTTCTCATATCTTCACTGATAATGAATCTTTGATTTCGTATAATCATTGGTAATAAAGCGAGGATTTCGTACGCCAGTGCTGAGGTGAAACAACAATCTATGCAGTAGCGTCATTTCGATTCACAAACCTGAAAAAATGTAAACAAATTTAAAGGAAAACTATTACAGCTGTATTCTAGAACTAAAAGGATATGCTTTTCATCAATTTTATGGAAGTTGGAAGAACCATTATGTCGCATCTGTTGTGAAATT
Source organism: Dermolepida albohirtum (assembly GCA_031893035.1). Classification (NCBI taxonomy): domain Eukaryota; kingdom Metazoa; phylum Arthropoda; class Insecta; order Coleoptera; family Scarabaeidae; genus Dermolepida; species Dermolepida albohirtum. The sequence continues at coordinate 231,867 of JAVIWB010005345.1, read as the reverse complement.
CTTCCATTAAAAACAGATGACGGAGAATGCTGGACTCATAAGTTATTCTCACATACTATGGAAATAATTCAAAAATCCAGATGAAATGTTGGTTTTGGTTTCCCCTATAGTCCCGATCTCACATTCAGTGACTACCATCTCTTCCAACGTTTCGAAAACTGGCTTGTATCTACACGTTTTGAAAGAAGTGAAGAATTGAAAATCTCTATCTGCTTCCGGACTGGTTCCGCGTCACTTGAAGAATCTTATATTATGATATTATGATATAGAAAGTATTTGGAACTACGTGAGAATTACGTAGAAAAATAAAGTAAATATGTAAATTTTTAAAACTATTAATAGATTTGTCACTTTTTGTTTTCATTATATTAATGATCGGCCTTTAAGTTTGAAGCATGCTTGGTGTATTTACATATCCATTGGCTAAGAAGCAAAAAACGCAAAGTCTTGATTGCTAAACAAAATAGGTATTCCAGCGAATTCATTTAAAATACTCATCGTGCTGCATTTTCCCAATTTAGTTATAATTAATAATTTAGGAATCTGATTATTAGCTAGAAGTTATAAGAATAAGTAAAAGAAGAAAAGATGCCTGTAATAAATTGAACTATGAAATAACAATATGAAGAATTATACCAAAATTTTATAGAAGTGTTGATAAAATTCTGCTGAAAAATATTTGAAACATTGTAAGGTGACTATTCAAATAGAATTACATATATCTTTTCACATAATGAAAATAAGCCTTATCTGCCTTTACATTTATGGGCTGATATACATATTTTGTTGTATAATGCAATAATCCGACTGAAGCCAGTAATTTTGTAGATTTTAAAAATGATTAACGCATAAAGAGTAGCGAATCGATGAATATAAAAGGTATTCAGATTTCATCAGTGCCAAAGGTGTGGATTTGGTATCAATAACCTGGTTAGTGGAAGTGGAAATATTAATAACTCGTTTAATAGAAATTCAAATTTCACTAAATCCGACATCTCATATATACCAACCTATTACGTACACGTGACTCTCATTACTGTTTACTCACGTATACAAAGTATCCACACATGTATCTCATAATTTACAAATTGGATATTACACGAAAACTATTTTTAACAGTTTTTATCGAATACTAACAAGGAATTAATTAATATTTGAAGTTGTAATTATTTAATCAGTCTAATAAAGGGAACTAATAAAAATAAAACTCTTTTAGCATATTTCTCAGCTTCTGCATTTATTTTATGCCTCATTCAAGAAAGAAATAAAGCGAATATAGAGAAGTAACTAATCAATTGAATTAGGATTTCTTTTTCAGTTTATTTATTAAACATTTTTTTTTCCCTGTCGAATAATGTAAATTTACCAAAACACAAACTTTTTAAATTAAAATTATATCATAGTTTTCGTGCGTTTATACTTAATATTATGTTTACGTAATTTTCTGTGCAATGCACAGTCCGAACTAGATAATTAAATATACTAGTAATTGTCTTAACTTGTCGCGGTGCTATACGCGGTTTCCCCTGCGTTCTATCTAGTACCAGTACAATTATAATTTTAGAACCTTTACGATGCTCACTCAAAAATACTGCTTCGAAACGTTTTTCATTCGCTGCACACATTTACTTAGGCCACATACATGGATAACTCAATTAACTGAATATATTAGATCATATTATTATTATATGGAAGTTATTTCTACCTAATCTGTCAGTCCCACCTTCCAATTAACTTTCCCTTTATGGGATATTGGTTTTTTTAGCTATGTGAGAGGATACGTTGTCTTGATGAAAAGTGATTTTTTTCTTCTGTAAACCGGGTCTTTTCTCACAAATTTTTACATCGAACTGGTCCAAAAGTTGATCAATAAGGTTGATATATAACCCCTTTCCACAATTAACTATTTGTAAATTCTGTATACGCATTTCGACAACCAAGTTGTCGGTCCAATTCTTCCCAAAGAAGCTCTATTGGGCTCAGATCGGGACTTTGAGCTGGCCATACCATTATAGAGATTTGCCCTCGCTCTTCTAGTTGACGCAAGTAATCGCCACACAATCTAGAAGTGTGTTTCGGATCGTTGCCCTGTTGAAATACAAAGTTTTCGCCAAGAATCCTTAGTCCTGAAGGAATAACGTTATTTTCTAAAATTTCCTTGTAGCCTTCTTTTCTTAGGATTCCCTCAATTTTGACGAGATCGCGTACAGGTCTTCCACCAAAACACCCCCAAATCATTACTGAACCTCCTCCATGTTTTACGGTAGGCGCATACATTCTGGCAGTACTCTTTCTCCTGCGGATCTTCTTACGAATTTTCGCCTTTTACTACCGAAAAGTTCAAACTTCGATTCGTCTGCCCACAACACATTATTCCACTGATCAATCGTCCAATTCTTATGTTCTTTAGCCTAATTTAGTCGTTTTATCTTGTTTTGCTTTCGTAGTAGTGGTTTTCGCAGAGCAATTCTTCCGTATAAACCCGCTTGCCTTAACCTTCTCTGTACCGTGGACACACTAATTGGTTTAGCACGCGCTCTATTCATTTCAGCAGCAATTTCTGGTGCTGTTTTTCGTCTATCGCGTCTACTTATCCGTATTAGATACCGGTCATCTGTAGATGTCGCCGCTTTGCGTCGTGCAAATCTTCTTTTGTTGGAAAATGTACCACTTTCTTCAAATTTTTTAACGTTATAATCAACGGTTCTGCGATTTAATCGTAATTCTTTTGCAATTGCACGATTACTTTTACCCGTACGATGATAAACAATTATCATAGCACGCACTTCAACAGATAATTCCTTCGTCTTCGGCATTGCATTAAAATATTCACAATAACTCTCTATTTCACTGTTTTCGCAACAAATGATGAACGATGACTGACATAAAATTTATTTTCCTTTTTGAATAACACATCCTAATTAGTCAGTACAATAACACAATATTGGTAATACCTTTCGGAAATGCAGGTAAAACTGTTAATACTGTAGGGATTAGACTATATAATATTTATGGTATTTTTCCAATTTATGACACCTTTACGATATATCATAAACAATTTAAGATTTTCGTAGAAATTCATATGGAATTACTTCCACTAATAATATTGTTGAATAATTATAATACAGATTTTCTCGAAAGATAATCCGTATTTCAGGAAACACATAAAATTGGGGTGGGCAAATAAATATGACTAGTAGTGTATATTCGTGAGATTTGATCATGTTTCTGCATGTGTATGTACGTACTTTAGTTAAAAACGTGAATAATTGTTATCTGATCATATCAATGGTATTAATATTTTGCAATATCTTCATACATTATACTCATTTTATAGTGTTATCAAAAAAGAAATATTTATACTAAATACCCCAAATTCATTACATTTTCCCAACGTGTGGATATGCAAACAAAGAAGCGGTAAATATGACCAGTCTTTGTATCATCAAAGTAATGTCTTTACCTAATATTTACACAGATTACATGCAGTATATATATATATATATAATTAATAACCAAAAATTAAAACGAAACGTTAATATTTTTGTTCGAGTTTTTTCTATTTACATTGTGTCGTTATCTCTGAAAATGACAATAACGAACTCTCATCTCCAGATAAGTGCGTTAAATTTTATCCACCACGTATACGATGATAAACATACGTTATAAATATCAACGTTGATGTTTGCCCTTTTATGTAGTTATGAGTTTCTTAAACGCAGAAATGAACGTGAGATATGCTTTCAATTATTTTCCTCCCCAATCGAAGGAAGCGTATTGTTTGATAAGTTATTTTGTGCGAGCACGGAGGCTTTGTAAATTGTAAGTGTCGAATATATCGTAAGTACATCTGAAAATATACTTTACGTCGTGTTAACTATTTATATACGTCATGATTAATATAATCGATAGGTTTCATATGTCGTAGTAATGTTATTGCATAGGTAAAAATATTTAAAAATTATGCAGGTTATTGCTTCTTAGCATTACAGTCCTTAGAGGACACCACCCTTGGCGCTTATAAACCAGTGTTTTTTTATCAAACACGACGATCAACTTGTGTCCAACCTTTCTGGATTCCATTAACAAAAGAAAATAAAGACTTTACAATTTTCTTCCCTCTCGTTTCGTTGGCAGAACTTAATAAATTTTTGCAGACATTTCTTTACGTGTACGGCATCAAAGAGAATCTTTTTTAGATCGAGTTGAAATAGGTGGCTAAATATAAAATCCATGCAAGGTCATTCAATGAAAAATGAATTAGAAACAAGCACGTGAAAGTGCAAAAACCATGGTAAAAAGTAGCTTATATTAGATACAAATGTTACGACTGCAGAGGAACAGTTTTCTTTGAGCTTCCTTCATTTAACGATAACACACTTATAGTACATCCGTTACGGGAGAAGGGGAAATTGTAAAGGCTCTCTTTTCCCTTGTGTACGTAATCTAGAAGGGTTAGACGCAAGTTGATCAACACATCTGGAAAAAAACTGGCGTATAGACTCTAAGATGAGGATCCTTTAAAGCATATGTGGGCAACAACCGGCCCGCTGTAAGATTTGTTCCGGCCCGCGAGGCATTCGTCGTATTATTTCAAATCTGATATCTATCGCTAACAATTATGAACACTACTTTAAAATGCACTACTTTTAAACACGGCCCGCGAACGTATTTGCACATTAAAGTTTGGCCTACCATGTCAAAGGTTGCCCATACCTGCTTTAAAGATTATGGTTACGAAATTCTGTCATTTTGATCGATCGAAAAGACGCCATCTTATCACAATAAACTCTGCGGAAATAGGAGGAGCTAAAATAGGAAACCAGCATCCACCAAGTTTTCCAGACCTCACCTTGTCACATTTTTTGTGTTTAAGTCTCTAAAGAATATTTTGAACGGCAATAACTTTAGTTATGTGAAAGCTATTGAAAACACGATCTTTTTTATTTATTAAGAGAATGCAGGAAGAAAAAGAAATTCTCTATCTTGTAAATCATTAAGAGAATATTATACCAATTGAAGTCGACCATATTATTGTCTAATAAAGTCGCTTACCTTTTGTTTTTAAATCGAACACAAATTTTTGCAGCGATCCAGTTGAATCTTCTGAGGGTTATTGTATTAATTCCTCTTATATAAATGAAATTTTTATTAATTACCTATGCACCCGTTGTTTGTGTACAGTGGTCTTCTGAAGTAATAAGACATCTTGTTTGCATATAGCCGACACAAAAAGCAAAGAAAATTTTGTTTGAGACTGGTTAATTGAATTAAACAAAAAAGGTAAAAACACCTCCACTTACACTTAAGGACCTTTAATGACCGTATCTTCCAGTAACTCATACAGATCAGACTGTGGTATCGGACCTCTGTTAGCATTAAACACGTGGTTTTTATTTTTCACGCCGAAGGTATTCCCAAAGTTGTCTAATTCTCGGTAATTATTTATATTTTTGATAAAATATAGGTAATTCGCGGTTACACTATAATTATTTTCTAATACATGTTTCGCTAAATTAGATTTCTCTGACAGATTAAAGTTAATGTTCGAGATATGTTCTTTATAACGGGTTCCTATTGAACGTTGATCAATGTATTTTTTATTACAGTCACGGCAGTTTATTTCATAAATCCCGGATGTCTGATTTGTCTCGATTTTAATTTTCCCATTTAATAAAAGAAATGTTAGAGTTTCTGGACCAAAAAATGTAAATAGGGTTTTTAAAGAATGCTGATTTCGAGTTATTTCTAACTTGCGTCACAAAAGACGGTATCATTATCTTAGACGACCAGTGTTCAAAACTATATTGATATTAAAATTGTTTGTTGTTCTGGTGAAATATAATATATATATATATATATATATATATATATATATATATATATATATATATATATTGTAATGCAAAGTAAGATTGCTATGGGATAGAGTCCAAAACATATACGCGTTTAATGATTTCCATTTGCCTTATTTGCAAATCTGTGTTAGTACTAGACTTATTTTATGAAAGTCCACCAATTTTTTATCTCTAATTTTTAACTTGATTATAAATATTAAGTAAGTAAGATAGACTAATGTACTTACTATATTAAATTTTGAAATATCATTCTACGTACAAAATTACTTTAAAATTTGAAAAAGAAAAAAATGTACTTTCAGATTTGTTTCTACGCTAAAACCAAGCTAATATCAGTCGCACAATTAAAATATAAAAAAGTAAACACTTTTAAAAATCGAAAAAAATCTTTGAGAATAAATATTTTGAATAATCAGACATGCTCGGAATAAGGACTGATTCAAATATCCCGCTAAAACTCGGAACACAGCTTAAAAATGTAACCCACCATAAAAATAAAACATAAACAGTTGTGAATGTAGTAGTTTGTCAACAATATTCATCTTTTTCTTTATTATACAATATAAAGGGTTTTCCAATAAGGACTTGACAACTATTTTTCAAAATAAAATGCAGACCATTTGAGATATTTCAAAAACTTTATTATCGGGTTGAAGTACAATCAAAACATGTATGAATGGAAGTGGACTTCGTTCATATGGCCACCGCGGGCACGTTTGCAGCGGTCGATTCGTTGGAATCCCAATTTTCGATGACTCGGCCACACAATTCGGCCGAAACGGCTGCTATTTCGCGTTCAATGTTGGCTCTGACCTCTTCCAACGTTGTCGACTTGTTGGCATAGACCAATGACTTGATGTAGCCCCAAAGAAAAAAGTCTAGAGGCGTTAAATCGCACGAACGAGGCGGCCAATCGACTGGTCCATTTCTTGAGATAACACGCTCATCAAACTTGCTCTTCAATAAATCGATTGTAACGTGTGCTGTGTGGCTTGTGGCACCGTCCTGCTGAAACCACATGTTGTCCAAATCCATATCTTCCAATTCGGGCCAAAAATAATCGGTAATCATGGCGCGATAACGATTACCATTCACAGTAACGTGACGATCATTATCGTCGACGAAAAAATATGGCCCTATGACGCCGCCGGCATGCAAACCGCACCAAACAGTTATTTTTTGTGGATGAAGTGGTGTTTCATGAAGCACATGTGGATTTTCACCCGACCAATAACGCATATTTTGCTTATTGACGAACCCATTGAGCCGAAAATGAGCTTCGTCACTGAAAATGATTTTGCGATGAAATTGATCATCTTGGCACATCTTTTCCAGAGCCCAATCGGAGAACGTACGTCGCTTCAAATGGTCCATAGGCTTCAATTCTTGAGTCAGCTTGATCTTGTATGAGTGTAAACCAAGATCCTTACGCAAAATTCGCCATAAAGTGGTCTGGGCGATGCCCAACTCTTGAGAACGCCGTGGAATTGACTGATTTGGATCATTTGCTACGGACGTTTCAACGGCAGCGATATTTTCGACACTTCTACCAACCCGTTGTCTCACTGGCACGTCAACATCACACAACGAATATGTAGACTCAAATTTTTACACTAAACTTGTTACTGCCTGTCTACTAGGGCGAGAATTACGACCGAAAATCGGAGTTAACGTTCTTAAAGTAGCGGTCACCGACTCCGAATTTCTGTAGTAAATTTTTATAATTTGCAGACATTGTTCGTTCGTGTACTTTACCATGATGAAAATGTTAAGTTTACTGAATAAATTGACAGTGACAGTTCGATGATTAGTGAAAGGGTGCGTTCACAAATTGAATTAAAAGTTGTCAAGTCCCTATTGGAAAACCCTTTACAAATAAATGCCAGAACATTGGTGATCACTCATTTTATTTTTGTACTTATAAGTACAGACTTTATTAAAAATATAGTAAAACAATGCGAAAATGTAATTAAACGTTTATAGATTATGAAAAATAGCGGATATCTGGCATTTATTTATATTAAATTTGCCAGTTCAAGAACCAATGAAATCACTTAAAAATATGTACTATTTTGGCGCAATATTTGAATCACTCGTTATTCTGAGCAAGGTATAGTCATTTATATTGATTGACGATATCATGTTACAAATACGGATGGGAAATTAGGACAACGTAAATAAATATCTCATTTCCTTGCGATATAATATACCACTCCTAAAAATGAACGTATACATGCTAATAAGAATATTTATCGTGTAAATGTTTGACTAAATGACATATGTTATTGTGAATCGAAATAAATTTTATATATGCAACGCCAAAAAAATATAACTGATCATTGAAGTACGTGATTTTATAGATCTATTGGTGCACCCTGCTTAGATGAACAAGATACATAAAATACTTGCTTTCTATTATTCATGTGCTGAAGTGATTAACATAAAGAAAGTGCCATAGAACCATATCATAAGTGATGTCGGTTCAGTGATATACCTACGAAACGAAACTTGTTTATTTAAAGAATTAATTTTCTGCATCTATCGAAATAATATTCGCAAACTTAAAATATAGCACACGTTAACAAATATTGCACAACCATAACATAAAAATGAAATCTACAAATTTTCAATATAATGGTTGACGTAGCTCATTCGTTTGATGGTAGCTACGTGTAATTTGCCGTATCTCTTTTTTTTATATCTTCTGTACTGGATGGTTAGCTTCTTCTTCTGCTTGTGATTGTAAATCTTAATATTCTTAATTTTCATGTATTCTGCTTTAAAATTGTTAATTTTTTGGTTCTGTTGGTTCTTTATGTTTCTTTACGTTATGTGTGTTAAAAAAGCATGTTTGTTTCTTGCCCCGTTGTTATGGTATCATTACGTTGCCTTTGGTACCTTTATTTTTGTGTACCTACTTTAACAGTAATTTTACCTTTTTTTGAACTCCAATAATTGTTATGTCGTATCGTTTTACTTTTGTCATTCTAGTACAATCTCTAATTACCATCTCATTTTATTCACGGCTTGTTTTAGAATTGTATGGTTTGGATATATATTTTTATACTTTATGTCCTATCTTTTATATAATGAATTGTGTTTCTTATCCCACCTACAAAGTTATATTTAATTTAGTAGCATTTCTCTCCAAATTCTACATTTACCTATTTTCTCAGTTTATATCTTTTTTTTTAGTTTAGTTAGTCAAATTTTCCTTCATTTTGTTAGATTAGGCTTTGTTACTTTATATCAGCTGTCAGAGTCAACTGATTAATGACTTTTATCTGTTATTTTATCTCTATTACTTGTCACATTTCCTTTAAATTCGGGATTATCCTTGGTTTCGTGAGGTCTTCCGTTATTCATTAAAAAAAACGTATTTCTTTCGTTAGAAGTTTGGGTAGCACAGTGGTCCATTACTTGTATTTTTTAACTTATGTTTCAAGTTAAAACATTTTTGCATTTTTAGTTAAAGTAATAAGTGTCTTTATGTCGCGTGCAAGATTTCTTCGTGAATGTTTTTTCCTCAGCATGCACAAACAGAAACCTCTTAGAGAGATTTTAAGGTCTCTACCTATCCAATTTGCATTTGTGGGTTGAAAGATTTGGTTGCAGATTCCTTTTTTTGTAATGAAATTACTTCAATTAGATTATTTTCTTATTATTTTATTTACTTATGTTTTCTCAACGAACATGCTAATTTTTAAAATAAATTAAGTATGTGTCTATAAATCGTTCAATAACAACAATTTAAACATATTTAGGACGTATTACAGCATAAGTTACAAAGGCATTATACTCAACATCAGTCCTGCAAAATGGCACATAAAACACATTCCCTTATATAAATGAAATTTTTATTAAGTGCTTATGCACCCGTTGCTTGTGGTCTTCTAAAGTAATAAGACATCTTGTTTGCATATAGCCGACGCAAATAGCAAAGTAAACTTTGTTTGAGACTGCTTAATTGTACTAATCAAAAAAGGTGAAAACACCTCCACTTACACTCAAGGACCGATCGTATCTTCCAGGAACTCATAGTGACCAGAATGTGATGTCGTTTATTTTTCACGATGAAGATACTCTTATAAAAAAAAGATTTGATTGCAGATTCTTTTTTTGTAATGAAATTACTTCAGTTAGATTATTTTCTTATTTTTTCTCAACGGAAATGCTAATTTCTAAAATAAAATAAGTATGTGTCACATCTTACAGCACAAGTTACAAAGAAATTATACCCAACATCAGTCCTGTAAAATGGCACATGAAACACACTCCGATTCCTTATCCTGAACCCATCCAAACCACGCATCCTCGAAAGCAATTGTGGACAATCGACCAAATTATTAGTTAGACCCTGTACTAATACTAAATCAATTCCTATTTGAAGAATAAGTTATTGACGGGTCATTTAATAATTACTTCAACTGGAAATAATCCATACCTAAATAATATTAATAAAACTGCTTAGATTGTTGCATTTTTTATGTGCTTCCAGTAACTTTTGCTTTATTTTGAAAATTATAAACATTTTTTATTTGTTATCGGTAATTTGAGCTCTATCATATATTTTTTCATTACTTAATTTACGTCACAGCAGTATAATGCAAAGTAGGAAATTTATGTATGAATCTACTAATATTCGCCACGAACAGAATTATTCCTCCACCAAACTTAACAACGTTTATAAATAAGCTGCTTTCCAAGCAGATCGTCGACATCGATATCTACCCGAGCGCCTATGATTTGCTTATAAAATCACCCACTTTACTTTTATCCAATTAAAGAATATACTGTATTTTGTAGTATTTCGTCTTGTCGCAGTGACGGTGGTTTCTTGGAACGGAACTTCGACGCCCCACCATTTTCACCAGGCAGAGTTCTCAGTTACGTGGATGAGGAACCTCACTCGCCAACTTCCAATGGTTGTGGAGGCGGCGGAAGTGGTGGTTTGTACGACACACCACCGTACAGCGCCAGTCATTCGCCGACGTCTCAAGTTGCAGAGGACGACGAACAATCAACTATAGTCCTCTACCCCGATCAAGATGGAAAGTATGGATTTAAAGTCAGCGGTACGGAGTATTTTTCTTTAGTAAACACGCAATTGAGTGTTGATTTATTTAGGTGACCGAAAAGTATTAGTTTCTCAAGTAGTGACCAACGCACCCGCGGATAGAACTAGCCCTAGACTGAATAAAGGTGACCAGTTATTGCAAATTAACGGTCAGGATGTTTCTCACGCCCTCTACAGTTATGTTGTTCAACTAATACATGATGCGAGAAATACAGAAACAGGTACATATTTTTAGATTTATCATATTTTTTTTATTCTGCGAAATTTATGTTATCTATTATGTACTCTTGTAGGCAGACTAGAATTAGTGGTTAAACCTAGTTCCTTTAGCAGCGGTGATGAATACGAAGACATAGGAAAAGATGATAGACAAAGACCACGCTCAATTATTTCTCCTTTAGAACAGAGTATGCTGGATTTAGAAGACGGTTTACGTACGGGATCATTGCTCAACAATTATCAAATACAATATCGGAAGCATCCCGATTTAACATGTGATCAAGCCGAACTGCCGCAAAATCTAAACAAAAATAGATATAGAGACATATCACCTTGTAAATATTTCGTTCATATTTGCGTCGGTAATTCCCTTTAAATCTGTTTTACTTTTAGATGATAGCACCAGAGTAATTTTGAATGATTGTCCGAGCGGCGACTACATAAACGCCAATCACGTGAATATGAGGATTTCCGGTAGCGAAATTGTAAATAATTATATTGCCACTCAAGGACCATTACAAAATACAACCGAGGACTTCTGGCAAATGGTGTTGGAGCAGCAAAGCAATCTGATAGTGATGCTTACGACGTTAGTGGAAAGAGGGCGGTCGAAGTGTCATAAATACTGGCCGTCCGAAGATGAAACCATGAATTTTACAAGTATGAGTGTCAAGTGTGTGAAGGAGGAAGAGGACGAAACTGGCAGCTTTGTGTTTCGAAATTTTATTCTAACTGACAATAAGGTATGATATGGTAATTTTGGAGTCTGTGGTTGATTAACTTAATCACTTAAGGTTGATATATAACCTCTTTCCACATTAATTTTCGAATTCCGTATAGGATAAGTTGTCATCATCAGTAGATAATTAAACAGTGTCGTAGTTGGAAGACGAATTTTGACGTAGTAATTGCTTTTAATTTCACATAAAACTAGACGTGAGCTAAAGCATGGACTCAATCATTTTTTAATTTTTCAAACCACAAATAAATTTTAACGCAAACACTAAATATCAATATTTTTTCCTAGGATAATTCAGAGCGAGAGATCAAACATATGCAATACATAGCCTGGCCAGATCACGACGTGCCCGATTCACCAACACAGTTCCTCGATTTCACGAATAACGTAAGAGAGGCGCGCGCATCTAGTACGGTTCCGGTGATAGTTCACTGCAGTGCCGGTATCGGACGTACCGGCGTCCTAGTTCTGATGGAAACTGCCCTGTGTTTGATGGAAGCAGACCAACCTATCAACCCCTTGGAAATAGTGAGAATGATGAGGCAACAACGTGCCATGATGATACAGAATGCTGTAAGCGTCATCGATCTTATCTTATTTCATTTTAATTATTAGTCCTTTTACATTTCAGAGTCAATATAAATTTGTATGCGAGAGCGTCCTCATGGCGTACAACCAGAAGGTATCGCAAGATCCTTAAGGGAATATCCATCTAGTGCGTAATAATGTTTGTAGGGCGTGCATGTGTGTGTGATGTGTATACGTGAAATATGATCCGATTTTTTGGAATATTCAGGGTTAACGTATTCAAAACGAAAACAGAAAAAAAGAAGACTCCATCGCAAAAGATGGTATTGTGATTTTCCAAAGCCTTATATGGTTGAACTGTTGTTAAATACCGGTAAAGCCTTACTGATGCTATCTCGTATCTTCTCGGATATGTGATCAATTTCTTCGCGTGTAAATCCGAGTTTAGACGTATAATGTGTTCATATTTATTAATTAAATAACAATTAATGCAAAAATATTTTTTATAGCGCAGTTAATTTTATAATTTTGGATATAGCTTTATAGGTAATAAAAAGACAATAAATAATACAATAAAAAGATAATCGGATTTCTTTAAGCTATAGGCACTAATTTATTTTATAATTATAGTGTTAGGATTACTTTTTCAAGATCGTAAATATTAATATATAAAATAATATTTAATTCTAATTAAATAAATACTTCATATCGCTATTACATAAAAAAATATGTAAAATTAACTGTAATATTCAAACGATTTCAATTTGAGTATTAGTTAATCTGGTACGTAGACTTCCGCTGTCGTGGTCTATGCTATCTGCTTCTGGGCTTCCGGGCTGGAACCGCGTCACTTGTAATATCTTGCATATCTGGCAGATATACAAGAGACGCGGTTCCAGTCTGGAAGCAATAACAATTGACATTTCAGTTTGTGTATGATTTATATCTTTGATATCATTCACGTTTTTCATATTTTATATAAGTAAATAGCTTTGTTACCATTGTTAAGATACAAGATTTCCTCTAACGAATATAAAACTAGTAAGTAATATGAGTCAAATTGAACAAAATGGTGAAATCGAGCCCCAGGTAACAATGGGACAACCGTTAAGTGACTTTTTGTTACAACTGGAAGATTACACTCCCACAATTCCAGATGCTGTTACTGCACATTATTTAAGAACATCTGGATTTGAACCTAAAGATCCTAGACTCCTACGACTTATTTCAATTGCAGCTCAAAAATGTATATCAGATATAGCAAATGATGCTTTACAACACTGCAAAATGCGCTCAAGTAATTCATCGAGCAGCAGTAGCAATTCAAAGAACTCAAAAAGTTCAAAAAACCGTCGTCATTGCTTAACTATGGAAGATCTCACACCTGCATTAGCTGAATTTGGAATTAACGTTAAGAAACCGCATTATTATGTATAGGAAAACTAATTATGTATATGTGAACTTCAAAGCCCAGAAGCAGATAGCATTGAGTATTAGTATTTCTATTTAAAAAAAAACATTGGTACTTAAAAGGCTGCAATTTTAAATTGGACCAATTTAATTTTCATAATAAAGGTGTAGATATAATGGCTCCATCTAAAGCTTTAAACTAAAATTATTTATACCAGTGATTCCTAAGCTTTTACCTCCCTAGCTTTAACGAAAGTGGAACTATTTCAGGAACCTGAAACAAAAATTTCAACTATTTTTCGAAGTTATAAACTTTGGTCTTTTGTAGTGCGAATTTCGATCGTTGGGATAATAACACATTTAATTTTTAGTAATAACGTTCGGTGAGGAGGTCTTCCTTTTCAAGTTATTTACTTTTTTAATCTGCAATACTTTCTACGAGGTCTGATCAAAAAATAACCGTTACTTTCAATTTTTTCAAAAAGTATTTATTTATTCATCAATAATTATCTTGTCCCCTTCAAAGTAATCCCCCTCAGATATAATACACTTATGCCAGCGTTTTTTCCAATCCTCGAAACACTTCTGAAACGCGCTTTTTGGTATCGCCAACAGCTCCTGTTTCGATTTTTCTTTTATCTCCTCAATCGTAGCAAAACGCTTTCCTTTCATCGGTATCTTCAGTTTTGTGAAGAGGAAAAAGTCGCAGGGAGCCAAATCTGGTGTATAAGGTGGTTGAGGCATGATTAGGGTGTTGTTTTTGGCCAAAAAATCACGAACAAGCATTGGTGTGTGAGCTGGTGCATTATCGTGATGCAGAATTCATGATTTTTTTTCCACAATTCCGATCGTTTGAGCCATATTGCTTCACGCAAACGTTGCATAACTTCCTTGTAGTATTCCTTATTAACCGTACAACCTGTTGGTAAGAACTCATGATGGACCACGCCATTGTAATCGAAGAAAATAGTGAGCAAAACCTTCACATTTGATCGAACTTGGAGTGCATTTTCTCGGCCTTCTGTAAAGCGCTTGTATCACTTATAAACACTTTTTTGAGACAAAGTAGACTCGCCGAATACCACAGTCAACATTTCAAGTGCCTTGGAGCGCTTTATTCCATTTTTAACGCAAAATTTAATACAGTTTCTTTGATCCATTTTTTCGAATAGTAAAAAATCGAAGACCACACCAAAACACGACTAACCTTTTATCTGTCAAAAACTAACTGACAATCCAAAATGGCTGATATTGCCAACATATATAACAGACATGTGTACCAACATAACAGTAAAAAATGCGAAAATCGAACATACGTAACTCACGAAATTTGAAAATAACGGTTATTTTTTGATCAGACCTCGTATTTGTGAATAATGAATAGTTTTTTATTTAAATAAATATTTGTGATCACTTACGTTTTTAATTATATACTTTTTTCTGTTTAATACTGTCGAACTTACAATCATACAAGCATTTTTAACTTGAACAAACTTTTAACGTGTGTGTTTGTCTGAATACTTGATCTTTGTGAATATTTTTTAAAGAGTGTTTTCCGTAGGCACATCTATTACTTTCTTTTCTTTTGTTAATGTCGAGGTCTGCGTATCTGTTTGTAAATTCACGTTTACGAATGAGAATTAAACGCCATTAAGATTGGTAATGTCTATTATCATTTCTTGCGCTTTGGTCTTTTTTATGTGTATCATTTGTTTAATTATACGTTTATCGTAATTGTTTTCTAATTCAGGATTTTGAAGTTGTCAAAGTCAAATTTATATTCTTTTTTTCTAAAGTACTTTTAAATAGGGCTGTTGTAATTCTTTTGTTACTGGTTAGACTGTGTTTGTGTTCATATATTCTTTAATGTATATAGTGTTTCGTTTGTCCTACGTATGTACCTTCACAATATTGGCATTCTATTTTACATACACTATGTGATTGGTTTTCTTTAGGTGTTTCATGGTTTAATTTTGATAAAAACGGACTTGTTTGTATTGTATGGTTTGCGAGCTATTTTAAGGTTATACTTACCAAAGAGTGTTAAATTTTCTGATAAGTATGGTACATATGGTAAAGTCATGAATGTCGGTTTGTCCTTGTTAGTGATAGTATTCTCGGTGTTTTTGTATTTATAACTTCTATTTTGTTTTCTTTATTTTTGAGTGTGAATAGCCTTTTTTTGTTGTTTTTTTTCTATAACGTTCGGAGGATAGTTATTTTTTGAAAGTATTTGTTTACATTTTTTGTGTTGTTTATTTCTATAACGTTTGGAGGATAGTTATTTTTTGAAAGTATTTGTTTATATTTTTTGTGTTGTTTTTTGTTGTTTGAGAATTCATAATACCTGTCTAGTAATTTATGAAATGTATTTATTTTGGGAACGTTTGATAAGAAATGTAGATATCTATCTGAATTAGTAGATAACTCCCAATAAAAAAGAATAATAAGTTATAATTAGAACAAAACGACCGTCATATTAAAAAAGAAAAGGATACAATATTTAAAATGATGTTCATATATACTAGACGCTCTTATTAAATACGGAACCATATCAAAAGATTATAATTTATTTAAATAAAAAACTTGCTACTATTTTTGCAATTCTTTGTTTAGCTTTTTAATAGAACTTGTTCAGGTATCAATGCTCATGTTCAGGTATTAATGCTATAAAGTTTCCAACGCATTTTTTTGTAAAATTATGTAATACAGGCAGTAACAAAAATATATAATTTTTTGTTACTGCCTAGATCACCACATATTTTGACATTTTATTTTCCGAATTTAAACTTGATCAAAATCTCACAATAACAGTAAAAGCTTTACACTTTCTAACTTTCATCTATGCATTTTAGTTTCCATTTAATGGTAAATTTTAATCAAAAGCATATCTGATATGTACTCTATTGCCTCAACATCTGAATTTGCAACTATGTCAACCCTCCCTCACGTTGATTTAAAATACTTCGAATTATTAATGAATTTTGAAATAAATATAATTTTATATTGTTATTCAAGCAACATACATACAGTGAATAACTAAAGTCTACACGCAGCGTCATATTGTTATGTTTCCCAGTTGATATGCATTTATTAAAAAAACTAATGATACAGTTTTTTTAGGAATTATATTTATTCATAAAATATAAAACATAAATTAATTCACTTCTTCTAAAACAAAAAAAATCGCAAAACAACAAAAAAATTGTAGGACAAAAGTCTACATACAGTTCAGTATTAATATTATATAACTAATAACATTTAAATACAATGAGTATTTAAGCAATTTTTAATATTTGGTTGGCCCCCCATTACTGTCTATCACAGCTTGCAGACACCGTGGCATTGATGAAACCAAACTAGTCATCTCCTGGGTCAGTTTGCTCCACGCGTCTGTCAGTGCTTGCTTTAATGATTTGGCATCACTAATATGGCTCTGTCGAATTTTGCGCTCCAAAAGCTCCCAAACATGCTCTATTGGATTTAAATTCGGGCTTTGGGGAGGTGTGTTGAGTTGCTTGGGCGCATAATAAAGAAGCCATTCCTTAACAACCAAAGCAGTATGCTTAGGGTCATTATCTTGCTGGAAAATCCAACCATCCCCAAGCCCTAAGCATTTCACAGGTGGTTTCAAATTTTCTTCTAGAATGGTTTTTGTACTGAAATCGGTCCATATTACCTTGAATAAATGCCATCCTTCCGGCGCCAGATGCAGCAATAGCTCCCCAAACCATAACGTTACCCCCGCCATGATTAACAGTTGGTATCAAATTTTTAAACTGCAAGGCAGTATTTTTTTTCCTCCATATTTTAGCGCGACCATCACTTCCAAAAAATATTGAACTTGGATTCTTCCGTAAATAAAACTATGGACCAGAAATCCATGTCTTATTAATATGAGCACGTGCGAATTCCAAGCGGAGGCGGCGGTTTTTTTCTGATATCAGTGGTTTTTTACGCGGTGTCTGCTAAAAAACCCATTGTCATTGAGTGCTCTTTTGACAGTTCTTGGGTGAACGCTCTTATTGGAGACGTGAGCAATGTGTTTGGATAATTTAGGTGCATTTACTCTGGGATTTTTACTGACTTCCCTTAAAATTAAACTAATATCCCTACTAGAAAGCTTCTTTGGACGGCCTGATCGCGCTTTGCTCTTAAAAGAACCAATATTGTTGTAGTTCTGAACAATTGTTTGTACTGTGGCTCGACTTAAATTTAATAATTTGGCGATTTCTCCATAAGATTTATTTTCCTGTCTGCATTTTAAGACTAATTTTCTGAGGTCAAACGAAATTTCTTTTCCCGATCCCATTATCTATGTTCAACCAACACATGAATAAAATTAAAACTAAAATGTGATTTGAAAGAAGTACAACTCATATGTAAACTAAAAAGAATGAATAGCGGTACTTTACTTCACTGCTTCCATTGTTTGTGTAAGCTGCATGTAGACTTTTGTCATAGATTTTTTTTTAACAATTTGCAAGTTTTTACATTATAAAGCGAATGACATAATCTAATTTTTACATTTTTACGTATAAAAGGGAAAATAAAAGGAAATTGGATTATTAGTATTTCTATTTATTGCAGATTTTTGGAAAACTAAATAAAAATGCAGTTGCATGTAGACTTTAGTCATTCACTGAATATATATATATATATATATATATATATATATATATATATATATATATATATATAAAGCGTATTTATAGGCAGCATTTATACTTTATTGAAAAATATATGTTAAATTAAACATTTTGCAAAAGTTTATATACACTACAAACACACGTTTTTTTATCTAGGGTTAAAATACTCTTTAAAATGTAATTTTAATATTTACACCTTTATTTGAAAAAATTAATATAGAATATCAGATACAAAATATCAAAATTTTTACTATTTCGTGAGTTTTTTTGAACGAGTCATTGTCAGCGAATTATATTTTTAAAATCATTTTTTAATATTAATAAAAAAAATTTTAATTGTTTAATCATGAATAGAGTGGTTAATATGTGTCAGCGCGACAGGATAGTATCCGTCGTAGTCGGTACGCGTGTGCCAACAATGCATATAACCGACTTTACGCGTAATTTTAGCACCATTATAACATAAATATGAAAATTCACCGATACTTTTTCACTGCATCAACCAATGATCGTCATTTACTCATCCGTACGTTCGATATAATTATATATGTACAAAGCGTGAAAGAACAAAACAAGAGAATCAACTACCTTACGTCAAGAGCTAATTCAAATAGTCATGTGTAGGCGGTCACTGTAAATAGTCGGTATGTACTCACTACGAACCTGGCGTGCTGACAAGTGTCACCACTATTCATCACTCATTGTTAGATAGTGGGTTAATGTTTGGTCTTGACGGTTTTTTTATACAATCATATCTTAAAACTCCTACTACCTCTACTAAAATTTCTCAACCTCCAACATTTATAATAATGATTAAAAAATGATTTTATTGGCCTCATCTTAGTATAGCCTCGCTCGGCCAATAAACTCCCGTTTTATGTAGATTACTACAATTAATACAATAAAAATCGAAAAATCGTTTTATATGGTAAGTCTTACATTTTTAAAAAAGGACACATAACCGAGAAGTTAGTAAGATGCATGTTTTAAAATATATTCTGAAACTATGATGCCGTCGAACCGCAATTATCAATTCTGAGATTGTGTATTTTCAGGAACGTCCTGGAAATGTTTTTATTTAATAAAAGAAATTGTATATTACAAGAGAAAGATAAGTGTGTCTTTGATTCCCAGTACTCATGGTAACAACGCGTAATACTCACGGTATTTTATTGTAAAGATTGGCATCAAATACGTAGATATATGTTAAGTTAATTTAATAATTCCATTTGCTAGTAAATTACCAACAGGGACTTTTGTACTTTAAGAAAATGATTTAGTCGAATCGTCGTGAGAAGTGAAGTTTATGATTGAAGAATTAGTAGTATGAACATTTAAACATTTCTGGCTTTAATTCTCTCAGATTCTAACTTATCTTCCATTGTTTATAAGATTTTGACAGAGCTTTTTCCTATCTAAATTTTATTCTTTACGTCCATCAGGTTATGAGTCTTCTCGGCTTGTTACAACTGCGCCGTAAGTGTAGTGTTATATAGCTTTGTTATTAATCCCTCCGCCACATTGACAAGTACTGAGAGAAATATCGTTTATTCTTAATACGAAAACCAATTAAAAAATTGCGCTACTGCGAACGGAGTTCGAACCGTCTGCTTCTCTATATAACTAGCTCAAAGTCAAACCGCTCTTACCACTGTGCTATCTCGTCTTTTCGCTAATTTAATACCCGTTATTTATTTTAATCACTATCACCGCTAGACAGTACTATGCATTCACGCATTTTTAACCCTTCTTAATGCAAGCTCTGCTACAGGTTTTTGAAACAGTGTCGTCTAGACTTGATCGTATAATAGGCTATTTGATTCTTGATGTTTCTGACACCTAAAATGGTAAATGAGGCAGAATAAGAAGAAAATACTCGCTGTTTTTAGCTTGTCTTCCCTAGCACTTGCTTGAACTTTGATTTCCAAGGTATGTGCCATGATTGACCTGGCTTATTTTCTAATGTGAACTTAATTATAACATTTTTATTCAAAAAAAACGGCCAGAAATATTCAAGCAATAAATAGATTTCTGTAGCAACTAGCTTCAAAAAATGAATCTTCATATTTTACTAATATGAGCACTTGCCTTTAACTACAATTTGATTATTTAGAAAATTAATTTTCCAAATTGTATTCCAAGCCTCGGTAGTGTCTTCTGTAAAATCTCCTTTCAGTTCTGTATTACATTATACCGTACTTATGTTAATATTAACCAGGTATTTTGCCTTTCCTTTATCCTCTAACACAGTGATTCTGAATCTTAAGAAGACATATCCTCATATGAATGAAGGCCATTGTTTTAACTGAGTTCACCACTAGACATTCCCCGTCTACCCTTAAATTTTTCATGAACTTTGATATTTTTAAATTCTAATCAAGTATTTGTCATCATGTGTGAATACAACTTTTTGGCAGTGTTACTAAAATTATAAAAGTAGTATATCTTAAAACAAAATAATAAAATAGTGAAAATTCAATAATCAAGTGCAAAAGAATACATGAACTGAATTACCATAAAAGCTTGTCTCTGAAATATTACTATTATGTTATAGTTTAATGTTCAAAGTATATGCGAATATTATCAACAATTCTTAGAATTTTTAGTTGGATATTTTATTAAAAATTATTGTTATATATTAATAAGTATGCAGGTGTATAACAACCCAGAGAAACAACACGTTTAAATCTGTTTTAAAAGATTTTAGAAACGGAAATTTATAATGGTGCGATTATCAAGTTTTGGCAACTGCTTTTGCCGACAAAAAATTAGTTGCCAATGCTTGTACGCCATTACACCTTAGATATTTACTAAATATTACTAATTCCTCAATACTTTTTTCGATTGTTTCCTTTTTTCAATTAAAAAAATTAAATACAAATAAAATTATTTAAAAAAACTATTACAAAAATATAGTCAATTGTTCCTGTTGTATCGTATTTTTGTTTCAAAATATATACAACTTTCATTAGGATCCTAACTTAGCTTTACCTTTAACATTAAAATATTTTTAAATATATATGCAGGAAGTCTTAAAGTCGTAGCTACTTATTGTATAGCGTAAAGGGCTATTCTATGGAAAATAAACCAATTTTTCACAAAATGTCATAATAAATTCCGAAGATATTTAAATAATCGATTGGACTTACAATCTACGTAATTTTTGCTCCATATTTCGCCACCACTTACATCGTCAGAGTTGTCTCTTTTTCTGTTACTGCTACACTGTAATTGGCTAAGTCACTCTGAAGATATTCTATGCAAATATAAACAAAAGGTCAACAGCATATTGCTATTTGCAAAAGTACAGTTTTAGTTTAAAAACCAGAAATTGTTATAAGCACGAGACGCGGAAGCCTATAAAAATATGAAAATTATATTATTTTGTTGTTGTTGACTTATGTGTTCAAAATTATAACAAAAAAAATGTATTGAGTTTTAATAAGTACAAATGATACGAAGAAAATCGAGCTTTTCTAAACTTTCAATTTTCCTTTTAATGTAAAGAATTGCTCTTGAAGATAACATTTAGAAAATAGTCTTTTATAATAGGTAGTTTGGGGAAAAAAGCTGTATGTCTGTTGGACGTAGTAAAACAGCAACAAATACGAAATTGTCCAATACTACCATGATTTAAAACTAACTAACCGTCGATCGGAATATGCGCGGCTTTAGACCCGAAATCAATCGCTTATAAATGCATATATATTTATAAACCTAATGAAAGTTAGTTCCATTCATACCTTTATTTATTACAAATGATGCCATTCTAGTTTTCTATCTCCGCCCGACTGAATAAGAATTGTAATTAATAAATTGAGAGACGATACTTTACTATTACAACACGCAATTTTGCGATTTTGTTAATAAAGAAAATACGTCGATATAATCAACTCTGTTCTCTCTCTCTCTATTTCTACTTTCTCCATTTAACATTCATCTGTACTTTTTGAGCTAGTAACTAGTCTAGAAATTTTTTAATTGTTTACACTATGGAATGTTTAGTGAATATGCGAGTTCATTAGGAAAAAGAAAAAAAATAATGTACATTTTGTCTCGTCCGTTCATGTAAGTTATTGCCAATGCTGTCCGTTACTTCAAACTCAAAAATTCCTATCGAGTTTAGACCTGAAATTCTGGGCTTTAAAGGAAAAATACATTTTTGAGATTGAATGTAACAAATACATATTGGTTGTAGTAGTTTTATCAAGTTAATAATCCTTATGCAGACTTGATTTAAATGTATAAAAATCTGTTATTTTAGTTCTAGAATTGACGACAGTTGAGGATCAAAATGTTGCAATTTTGCTATTCTATGTTCTACTATATTATAATCTCTATTTATAGGAAGTTTCCATCTTTGGTTAAGTTGGATACTAGGGAAGGCCTTGCCAAGAAATTGTCACATTGTGGTTCTCAATTTGTCGTAGATTTTTTTTAATATTTTATAATTTATTGTACATGCTTTTTATAACTGATTCCCTTAGAGTTACATACAGAAACTTCAATCACTCCTAATTTTGTAGTGTTTTTTGAATGACCAGTCTCATCATAGTAAGATAATGTGTTAATGTTGTTTAATTTAAATTTACCTAACTTATTCAAAACTAAATTAAGTAAATATGCAATAAAATTCTTTTCGCGTTATCAAATAAGTAATACCATACATTCACGCAGCAATATATTTAATGCTACGATTAAATAAGTGTATACATATAAACGTTTTTTTTTAAATGAGAGAACAATTTAATCACTAAAGTTGATTTATAACCCCCTTTCCACATTAACTTTTGTAATTCTGCATACGCATTTCGACAACCAAGTTGTCATCATCAGCAGATAACCGCAAAGTGTCGCACCTGGTAAACCACGACGAAAAATACCTGTACGAAAACAAACTCCGTACGCGATGCACACCATTGAGAACCTAAATGTACATGAGTGTTGTATGGTTGTCGAAATGCGTATACAGAATTACAAAAGTTAACGTGGAAAGGGGTTATATATCAA
Source organism: Dermolepida albohirtum (assembly GCA_031893035.1). NCBI lineage: Eukaryota > Metazoa > Arthropoda > Insecta > Coleoptera > Scarabaeidae > Dermolepida > Dermolepida albohirtum. Next base: position 208,377 of record JAVIWB010005345.1, on the reverse strand, counting down.
CCTTAGTGATTAAGTTAATCAATCACAGGCTCCATCAAATTCAACTTCAAGAGAACAATTATGTTGTAAAGTGACTAAATAGCAGTTTTGCCCCATCCAGCAAATTGATATTTTCTTTTCAAATTTATAATTAGGTTCTTAGTATTTTTGCAGTGGTCCAGGCTTCATTCAAGGGGTGTTATATTTTTTCCTACTGCACCCGGGTTGAAGTGAGGTTTACGTCTCGGTTGTGTTTTCAGTATTTCACAGTTATCTCGGCATACTGGATGCTGATTTAGCCATAAAACATTTTTCTAACCCGAAATAGACCTAGACTGAAGTGAGATTCGCGTTTTGGTTGTATCCTTAGTATTTTGCAATTGTCTCGGCTTGCTAGATGATGTATCCAAGCGTTGTTACATTTTACTATTCGTAAGTAGACGTGGGTCGATATTAAGGTTCATTAGTTTTTGTTTTTTCTATTTTTACTACCATCTCCACAACATTAATACATCACACTTTGGAATTATTGTTACATTATGTCTTGTTATTTCAAAGACACGTATATTTTCATGCAAATCATCAGCTTTACCCCTCGAGTTTAATTTTTACAAATTTACTCTTACTACAACTTAAAACTATCTTCAAAATTACTTAGTAAACGCCATTAATAGTAGTTCTATAATGTGTTAAGTAACAAAAGCTCTTTCTGACATTGGTGTATTAATTAGCTATACCTACAATATTTAGGCTTCCCCTACATTGTAGCTTTACACTTGTGTTCGTTGCATTCACTTACTGTAAACTTTCAAACATTATTTTTTGCAATTCCACTGCACCAATCAAAAGAGGGTGATGTATATACTATCAATTTACTTTATTTTAGAGATATCTGTTGATCACTGTACCTCTGAGACATTTGTATCGAGTCCAATTAAGAATTTTTATATCATCCGCTTTTCTAATATACTTTAAAAGATTCTAAAACAGAAACAACCCAGTAGAAAACTATTTAACAGATTTGTCTAAAAATTTTAAGTTCGAATCTCAGTCGGTGAAAATTTTGAAAGAAACTTCACCAGGGCTAAAATTGACCAAAAATTAAATCCGTATACAACTAAAACTATTATTCAATTTTTAAGGTTTGTAATTTCAAGTTTTTCAGTAAGACTTGCTCTCAAAATCTTATGCCAGCATTCCCTTTTATTTATTTTTTACTACGAAAGCTCCAATTTCGATTCTGTTTTTGTTCCCTTGTATTTATCAATATTAACTTTTATTTTATGTTACCTTGTCCGATATTTCATTCCCAATATCTCAACACTGTAGATTTCATTTAATGATCATCCTACACTATCTCAGAAATTCTTATTTGCTTTTTGAATGTCAGAGTGTAGAACAGATGCTATGTTCCAACTCCCTATTTTATATTAGCTGCTGTACGGAGTGAATTTGATAATAAATATGAAATTTACGAAAAGAATAATTTTTAGTACACTTAAAAAGGATTTATTGCACTTTTTCTTTGTTTTTGGGTTTTATTCTGACGAAATACGTATCTTTCTTATGATGAGACTTATTTAATTTTTTCCTGTATATCACATATAAACATCAAGAATTCTACTGAAAAATTTCAACTTAAAAAGGCGCTTATTTTAATATTAGGATTACCGTGAAAGACGAAGTAAAGAGAAACTTATCAGTATTTCCAAATATTTATAATATTAATTTGAAGACTCAATCGCTAATAGAACATTATCAAATTCATCTAAATCTTGTGCTTCTGTACCTTTCACAGTTCAGACTACTTATCAATCATTTGTGATACTTTTTAAATTCATATTTTGTTACATAAAAGTAAATCCTTGCAACATTCTTGGCTAAATACAATAAATGATGTGTATCATCATCTCTTAATGTTCTTTTTAACATTACAAATACTAGTCTTTTTGCTGCTGCTGCTGCTGCACTGAAACTGTTTCAGCAACCTGAAGAGTGGTAGTAACTCTGAGTATGCCTCTCACAATTTGGCAATGCCAAAGACGCGGTTCTAATTTGGAAACTCAGAATAAATTGTCTATTCATTCAACGATTTATTACGAATTGAATTCTATTATGCATAAAATGCAATTTTATATCCGTGATTTTCTTTCCGAATTAAGTTGATTCCTTATACTTTTTGAACTATTACCTTTCTCCAACATTTATATATTTATCAGTTAAAAAAGGCGCCTATATATTTTACGTGAAGAAGCAATACTCCAACGAGTATCTTCTCAATACAGCATCTAAATTCTACATTTGCCAATCTCTTCTAAATGTTGATGTGTGTTTGCAAAGTAATCAAAATGTCTAATTTGCTTGTTGGATAAATTAATTGTTTCATTTATATTTATTTCAGAAGACGTTCAAATTCTTCTTTCAAACCTGTGCTTACAATTAAATTTCTATTCTAAATTAGCAATTACCTACTATTCTGTCGCCGTATGTCATACTTCTTTAGTACTCCAACATCACTAATTGGTTTACTTGCATTTCGCTCATTTTAAAGGCTAAATCTAGTGCCATGTGTTTAAACCAAATTATTAGATGCAACAAATTGAAACTAGTTTTTCAAAAGCAATGAATTGCTTCTGACTTTTATAATTACATTTTTTGATGAATACCTATCTTGGAGATGGATAAAAATTGAATTTTTTCAGCTAAAATTTATATTTCGACTGTTTCATATTCGTGACCTTTGCAATTATTCGTTCTTTAATATTTTTTCTATTTTCTTTGCCATTTTTAGAGACCCTGTCTAGGTTACAGTTGATTATTCTTCAGACCCTTTTGATTTTATCCGTTTTCTTCATCGAAAAGTAGAGTAATAATTTATTAAGAGTTGGTAAGGTAATACATTTAAGTCAAGAAATTCGAAAATGTTCTGTCCGTAAAGAAAATAAATGAAGCACCTATTGACACTAATTATAATTGCCTTTTTAAGTTGGATTTTTATTTTACGTAGAGTTATTATACATATTTGATTTCCTTAAATAAAAACAATTAAAAAAGAATTTAACCAATTTGATATCCCAAAAGTAAAATAATTAATGTTTGATTAATAACAATGTAATCGTATAGTATGTGTAATAACTGATCGATTCTGTTATTTGGTAGCGACTAAAATTAATAAGCAAATTCATTAATATCAATTGCGTCCATTTTATTCTTTAAGTTTTATACACGATAAGTACAAAATTGTGTATTTAATAAAAACTAAGTGTACCTTTTATTAACTGTTCATTATTTTTTACTGTGTTGATAGTTGATCGGAAAGGAAAAAAAATGTATAAATCTATCTATTGTGATTATATATTATTCGAATATATTATATATAAATATATATATATATAGTAATAAAATCATAACATTTTAAAATGTGTTTTATTCGTTATGTTATTGGCTTAATGTACTTCGCTTGAATCCATACCCTATACATTTTCAGCAACTTTCCTCGATTGACCTGAAGTCTCCTGTCAACTCTATTTTCAATTTGTTCAAATCCTGCAGATTTAAATAACTGATCAACTTCATCTAAAAATAATAATTTTCTGTTAAACTAATGAAAGCTGATAATAATTTATTTGATTCAGATCTTCACTGTATCATTAAAAATAATTCTATTGGTTAGACGATACTATTTCTACTTATTCCAATTATATTGAAAATTAAATAAGGAATAGAAAAGATGATAATCTGAAATCATTATTTTTTTTTTCCAAGAAAAGCGATATAACAAGAATAGTAGGCAGAGGTTATCCTAAATTTCTTTCTCGTCTGATTGCAACGAATGATAGAGACTTTAATATGATATATTAAATTAATTTTATTAAATAATTATAAATGAATTTTTTTAAAAATGGCCGACAACAAAAGCTAGTATACCAAAAAAAATATCAATCAATTTTAACAGTTTTAAAGTATAACAGACAAAAAGAAAGAAATATATTATTTCAAAATCCATAATTTTAAGGTAAAATAACATAAATTATACGGTAATATTAGTGCTCGTAAGTAGACTTTTTAGCACTTAAAAATATAATCAAAATAAATTTCTTTTGAAAAATAATCACGAACTACCAATTAACAATAAAAATACAAGGAAATATGGAAACTATAAAGTGATAATATTTATGCACTAGACAAGGTATATGAACGAATAAATTTAGGAAAAAACTACATTACAAATTACATAAAACTAAACTTCATTCAATTTATAGCATCCAAGATCATACAATTTTATAGAAAACAGTAGACAAACAGGTACAGTTCCTAAATATGAAAAATACCTATAACTTTAACAGGTCAAAAAGCTAGGGAAGCTTGTGAAATAAAAATGCAAACTCAATTAAGAACAATACAAGGCATATACAGTAAGACTAATAGGTAAGTAAAAACATGCCACAGATAATCAGTAACTTTTCACAGTAAAAAAAAAAGTAAGACATTGTAGTATCTTGAGCCAGTTGTTATTCATTTGTGTAATCCATGGAGGCTATACAAGAAAGATAATAGAACTTCATAACAGGTCTTTAAGGCTTATAAAACCAGAGATCTTTTACTTACTAATAAAATATACTTGGTCATACCTTGTGTGAAAAAATACACTCTGGTTCCATCACCTCTTACATAAAAATTTTCTCCAATACAATGTCCTTGTTTAAATCTTAATTGAGCTAAATCATATTTTCCATAATCTCTAAATAACACTAAGCCTCCAGGCTTGAGATAGCGGTATATTTGTCTTAAAACATGGGTAAATCTGCAAATAGGTTCAGAAAGTATATTTATAAATAAAATAAAATTATATAAATCACCTTTCAGGATTTATAGCAGACAAAACAAAAATAAGTACAACTATGTCTATGCTATTTTCTGAAAAGGGAACATCCCAATTATCTTTAGTTGCATCTAACACAAAAGCTTTACAAGAATCACTGTTATATTCCTTTGCTTCTTTCAATATTGAAATTGCTTTTTCAGAAAAATCACAGCAGTATATGAAAATACCTTCATTTTTTATACAATTTAATATTGGAAAAACAGTGTTGCCCACACCACATCCTATTTCAAATATAACCTTTTGTTTGCCTGTCTGATTTAGAGCTAATTCTGGAAATTCAGTAAATAACCAATGTCTATCCTTAAAAAATTTGTTTGCATGAACATCATAAAAGGAATCCCAATATCTATATGCATCATTTTCATATTTGATTATCTCAGCGTCAGAAAACTTAATAACACTATTTATTTCAACCTTTTTTTGGGCTTCTAATTCCTGTTCTTCATCCCATTCTACATCATCCCTGCAAATACTGGGGTTATGTTGCATATTTTTCACATTGAAAAAAAAATCGTAATTTATATATATTGCCTATACATATTTCTTAAAATAAAACAACGCTTCATACATAACATACCAAGCGTTAAATTGGAAAACCTTGCTTTTATTTATTAAATATCTAGAACCATGCATAGGCTTTTTCCTGTAACGTGTATGACATTTGCGTACCAAATTCTCATTTTTAAAATATATTTTAATTAGTCTAACCATACCAAGCATTATGTTCGAATACATCGTCTTCATTTATTAAAAATCTATTGCCAAATTGCGGACGTTTAATAACCTCTTCGGCCATGTTGTAACTTATGACAGTTTGCATTCTAGTTTAAAACCGGAACCGAATAGTATTTGGGGTCTGCTGCAGATGGTGCATTTTGGCATTCTAGTTCATCCCTTTAATTAATTTATATAAAGCAAATTAATTTGTAGTTGTATATTTCAAAACGATTTGCACAAATTACATTCTGTTTCTAAGTAGGAGTATATACTTATTTATTATACTGAAAAAAAAGGTCAGCTAAATCGTTTTGCTTTGAATATTTGCGGGAAATGGTTGAGCTATGTTTTCTTGACGTCATTAAAAATGACATTAAAGCAAATATCCTTACAGTACATGCGATAGCGTAGCGGTATTAGCCGCAATAATCCAAATTTATAAGTTTGTAAAGGTTTTTTTGTGTAAATTTAGGTCTTTTTATACGAATTTATACAGTGCAACACAGTACAAACACGAATTAAAGACTGACGAACCGATTTGTGCTTTTTTACGGCATTTTAGACCAATTTTTGACATCTGTCAAGTTGGAGGGCGGTGACTACTGACTAGTCGTGAGGAATTCCCGAATTCGGAACTCGGTTGAACTTTTTCTAAATATTTCAACGGTGTGGCCCTTCCATAGTTAAGTGCCTTCTGCGACAAATGTATATGGAATCCTAATCAACATTAATTTGTGTGAAAATTAAAGGTAAGTCAAAAATATTTGTCGTAATGTCTGAGACCTTAGAAACAAGTGTCTGGATTTTTTTTAATTTTTTTGACGTGATTCAGTTGTTTATCGAGTGTATTTTGTTTTTCTTAAAACTAAAAAAATCCATCAATTTTTATAATTTCTTTCTTGTCGAGATGACACAAGGATGACATCGATTTGATTTGCGTGACACATTTTAATTTGTACTTATTTTTATAACACTATTTATACGGCGATACGGTTTCTTTTTCTTTTCGTAAAACTTCCAGAATATTGCATACATCGCTAGTAGCAGTTTCACAAAATTTTTGCGCAATAAATATTTATTGCTGGATTATTTTTAATAATAGAAGAAGACAATTACTCAGGAAGGATGACTTATGTACTCTAGTGCCACATACACAAGAATCAATGTTAATCTTCGGCAAATGCATCGGAATACGCCCAACATTAAAAAAAAGCCAATGTCTATTGTTTTTTATAATAATTTGCACTTTCTTTAGTGTTTGTTTAATATGCCAAGGTATTATATTCTTTTAATATTATAGAACTTTCTGTTTCTGTGATGAAAGTGTAAGAATATTATCTACGAACGTTCTTAAAATACCGAAATTTTGTAATAACTTTGAAATACTAAAATAAATTTGTATAATTTTCCCAAAACTAGTCGATTTTATAATTTCCTAATTGACAATTTATTATCTTATGTCTTATCTTCGCTGTCCCACATTACTGATGTGATTTTATGTGACTTCGACTTAATGTTTAAATAATGACCATTACCGACATATTTTATTTTTCTATTTTCATTTATTTTAGTTTCATTTCATCATATCTGATGACAGAAAAAATAAGTAAAGATGTTGTAGAGCAGCTATACTATTCAAAACTTTTTTTTCGTATGGAGGCGACATCTTTTATTTAAATGATTTACTTCCCGTAAGAATTTTATCAATTGCTGAAATCATAAAATGAAGAAAGAATCGGGAATCCCTAGAATTTACAACATAATTAAGATTGTGGAATAAATTTTAAAGATTTGCATTTACATTTTTAGAATACAAATTTATTTTATTATATATAGTATAATGTATTATCATTTTACATACAATTTTTAAAAAAATATTTGCACACCTGAAATTTTAGTTATTTTTCTAAAACATAAAGCTTGTATTATTGACCAAGTGTTTTCTATTAAAGAAAGTAATACAGAGAAGTAATTCACTATGACAGAAGTTTACATTTACAATTGTAAAAAATGTGTATACAAAATATAGAAATTTCATATCAAAAAAACGTATTTGCACACTGGTATACAAAAGTTGGATTAGCGAAGAGAAAACTATATACTAGAATAACATACAAGCATTCGTTGTTGCTATCACTTTGCTTAGATTCGGTTTAGTAGTCTATTAAATAGTAATTTCTTCAAAAATAAGTGAAATTTCTATATTTGTGTATAATAAAGTAAAATGCTGGCTAGATTCCATTGGGTAACAGATGGAAAAATAGTAAAACGGTTAAATATTATTTTTGCTACAGCAAGATATAGGATATAATAAAGGAATATTTAAAAACAAGTAGCATGAAAAATGGACGACGATATCAGGCCGTCCAAAGACATTTACAAGCACTGAATCGCTGGTTACCAATAATGTTACAGCGTCAAGCAAACACGTTTCACCTCACAGAATATGAAATGTACTATACACCGAATTCACACAAAAAAAAAATCATTTACTAAAGAAAAAAACACAGAAACTTTAGTCAACAATTTTTTCCATGTGAACAAGCCAATCGAATTTTGGAAGAATTTTATATTTTTGGAAGCAAATTCAATTTTTTTCTTATTCGGAAAGAAGGTGATTTATGTAGAGAAAACCGAATACAGAACTAAATTCATAGACTTTACAGGCAACAGTAAAACATGGCGAAGGGCAGTCTACGATGTGACGTTGCATGAAATACAACGCAGTTGATAATTTTGTTTTTATTTAAAGTAGTTTGACTATCGAATCCAGAAAAATTATTTTGGGGTCGTTTCAACTTCAACAAGCTAAGCATACCGTTTAGATAACTACAGAGTGAATGCTGTATAACGTAGGAAGACAGTTGAAAACCTCACCATAATCCCCAGACTTCAATCCAATATAGAATTTGTGGCCCATTTTGGATGTAGAGGTTCAACACCTTTTGACTAAAAGCCGCCTGAAAATTTCAATACACAAAGAATGGAAAAAATCAGTCTGACGTCAGAAATGCTAATGGAAGGCATACGAAATATTGAAACGTTTTGGAAATAATAAATAAACTTATTTCTTTTACGTTTTGAGTGTGAGCAAACACTTTTTTTGTAACCAAATTTACGTATTTTGTTTATATTTTTATTAGTGTTAGTAACTTTAAAACTTGATTGTACCATACTGTAACTATGTTGCACTGTCTTTAAAATAAAATACTGTATCATACATGAAAATTTTATATTTCACATAAATAACAAAAACGCGAGGTGTGCAAATACTTTTTGTATCCAGTGTATACCTCCAAAACTAAACGAAAATGCATTATTTTGAAAAAAGGAGACCGCTAATACAGAAAATATATTATAAAAACTAGCACAAATAAAATACATGCAAAATATGGTAGAAAAAGTATTAACATCTTAAAAATGTTTTATTAAAATACTATAGAGCATTTGAAAGTGGATGCTTTATTAGATTTTTAAAAATAATCCGTTAATTACATACTACTGTGGGCAAAAAATAGTAAGACTTTTTAATTTAAATTTCGCGCGAAAACCCATTCGTCGAAATATTTTTTTGTAGGTTGGTATGACTGTCAGTGACATCTGTGCCAAATGTCACACCAAAATAATCATTAGTGTTTAATATACGCCTGTCTTTCTGAAGTACAAAAAGTGCATTCGGCGATTTTTACAATGAGTGAAATTATTCAACAAAGAAGTTCCATTAAATTTTGTGTACGGAATCAAATTTCTGGTGCCGAAACGTTCAGAATGTTGCAAAAGGCCTTCGGTGATAATTGTTTGTCGCGGGCAAGTGTTTTTGATTGGTAGAAATTATTCAGAGAGGGTCGAGAACGCGTTGATAACGAACCACGTCCAGGACGACCATCAACATCAACTGATGATCAACACGTCAATAGAATCAAGGAATTGGTGCTTGAGAATCGACGATTAACAGTCACAGACCTTACTGGCATCGTTGGAATATCGGAAGGATCAGTGAAAACCATTTTGAAAGATCATAAGAAAAGTGAAAGCACGATTTGTTCCCAAATCACTCAATTTTCTCGAAAAACAGCGTGGCGTTGACGACTTTGAAACAATGCTTTCCGACTATCAAGACAAAATGAAAGGCATCATAACTGGAGATGAGACTTGGATCTACGCTTATGACCCGGAAACAGACGATCAATCGGCCGAATATCGTATCAAAGGTGAGCCGAAGCCCAAAAAACCACGTCAAAGCAAGTCAAAAATCAAGGTTATGTTGACAGTTTTCTTCGATTATCGAGGTGTGGTGCACTCCGAATTCCTTCCGACCGGCCAAACTGTCAACAAAGAATACTATTTGAGTGTTATGCGTCGTTTGCGCAATGCTATTCATAAAAAGAGGCCAGAATTATGGGCCGACAACTCTTGGTTTTTGCACCACGATAATGCACCGTCGCATACTGCATTAATTCTTCGTGAGTTTTTCGCCAAATTTTCAACCAATATCGTGCCGCAACCACCGTATTCGCCTGATTTAGCTCCGTGTGACTTCTGGCTATTCAGCAAACTCAAACGACCGCTCCGGGGAAACCGTTTTGAGTCAATTGAAGACATTAAACGTGAATCGCTACGCGCATTGAAGGCTATTCCTGAAATTGACTTTAACAACTGTTTCGAGAATTGGAAGAAACGTTGGCACAAGTGTATTGGGGCCAGGGGGGATTACTTTGAGGGGGACGAAATAGATTTGGAAGAATAAATTAAGAATTTAAAAATTATGAACAAAGTCTTACTATTTTTTGCCCACAGTAGTATACTTGTCTCCATTTTAATGTACGTCGCGAAAGGAAAACGCTATTTGTGGGAAGTGTAATTATCGATTTGATATAAGTTGATTAGAGACGAGACACTTGAGAATTTGCTTTGGGGTATACCCGAAACCTTGGTGAAAGTTTTAAACACTTTCGTAAAAAAGATCCAAGTTAAACTTTGAAGGAATTTCCACGCAGTTTAAATGTTAGCCATAATGAATTCAACAAATACACAACAAGTTGAAAATTTTAGTCACCAACAAAGTACTTGATAAGCGTACAATTCTCATAAATAAATGCAAAACAATGTCGAAATGAGAATAAGTATCAAGTGATCAAAGATATACATAAGTAATGTATTGTACATGTAGAAAAATAAAAAAGACAAATCTGCCACAAGATCACATTAATAAATAAGAAAATATTCAACCAGCAAAATGAATCAATAAATCTAGTTTTGAGCAAATACAATTATTCCTTTCCAATAAGTTTTTATTAATGAAATTTGCAGTGTTTTTTCACCCATTATTTCCTAGCAACTGTGTTAAATAAACAATTATTCTATTTTAAAAAACAACTTTGATTAGATATACTTAATTAATTTTCAGAACTTATTTAATCTTTATTAATCTTGTTAATTTTTTGCTTCATTTAACAGTAGCGTTCCTATCAGGAGATAACGATTTCGTAACATAGATATTTTAGTTCATATTTTTTTGAACAAATAACTAATAATTAATAATTATAATTACTTTTAGAAACATCATGCATAGCCCGGGAATCTATTTTTTGGTACCTAACAGTTACACTCGCTTCCAATAGTAAATAAAATGTTTATATTTAGACTCTTTATTAACGACCTTATTACCTCTCTAAGTTGTTCTATGCTGACTTTTTCCATGTTATTGTGGCGTATAATCATTTACTATAAAGGAATATAAATAAATAGAATCTGCACTTCATGCATCGATAACAAACTGTCTCTAAACATACCTAAATGCAGACTAAACTACTAGCATTGTTCTTGGTATTCCATTATCTCGGCAAATTACTGTCAAAGACCTAGGCATTACCTTTAATTCAAAGTTGAGCTTTTCCAAACGTGTTCTAAATATCACCAGGTAGCCGCAAGTCATTTAAAAAATTATAACTGACTTGATTTTATCGAAAGAGCGACTAAAACTTTGGTTTAAATTATTGGTTTTTGCCTTCATCTTTAAAGCTAATTAGAGCATGCTATAATAGTATAGTAACATTCTATAGTATCCGATTTATAATGTTCACATAAATCAAGTTGAGTTCAACAAACTTTTTAAAAAATAATGAATAATATCATATCTCCCTCTCTCAACCAATACATAAATGTATTGACCGATGCTGCCTGATGATTGGTCAATCCATGAAACATATGTAGTAGATAGGGTGTTATTAATAATAGAATGATTCCTTTTAACAAACTTTTTAAAATTTTTGAGTTTTAAACAGGCACCTACCCCGAGATAAACATTGAATACATCCACCTCTTGAAAAGGCATGCATTTACACATTCGGAAAAACGACATCGAAAACATGTTTAGTGCTGATCTTGGCAGAGGGAACATATATGCGTCAGATCTTTTACCCGAACTTAATTTCCTAGCTCCATGTATTGCTTCGAGAAGCTCTAACACTTTTAGTCTTCCTGTGGCTAGAATAGTATTCTACACAAAGGGCCAATGCTTCGTTGAACACGCAACGCCGTTTTATTATTTGACGAATTATCTATATAAGATACATAATGCTAAGTATTTTAATTATTATTATTATACATCCTCTAGGAGTTACATCTATTGGGCTACATAAATATTATTGTATACGATCAGAAACGATTCTCAAAAGTGAGTAAAATAATAACGGCTTTGGATCACAACCATTTATTTGGGCTAAGTAAAGGTAGAATATGGAAACATCGTCATTTAAAATGATCAAATTTTGAGGTGGCGTAGGTTTTTAAAGATCGCAATGAATCATCTCTGTCAGCATGCATTCTATCCATTGATATTTTAAAAATCAAAAACGTGTGAAAAACGTTTTCATTCTTGATTTGGATTTCATTGGTTTAGTGTTGCTTCATTTTTTAGCACTTAAAAACGTAATCAATAATACTATGAAACATTATTAGCTCCAGTATCACAGATGTACGTGGGTTGTCTTTTAAGTTTTGCATACTGGGACATAGAGGGCGCCACTAACCAAATGTCAGTACTAAAAATTAACCTCCATCTTTAGTAAACCTAAATCCAATGCTTCAGTGCGATACATGTAGTGTTGTAGCTACAACGAATTGTTAAAGTTGACAAGAAGTTAGTTAAAAAATGGAATTAAACCGATATTATTTTTGCGGAATAATATTTTATAACCTTCGAAGACAATTATCTCCACAAAATACCTCGCCGAGTTGGTTTCTGTTTTCGGCAATGAAGCATCGCATCAGTCAATAATTTCTCGTGGGTATATAGAATTGAAACGTGAACGGATTAGTATTAGCGGCGATCCAAAAGCAGGTTCAACAAAAACGGCAGTCGCTCAGGAAAACGTCGATACTGGTCTTGCGCCAAGAATCGACGAAGATCGACATGTGACATATCGCCAGATTGAAGCATTATTGGAGATTTCAAAAAATTTTGCATAAAGAATTGCGTGTAAAAAAATTAGTTTCCCGTTTGAATACCGCATCTGTTCATTGAAAAACAGAAAACAGCGAGGGTGAATTGGTGTCAAAAAACTCTAAACCGCTTCAACGCCGGAATTTCAAAAAACGTATACAAAATTGTCAGTGGTGATGAATCTTGGATTTACTTATACAGAAAATGAACGCCAGTCGTCTGTTTGGGTGTTCCAAAGTGAAGAAAAGTCAGCAAAAGTCATCCGTTCTCGAAGTGTCTCCAAAAAGATGGTCGCGACATTTGTCTCTAAAGCAGGTGAGCTTCGAAAAGCCAACCCCGATCGACGAATCATTTTCCACCAAGACAATGCAAGTTCACACACAGCACGCATGACAATTGAATTTTTAACAAAACGTCGAATTGTCAGATCATTCTCCGTACAGTCCGGGCCTAAATCCTAACGACTTCTTCACCTTTCCAATAATCAAGAATGAACTACGTGATCAAAGGTTTCAGTCGTCAGAATGAGCAATCGATGCCTTCAAAAACGCAATTTTGACTGTATCAACAAACGAGTTGAATAACTGCTTCCAGAGTTGGTTCGAGCGCATACAAGAGTGCATTAATCTTCACGGAGAATACTTCGAAAAACAATGAAGTCTTTAAAAGCTGTCTAGTGTTTTATTCCAGTTTTATATACAAAACTTAAAAGACAACCCACGTATTAACTACATATGAAAACCAATGTGCTGACTCTTAACATATTAAGAGGAACAAGTGCATTATAAATAAACGATGACACATTTTTGTCTATTGGGTTTTTTCAACTACATATTTGCAATAAAAATTGTCATTACTTAAGAGTGTACAGCGTATATGGATACAAATAAGCAAGTTAGAAAAGCCGTTTGAAGAATAAAAACGATATCACATCTAAGGGATTTCCAACGCATTAATATCCAAATTCTCTGTCAAATAATGTCTTTTTCTTAACACAACAAATATCACGCTCAGTAAGAGTGAAGTCTTTTATTATTAATACAAAAGATAGTAAATATTGTATTAAGTGTACATGTATTAACTCGTACAATAGAAATTTCATTACCAACGTTAATGGTAGCTTCAATTTTGATTTTTTTTTTCGCTAATATTATTGACAATGATATAAAAAAAATATGTTCTAAAAGTACTATCCGGAAATCGTAAAAGAATTATTTTAATTTTATATAAAGTGCAAGATGGGAATCAATATCTTTGATGTTATTTAAAAGAAACGATAAATGCATACTTTAACGTATTTACAGTGTAATGTTATCGTTATGTCCACGAAGAAATATTTGCATTTCCCGATTATTTTTCTGTTCGATAATTTTGTTTTGAGTCTCTGACTAAATTGTATCAATTAGATTATTTAGAAACGAAGCACAATCATTATTTGATAAGCGAATATGGACTTGAGTCAAATACTCCACAATTTTCTTATAAAACATTGGCGATGATATACAGCGTGTCCGTAAAATCGTTTCCAAGATCTAATAGTACATTGTGTGTAGAAATTAATCTGCACAAGTCGTTAGAATAAAGAATCAATTTTCGTGGATTTTGTTACTTGTTTATCAAGTTATAAACTTAAAAAATAAATTCATTACGTTTATAGCAGTTGTACCGGAAAGTTATTACCGGTTTTTTCGTAAAAAAACATAATTTTCAAAAAAAAGAAAATGGAAAAATTTATTTATTCAAAGTATTGGCCATTTGATTCTACACATCTTGCCCATCTTTCAGGCAATTTATGGATGCCATCCCAAAAAAAATGAATCATATTAACTGAACGCTCTTTTGCAACCTTCAAGACTACCTTTTTCCAAACTCATTCAGGTCCAACAAGATTTTTTTTGTGCTTTTTCTATTACAAAATAATTATATCTGTTCACGGATTCCCATCACTTTATTATAGAATATAAACTAACCACAACAGACACTGAAAATTGTATTGCATCTTCATCATATTTGCGCTGCATTTTCTTTTCACATATTTGCTTTTAAATTACATTAATTATTGGTTCTTAGCCGCGTCAATATGAATCTCTTCCTTTGAACGCAATGAAGACATACCGGAAAGTCATTAGCGGTTTTTTTCATAAAAACACTACATAATTTTCATGAAAATGGAAAAATTTAATTATTCAAAGTATTGACAATTTGATTCTACATATCTCGCCCATCTTTCAGGCAATTTATGGATGCCATCCCAAAAAGACTGTTTGTCGTTTGAGCAAAACCATTCATTGAGCCATTTTCTAACTTCTTCGGAATTGGCGAAGTGCTGCTCTGCAAGCGCGTGTCCCATTGATGCGAAAAGTTGAGAGTCGGACGGGGCAAGGTCTGAAGAGTACGGCGGGTGCGATATTATGTCCCATCCAAGTGCTTTCAACACTTCCTTGACCGGTTTTGATGTATGACACGCCGCGTTATCGTTCTGTAAAATCACTTTACAACCGTGTCTTCGGGTCTATTCTGGACGTTTTTCTATCAATGCATGGTTCAAATTGATAATTTGTTATCGGTAGCGATCAGTATTAATTGTTTCACCAGGTTTCAAGAGTTCGTAATACACCACGCCACTCTGGTCCCACCAAAGACAGAGTATTGTCTTGTGAACAAAACGATTTGGCCTCGGAGTCGATGGGCCGGCTTCGTGATAACAATGTTTTTTGCGCTTAGGGTTTTCGAAATAAATCCATTTTTCATCACCTATCACCATTCGATGCATAAATGACTTCCGATCATACCTTTGAAGCAGCATTTCACAGACGATTTTTCGATTTGCCATTTGCCTGTCAATCAATCGATGTGGCACCCATTTTCCCATTTTTTGGATTTTTTTCATTGTTCATAATCGGTCTAATCGTTTCTTGGATCACATTTAACACTTCTGACAATTGTTTTTGAGTTTGGGTTGGGTCTTCATCCAATAACTCCTGCAGTCTCGCATGTTCAAACTTTTTCGGTCTACCAGAACGTTCTTTGTCTTGCACATCGAAATCGCCACTTTTGAATTGTCGAAACCACGCCTCACATGTTTTTATGGTTAGAGCATGCTCACTGTAAGTTTCTACCAGCAAACGATGACTTTCAGCGGCTTTTTTCTTTTGGTTAAATAAGAAAAGTAATGCGTACCGCAAATGCGCTTTTTCAAGCACGAAACTCAACATTTTCAAAGTGGTATAAATCTGTGACAGTGTTACTTTTGCAAAATATAACATGTATGGCTTTGAAGCTTGACGTCAGTAAAGTAAAATGACATATTTGTCAAATCATAACATTGCATACTTAGCCTAGCGACATTCGGTACACCTGGTATACGATATTTACGGTAAGAAACAATGCACGTCATCAACAGAACTTTCAGAATGACAGATATTACTTTTTTAAAATACGTAACCACACCAGACAGTCTACAAACTTTTATTTTCTCTTTTTTTAAGTTTTATATTTAATTTATTACAATTTAAATTACAATTTTTTCATTTTTATTATTTTTATGTTTGTAGTATATACATTGAGGATATTATCTAGCCACAAATTGGATAGGATCTGTTAAATATTTGAAATATAAGATATGTTTCCTCAGTTGTTTCAGCAAACTGAATACGCCGTGGGGCAAAATCTTATATACAGAAAACGACCAATGATGTAATATTTGCATAATTGAAATCATTTTTCGAAGCTAATTAACGCATCTGTAGAGAAACCTTCATAAATTTGTGTTAATATGGTAAAATCCTAATCTTGGTCTAAAACACTTTCAAGCTTTTCTGAAGCACGTCATCAACAGAACTTTCAGAATGAGAGATATTACTTTTTTAAAATACGTAACCACACCAGACAGTCTACAAACTTTTATTTTCTCTTTTTTTAAGTTTTATATTTAATTTATTACAATTTAAATTACAATTTTTTCATTTTTATTATTTTTATGTTTGTAGTATATACATTGAGGATATTATCTATTGTTGTCTAGTTTTATAATAGGACAGTTTATCTATTACATGACTTACTAGTCTAAATAAATATCAAATTTTTGTTTATCGCCTAAACTAATTTCACTCTAAAAATAGTCGTAATTTGAAGTCCTTGAAGCAGATAGGACTGGTATAAATATTGGTTGTGAACAGTTTACACACACTTCCTAATTGTTTAAATTAGTGTTTATTCAGTCTTTTCGTTACGATTAATGCAAACTCTTAAAAAATATATTGTGTATTTATTTTATAATATTTTAAACGTATCCTGACGAGACATTAATAAATTTAAACAATCAATATATTATAATAACAAGCAAGTTTCATATATAAATGAATATATTTAATTATTTTTTTATTAAAAATATTACTAAGTATTATGTAAAGCTACATTTTGTAATAATAATAAAATATACAAATAAAGTACAAGTAATGCCACGGTATACAGCCAATTTCAAAAGAACTTGTAGGAAATTTTTCAGAGAAAATGTTCTCTAAAATAAAAAAAATTCTATATTATTAGAAAGCATATTAACATTGACTAGGCGTGTTAGATGGAAGATATTTCTACCTAACTCGTTAGTCCCATCCTCCAATTAACTTTCCCTTTATGTAATATTGGCCAACGTTTCGTATTATACAAACTGCGTAACTTGTCTGGTTAAGCATACCATAGTTGCTTAATAAGTTTTATCGTTCGATCAGGAAAACACGATTTTATAGTTTGATATACACTTTATTATTCAATATAACCTCCCTGAACTTCAGTACGCTTGTTCCAGTGATTTAATTGATGGTTTCTATCCTCGAGGTGAGAATCCGGGAGACTGTCAGAACACGTTTCCACGGCTGCTATTATCTCTTCGTTCTATGAAAATCGTTTTCCACGCATGTATTTTTTGATATGTGTGAACGGTCAGAAGTGAGATGGAACTAAATCTGGCGAATAAGGTGGATGTTACAATTCGCACCTTAAATCACTGATTTTTGCTATGGTTTTTTTGAACTGTGTGAGAGGGTGTGTTGTCTTGATGAAAAATGATTTTTTCTTCTGTAAATCAGGTCTTTTCTCTCGAATTTTTACATATAGCTGGTTCAAAAGCTTACAGTAATAATCTAATTTTATTGTTTCACCAGTTTGGAGGTGATCCACAAACAAAATTCTTTTTGCATCACAAAAAACTGATGCTAACACCTTCTTGGCCTATTTCTGGATCCTAACCCCATCCTTAAACTGCATTCATGACAATTCACGTATCTACACACAGATCGGCAATCAATACAATACTCAAGTTTTATTCAACAACAACCAAGGGATGATAAATACAAAATCCAGTAATATTTATCAAGTTTTATCTAAGAGAATGGAATAAAAGTATACGAGATCTACTGGGTTGTTCGGAAAGTAATTTCATTCTTTTTTTTTTCATGGAAACGAACAATTCTTTTATAGTATGTAAGTATTTTTTGCTATTTTTCTGGTAGTAGCATTATTTTTGCAAATAATCAAACTAAGCGATTTTCATCGTCCTCGCTGGAATTCGATATTTTTTTATCTAAAGAATTCTGTAAAGACCAGTATAAGTGGTAATCAGAGGGTGTCAGATTTGGTAAATATGGTGGATGCGGCAACACATACCATCCAAGCTATGTCATCAAACTTGTATGAGGCCTGAAGCAGTCCTGGTGAAAAAACTACACTTCTATCAATTTTGACCCCTTCTGTTTCATGGAATCACTTAATTTATCCAATTGGTGGCAGTACATTTGCGAATTAATTGTGAAATTGTCAAGTTGAAGCTCAAACAAAAAAGCAATGCCCTTGCAATCCTTCCAAGCAGAGAACGTCACTTTTTTTATGAATATCCTCGAAAATACTTTGAACTGGCTCACCTTTTCTGCTCTGCGATCGTTTACGTTAAAGATTGTTGTAAACAATTCATTTTTCATCCCCAATTTATGCTTCGGAAATGGATTATTTTGCGCGTGTTTTAGCAACAAATCACAGATGTCAGTGCGACGAAGCAAATCTTTTTCTTTGGAAACACGGAATCCAAATATTCAACTTTAATGAGAAACCATATATTCATGAACAGTCTCGCTGCAGTTTCTCGTATTGTTATTCGGCAGTTCAATTCAATCAATACCTTTATTCTATCCTCATAAGCTTCAACTGGCTGTCGAGAACGGGGTGCATTCTTGATATCGAAAATTTTGACCCAGTTTACACAATTCTTTTTTTTTACTTCGACAGCGTTCTCACCTTCTTGATAATGAAAAGGTAAAATACACTATCGGCCATAAGTGTCCATGTTTTTATTTGCATGTAATTCAAGTAACCAATATTATAGCTTAACTAAGACCAGAATGTTATATTATTAATAAAATTTTAAGTAAAAGATAAATATAATACATGCATATTCTTCGGTATTTATGTATTTAAGTATTTTAAGACTAAATTATCGACAATAATCATTTTATAACATAGGTAATTAAATAAAGACTTTTTCCTCGGAAATTTTAAATACGATTATATTAGTCCATAAATAGTGACGAGAGAAATCAGTATTTGTATAAAAGTTTTAATTTTCATTTATCTTTCGAAGTGTAAAGGGTTCGTGTCGGAGTGGTATACGGTATATGCATATTATTTTAAAATAAAATCAATATTTTGAATAATGCTATCGGTTCATACACTAGACTACGCTACTACTAAACTTACGCTGTAGAATTCTGGACTATAATATTAAAAAATATGAAGAAACTGGCGATTTATTGAATAAAAAGCGGCTAGGTCGATCAAAAATAACAACAACATCAGAAAATTGAGCAATAGTTTTGTTAAGTAAAAGAAATAGACGAAAAACTGCACTGAAAATTGTAGCAAAGACGAACATTAATCGGAATAAACCAGTTAGCGTTATAACGGTGAATGAACCGGTTAGATTGGGCAAGATAACAAAAGGAATGAATGCTGGAAGAGTGGAAATATGTAAGTGCACTAGACTGGCGAATCCAAATTCGAGATATTCGGTCCTAAAAGAAAAACGTTTGTCCGAAGATCAGCGGGACAACGAGTTCTAGAATCATGCATTGCATCCACCAAACATGGTGGGGGATTAATGATAGTTTGAGGTTATTAGCACATCTGAAAGCTATCTTATTTAAATGTACAGTATTCTAAGGAAAGAACGATACAGAGAAGTTTTGGAACACGACTAATTGAAAGAAAGAAAGAAAATCTCAAGAAAAGAGCAAGACAACGATTCCAAACACACATCCAAATCGCATCGGGTGTATTGAAAGGAATTGGAATGGAATGGAATAATTATTATTATGAGATGCTCTCCTCATAGCCCGGACTTGAATCATATAGAGCTATTATGGTATAAACTAGACAAGCAAATGCGAAAATTAGCTCCAACATCCACAAAAACACTATGAACCCAACCACAGGATGTATGGTCAAAAATAGAACTCGAAACTGATAAAATGCTGAGATTGTGCCAGGCAGTAATAAAAGCGAAAGGTGGTCAGTCACATCGACGAATCAAAAATTTAAACAACTCTAAAAGAATATTTGTTAAACATTATTCGAAATAATGTCTTTTTAAGACTCATTTTGTTTAATTATAAAGGGTTTTCCAATAGGGACTTGATAACTTTTAATTCAATTTGTGAATACACCCTTTCACTAATCATCGAACTGTCACTGTCAATTTATTCAGTAAACTTAACATTTTCATCATGGTAAAGTACACGAACGAACAACGTCTGCAAATTATAAAAATTTACTACAGAAATTCGGAGTCGGTGACCGCTACTTTAAGAGCGTTAACTCCGATTTTCGGTCGTAATTTTCGCCCTAGTAGACAGGCAGTAACAAGTTTAGTGCAAAAATTTTAGTCTATATATTCGTTGTGTGATGTTGCCGTGCCAGTGAGACAACGGGTTGGTCGAAGTGTCGAAAATATCGCTGCCGTTGAAACGTTCGTAGCAAATGATCCAAATCAGTTAATTCCACGGCGGTCTCAAGAGTTGGGCATCGCCCAAACCACTTTATGGCGAATTTTGCGTAAGGATCTTGGTTTACACCCATACAAGATCAAGCTGACTCAAGAATTGAAGCCGATGGACCATTTGAAGCGACGTACGTTCTCCGATTGGGCTCTGGAAAAGATGCACCAAGATGATCAATTTCATCGTAAAATCATTTTCAGTGACGAAGCTCATTTTTGGCTCAATGGGTTCGTCAATAAGCAAAATATGCGTTATTGGTCGGGTGAAAATCCACATGTGCTTCATGAAACACCACTTCATCCACATAAAATAACTGTTTGGTGCGGTTTACATGCCGGCGGCGTCATAGGGCCATATTTTTTCGTCGACGATAATGATCGTCACGTTACTGTGAATGGTAATCGTTATCGCGCCATGATTACCGATTATTTTTGGCCCGAATTGGAAGATATGAACTTGGACAACATGTGGTTTCAGCAGGACGGTGCCACAAGCCACACACCACACGTTACAATCGATTTATTGAAGAGTAAGTTTGATGAGCGTGTTATCTCAAGAAATGGACCAGTCGATTGGTCGCCTCGTTCGTGCGATTTAACGCCTCTAGACTTTTTTCTTTGGGGCTACGTCAAGTCATTGGTCTATGCCAACAAGCCGACAACGTTGGAAGAGCTCAGAGCCAACATTGAACGCGAAATAGCAGCCGTTTCGGCCGAATTGTGTGGCCAAGTCATCGAAAATTGGGTCCAACGAATCGACCGCTGCAAACGTGCCCGCGGTGGCCATATGAACGAAGTCGAGTTCCATTCATAAATGTTTTGATTGTACTTCGACCCGATAATAAAGTTTTTGAAAAATCTCAAATGGTCTGCATTTTACTTTGAAAAAAGTTGTCAAGTCCTTATTGGAAAACCCTTTATAATAAAATTTTAGTTTTCCAGTATGTATTGCACTTGTTTTTCTATTATTTCCTGGCTGGGCAGACACTTAATGGACGGTAGTGTACGTCTAAAATGTTTCTTTTTATTTTCCACTTTGAAAATTGCGCCAAAAAAACAAACAGAATCAAAAACTTTTCTTTATAAATAAATCTTTAATTATGAACTGTTAAAATCTGTTACACTAGCCTTTTGAATGAAATTTTCTGGTTAAGAATACAACTAACAACTCTCGCAAGAAAAAGTGAAAATATTACAAGCAAATAAATTGAAACGTTTATCTTTTGAATGTTGAAGTTTAGTAATCGAAATATTATATACAAATTATACAAATTAAAAGGAACACAAAATATTTGCATAATCATTGGTTGTTAAATAGCAGATTGTAATTTCAGACGTTTAAGGTGTGAAAGTTCTTTGACAACACAAGTTTTTGGTAGTGATTCGACGTTAAGATAGTTTCAATTTGATTGTATTTAAAAATAAAAATTTAAAAAAAAATTCCTGAAAGTCAGCATCCAAAAATTTTTGCTCAATCTTCTCATTGATGATGATGGTGGTATAACCGAAACCATTTTCTATTGACTAGTTTGTTTAAAATTGTATAAACGTACAGATATTTTCCCCCATTGAATCAGTAACGCTGTACTTATCCTTTTACGCTTATATGACGTCATTAGAATGTTCTTTTCAGCTCCTTCCGCTTCCTCATCTCATTACTGGTCTAGACGCAAGCCTTTTTCTTATTGACAGTTTAATCCTATTGCGCTTTCACCATTTCAACAGCTATATACTACATAGGTGGAATTAGGTGTGTACGTACACCTTCGAGTGATTTTTAGTCAGAGCCAGGCTGTGCGACGCAGCAGTCGATGCGGCTAGACGGAGTTGATGTATGGGGTTGTGAGAGCATTGATTATTCGACGAAGAAGAACGTAACTGCAATCGAAGAAGTGTATCTTATCTCAAACTGTTTTGTTAGTACGACACTGCAATCTAAATTGGTTAATTTCGTACGATCTTTAATAAAATTGAACCAATTTAATTAAATTTTTTAATTTCTTGGAATTATCAAACGATTGATGTTATTTTAAAAACTAATTTTAGTAAAAAAACATCTTTACAAATGATTAAAACAATAAGCAAAAGTCTTTTAACTCTATACTATTATCCAGACAATAAATAAAGAAATAAAATTGAGTTGCGCGTCATAGGCCTGCTCTTGATAAGTGCATAAAATAAAATAAATTGTAAGTAGCAATTTAGCAATTTATAAAACGTGATAAAACGCTTATCGTTTTAGGTATAATATCTACCATGAAGTCACAAATTGGATAGGATCTGTTAAATATTTGAAATATAAGATATGTTTCCTCAGTTGTTTCAGCAAACTGAATACGCCGTGGGGCAAAATCTTATATACAGAAAATGACCAATGATTTAATATTTGCATAATTGAAATCATTTTTCGGAGCTAATTAACGCTTCTGTAGAGAAACCTTCATAAATTTGTGTTAAAATGGTAAAATCCTAATCTTGGTCTTAAATACTTTCAAGCTTTTCTGAAACACACTTGTGCCTTTTACAACGCATAGCTGTTGTACCAGGGATGGTATGTACAGTATGTCTCAGAAAACTTCATGTACGGATGGTCTTTATAACTTATTATGTAAATAAAGCTTTGAAATTCGGAGCATGTCTGATTCATAATATAATAGTACAAAAACTTTCCGAATGTATTGGATTGGCAACTAAGTACTTTCGGTTTTGTAGTATAAAATAAAACACTTTTTTTTTAAACAAAGAATAGTTTTTAATCAATTATATATTTTCCATTTTGCTCAATGACCTTTTGCCATCTTTCCTTCAGCTGCATGATACCGCGCTCATAAAATTTCTGGTGCCTATCAGCAAAAAACTGAACCAGGTGCGAGTGAAGGTCATCGTCATTTGTGAAAGTTTTGCCATTCAAAGAATTCTGCAAACTTCGAAATAAATGGTAATCAGATGGTGCTAGATCAGGGCTGTATGGGGGATGTGGCATCACTTCCCAGCCAAGCTCCAATAGTTTTCCACGAGTTGCCAAAGATGTGTGAGGCCTTGCATTATCTTGGTGGAAAACTACATCTTTCCGATTTGACAATTCTGGCCGTTTTTCTTTGATTGCTTCATCCAGTTTTATTAATTGTTGACAATGAACATCAGAATTGATCGTTTAGTTCCTTGGAAGCAGCTCAAAAAACACAACACCTTTGTAATCCCACCAAACTGACAGCATGATCTTTTTTGGATGCAATTCAGCTTTCGATGTGGTTTGAGCTGGTTTATCGTGTTTGCTCCATGATCGTTTTCGAACTATGTTGCTGTACAGAACTCATTTTTCATCACCAGTGATGATTCTTTTTAAGAAAGGTCGGTTTCATTTCGTCTAAGGTGCATATCGCAAAAGTTGATTCTTTGTGTTAAATGAATTTCTTTCAATTCGTGAGGTACCCAAATATCAGGCTTCTTAACTAGCCCAAGACATTTTAAATGTTTTTCAATTGTTGTGTGCGATACATGTAGCCTCTCCGCAACTTCTCGAACAGTTATATGATGATCCTCTTCAATTATGACTTTGATTTGGTCATCATCAACTTCAGTAGGCCGACCAGAACGTTGCTCATCTTTGAGGGAAAAATCTCCAGAACGGAATTTTTTATACCAATTCTGACACGTGCGCTCTGTTAAGCAATTAGCACCATAAACTTCACATATCTTTTTGTGAGCCGCAGCAGCTTTCTTTCCTTTACGTAAATAAAATAGTAAAATATGTCGAAAATGTTCGTTTCTGCACTCCATTTAAAATTAACCCACAACTAATAGCTTTAATAAAAATCACGCACTACTTGCTTCTGAAGTTACGTCAATGTGACTAGCATCACGCGACAAACGGTAAAGTACAGCACTAACATACGTTATACAAAAAATAAAGCAGCGCTCTCTATCAGTAAAAACCGAAAGTACTTAGTTGCCAACCCAATAGATTTGTATTCGTGTAGATATGGTAATGTGCGTTTGCCGAGCTCATATCTACGCTCATGACGTGCAGCACAATATTCGCATCTTTCACAATAATAACAAGTATTTCGAGAGAATAATAACTCCATCTCTGCGATAGAAGTAAAAGCACTCATATGTCACTTTAAAAGCTTGGAACAGAACATCTGTTTGAAATGCAAAACGTAATATTGTGAATTATTTTCTTAATTATGGTGTAGTGGCCAATGGCCGTTTATATACACGTCACTTTTTGCATATCCATCAACTGTTCTATTATA
The DNA here is from genome assembly GCA_031893035.1 of Dermolepida albohirtum. NCBI lineage: Eukaryota > Metazoa > Arthropoda > Insecta > Coleoptera > Scarabaeidae > Dermolepida > Dermolepida albohirtum. Next base: position 183,049 of record JAVIWB010005345.1, on the reverse strand, counting down.
TACCTTTATATATAAGTGCTCTTACTTATTTATTATTATAGAAATGGACCTATTGTTCTAGCTTATTCTTTTGTTTGACTAATTTTTCGTTTCATTTTCATTATAACCAGTCAGATTATAGAATACCTTTTATGAAAAGATAATATTTAACGAAAGTGATTACTCAGCAGGTAATAAGGTACTGGCTTTTCAAACCGTGATTTTAGAATCGAATCAGAAAGTCGACCGGAAAGGTTTTTTTTTATAGGTTCTTTACTGCCAGCCAAACCGTTGGCTGAACTCTTGTGTTATTGTTAGTTACTTCGTAAGGCCCAGAAATCTGAAATATGTGTCTCCGTTTTTTCCAAACCTATTCTTTACATTAAGTTTTCAGTCGTAAGATGGGCATTGATCTCGAGGCCAGGAGAAAAAATGTAAATAAGGAAAAAATAAGGTTTTATTTTTGTACACTTACTGATATAAACTAAACGTAAGCTGAAGACGTAAATGCATTAAGAATGTTGCTCCAAGGGGAAAAGCCACCCTAATTTACAAACTTAGTCCAATGAGCATGGTACCCCGAGAAATTAAGGAATGTCACGTGAGCTTGAAAGAGGAGTCCCTTCGTACGCATATGCATACATAAACGATACGTTGCCCCACAATACCTCTAAGTAAGTACATATGGATGTAAGGGTGTCTCGTCTATTAATAGGTGAACACCGGGGATAGCTGACACACTTACGTAGTGATCTCGCGTGAGGATCTGGTATAACCCTACCGACTTAGTGACATAGCACGTGAGTGCCCCCATGAATAATTTATCATATACAACGAACATACATATGTATATTCAGCTTTATATAGTGCGGGACTGACGATTCCTGCAGCTTGACGGGTGCGACAGTATATCCTGTGAGGGTGATAGGGACATGTGGCGGAAATTGTCCGTGTTATTTTTTTCTATGTGTTGATAAAATGTCTGGTCTTATTTATTTTTAGAAGAAAAAGTGTGCGCGATCGGGGAAACAAATAAAAGGGAATTATTCAACCCCCGATAACTAGATAATCACGTTTTAGAGAAGTGCCAGTCCATTCTATTTTCAATTACACAATTTCAGCAGTGAAATTACAAAATTACTTGGACAAGTATACTACACATTAAATAAACTGGAAAGCAAAGGAATGTCATTAAGTATTAACTAACACTTGGGCTTTAAAATATAAAATAAAATTGTAAAAATAACCCAGAACTTTAATAAAAGCATATCATATTTCTAAACAAATGTAGGGAATGCTTTTGTTAAATACCTTCCATTAAACATTTAATTGATTCTATTAGGTTGCTGCCAAACTAATGCAGAATTTTGAGCAGCGGGTTTGAAATACTCCAACTAGACTTAAATCTCTTCTCCTTCTTCTTCTATTCTATTTGCCCCATGAGGGCGTCAGATTTTTCCTCTGTTCATTCTTCCATCCATCTTTTCTAGTTTTTCCAATTTAGCTAGTATTTTCATTTCATTCGTTTCTCTCCGTTGCATCCATGTCTTTCTCGGTCTCCCTCTCTTCCCCCTTTTTTTTGTTCTTGCTTCCATTACTTTTTTCGCCAATCGGTTGTTGTTCATTTTTCTTACATCTACGATCCTGTTCAATATTCTCTTGCTTTGCTTCCTTTCTATATCATTTTGATTTTGTGCTATTTTTCTCAATTGTTTCATTTCTGCTGCAGTCATCGCATGTATTATTCTGGATTTCCTTACTCTGTTTGCTATCTCTAGATCTATTTTTCCATCCCTCGATATCATAACTTTTGGGTATTCATATTTTGTTACTTGCTCCAATTATTGTCCCTTGCATTTGAACCCCTCTGCCTTCATTGGCGTTTTCTGATATGTTATATATTCAATTTTTTCTGTATTAACCCGCATTCATTCTTTCTATCTATTTCGTCCATAAGGTGACTAGCGTCTCCATTTTTCTTCTTGGATCCGCTACTAGCATAAATCATCTGCGTATAGCATTCCATTGAGTTGGACCAGTAACATCTGCCTATATCCTATTGTTGTCTGAAGTCTTTGCTGTTCTTTTCCTTTGTTCTTCATTATCTTGTCCATTACCATTAGAAACAGTAGCGAGCTAAGTCTGTCTCCTTGGTTTATTGTTCTTCTCTTCTTGAAATATACTTTTGACTATTCTTATTGTTTTCCTTGGGGACCCCAATTCTTCCATTATTTCCCATAGTAGCGACAAATCTATAACCATAATAAACACTTTGTTTGCTTCGTTCTTCTTTTTTAGAAGATTTCTTAGTATCAAGATATTGTCCGCTTTTCTTCTGCCTCTTCCCTACTACCTGTTCTTCGTCTAATTTGTATTCCACGAGTTTTCTGATTCTTCCTTCTACTATTTTGGAGTATATTTTAAATGCTAATGACGCCAGACAAATCGCTCTAATTTTGGCATTCATGTTCGTCTCCTTTTTTGTGCATAGGTTCTAAGTTCTTCTCCCATTCTTTAGGAATTTTTTCGCCATAAGAAAGAAATGAATATTATGGCAGACATAAGAAGCATCCACCCTCAGACTCTATGAAAGGTTCATGCTCAAATGGTGTTTGTAGCCATTCTTACCGTTAATAAATAAGTAATTCAGTTTTATTATCATTCGAATTTTTCTTTTTTTCTCTTTCATTTCTTCAGCATTAAAACAATTTTTCAAAGCCTACTTGCCTATTATTTCTTCAATTAATAATAATTAATTAATAATAAAATAAGCATTTTAATGAAGTCATAGCCAATTATAATTACTATTTACAAAAAAAGTTTGCGTTATATCTTGAAAACCAAGTATGCCATGGATTTTTAAATAAAATTCTATGTAAAAATATCTACCAGATGGCTTTTTTTGTTTTTCTGTATCTTTAATGGTTACGAAGACATGTACGATTAAAAATTTCGACAATTTTCAATTTTTTTGTCAATATCTCAAAAAGTTAAAAACCAAATGACAAATCCGAAAATATTATCAAATACTTAAGAAAGTTACTCATGTACGGTGATATAAAGGGACACCTGTATGTCTGATACTAATCTAAATACAAATTAAGAAGAATTTTCAATGCTGAAGTTACTATTTTTTTCTAAATTCCTTGACTTTAATTTATCCCAAAATGACGAAAATTAGATTTTGGCCATGAACTAACAGTACCCTGTCGATATGTATGCAATATATTAAATCGGACGCATACTTCTTATTTGTCATTATACTTAGCGTACACGCAATTATTAGACGCAAAAACGAGGTTAAAACATCTACATAGTGACCTAGTGAATTTCATTGAAGTTTTCTTTCAATGACAAGATCACGGCGTTTGCACGTACAACATCGCGCTGTGCGGACCGACGAACGACCGGATCGGCGCAAAGGTCGATGACCAAGGGCGGCTGATCTCGCGATCCGCCAGACGACAGTCCGGGTCGAACGGACGACGACTTCGCCTAAACAATGAATCTGGGGACGTCGACGTTTCTGTTGAGCAGAAGGGCGCTTCTGGAAATTTAATCCTCGACCACTAATTCACATTTGCTATTCGGAAGTTTCTCGTGTTTATTTTTGGCAGACATCTATTAATTCTGATCATTTGATGTTTATTAAAATATGATAGAATTGTTGATTATTAGAATCAGTAAAAGGAGGGTCGTAATTTTAATTTTTATCAGCGCCCAAAAGATAAAGGAAGATGTTAATGAACTCTGCTAAACTTAAAGCAAGCTATACATACACTACCGTCCATATTCGTTCGGACACTCAAATTTAAAAAAAGGGAAAACAAACTATAATAATTTATGTCGAAACTTAAAATTTTTATTTCATTATTGTTTATAGATGTTTATAAAGTATAATAATAAAAATTGAAGTAATTCTAACGGTAAATAAACAAAGATATCTTAAACCTTCCGCTCATCAAAGAAACCCCCTTTTGCGCGAAGAACAGCCCGTACAATTCGAGGCATCCGTTTCACGAGTTTTTCAAGGACTATTCGATATACTATTCTAATTTTCTTACAATATCTTCCGCAAGTGATTTGTTGAGGTAGGACACACTTTTCGGACCCTCCTGCCAAATTTATCCCATAACAATTCTATGGGCTTAGGTCGGGGCTTTGCGGTGGCCATGTCATTATTTTTAAGGTATTATTGTTTTGTTCGCTATTTAAGAAATTCTTATATATTACTGCTGAGTGTTTGGGTACGTTGTCCTACATAAACACAAAATTTTCGCATATTAAACGTAGCCCCGATGGTATTGCATTTTCTTGCAATATTTCTAAATAACCCTCCTTTCGCAAAATACCCTCGATTCGCTTCAAATTCTCTATGTCGGCGTAGCAAAAACAACCCCAAACAAGCACAGAACTTCTTCCTTGTTTGATGGTTGGCACTATACAATCCCGCAGCATTCTTTGACAACTCGCTCTTCTTACAAAAACACGTCTTGATTGTCTAAACACTTCAAACTTTGATTCATCAGTAAATAAGACCCCTTTCCGGTCATCCGGGGTCCAACCTCTGTGTGTTTCTACCCTTTGTTGTTGTTTTTGCCTGTTTCACCGTCGAAGTAAGGGTTTTCTTACAGCAGTGCGGCCGTGAAAATTTACAGCTCAATCTTTTCACCGTAGTAACAGAAATTTTTCTCGCACGGTCGCGATTCATTTCTGCAGCGATTTCGAGTGTTGACAGTCTCCTATTTCGTTTACTCAGCAATTTTATAGGCACATCGTCGGCGTGAGATATGATTCGCTTACAACTTGAACGTGTCAGATCTCTTAAACTGCCCGTGCTTTGATGTCACCGAATGATATCACTGACAGTCGATTTACTAACACGTGTCTTTTCGGAAATTTGACGCATTGAATAACCTTCTTGTCGAAAAGCAATAATTTCAAAAAGTTTTTCTAAACTTGTTGGGTTTCCTCTAGGCATTTTAAGAAGTTCACATAAAAAATAGGGTCTTATCAGTGATGTGCACGCTAGCAAGTTTATTTGAAAACTAATGCATATTTCGGTATACAAGACTTTGGACTGAGGGCAAGTAAATTTGGCAAGCTTTTGCTTGCAATATTATCTCAAAAATAATCGTATTTATCGCGGTGCGAATTATTCAAGGAATTACTGAAGTGAGTCATAAAATATAATAGCTATTTGCGGGTGCTCTAATAGATATATTTGCCTGCAATTAATTAGAAATCTCGTAAAGGACCTAATGTAAATATATTATTTATATTTAAACCAATTGTATTACTTTTTAGAAGAGTTTACTAAATTTCACTAGCTGTTCGAACTAATATAGACGGTAGTGTACATCATTTACATGATATTGACCGCGACAAATTCATTCAATTGTAAAAAAAAACTGTTAAAATTTAACTGTACTATTATTAAAAATGTTTATGATCCAGTATAGGTCCTATTACACATATGCCATTACTAACTACCGTATGTCTCAATATCAGTTAAGTATGATCCGTTTGGCGAGAATTATAATTTGAATAACGGTTTTTTATTTCCGCGGTAAAGCCGATAATTTCGTTCAGTCTTCCATTAAAATTTAATTTTTACTTCTTAAGTGTTTCAAATAGCTTTTTAACAACAATGGACATAATTTATGTGAACAGGTTTGTAGACTTCTACTGCCGTCCATTGTTTTTTGTCGATTTCGACACATGAAACCATGTTCTCGTAGCAGTTTCTTCGGCGACATTTTGCCTTTTTTCAAGGGACATCTTCATGATTGCTGTTACTTTTGACATTGCTGCACTGAAACTGTAACTCAAAATTTTCATTACAATGAAATCACACAATTGGTCCTTCATTGACAAATCGAAGGCAATCAAACGCCAAACAGATTTTATTAAGGTCACCAATATATGAAGTTCCTGGAGTTCCATTCATTTTAAGTACGATACGCGAGTATATTGTATGCCATTAGTGAATGCAGTAGATAAGTTGCAAAATATCACTGTCATTATCTGGGTTTTTGGACATCTTGGGCAACATAATTCGGCATCTCCAATCACTAACAGATGAATATGGTATACTTGTTGATGAAAAGTTATATGATGTGGTAAGCAAAAACCCAGTGAATTACGTGTTTCATAGTTGTATTCGTGATGGATATTCTTTTAATGTGCAGGAGTTATTTAAATATGTGAATATTACTTCCCTAGACTTGGAACGTTCATTTTCGATGTTTTTGGAAACACCAACAGCTTCTAAAGCTCATGCTCTACAAATACAATTTTAATTATAGGTTATATATATATGAATATATTATCAAGTTACCTATAACAGAATTGTTAGACCATTTTCGGCTTCGTTTTTCATAACTTTGGAAACATGAATTATTTGATTAACACCGGAATAAATAAACTACATAACCCCGTACGAAAAAAGCAGATATATAGCTAACATTATTTAGTTAAATAATGTTTCACAGAATAGTAAGTGTTTTAGATTATTTTACATATTACTTCGTATGCCGTGTTACTTACTGATTATTTACTCCGACGTGGACGACTATAATACACCAACAGACTTGGCAGCTCTAATATAGGCCTTTCGGTTTGAGAATGGTATAATACGTCATCAAATTAGGCGCAAAGTGTGAATACCACAGCAAATGGCGTACTATTGGTACAGTGTTATAAAAAGAATAAACAAGTTACGTAATCTCACATAAAGAAAGCATAAACAATATGGCGGAATCGCTTTGGGAATGTTGGTGAATAAATCAGAGCGTCAGTCTTAGCAACAGAGAGACACTTACTAAAACTGGTTCTTTGCGCATGTGACAAAATGTAATGCATGAGTCCTGAGAAAGACTATTCGCCTCAGGACATAACTCACACGAGAAAATACATCTTTACATATAAAGCCTTGGCCATATGTCTGAAGCACCCTCAAGTTTTGGATGTAAAATGAAATTAGGAGGTATAAAAATTAAACTACAAGTGTATATACATTTTGAATGCAAATTTAATAATATACATTAATATTTTGTAGCACCACCGCGACATTTGATAACGGCTTGTATCCGTTTAGGCATTGTAGCCACTAATTTGCTACATATCTCGGGTGAAATCTTTTCCCATTCTTCAAATATCCTCGCTTTTAATTCGTTTTTGTTTTTATGTCTATATTTTGCGACATTTCTCTTTAAAATACGCCACAAATTTTCTATGGGCGACAAATCCGGCGATTGTGCCGGCCATTCGAATATGGGCACGTTATTTGCGCTAAACCACTCGATTGTACGTTTGGATTTATGGCAGGGTGCATTGTCCTGCTGGAAAATGTAGGCCTCTTCATCGGAATCGAACAGCTTTACAATAGACGGTTCTAGTACTTCTCCTAACATATCGATGTACCTACTGCTGTTCATTCTGCCTTCACAGACGTACACTTCGCCGACACCCTTAGTGGTCATGCATCCCCATATCATCACGCTACCACCCCCATACTTTACTGTAGGCACAATACAATGTGGCTCAAACGCTTCCCCCGGTCTTCTACGAACAAACTGAGCCCCAGGTGTTGGCAAAATCTACGTAAGATATAGAAAAATTAATAGCTGTTCAAAAAATTCCAATTCACTATTCAGCACATTCAAAATATCATATTTATGTAACACGAAAGTAAAACTGCATTAATTTATCATACCTCTACATTGGATTCGTCGGACCATATGATTTTGGACCAATCCTCAACTGTCCAATTTTTGTGTTTTTTTGCCCACAACAACCGTTTTTTCTTCTGCTCCTCGCTCAATAAGGGTTTGCGGCGAGCTTTACGACCATGTATATTTACTTCTACCAGTCGTCTTCTCACTGTTCTCGCTGATACAGAAGTTCCTTGGCGCTCATTTATTTCTGCAGATAAATCTTTTGATGATTTCATACGATTTTTCAGAGAAAGTCGCGTTAAAAATCGATCATCTCTCTCCGTTGTAATACGTTTTCGTCCACTTTTCGGTCGATTTTCGTAAGAACCTGTCTCTTTAAAACGTTTTATTGCCGCTTGGATGGCATAGCGCGACCGCTTCATTATTTTCGCGATTTTTGATTGCGATAGTCCTTGAGTATGTAATAACACTGCTTTACTTCGCTCTATTACATCTAACTCCCGTTTTCTAGGCATGTCACAATGTACAACACTATACAAAAACACAATATTCAATACAACTGGTTAAATCAATTTTATAACACAATATCGTTTCTAATACACCTCACTTATTGAACAGTAAAGATCAACTAACAGCAATAAACCTTAAAACTACAGAATATTTGTATACTTCTTGAGATTTTCCTGGTAAACAGTCATTATATACACATTAGTAATGGCCCCTTTCATTACGTTCTTAGGGTTCAGGTAATATTGCACGTTTATGGGGGTGCTTCAGACATATGGCCAAGGCTGTATGTATATAAGTTCATTCGAACATAATCAAATAGTTAGTAAAACGTAAAGACAATTTTTCCTAAAGAACTTAAATAAATTCGTCCGAAAAACGTCTTCTTAAAATATATGAGTGAATCTTAATCGTCTGCAGTTTTCTTAACCACTACCTTAAATATCTTACGATGGTATAGAAGCAGAATGCCACATATATATTATGTATCTGTGTTAAATAAAAAAATTAATATTAAAGATATATATTTTATATAATTATATGCAATGTTTTACATACGTTGCATCTATTACTGCATGTTAGAGCGTAACAACAATAATTAATCGTAATTAATGGTAAATTGCAGTCAATAAAGCATTGACGACAACATGTTTCATTCATTCAGAGCTTATCAGGTCACCTCGCCTTGTCGACTGCATGGAACTCATCTAGTGGGAGTCATAATCTAGCTGAAACAACGAAAAATGAGGAAACTGTACTTTCATCGACAGAAATGAGAACTATCCGAGATGTATAAGTACGGTGATAGTTTTCATTTTTGTGTAAGAAATAGAAGTATAGTTCTTTTTTAATTTTTTTGATCGTATTGCCTAAGTTTTAACATCTAGGTGAGTCGCAATTGACAAAGCGGTACTACTTGACGAGCTCTGAATGAGTAAAACGCTTGCTAGTCAGTGCTGTGTTAACTGCATTTTTTTATTAATTACGACAAAGGTCGTTTGTATGTTCTATCACTGTTCGCATAGCAGTAAATGTTTTATTCGTTATGTGAAGTGCTCTTCGCAATACTTCCAGTTCTTGGATAGTTTTAATTTCTGACCGAGAGATAGAACTATAGTTTTCTCATTTATTCATAATATTATTTGAACAATAAATAAGTTAAAATCTTAAAATTAGGTCGATTATTTTTACATGTTTGCAATATCAAAATTTTTCCTTTCATATTAAATATTCTACGCACCGCAAGTGTGAGAAACTACCCAAGTCTAGTAATTATTTAGGTAATACTATGATTTTTTGAGATTCGAAGGGGATAGTTTTCAAATCCTGTAAAAGACCATAGAGAAGCAATTTCCGAAAAACGTAAAAATGGCCTATTAGAAAGTCCTCTTTAATCACGATAACGTTTTCTCACGCTGCGATATAGAAAAATTTTAAAATTGCCGCTAATTAATTTAAAAAAAGCGCAAAACGAACAGGAAAGGTGGGTAAAGATTTAACATTACTTGAGATGGTAATAAAACTTGTTCTCTTGCGACCCTTTCAGATGTATGGCCCTCATGCCTCTCATGAATCTCTCGGCTTGTTTTCATATGTTTGTTAAAGTTGGCCTTGGTTATGATTCAGGTGAATAAAACATAAAATATATATAATCATATAAAAATATGAGAGGATCAAAAAAGGATAATAAAAACAAAAGACAATTGATAATCGAAAAGGTTGTGTAAAGTACTCGCCACAACGCTATTTATATAAACACTTAATAGATAAAAAAATACTTTATAATTTCGAAATTTTGATTCGTCATCCAAATACATATGCTATGCATATGTATGTGCGTATCTACATATGTATATACCTACGTAGGTGCACTTTATTTAGTAATTCTTTGAAGTTATACAATTAAATGCATTTGCTATTAGAAGCGATATTATTCGATTAAATTTAAATTAGATATTTGTAGAACTCTAATATAACAACTTCTTTTTGATTATCAGATTCTTAAAAAATTAAACTATTTATTTAGAATGTATATTTACATCAAAACACATTTGTATGTATATACTTCGTACATTACTGATAATCTAATCTACAAATACCCAAAATCAGCTGACATTTGTTATTGCATTGTTGTATACGTAGATATCTTAAACTTTTGACAGTTACATGCGATTGTACCTATTTAGATTCCAGGAACTTAATGTAGCAAATCTGGTCCTCCTACGGTTTCCAAATGTATTTTTTTATATAATTACTTTTTCCAAGTTACAAATATACGAGGATAGTTTGACAAATAATGAGAATGGAAAAGAAAAACGAATTTTTTAAATACAAAATAATTTTTATTTTTCAATATATTCTCCTAAAAGAGCAATGCATTTATTCCAACAGTGCTCGAATACCCTTATGACATCTCTAAAATGCGATTCCGAACGGCTTGCAAAGTACTCATTTACGAAGATGATAAGCTCGTCGTTGACAAAAATTTCTTTCCTCCTAGTGCCCTTTTCAATTTTGGAAAAAGGTGGAAGTCGGAAGGGGCTAGATCCGGCGAATAAGGCGCATGCGGTACTAATTGGAAATGCAACTCGTGGATTTTGGATATCGCAACTGTGCTGGTATGCAAGAGAGCGTTGTCTTGGTGAAACAGAATCTTTTTCTTTGCCATTCCTGGCCGTCTAGCACGAATCTCAACATTTAATTTTATATTTATTTTAATTAATACGTATACAGAATACGAACATTATTGTGCACATTTACCATTTTTAAATAATTCAATCAACCAGTGTTCATTAAAATATATAATTATGTATGTGAATTTTTAATTTATGTGGAAGAAACGTTTTATTCAGTGTACATTTTGGTTCTCAACGGTACGGATCGCGTACGGAGTCTGTTTTCGTACAGGTATTTTTCGCCGTGGTTTACCAGGTGCGACACTTTGCAATTATCTGCTGATGATGACAACTTAGTTGTCGAAAGCGTATACAGAATTACAAAAGTTAACGCGGAAAGGGGTTATATATCAACCTTGGTGATTAAAGGTTTTATTCTTTTTTTAAATTTAATTTTAAATTGTTAGGGTATTTTCAAGATATTGTCGTTTTGTTTGCTTGCCAATGTTATCATAATTTGATTATTTAATAAGCTCTTCTGGAACAGACTTATTTATAAAACGTCAGAAGTTGTCCGAGTTGTTATTTTTAAGAAAACTTCTTTAAGAAAACATAAAATGTATCCTCGTAAATCCACGACGATTCAATTTGTATCTTTGTGTATTTATCAATATTCGCTTTTGTTTCCTTGAAAATGCAGCATTTATATTCGGATATTAGACACGACTAAGGCCAACCATTTATCAATACCACATCATATCATTAAATAATATTGATAAAGATGTCCATATGTACACAAATCATTTTGCTAATCCTCTGAACAAATATGTTAAGTAAAATATATTCAAAAATACCCGTTCCGTCGATTGATTGTACCGTAATTTATTAAGACTGGGAAGCGCGTGAAAGACGAATATTGCCGGATATTCTAGGCACGACATACTTTTGACGCTTTGACGTTTCCTGTATGAAGACGTCTATTTTAATTCGGTTTTTACTGTTATTTTTTACAATTTAAGGGAATGGTTTAATTAGAAATTTAAATTAATTTACATAGATAGTTTATGATGGCGTTAATGCTTGTAATAAGATTTTTAAATGTTAGAAATTATTTCTTAATATTATTATTAAAGAGGATTAAATAAATATAAGGAATATTTGTTTCTTACTTAAATAATTTAGAAAATTTCACATATTATTTGTTTTTTTTTTTCCTAAGAATTCGCTATTTTTGTTTAAGAATTATTAGTATTTGTCTCCTATAATCTTAAGTGTTTTGTTCTCTTGTAATAAGAAATGAATTATTTACTTCTATGTTATACAATAATATTTTATTTCAAAAAAATGTTTATGCAAATATAATTATTATAACTAAAAAACTAATGAAAGTTTTGGAAACCACAGTAAGTATTGGGTTGGCAACTAAGTACTTTCGGTTTTTACTGATAGAGAGCGTTGCTTTATTTTTTGTATAACGTATGTTAGTGCTGTACTTTACCGTTTGTCGCGTGATACTAGTCCCATTGACGTAACCTCAGAAGCAAGTAGTGCGTGATTTTTATTAAAGCTATTAGTTGTGGGTTAATTTTAAATGGAGTGCAGAAACGAACATTTTCGACATATTTTACTATTTTATTTCCGTAAAGGAAAGAAAGCTGCTGTGGCTCACAAAAAGATATGTGAAGTTTATGGTGCTAATTGCTTAACAGAGCGCACGTGTCAGAATTGGTATAAAAAATTCCGTTCTGGAGATTTTTCCCTCAAAGATGAGCAACGTTCTGGTCGGCCTACTGAAGTTGATGATGACCAAATCAAAGTCATAATTGAAGAGGATCGTCATATAACTGTTCGAGAGGTTGCGGAGAGGCTACATGTATCGCACACAACAATTGAAAAACATTTAAAATGTCTGGGGCTAGTTAAGAAGCTTGATATTTGGGTACCTCACGAATTGAAAGAAATTCATTTAACACAAAGAATCAACTTTTGCGATATGCACCTTAGACGAAATGAAACCGACCCTTTCTTAAAAAGAATCATCACTGGTGATGAAAAATGGGTCCTGTACATTAACATAGTTCGAAAACGATCATGGAGCAAACACGATAAACCAGCTCAAACCACATCGAAAGCTGAATTGCATCCAAAAAAGATCATGCTGTCAGTTTGGTGGGATTACAAAGGTGTTGTGTGTTTTGAGCTGCTTCCAAGGAACCAAACGATCAATTCTGATGTTTACTGTCAACAATTAATAAAACTGGATGAAGCAATCAAAGAAAAACGCCCAGAATTGTCAAATCGGAAAGGTGTAGTTTTCCACCAAGATAATGCAAAGCCTCACACATATTTGGCAACACGTGGGAAACTATTGGAGCTTGGCTGAGAAGTGATGCCACATCCCCCATACAGCCCTGATCTAGCACCATCTGATTACCATTTATTTCGAAGTTTGCAGAATTCTTTGAATGGTAAAACTTTCACAAATGACGATGACCTTCACTCGCACCTGGTTCATTTTTTTGCTGATAAGGACCAGAAATTTTATGAGCGCGGAATCATGCAGCTGAAAGAAAGATGGCAAAAGGTCATTGAGTAAAATTGAAAATATATAATTGATTAATAAAAACTATTCTTTGTTTAAAAAAAAGTGTTTTATTTTATACTACAGAACCGAAAGTACTTAGTTGCCAACCCAATATATCAACTGCGCTAAACAAAGTTATTCCCCTTATACCATACACCCGAAAATTAAACTATCTATTTAAAAAAAGACATTCTTAATAATAACTTAATTAATATAATCTGCTAGTTTTGGAGCAGTCAGACAAATTAAATAATAATACATTAGTAAATGTAAACAAAATAAACTAATAATTTGATTCGAAGAGCACATTGCTATCCCAACAATAATTTCTTCCCTAACAAGAACTGGAAATGTATAACAGAGAAAAGTTTAAGGTAACTGGGTATATCATTGATAGTGTCTATGTGGAAAGATTAATTTTAAGTCGTCTAATGCATTTATGTATACCAGGTGTACCGGAAAATCATTACAGGTTTTTTCGTAAAAAAACTACATAATTTTCAAGAAAATGGAAAAATTTATTTATTCAAAGTGTTGGCCATTTGATTCCACACATCTTACCTATCTTTCAGGCAATTTATGGACGCCATCCCAAAAAAACTGTTTGTTCTTTGAGCAAAACCATTCATCGAGCCATTTTCTAACTTCTTCGAAATTGGCGAAGTGCTGCTCTGTAAGCACGTGTCACATTGATGCGAAAAGGTGATTGCCGGACAGAGCAAGGTCTGGAGAGTACGGCGGGTGCGATATTATGTCCCATCCAAGTGCTTTACACGCTTCCTTGACATTCTGGACGTTTTTCTATCAAATTGATAATTTGTTGTCAGTAGTAGTAGTGATATCAACGTTTCACCAGGTTTCAATAGATCGTAATACACCACCCCCACTCTGGTCCCACAGAGCATTGTCTTGTGACCAAAACGATTTGGCCTTGGAGTCGATGAGCTGGTAGTCGGTCGTTAATTGTTTCTTGGACCACATTTAACGCTCCTGCCAATTATTTTCGAATGTGGGTTGAGTCTTCATCCAATAACTCCTGCGGTTTCGCATCTTCACACTTTTTCGGTCTACCAGAACTTCCTTTGTCTTGCACATCGAAATCACCACTTTTGAATTGTCGAAACCACGCATGTTTTTATGATTGCAGCATGCTCACCGTAAGTTTCTTCTAGCAAACGATGACTTTCAGCGGCTCTTTTCTTTTGGTTAAATAAGAAAAGCAATGCGTGCCGCAAATGCACTTTCTCAGGCGGAAAACTCGACATCCATAATAGCATGAACTAGTAATTGACAATTGTACATAATAATAAAGCGGCGTAAACGCAAAATGTTTCCTATCTGTGAAACCATCCATATGCTTACCCATGTTCATTAAAACTTTTATGCGTACATTGGGACCTATTTATTATCTTCCCTAAATGTTGGCAACACATTTTGTTTAACGCCCTGTATATCTATTTGTGTTAAGGTTGAGAATTCTAATATAAAAAAAAATGAAAGACAGAATTAGATGGCGTAGAGAATTTCTAAAAAAATATATCCAAACACGCCCTTGCAAATACACACCGAGCAGACTGAATTATGTTTCTTAGATGTAGCATTTTTCCACGCTGACACTCATTTTACATCCTGTTCATTTGCAGAGACGACAGAGTGGTAAGATATTAATTATAACCCGACAATTAATTTTAAGCTATGAAACAAAGATCGTTAAACAAAAAGTTGTTTGGTAAACACTTTTCTATTGGACAGTGTATAAGATGAAAATGCAATATGAAACCTCACTACATAGAAGGCGTCTCGAAATCATAAATGAACCAATAAAAGAACTTTTATTCGTAGAGTAAATGAAAATCTGCGATTAAGTGCAACCAGAAAATGTAACGGGAAGAACCTTCAATAATGAAACTTATAAAAAGGGACTAGAATTTCCTAATAAATATGAAATGAAAACGTCTGCTTCGAAGGAAGCATTCATTTCGTTCCAGTTTTGAACACATTTACATGTTAATATTACCTTACATATAAATTAGTTTGGTATACGAAGTTTTAGTAAAGGATTTGGTGTTCTATTTACATCAAAGAGATTTACTGAACCTGTATATTTTTAATTTGAGTAGTACTGTATCAATGAAATGTTGAGTAAAGGATTTTTTAAAATTTTTTTTAAAGAATAAATAAAACACATAATTTGCATTCACTTTCAAAAACTTTTTATTGGTAATTGAAGTATCAGTTATGACATTTATATACGAAAAATAATATCTGCCAAATGGCCTCCTCTTGCAACTCCACAGACGTCCAATCGTTTGTTAAAATTTTCAATGACATTTTGACATAAATGAGGCTCTATCTCACCAATGACACGAATAATTTCATCTTTCGAAGCAGAAATTGATCGTGGATTGTTTTTATAAACCTTACTTTTCACATAACCCCCAAGAAAATATTCTAACAGTGTCAAATCACAAGATCTTGGTGGCCAACTAACATCACCGTTTCTTCAGATTACACGTCCAGGAAATTTTTCTTTCAATAAATCAATTGATTCATGTGCAAAGTGAGGTGTAGCGCCTTCATGTTGATACCACATATCTTCTAAATCAATAATTCATTAGTTCAGGCCACAAAAATTCGGTTATCATCCAACGATATCGATCACCATTGACAGTTACAGCTTCACCAGCAGCATTTTCAAAGAAGTAAGGTCTAATTACACCACCTGACCATAATGCACACCAAACAGTAACTCTTTTAGGATGCATAGGTTTCTCATGAATAATTCGTGGATTTTTCTCACCCCCAATACAGCAATTTTGTTTATTAACATAGCCACCAAGTTCAAAATGTGCCTCATCGGAAAACATTATTCCTTGTGAAAAATCAGTTGGTTGTTCATTGATGAAATTGACAAATGAACGACGTTTTAAATGATCTAATGGCTTGAGTTCCTGTGTTATTTGAACCTTACATGCATTCAGAGCTAAATCTTTGTGTAAAATACGCCATGTTGTTGATCCATTAAGTCCAAGTTGTTGTGAACGTCGTCTAATGGACATTTCAGGATCTTCAGCAACACTTTCACGAACCAAACCAATATTTTCTTGTGAACGACCACTACGACTGTATTTTTCTTTGAACGCGTTGTTGTACAGTATACGAAGTTATTTTGATAAATGTCATACATCACACTTTTTAAATGACCACATACCCAGACAAATTCAGTGCGCCATCTATATTTTATTTATTCTTAAAGAAAACCGCGCAATTTGAAACAGCCTTTAGTTATGGTTTTAATGGATAGTAGAAACATTGCCTTAGTATTTATTACGAAAAAAGTATCTGTTTAAAATAAAGAGAATGGCTAAAAAATTCCGTTTAGTATTTGTATTTAATGTAAAGCAAGCTAAATAGTGGAGAAAATAGTAAAATCTTATAAAACTTCGTTTGCCATACTTCGGCTAAAGTTAATATGTGCTTAAAGAATATTTAAAAGCAACACCACTACGGAATGTTAAGAATAGAAGTAACAATGAAATAGGAATCTAATATGTTCCCGCAATAGCAACACCTTGTTTCTTGATATCTTAATATGTGCAATATTATTGGTTCCCAATTTTAGAAACAAAAAATCCGTTGAAGTAAAACACCTTAGTTTTCTACAAAATATGTTTCAATTTTAAGCGTCTATCTACTAGGTATATAGACTCGTAAGAAATCTAGGCTGGTTGCTACTGAAGATGTGTGCAGCGCATACGAAATGTACATCTGGTTCTTTAAATTAAAACTTATTTTGTGAAAAAGGAAGGTTTAAAAGACATTATATCCCTCTTTCGTCCAAACGAACGAAAGAGCCAAGTGCATATTCGTCTTGCCAAGAGGATAACTATGTCATCAGGACGAAGGCATCACGGCAAGACGAATACGCACTTCATTCTTTCGTTCGTTAAGATGAGAAATGGAGTTAATGTTTTTTCATTCTTTGCTGTAGCAGGAAACGGTACAAGAACACATCGAGAATATTATTAATGCCATGGTTTACCTGATGAAAGTTGGTAACTCGAAACATGTCATAAACAACGTGTTATGAACATTAAAATTTATTTTCATGTGATCAAAAAGTAGGCTGCTTTATTTCAATAATTTATTGATTTTTCATAAGTATTCAACTACTTCATAGTACCGCAAGAACCTCGGTTAAATTTGTAAGAAGAAATTTTTCTTAAGGTTAAAATACTATCATTACAAAAGGTAAATAAAACCCCTTTCCACAGTGTTCACACTATGTGTGTGTGTGTGTATTTGCTGTTTGTCAGTATGATTCTATGCGAGTTTTACTGCTGATCCAGTTGCGACACTGTGATTATATATCTGCGGATTATGACAACTTGGTTGTCGAAATCATTGTATTTATTCCCAATATTGTAAAAATGATTTATTGGTAGGTGCAGTAATTAAATAAGACATTTTATTTATATCCTTAAAATGTGACGTGGACGCTTCAACGTTTTTAATTCTCTGATTTGATCCCTGAAAGGCGAAGTAAGAGTCGTACGGATATGGGACAAGCACTGAAAAGACTTTCCTAGCCAATAATTCACGAATAAATCCATGCTGAATGTGACGGCACGTTATCCTGGTACAACAATCCGTTCAAGACTTCAAGGTAAAACGCAGAATTGACTGCCTGGCTGGCTAGTACAAAACACAAACAATGAACGTCGTCTCTATTTACAACTTTAACAACCCGGCTTTCCTCCACCCAATTTTGGTCTCAGAATCGTATCATACATTTGTTTGTTGACTAGAAGTTGGAACTTCGAGAACCTCATGAAGACGTATGAAGTTTGGTACAATATTTTGATGTTGAGATTTTCCATTCAGAATTTAACAAGGGATAACGCCATGTGTAGCTTTTACGTCAACATATGTACACCTGACGGATAGATAGATTTTATTTACAGATGTCAACATGTTACAAACAACATTACAAGAATAAATAACAGTAAATACATAAAAGTAGTACGATAATAATTCCTAACAAGAAACCTACGATACAATATTCATAATAACAATACAACACGATAGAGCTGTGACTGATAACCGATCCCAGCCTTACAAACTGGAAAACAGATGTATGTATATAATGCATCATAAATATACTAAAGCGTATCTTCCAGATACTCATTCATTGAGTAACTGCACTTGTCAATCAGTGGAGCCCTAATCCGTTTTTTTAAATTTATCCATGCCTTTGAAGAATAATGAATACCGTTTGTAAAAACCACCATAGCGTAGGACATACGAGGTGTGGCGATTAAGTAATGAGACTGGTGTGAGAAATGTTATTTATTGCAAATAAACTTATATTTAATTTTCATCTCCTTCAACATACTCTCCTGGTCTGTCTATAAACAGCTGTATACGTGTCTTCCATTGTTGAAGATAATGCTCTAGTTCATCAGTTGTCAGCCTCTTCAACAACTCTGCCGTTTTTGCTTTTGTGTTCCCTTTTCACTTTGGGAACAAGTAGAAATCACATATTGCGATATATGGCGAATGGTCAAGCAAAGCAATGCGCTTGTCCGCTAAAAACTGCTTCACAGATAGAGCATTATGAGCTGGTGTCTTTTGTCATGTTAAACTCATCATGCACTCATGTTTACCATATCGGCAATCATCCGAATGCCCAGAGGTCGGTCTTCCCACACAATCTCATTAATTTTCTGAACGTTCACTTCAGTTCTTGCAGTCACAGGTCGACCAGGACGTTCATCATCTTCGACCTCTTCCCGACCTTCAAAAAACAGTTTGTGTCATTCAAAAACTCGCTCGCGTAATGTAATATTATCACCGAACACCTCCTTTAACATTTGTATGCATTCTGTTGGAGATTTTTTTTTAATTTGACAAGGAATTTCAGGTTAATTCGCTGCTCGATTTTTATGTCAACCATTAAAGTTCGAAAGTAAACTAAAGCAGACAAAGAGAAGAAACTACGGATTGTTGCTTGGGAAGTATCAATGCCAATGAATGTAAAAGAGTACTCAAAAAATAAATACATAAAACCATGAGTAGACTTCTTCTTAAAGTATGTAGAACGTGTCTTACTAGCATTCAGGATCAATTTATTTACAACAAAGCGGGTATTTGAATATGTTTACAGGATTAGCGATAATCTTGTTAATAACCTCCCAGTAATAAGTCCAAGCTTATACCTACCAAACTATAAATTAACACCGACATTTAACAACTTTGTGTGAGTGATTGTCAAAATCAGTGGCAGTATATCAAGTGAATCTAAAGAATTACCTTTTAGCGAACTTTAATGTTTCGGTAAACAATAGCTTATTAATTTTTTTAAAGGCAATAAACACTTTCAGCCGTTAATTTATTACGTTTCTTGTATGTTTACAAATGAAAGTTTTATGACGTGTAGTATAGATGTTAATACATCTTTCATTACATGTATGTTCTTTGGCAAATAAATTATTATTATTAAAATGAAGATAGGACAGGTTACTAATACGTTTATGCGTAAAGCATCGAATAACTATTGTAATGCCAATTGATCGAGTGGATATTGTTGCCTTTTGATCATTTAAATGCTTGTCCTTAAATAAATTACATACAGTGAGTCACAAAAGTTTTCGTACACCCGTGAATGTTGACAGGATGTTCACATTACATGGTAAATGTGAACATCCAGTTATAATAAAGCATACGTCTATTTAACAACGTTAAGAACATCTAATAACAAAAACAATTTCAACAGTTGAGAATATTTAGAATATTTTTTCAATCTGCACTTCAGGACACGCTTTTTCGATAAATTTGGCTATTTGGACTAAGGATTTTTTTCTTTGCATAGTGTTTTTAGCTCATGCATATTACCAGACATGTACTTACCAGGTGTACCGGAAAGTCATTACTGGTTTTGCTAACAGATTTCGCTAGGCTTAAGTATGCAATGTTATGATTTGACACATAAAGTCATCTGAATTTTTTCAACCTTAAAAGTAACATAAGGAAATAGTAAATTCTTTTTATTTATTAAATGGATTTGTTTCTTATATTATCATACATACATAATAATTCTGTTGCTTTTTGTTTTCGTTTGGATTCATTCATAAAACTGGTGTTATAATGCCACAAGAATAAATGACGTTTTAAAAGTTCAAGCGAAGAAGAGCTTTGAGTTCTGAAAATACGTAGTTTAAATATAGCAGGTGTACCGGAAAGTCATTACCGGTTTCTCTTGGCAGGTGTCGCTAGGCTTAAGTATGCAATGTTATGATTTGACACATGTCATTTTATTCTACTGACATCAAGCTTCAAAGCCTACATGTTATATTTTCCGAAAGCAAAACTGTCATAGATTTATACCTCTTTGAAGATGTCCAAAGTTTGAAGATACGAAACTGCAGGAATTATTAGATGCAGACCCAACCTAAACTCAAAAACAATTGACAGAAGTGTTAAATGTGGCCCAAGAAACGATTAGCGACCGATTCCAAGCAATAAGAAAAATCAATTTTTGCAATGAATAGTGACGGGTGCTGAAAAGTGGATTTATTTCGAAAACCCTAAGCACAAAAAATTATTGTTATCACCTGGCGAAGCCGGTTCACCGACTCCAAGGCCAAATCGTTTTAGTCGCAAGACTCTGTGTTTGGTGGGACCAGAGTGGCATGGTGACTTTCGAACTGTTGAAACCTGGTGAAACAGTTAATACTTGTCGTTACCGATAACAAATTATCAATTTGAACCATGCATTGATAGAAAAATGTTCAGAATGGGCCCGAAGTAGAGTAATTTTACCGCACGATAATATGCCGTCTCATACAGCAAAAACGGTCAAGGAAGCGTTGAAAGCACTTGGATGGGACATAATATCACACCCGCCGTACTCTCCATATCTTGCCCCGTCCAACTATCACCTTTTCGCATCAATGGGACACGCGCTTGCAGAACAGCACCAATTTCTTGCAGCACAGACAATTTCGAAGAAGTTAGAAAATGGCTTGATGAATGGTTTTGCTCGAATGTCAAACAGTTCTTTTGCCTGAAAGATGGGCAAGAATCAAATAGCCAATATTTTGAATACATAAATTTTTCCATTTTCTTGAAAATTATGTTGTTTTTTTACAACTCATCGTTGTAAAAGCATCAAATGTGCTTATTTTTCACAAATACGTGATACTCTGAAGAGAATTTATCGAATTCATTCTAAATTTAAGGCTCGCAATAGAGAAATATCTCATAAAAATGTGTAAAAAAACTCATAACATTCGATGTTAGAATATTTAGCAAATTCTTTTGTAGTTGTAAATAACAGTTTTCATATTGTTATTAGAGGTTGTTTAACGTTATTAAATGGAAGTAAATATGCTTTATCAAAACAGGATGTTCACATTTGATGATACTCAACATTCACGGGATGTACGAAAACTTGACTGACTGCCGGTCATCTTTGTCCTGTACTTAATAATAATTTCAAAAAAACGCAACAACCGAAGAAACGCCACCCTAGGAAAATGAAAAATACATTATAATGTGGCAGTTTAATTTTTAAAACTTATTTTGATGATTGACAAAATTTCGTAATAGTAGTGCCATCCTATAATGACGTTTTTCAAGATGCTAGCGATGTTAATAAAAAATACATAAATGTTGCTTTATCGTTTCAATTTCTCGTATTTTTTTTGTGTATTTAAATCTTTTCGGAAAGTATCTCATCTTTAGTTAATTAGTGATTGATATATATATACAAAACAGTATCGGAAAAACTTCAAACGTCTGAGTTTATATTTATAACAAAATTTATCTGTTGTTATTAATTGTTACATCAAGCCTGAAATATTGGATTTAAAAAAAGTAATTGATAGCGTTATATTACAGCATCGACAAACATAATACACATACAATAAATAAATATGACAATTTTGATATACCGACAGATTAAAAATGTTTGACTTTGCTGCTTTCATATGAAAATCGTGCCTTCTAAAATATCACTTTTTATTTGTGATGGATCGAATTATGTCAATGATGTTGAATATGTTTTGAAAATTCTTAAATATTAGGTGTATTTTTCAATATTGTTTATTTAGAAGGCGCAAAATAAGCAACTTAAACGTATTTTATATAATCTTACAAAAAAATTGAAAAATAAACAAGTAAAAATTCTTTAAGAATATAAAGCATTCACTTACTGACATAAAATAAGAAAAAACTAGTTTAGTTACCCGGATTTTCAACATTTTCAGTTACTATTACTTCAAATTTTATATTAGCTTATTAATCCCTCCGCATAAATTATTATAGTTTCAATAAATATAACCTTCATAATTTAGACTTACGACCTGTATAATAAACGCAGGCTAATATTTCTACTAAAAAAAGTTCATCTTATATGCTAATACGTTAATATTTAGTTAATAGCCTCACAGAGGCTTCCTATACCTGCGACCAAATTTTCCGTACAGTGCGTAGGCAGTAAGCGTCATAACATCTTTACTTTGTGAGATCATTCGGAAATTTTATATACGCGTTTCCCGGAAAGTTTCTGTTGCCATCAAAGCTCAGACATTGTCCATTAGATTAGCGTCTGGTGGCTGCGAAAGTCATTATTGAAATACAATTTGCGGCCTTCCACTCCCTACGCAATTTGCTTCAGTGTTTTGTATCGTTGTCTTATAGGATGCAATCTACACTGTTATCTTTAAACCATACTTTTACCGGTTTTAGAAGTCCTTTTTCAAAACCCTGCTGTTAAAACAACCCCAGATATAAACATTCACCTACACAAGGTGTTTTATAGTTGTACACTACGGTTTTTGTCAGTTGACCATGTCTTCTTTCCAGACAACCAGGCCCTGAAAGATGATTCATCTCTAAACATAACCTTGGACCAATCTCTGCTGAAATTTTCTCGTGTTCAACCCAAGCGCACCTATCGATATTTGTCAGATAGCAACGGTTTAATAATTGTGCTTCAACAAGCGATATCGTGCTCTCGTAATGTACTTCTAATTGTCAATTAAACTAATGTTTATATTCTTCTTTTTTGGCTCGAATTGTTCTTGACGAAGTATTAATTGCATCTTTTAAAAAATAAGCTGCTAATAATTTTATTTTATCGTGTCGTTATAGTGCGGCTTTCCCCGGGTCCTGGAAACGTATCCACGCTTTCGATTTGTTAGTAACACCTTATCCATTGTTTAACGATGCTTTTCCACTTTCATACGCACTTAGCTACAGGTGGAATTATCATTTTACAACATTCATGGTGCTCACACAAAAGAACTACTTCGAAACATTTTGCATACACTGCACTCATTTCAACAAAAATAAATATGTGGTACATACAACGGATAATTAGCTAAAACTGACTAGGCGTATTAGAGGACAGATATTTCGACATTTCTACCTACTCTCTCAGTCCAACCCTCCCATTAACTGTCTTTTCATGGAGTATTAGCCTGCGTTTCTTATTATACAGACTGTACATGTGATGTACAAAGGAAGCTATGAAAGAGAGCTTTAATTTTCAGTTTTTCAAAATAACTTCCACCACATTCTGTGTTTTTGTCCATTTTTATCAAAACAACTCTTCCACGTTTCTTTTGAAAGTTGAGCACGTTCGTTATCGCAGGCTCTGAGAATATCCTCGTCGTTGGGTAACTTCGTTCCTTAAATCCTGTTCTGCATATAAGAATACGGTACGAAATCACACGGTGTGAGATTTGAACTGTAGTCACATACAATGGGATCATAACAATTGTATGGTAGTAGTAGGGTGGATGTTATATAGCATATTCAGCATAGTTCTTACTAAATATTTAGCCCAGACGTTTGAGTGATGATCCGGGGTGTTGTCATGGTGGAAAACCAGGTGCCTGGTCTCGAGTGAGGACTAAGGTTTTTGACAAATTTAGGCAAGCACTTCTCGGTGTACCATTTTACGGTGACTTTTTTTTTAAATTTCCAGCATCATACACTCCACAACCCGTCTCACGATGAAGAAAACTACTACCATTTTCTTCTTAACAAATCGATATTTCCATGGAGTCACGGGCGTACTTTCATCTTCAAAAAGCAATACTTTGTCCTGCGCTCGTTGTAACGCCGTAATATTAACCCGTGTTTAAGTATTTATCAAAATTCTCCAAGTATAAAAATGTGTTAAATTTCGCGTCATACCCGCCGGATAAGAGTAGACTACCCAAAAGAAACACCTTTCTCGCACGAAAGATGTTCACGCATTGCCACTCCATGAATGTCCAAATATTTTTCTAACTCGCGATCAATTACCTGCTCTAGGGCACAAACATCTTTCTAACAGCATTGATGTTCTTCTCTGTTACTCCTTATACCACCTTAATACAGTCGTGCGATTTGGGAAATTCTCATTTAGCAGAGGATCCATTTGCTCCAAACGCTGATAAGTATTCAATTCACGGGAAAAGTCGTAACGTTAAATTGTCCGGCCCTACATCTTTTGACCAAGATGGCTGCTTAACACTGCCACAATTCTAAAGCATCTTACTCAGAGAGACCGAACAGCCTGCTACAGCGTAGGTTTAAACAGGTTTCAACTTACGATAAACTTATCGCAGCGTGCAATACTCGGTTGCGCCATATTGAAAAACTTGTAGTGATAGTACAATTAATAAATAATCACTACAGTCACTATCATTTTGCAAAATAGTCTTACACCCATGAGGCATCGCTGAAACAAACTTTGTTGCATAGGAAACCAGAAGTGATCTCCGTATTTTATATATTTTCCGACTATAAATCTATAAAAAACGTTTACTAACTTCACTTAATTTGTGTTTTATAAATGATTTTTGATCGCTTTATAGACAGAGACAGTCAGTCCGCTCTATGAATAACATGCCGTATCTCCCACACCCAGTTTGCAAATTTTAAGGTCATTGTCATTTTGTAGTTTATTCTTTATTGTCATCAAACCAGAAATTAACCGACGGTATTAAATATTTTCACGCAAATAAATAAATTTTATCGTTTTTAGAAATATTTATCATCTTATGCACTTTTTCAAACTAATCACTGAAAATGTATTTCATTCCGGGTTGGTATACTTAAAATGTGATTTAAATGAATTAGCTGTTTCAGGGCAAGAAAAACTGTGGTCGCGCATATTATTTCGGTACAAAATCACGGCTGGATGAGCACTCATTTGTAACTTTTAACTACGCTTTTAGCTTTTAACGTCTTTTAAAATAAATAGAAATATCAAATTCTCGATTTTTCAACCTCTAAGATGCAATTTCCCAAGAGATCTAATACAACACTAAACGACTGAACGACTTCGAAATATGATTTATGTCTAGGCTTCCACGTTTCGAAACTTCGTCTGCGAATATTACGTTTATCCAATGAGAATGCTATTGTTTGTGTTGCTATTGATATGCTTTTTGAAACTGTGGTTTATGCTTTACGTTTTTGATAGTTCCGCGATAAGTACTTGTCTAAGAAGATTTTTCATGGTTTTCTTTGTTGTTTAAGGTGAATGCCGACAGTCGGAAAATCTTAAGTCAATCCACGAGCGTACGCAAATAAAAACTCATGGCCCGTCAAAACTCCTGTACTTGTCGTTAAGCTGTTGGGAGATACGAAGGCGTGGATATTATATTATAGATAGATAGGTTTGTATATTTAAATATTTTAAAAAATAGTTTAAAAGAATTTCGTAAAAAAACTTGGAATATAATCAACCTTCATATTTCAACAAAATAATAATTCTAAACATTTGGCAAAGATTATAAAGGAATGAATCTTATGTAATGCTGTTAAATACGTGCAAAAATCACCATATAATTTTGAAGTTCGCTTACAGAAACACTCTTTGCAGAAATAAATTTAATTCGTAAAGAATAAACCAAAATAGATTCATTTTTTAATAAACAGAAATCAATCGAATTAGTGTCAAAACTGCTAGGGAATATTTCATCAGTAAACAGTTACCTAACCACGGATTAAAAATTTAAATCTAAAAACTATTGCTTTTTTTATGTCCAAACGTTTTTGTATAGTACCTGAATATTTGTTAAATCGTTTTAAAAATATTTTACTAGATTACTAGATTATTTCATTTTATAGGTTTAGAAGCATACAATTATAATACCTAATTATATCGAAATATTTTTTACTTTTTATTCAAAGCTATTCCATAAATAATTATGATTTTATTAAGTTAGTTGAAGTGTTCGATGCGTATCTAATTTATTTTGATATTTGATAGTTCAGATACTGTTCCTCCAAAGTGGAACGGTCTATAAATATACGTATAAAAATCAATATCTTGCTATTCCTTGTTTTTACGCATCTTTCGAAGTTAATAAATTTTTATATGAAATCAATACAAACTTGCAGTATTTCCTAATTATTAGAAACAATATTTTTCGCGAATATATAAAAAACGTAACGGTTTTAACAGGTATCTAATAATATAAAGAATGTGGTAAAGATATCACGTCCAAATTAAAAAAAAATCACGTTGTCACTGTCGGTAAATCGTTCGGTGCGACGCCCGCGCCAATATCGATTTCGGTCGGTTGTTGAGATCCGACGCGATGCGCCTCTGGTGGCCTACCGTCGAATCACCGGCAACCAAAATGGTGTCCGGTCAGTGCGGGTAGTGACTTATTACTCGCGACTATCCGTTGTTTTGTGTCTCGTGTGCGCGTGTTGCTGCTGTGCTTTTCGGCACAGACACACACACACAGCAGGTCGTCGGGGGGCCCCGTCGTTAACACCGCCCTGAAACGACGATGACATTTCAAGAACCGTACAGTGTCATGGCGATAGATTCTTAGGAGGGACACACCCCGCCCGCGCACTATCACATTCTGTAAACACAAGCAAAGTTCAATATTTATATTGCATTAAAAATACATTACACATCATTGAAATTCAAATTCGAAACACATATACACATACATATTTTACACGTAGTTTTTACAACTGTCTGTGATATTACAATGGCCGTTCGTATGGAAATAGCAGCATCACCAGGAGTAGCAGCAACGACTAACAATAACAATAATAACACTAGGAAGCTGTACAAAACGAACACGGTAGGTCTCAGCAAAATGATTTCTGATGACAATATTCTGTTGTAATACCAAGTGTAAAGTTGAACGACCCTTTCATTCATTTCAATTATAAAATCCGACTACTAAATTTACACGAACAGGTGATTGCGTAACATCTCCACCCTGTCGACAATGAGAGAAGGGTGTTTCTGTACAAAATTTTTACGTTTGACTTTGAACGTTTAAACGAAGGTCGCGCCGGTTTTTCCGCACATGAATTCCTCGTTCTGCCCACAAGAAGACGTCCATATGTTCCTGCTGGCGTTTTTATCGGAAATCGAATGGGGCAGACAGTAACCGCCCCCTATTGCGTGCAGGAACTCGGCGGCGATGCATTTCAGTCTGGTTTCGACTCCGAAGTGATGATGTCGGCGCGATCATTTATTTTCTTTCTGTCTTAAGAAGCGGACATAACCTAAAAGTAACTTGCTACGTTGTAGTTTTTTCTCTCATGTTTCGTTTCAAACCTTTCAGTTTCGGATCTAAATGACACGCAGTTTGGTGATTTCTGCAGGATTCATAGAATACAAGCAGGTTAGTAATTCTATCGTAGGCGTGGTCGCGGTTCATTTTAACATGCGTTGAAGACGAACATGAAATTCCTATATTTTTTTTCAAAAACTTTAATACCCTTCAAAATTCATTGCTTTGTAATTGCAACGTTCATGCTTACGGGGAAAAAAGGTTAAGTGCCGGTCCAGTTCGTATTTTCTCACTTCCGGTCGAGGGTGGTGATTTTGCGCTTTCCTAAAATAATACGCCCATCGTTCTCGTGCTTTTCCGACAATGTCAAAGTCTTCCATAAACGTCGAAATCATAATTTGGTTAATTTACATCTGTTAGTTCCTTTTTTTATCGGCATGAATTCTTTAATTTCCTGTCACAGTTACTGATATGACAAATGTATTACCAAATAACTATGACGCATCTAATTCGTGTAATATTTTCATTATGCAATAGATAATCCCAACTATCCGCCTTTATGAGTGAAATAACGGAATTTTAAGGTTTTTAAAAATGTTGCCGGCTTTATATGAAGTAGAAATTAGGCATGCTGTCATATCGATTGCAAAATAAAATTTTGCCACCCTTCTGTCAGAAAAGAAATCAAGAACTTGACGTACTATTTCAGCGTTTTCTAAAAGCCTGAATAATAATACATATTAGTTGGTTTATTCATTACCAGTTTCATAATATTGATAGCTAACAAATCGCATACCTTTCATTAGGTTTTTTTTTGTAATGGTATTTGAATTTGATGAAAGCTAATTTTAATCTTAAATATGTAAGACTACTCATCCATGTCAAATGAAATTAGATGTTATAAATACGTGTAAGCTAATGGTTTCTATAAATAAAAGAAGCTTCGAAATGTTTCCTTTTTTTTTGTAGAACCTTATCTGTGAAAAGTTTTTGTCATACGATTCATTACCTGCAATAAACCTAATTTATTTGCTGCAATATACTATGAAACGATGATCCAAATCGTTCTTTTATATCATTACAACGCGATAATTCTACTTCTTCAACTCTTTTCGGGATTTTGACCAAACTTTTGAGAGTTGAGGGTTTATTTTTCGCCTTTTCGATAAAATGGCAGGTTTCAAGAAATTCACAATTTTTTGTAAACTTCGTACACTTATAACGATTTATTTTGTTGATGCTTTTTAATAATCTTACATTACTCGCGTATCGAGTCTTTGTCTCTTAATTTATGCAGGCGTCTAGAGCGACTTATTTCTAATTTAGTCTGTTTTGAACTTCTTTTTGTAAATAAGAAGTCGTAGAATGTTTCCAATTCCCTAAATCTGAAGTATTTTAACTCATTTTTCCTTTTTATGAACATTTATAATCGTTAAACACTTAATAATAATCCTTCTTTCATTTCCCTTAATGCTGCACATTGTTCTAACCTGGGGGATTTTGATGGTAAATAAACTCGGAAGGATTTACTACTACAATTGCTTCAGGTGGCCAAAACATCTTATTCCACCTTTTCTGATCTATCATGATCCCTATGTCTCGTTAAACACATTCTCTAGTTTTATCCTTTTAATTATCACTAACAGTTTCTAGAGAGCTTCTTCTGCAGAAAGCTCCACTTCAAAATCTTCAGCTCTAACAACTGTGCTCTTATCAATCCTTCACATTAGCATTTTTAAACTATTGAACTAACATTTTGACCGCATTCTAGATTGATTCATTGCTATTATCAGTCACTAATGTACAAGCATAAATTTTAAGGAATTGTGTGACAAGTTCTTTCTAAAAATGAATACAAGTTTCTAAATGAATTTAATCACTAAGGTTGTGCACACTGTATTTTTACACATAGTGTGCGCTTGGCTTTCAGCGGTACGGATCGTGTGCGGAATTAATTGTTTCGTACGGGTATTTATTGCCGCAGTTCTCCAGGTGCAACACTGCTTAATTTATCTGCGGATGATGTGAACTTAGTTGTCGAAATACGTATACAGAATTACGAAAATTAATGTGGAAAGGGGTTATATATCAACCTTAGTGATTAAGTTAATCAGCCACAGGCTTCATCAAAATCACCTTCTAAATGAATACTTTTTTTTAATTCTGTGATATTTGTAATAGTTTTTGCTAGTATAAATTGTTTTGATAAAATTTTTATATAAGCAGTAAACGACTGTCTTTATTTTTATTTTATCATTATTCTTGACAAACTTCTGATAATGTAAAATCATGTAAGTTATTCAACTCAATGTTAATAACTGTGCAACCAATCAATAGAAAAGTCTCACATAATTCATGCAAAATATTTATTTTCTTATATGAACGTAGTATATTACAAACTGCCAATATTGTTAATGAATTCGATACTGTACGACTGCAATTTGTTATTTGATACCTGTGGGATACATTTCTGAAGGTCTACTTTGGCGACTTTATATTAGTAAAAGAAATCAAATCTTTTTAAATAATGTTCCTTACATATGAATACTTTGAATATTTCAAAGAATCATTTATTATGTTTATCGAAAAAATTTTAATTTCTAATTTTATTCAGTAGTAATATGCGATATACAGAAATGGTGTAAATAATACAAGAGACGACGTTCTATTAATGTTGAGCGTAATAGAATAAAATATCATATTTTAATTCGAATATTTTATTACATTATTTTAAAATATTCTCCTGTTACAGTCTGTACACTTTTATATATAAAGAAATTTACAAGGAATCTTTCAAATTTCTGAAACTATAGTATTTACCTCTCTTTTGAAAGAATCAATCACATTTTTGACATTCAGAAGAAATAAAGAAAAATCGCTTGGTATTCTGTTGGTTCTACATAATATGGTAAATGATCAAACAGTAATGATAAACAGTATTTTAATGCAATATGATTATCACGGATATTTTAAAAGACTTTGGGCGGACACGCTATATATTTGCATGCTCTGTTCATCTTGGCTTCCAAGCTGCAACCGCGTCTTCGACAATTCTAGTAGCGACGTTTCTTCATCACTTGTATTAGACATCTTCAGGGCTTAACTGCTGCTACTGCTTTAGCTATCGTACTGAGACTGGCAGTCTCGTGCGTTAACACTCTCCTTGCTTCATGTAGTTTATTGTAAAAGTTGATACTTTCAAGAACTGATTTTTTAATAATAAAATTTGTACTCATTTATCTTCAACCTTAAAATTTCTGTTTTTGCCCATTGCAGGCGCGATTTCTTTTTTTGGTATCAACCTAGGCTTCTTGACTGGTCGGCGACTTTTGATTCCGGCAACGTACAATCTTGCTCGCATCTTAAACTCAGATATGCTTATATTATGCACTTTCAATTTATCTAGCAGCTCTGTAGCTGGAGATTGTCTATTTTTGAGTGCTACTTTTTATAATTTGTCGGTCGTCTCTCTTGGTGGTTTTACCTAAACCATAATCTCTCGATATTCACTTAATATTATCTCGAATTAATGCGGCTATTCGAATGGTTATATGCTGAGCAACTTTTTACATTATTACAATTTGTCTCTACTATAATTTTATCTGCGCTGCTAATGTCTTCACTTTTCCCGTTCCAAATAAATTACAAAGCTTAAGAATTTACCGAAAAAAGTTAAACTAATAATAAAATTTCCAATATATTATTAAAACGCTTTAATACATTGCTTAACATGAGCACGTTTAAATTTCAACTAAAATTGGATGTTATTCGTAGTGCTTTCACACATTTTATGATCTGTGTTTAGACCCTATAGTAGATATACTTGACCCAAAACCGATAATGAGATTTTCTTAATAATATAATGGTTGTTTTTTTTAGGAGTAAATTCTCATTTCACAACTAACAAAGTCCATTTACAATCGAAAATTTGAAATATATTTAGATACACACGGTACGCATTACAAATTTGATTACGCAAAGATTGCTCTAATTCAATTGCTAAGTTCACTTTTCCCAATCCGAATAAATTACACTGAGCTTAAAAATTCACTAAAAAACTTTAATTAATGATAAAATTCACGATGTGTTATTAAAACACTTTATTACTCCATTTATCATGAGCACATACAAATTTCAAATAAAATTGGGTAATCGTTGTGCTTTCATATTTTTCATTATCTGTGTTTAGACCTCAATAGTAAGTACCCGACCCAAAACCGATAATAAGGAGATTTTTCGAATAATAGTTATTTTTTGTTTTAGGAATAGATTCTCTTTGAATAACTAAATCCGTTTGCTATCGAATATTGAAATATATTTAATATAACGGCTTGTATTACAAATTTCTTGATACGCAAGGGTGACTGTAATTCAATCGCTAGGCAATGTAGTTATTAGTTCAATTTTTTAACATTCTTGAATTAGAGCCATACCCGGAATCCGTTTAAACGATTCTAATCGTGGTGGTGTATCAATATCATTCCATACAACATCAATATTAATTTAAGATTCACTATCACTAGTTTCATCCTCTCCTGATTCAGAATTACTATCACTATCTGTTTCATGTGAAATACGTTCCAATTTTTTTAATTTAATTAATCAATTAATGTTAATATAACCTCTTTCCACAATAATTTTCGTATTCTGTATATATATTTCGACAAAACTATGTTGTCATCATCAGCAGATCAGAGGTCGCACCTGGAACCACAGAAAAATCCGTACAAAGACTAACTCCGTAATAGACTTATACCGTCGAAAACCGAACATTGTAACGCTGTGATTAATTATCTACTGATGATGACAACTTGGCTGTCCAAATACATATACAGAATGCGAAAGGGGGTAATATGGACTTTAATTGATTAACAATATCTGAAAGTTCATCATAAATTTCCTTTTCATATTTAACCATTACGGTAGGAAATAAAACGCAAATTAAGCTTGCAAATTGACTACTACAATGTTGCTAATTGCCCGGTGCAATCACGAATAGCCCCTGTAATTCCGTTGCCCAAGAATTCAATCAGGAAAACGCACAAGCGCTACTAAACGGAGTATTCTTGTTTTCCGATGCGAATGTGTTAATTACATCGATCTTTTTCTTACGTGATAGACTGCATTTTTAACATCTCTTTCTTACGTGATAGACTACATTTTTAACATCTCTTTCTTACGTGATAGACTACATTTTTAACATCTCTTTCATTTTGTAAAGCAACTATTGCTTGGTAAAAATTACCTGACACTATATACAAAGGCTCAAAGTTATAATGGAATAAATAATTTTTTTACGTTCTGAGTTAATATTAAGAAAATTTAATGCTTAAATTATAAACAATTTTGTATATTTTATTAAATTAAATCTAGATAGAAGAGCTAATAAAAAAATTATCCAAGGAGGGCAAAACTGTTCGAGAAATCGCAGAAATCGTGAATCGTGTACCTACAACTGTTTTTAACATTATTAAAGTATAGAAAAACAGCAATAACTGAAAATAAATCAAGGCCCATGAAAAATAAAATCTCCCATAATGACGAGCAGTGGCTAGTGCGCGAAATTAATTTTAGAAATGAATTTGTTCTTATTGAGTTTTCAAATGTAGGTTAGAACAATTAGAATTAAATCTTTTAAAATCTTTTATTATATAATACTTATTAAGTCTTTTTTGTTATAGTTCTTATAATTGTTTTACTGTTCCATTATAACTTTGACCCTCTGTATATATTTCAAACACAGTTACATCAAAATAAAATAAAAGATGGTATCTTAAAAATTCAAGCAAACGAAATTGATTTTTTTACATTACTATACATGGAAGCTTAAATGTTTATTTTGTGGAACACAGCTGAATATTGTAATTTGCACAAAGAAACTTAATAACAACAAAGGAGTATTTAAAAGTAAATTGTGACATAATTTTGTTTTACGTACTTGCATATACACTAGTATTAACTCAGATGGTAGTTTTGTTATCGGTTATGAGTCATATGACTGTATTAGTCATTGGACCGTTTGATATTATAATGCGATCGTTTTATTGTTTGCATTCTAAAATTTAACAAAGTAGTCGTAAACTTGCAATTAAATACCCATTTGCAACTAATTAGCAAAGATTAAATTTTGTATATTTTCCGATAGAATTATCTAAATCCATACTATTTATGTTTGCCAAATTTTGTTATATAAACTTTCTTGTTAGCATTTTAATTTAAATTCTTGACTGCAACTTATTTATTATAATATTATCTTAATGGAATATTTAACAATTGCTTTAGACATTCTGGGTAATCACAGTAATCAGTAATTACTATTTCAACAAAAGTTGCATTTGCATTTTAGAAACAGATAAAAAAGCATATACACTACCGTCCATATTAATTCGGACAGCTAGTGTTAATTTAGTAAACTTTTTAAAATAATATAATTGCGTTTAAATAAATAATAATATATTCAAATTACGTCCTTTACGAGATTTTTAACCAATTGCAGGCAAATATATCTATTAGAGCACCTACAAATAACTTATATTTTATAATTCACTGCGTAATTCCTGGAATAATCCGTACCGCCATAAATACGATTATTCTTGAGATAATATTGCAAGCAAAAAACTTGCGAAAGTTGCCCGCCCTCGCCTCAAAGAATTTTGTGTCCCGAAATATGCATTAGTTTTCAAATAAACTTGCTAGCGTGCCCATCATTGATAAGAAGATTTGCCGAGAGGAAAATCAACAAGTTTAGAAAAACGTTCTGTAATTATTGATCAAGAATGTTATTCAGTGAGTCAAATTTCCAAAAAGTCACATGTTAACATATCGACTGTTAGTGATATCATTCGGCGGCATCAACGCACGGGCAGTTAAGAGATCCGGCACGTTCAGATCGTAAACGAATAACATTTCACGCCGACGATGGGCGTATAAAATTACTGAATAAGCGAAATAGGAAACTGACAGCATTCGAAATCGCGACCGTGTAAGAAAAATTTCAGTTACTTCGGTGAAAAGAAAATTAAAAGCTGCAAATCTTCACGGCTGCATTGCTGCAAGAAAACCCTTACTTCGACGGGGAAACAGGCAAAAACGGCAACAATGGTCAGAAACACAGATTGGATGACTGGAAAAGGGTCTTATGGACTGGCGAATCAAAGTGTTTGGACAATCAAGACGTGTTTTTGTAAGAAGAACGAGTTGTCAAAGAATACTGCGGGATTGTATAGTCCCAACCACTAAACAAGGAAGAAGTTCTGTGCTTGTTTGGGGTTGTTTTTGCTACGCCGACATAGTGGACTTGGAGCGAATCGAGGGTATTTCGCGAAAGGGGAGTTATTTAGAAATATTGCAAGAAAATGCAATACCATCGGGGCTATGTTTAATCTGTGAAAATTTTGTGTTTATGCACGACCCCAATCACACAGCAGTAATATGTAAGAGTTTCTTAAATAACGAACAAAACAATAATACCTTAAAAATAATGACATGGCCACCGCAAAGCACCGACCTGAATGTGGTAGGAGGGTCCGAAAAGTGTGTCCTACCTCAACAAATCTCGTGCGGAATATATTGTAAGAAAAATGGAATAGTATATCGAATAGAGTCCTTGAAAAACTCGTGAAACGTATGTATGCCTCGAATTGTTCTTCGCGTAAAAGGGGGTTTCCTCGATGAGAGGAATGTTTAAGATATCTTTGTTTATTTAACGTTAGAATTACTTTAATTTTTAGTTTTGAAATAAATTAGTTTAACTGTTTCCCTTTTTTAAAATTTATTTGAGTGTTCGAACTAATGTGGACAGTAGTGTACATACATTACTTTGTATTGAAAATTAATATATGGCCAGTTGAATATTTTAAGTATGTCTTCCACTGATAACAAGATATCGGTTTTTTCTTAGTATGTCAGTAAATTTCTTGTGGGTATTATTTGTATACTTATAAAGAGACCAATTTATAAATTTTGCTTCACAAGGGCGAACTGAGAAATCTGGTAAAAATTAAATAAAGAATATTTATTTTGTCGAAAAACATTTTATTTTTCAGCGTAGTCACCTTTTGCGTTAATATACACAGTCCATTGACTTTCAAATTTTTCGGTCACTTTCGAATAATACAATTTCTTCCCAAACCTTCAAAATAGGCATTTGATTCATCCTAAAGAATAAAATCTTTGGAAACGGAGAATAGTCGCTGGGGGGGGGGGGGGTGTTAACATGTCGTGGATATCGAAAAAATTCAAAACCTAATTCTTCTATTTTGGTGAATCGCCCCTATATTTTCTAGTGAAAATTAATTAAATATTAAGACAAGATTATGTTCTGTCTCAATAATTTTGCAAGTCATTGTATACATATTAAAGCATATTAATAATTACATTATTATATGTTACGTCTAACTATTATTATTACTCAATATTTGAAAAAATGCGTAAACATGCTTCTTTTAAATGCAAAGTACGCAAATATTTCAGCGTTCGCATCAGAAATATATTTGTAATACGCGATACAAGAGCAACGTGTATGTGATACTAATCCAAAGAAGAAAAGGAAGAAGTAGGAGCGAATTATAAGTCGAGGTCGTTCGTCGTAGAGAATGTTAAGAATGCGAGGTACAGTAATAAGTACAGAGCTTTTTAAGAGCAGCAGTAGCAACTAGACAGACATCGTTGTTTTTGTTGCGACCACCAAATCGCCGTCAAGACAATTTGAAACAATAAATAGAAAACAGCTTTCCTCCACTACTAAGTTGTTACACGTACCATAGCCACATAAAACCAGATATAAGAACCGCACACATAAAACACCTGATTGCCTGCGTACAAGTGGGATACTTGAAGGCAGACGGCCTTAAATGAATCACTAGTTCGTCATGTAATCTTCTGTAAGTGAACTGAAATAGACTGTTTCAAGAGCGTATTTTTTTTCAATCAAAATTCGTTGAAATTAGGGACAATTTCTGGGAATTTATGGACGATTTCTTCTTTAGATTTGTAAATATTTATTGTTTGTTCTCGTAACAATTTCTTTTATTATTTTTTGGCCTGAATTTCATTAAAATGTATCTAAAAACAAGTGCTTGTAAGGTCTACGACATCTAACATTGAAAGTGCTTACGAGGTTTGAATTATATATAATTTGATGAATTTAGAAGGTCTACACAGATTCGAAGAGATGGTCCTAAAAAAAATTCATAACATATTAGACACACTGTTTCATTAACAATTTTTTGGCCATATACTGAAGTTGTATTGTATCGTAAGGCGTGAATGTGAGAATCTGATAATGTACATTTAAGCAGGAGTACAGGAATCTGTAACTGTGCTATATTTAATTCCGAAAAAATGTACATTTAAGATTTATCATAGATTGAAACTGCTAGACTAAAACTTAGCAATTAATAGAATGCTTTTAAAGATGAAGAGTTTACAACAGGAAGTAATAACGATAACAATTCTAATAAGAATAAAGAAACCAAATGCATCAATTACTAGAAACAAGTAACATATTAAAGATAAAGTTCAAAGTTCTACTGAATATATTATCTTAAACTACACGTAAGGATCATTAGACAGGCAAGGATCAGCAAATCAAATAAAAAATTGTTAAATTAAACATTTTTGATTTGTTTCTGTACAAAAAGTGATTTATTTATTTTTATTATATTTTGTTTAATACCCCTACTGTTTGTAATGATAATGAAGAAGATGAGGAACACAAGA
This sequence comes from Dermolepida albohirtum, assembly GCA_031893035.1. NCBI lineage: Eukaryota > Metazoa > Arthropoda > Insecta > Coleoptera > Scarabaeidae > Dermolepida > Dermolepida albohirtum. The sequence goes on along the minus strand of JAVIWB010005345.1, from coordinate 145,416 downwards.
AAAAGACCAGCAAGACTTCAGACTACCATAGGATACAGGCAGATGCTACCGATCGAACTCGACGGAATGCTATACGCAGATGAAATAGTACTAGTCGCGGACACAAGAAGAGAAATGAAGACAGTAGTCGACATCTGTACAGAAGGGATTGAAAGAATGAAAGGTTAATATAAGAGAAACTAAATATATGATAGTAAATCAGAAAACAACTGAATGCAGAGGGGATAATGTGCAACAAAAATTTGGATACCTAGGAGTTATGATATCAGAAGATCAAAAGATAGATCTAGAGATGTCAAACAGAGTAAGCATAAAAATATATTATGCTTTAGATAATACAATATTTGAGAAAAAGAGATCGAAACATAAGTGAAACTCCAAATGTACAACAAACAAACAGTACCAGAGCTGTTATACGGCTGCGAGTCCTGGATGAGAACATGTAAACACGAGAGCGCAGTAACAGCAGCAGAGATGAAACAATTTGAAAAATAGCAGAAAATACAAAGATGGATAAGATAAGAAATGACATCAGATGGCGTTTAAATCAAGAGGATATAGAAAAGGAGAAAAGCAAAAGAACTTGTCAGGGATACATAATAAGAATGGACAACAGCCAACTGGCGAAAAAAATAATAGAAGCAAGAACAGGAAAAGAAGGGGGACAGAGTGACTGTGAAAGACATTGCTACAACATATAGAAGAAATGGGAAAGTGAAATGAAAAAACACTAAAAGAAAAGAAAATACTAACCAGCCATCGGAAAAACTGGAAGAGATTAGTGGAAGAATGAGCAGAGGAAACATCCGATGCCCTCGTGAGGCAAACGGAATGGAAGAAGAAAAATAAGTAGGCATCTAAAAATTGCATGATGTTTCTTTTGTAATAATTGGACGCAGCGAACTTGGGCTTTATAATTTGAGAAACCTTATGTAACCAAATTTAAAGATCTGCTAACTCTGATGCTATTTCCAGAAATACATGAAAAATTATTATTTACAGTATTTAACATTCATATCTTTCATTAATTGGTATTATCTCTTCTCACAATATAAATAAATAAGTAGAAGTATGGACTGCAGTAGATTACTGCGACCTTTTAAAATCTATTGTGGTCCTCATTTCTCAATGAACTACGCTCTTTGACTTCATTCTTTCAATTAAACTTAACAACTTTGAGAGCGTTTTTTTCTACATCATGTTCCACTTTAGGATATCCGTCTTTTATCTTCTTTCTTTCACAATTCACGTACTATGTATGTGTTAATATTATCCCAATTATTTTCGTATTCTGTATACGTCGTTCGTCAACTAAGTTGTCATCATCAGCAGATAATTAATGACAGTGTCGCACGTAGAACTACGGCAGAATCCGCACAGAGACAAAGTTCGTACTAGACTTACACCGTCGAAAGCCAAACACACACACAGTGTGTGTTTGTGAAAATGGGTTATATTAACTTTAATTGATTAATTTAATCAATCACAGTCTCCATAAAATTTATCTACGTCATATGCTATCACGGACCACTCCGATATTTAAGATTTGTTGAGAAAAATTTACCTATTGGAGCTTCATTGTTTCTTCCAATCTTTCATTATTTGGTATTTAAAGCTCAAACTTACTTTCGTATATTTTATATTTGACTAATAAGAGGCTTTTTGTCGCTGCACTTTGCGTCTTTTAATCTTCACACAATAGTTCTTGTGAAGATATCTAATTGCAGCCTCTCTTTTACTTCACGACAAGGCAATAGGTACTTATCTTTTACAATTCACGTGTTACATCAAAGGATAAGTTGTGCGTCTTTTAGATCTATCACCTCTCAATTATGGTACGGTTTTGTATTTGTGAAACTTCGATTATTTTTTCTATTGCACTTTTCTAATTTTTCTTTTTACCTAGTTTTCAGGAGCTGATATATTTCCTTAATCAGCGACTACTATCAGATTGTTACATATGAAATATCCGATTTTGTAAGGAATAAAAAAAAGTCTAAATTTAAAAAAATATAAATATTTATTCTGCAAAATAGTCTCCATTTACATCAATAGTTTGTTGCCAACGGCCTGGAAGCTGAAAAATTCCCTTTGAAAAAAAATCTAGGTTTTGACGACTCACATATTGCTCAAACACTGCTATTACAGACTCCCGGTAAATGAAGTCCTTGTTTTTTAAGTGATTGTCTAAACTTCGGAAAAAATGAAAATCAGTTGGCGAAAGGTCAGGTGAATAAGGTGGGTGAGGGAGAATTTCGTAACCAAATTCCGAATGTTTTTGGATTGTCTGTCGTGCAACATGAGGTCTTGCATTATCATGAAGAAGTATGGGTCCATGTCTATTGACTAGTGAGGGCTGCAAGCGGCTCAATTTTCCATACATAGTTTCCAGTTCGGCACAATAGGATGCTGCCGTGATGGTTTCACCAGGTTGCAAAAATGAATAGTAAATAATACCCTTACTGGTCCACCATACAGTCACCATAATCTTTCGCGGGTGAAGTGATGCTCGTGCATGCTGTCTTGGTGCTTCACCTCAATATAACCATTGTCCTGACCGTCTCCGATTATCATAAAGTATCCACTTTTCGTCACACGTTACCACTCGATGAAGAAACAGTTCAATTTTAGATTAGCTAAAGAGGTAGCCTCCTCTAATCGACGGAGCTTATTGGCTTCCGTTAATTGGTGCGGCACCCATCGATCGAGTTTCTTCACTTTGCCAATCGAAGAAAGGTGACGACTAATGGTGGCAATGGACACTTGAAATGTTTCTGCAAGGCTACGCACTGTTGTCGACGGATTACTTTCAACTTCTACACGCAGCTCGTCGTCATTAACGGTGCCTACGCGCATATCCGCGAGGCTCATTTTCCAAATCAAAATTTCCCTCGCTGAATTTTTTAAACCATCGCCGTAATGTGCGTTCATTACACGTGGTTTCACCGAACATCTGATTAATTTCTCGCGTTGCTGCAGCTGCATTTAATCCCTTTTTAAATTGAAAGAGGTAAATTGCCCGAATATCTCTTGCCGACAGCATTTCCATAGACGAGACAAGGACAGGTGTATTAATCTTTCCAAGAAATGGAACAGGTACACACTTCAAAATAAATACCCATTTCTGCAAATACAATAATAATTTTCACCATAAACATACACGTCTTCACACAGGTGCGATTCAGTTCAGATTGAAGGAAAAAACGGACATTACATTTGTAACAACCTGATAGTTTTTATGTTGTATGCAAATTTATACTCTACGTGATATAATAGGCAATTTTTATAAATTCAAATTATAAATTTCAAGCGCGTTTATTCAGTGACGAATAAGTATAAACGACCTCTAATTCTGTATGATTTCAAATGGAAATCTAGCGAATTGTAGCAACACAAGAGTGAGTATTTGCTGAATATTCATCTTACTGTTTTCCATAGAATATGTTACTCCGAAAGTTCGCACTGTAAACCTTTAAAAATAAAATATCGCGACGTCAACCGTGAAAGCCTGCTGCATTTTATTATTGGTTAATATTTTGTATAAACACTTTTAATATATTTTACTTTATATGTAGAAAAAGAACTATCTTTAAAATATTGATACTACTTTTCTTTACTTTCAAGTGGCCGCCTATTTTATTTATAATCTGACTGTATATAGTATGTCTTTTGAAGTAATTCCAAATTATTTTCACTGTTCCCATTTAACCAATTAACTGCGAAATTTGATTTTAAAATCCACTTAGGGGGTATGTAACTATATCAAGCAATGACTGACGAGTATGCAAGGCAAATGCGTCTATTACAAATTTTACCAAGAGCCTGAAGCAAGACGAGAAAGGATTTCACTTTTATTTGATTAAAAAATAATTCTTTGTTGAAAATGGTATTAGCAACTTAAATATTATAAGAAAATTAATAATCCTTTTCTCATTCATTACTTTTCCTTTCTTCAAAAGATGGCAAGACACTTTCTGATACGTAAAACTTCCCTATAATAATATTTAATTTTGATGATAAGTACGTAAATAGATACAAAAACCAAACAAAATTAATCTGGTACGTAGACTTCCGCGGTCGTGTTCCATGCTATCTGCTTCTGGGCTTCCGGGCTGGAACTACTGCACTGAAACTGACAGTTTCAGTGCAGTAATTGAGTCCTGAAGATGTCCCATACAAATTGGGTACGAAACGTCGGCTGATATACAAGTGACGCGGTTCCAGCTCGGAAGCCCAGAAGCAAATAGTACCAAACAAAATTTTTTTCGAACCCTGTATCACCTTCCAGCAAATTAGAAATTACTAAGGACCTTCGTAGTTTGCATATTTATATTATGTCAATTGCTATCGGGAAATAGCCGATGATGCATTGGGGAAAATAATTCAATTTATAAAAAGCTATACAGCATCCGGAACAAAATCAATATACCAAAGATAATCAAATAAACTTTTCTTTATAAAATACATAGCAGTTTTACTGGAAGTATAACGAAAACATGTCACTAAATGTCATTTATATTACTTTTCGTTATAATTTGAGTTTTTATAGTAAATGGTATTTTTTTATTCTACACGACGAGTATGCACATGAACCGTAACGAAATAAAGTTTTAAATTAACGTGTATACTCGTCAAACTCAGTTAACTGGTTAATGCATAAGTGATTTAGTTGAAAGAAAATAAAATATGTATAGTAATATAAGTGGTTGCAATATAGTCTGTACAATCTTTTTCAAACAATAGGTACGTAAAATTTTGTTACCTAGCCTTTCTACTAATTCAGAATACGTGCAATTTATACAATACACAAGGGAACATCTTCGTCCTTCCGGGAATTACCTGACACCTATGTTTAGTCATACAATAAAATCCACTGGACGAAGTAACTGTATGCTAGTTCCTTTTGTTTATTTATTATGGCAGATATTTTTCGCATTTAAATGTCATAACTGATACTTCAATAACCAATGAATCTTAATCACTGAAGGTTGATATATAACCCCTTTCCACATTAATTTTCGTATTCTGTATACGACAACTAAGTTGCCGAAATACGTATACAGAATACGAAAATTAATGTGGAAAGGAGATATATATCAACCTTCAATGATTGAGTTAATCAACCATAGGCTCCATCAAAATTACTAGATAATAAATCATTTAATAATTTTATAGATATTTTTTTGGTTCTGTTTTTCTTGATAAACATCACAATTCAAAGTATTATTTATGAACTCTTTATAAAATTCTATAGAAATATTACGCGTTTATCAATGAATTCTTATTGCAGAAAGTACTTTTAGGAAAAGTTTTTTTCATTAATTATTTTTAAAAACATGTAATTGTTTTCTGGCAACTTTATTTTTTCACAATAATTCAAACAATCAAAACCCAATACCGTGTTTTACATTAAAAGGAGAAAATTATTATTTGGTAGTTGATACGTTTCTGGGAAGAGCCATTTCAAATGGCCTTGACGTCTCTCTTTCTTCGCTTGCCGTACGCATTGTATAGCACAGATTAATACATAGAGTACCGCAAAAAAAAAGAGGGGCAAGTACAAAGATGAGGAGGAGTAAGTAGTTTGAAAGAGGGGGAGGATTAAACGTGTGTGCGCCTGTGTCGCTCCAAGCGGCTAAATCGCACACCACCTGACCGTTACGTTCCTGTTTCGTGAAGACGTCAGGATCCAGTTATCCAGGACGGTCAGTTGTTTCATGTTTGCACCGCGTCACCATGTGATTATACGTGTCATCTGTTCGCGTTCATTGCCTACCATTCGTTTTTGTCAACATTCTTTTTCTCCGCTGCAAAATTAGGTTTCTTAAAATCGTTTTTGCATTTCTTTTTTAAAGTTCAGTGCTTTTGTGTTGACCGATATTAAAATAATGCAGATTGAAGAATACGTTTTTGGAAGAATGTTGCGGTTGTAGGAATTCTTGTGGATTACTTTTAAAAATTTCGGTGAGTATTTTTTTAAATTTTATTGATTTCTTATGTGGAAGGATTATTATGGTGTTACTTTACTATGACTTCTTTATATTATTTGTATTTAATTTATAATTTATTGCGAGTATTTAAGTAAATATTGTGCCGGCATTTTGAATTTACTTAATAATATGTATCTACTAACTCGATAATTTTGCAATTAACTTTGTTAAATGAATAAACAAATTAAATTAAGCAAATGCATTGTTTAAATAATGATTTTGTCTATAGATTGAGGAGGTATTGATTTGATAAATGTATGCAATCATTTTTATTCCAGTTTTTACTGTGAAGTTTAAATAAGTATAGATCTAACAGTCTTCTATGGCCTGAATACCATCTCAGGTATACCAACCTCTATATAACATTCTTGTTTATACGGAGACACACCTTTCTAATTCAATATTCCGCAATTTATCTTTCTCTTCTTAAACGTTAAAATTATTTGCGTACAAAAATTCCTATAATTAATTTTAACTTTGGGACTATTGAGAACTTATCCCTTAGATATTTAAATTTGCATAAATCGTTTTTATCACGTGACTATAGAATTCTTTTTGAATTCAACATGTTAACTTTGGAAGAAGTAAAAGAAATAAACTAATTTCCATGTTTATTGATATAAAATCACTGTTAACTTGAAAAAAGATCTCTTAACTATCCCCATAATGAATATATTTGCAATTATTTATCGCAGATCAATTTTTTTTCGAAATATTGGTTTGCCTGTTCCATTATTGACGAACTTCGATTAGTGCCAATAAATTTTCAGTTAACACTGCCGACTATAATGTTAAAAGTGGATCAAGTTCAGAAAGAGGAACTAAGAGCAGCAACAGCAGTCGACTATCGCTAATTTCCATGCATCGCCTCCTAGACTTTCTGTGGCCTTGGAAGGTCGTCGGCCTGTAAGTAGGCGCATGTCGGCAGCCGTACGACATTCTTCCCGTGAATCTATGTACAACAATGTACAACATATCTTTTATATATATGTGCACATTTATTGTCGCAAGTTTTTCTCTTTTATCGCTATTTCTAGCATGCTTTGAATGCAGGCCATGTGATCAAACGCACGAATATTCGCTTCGGCTAAAAATAGGGCCCTAAATATGTGCAGTTTTAGGGAATATTGTTCGCATTCCTGCGATAACTGCAAGTTTTGAAATACTTACGCCACAGGCAATGTCATTCGTTTTGGGCATTTTTTCAATTATTAGTTTTCGTGTAGGTGTTTGGATATAATTCCTTTGACGGCTGTAATAAATCATTCTTCTGGTGAGAGCTTGTTTTTAGTAGTTTAAAGCAGCAAATATAAAGCCGTTGTCCAAATAGGTTCCTGGCACCTTACAAATATTTTTTTTTATGAACGCGTTTTCTAAGATTGTCCAAAAGATCGTAGCGTTAAATTTTTTTAAATCAATTAAAAATTTTTAATGAAAGTCGATTTGATTTTAACAAAAGACGTTTGTCTATCCAAACTACAATTTTTGAATGAAACATACGATGATTTAAAAAAAAGAAATCATGTCAACACCACAAAAATTAATTAAGAAACACTAGCTCGTTATGGTATTAGAAATTTGATCATGGATGGATTTAAAACTTAAAGACCTGAGCCCACTACATTGAAGTAAAGGGAATTAAAGTCAAACCCGCATGAAATAAGGAAAAGCGTACCCCAGGGCAATGTACTGGGACCATTTCTTTACATAATTCAAGTAAACGATGCGCCCAATATTAAAATAGTGATTTAGACGGATGATACGTCACTATTGGTCATGTGTAATGATAAAGAAAATATAAATCACTCAATTGAAAACTTAATGTTAATTGTAAATCACTATTTTCAAAAAAATGCGTTGCCTATGAATACCAAAACGAATTAAAGGCGAATTTTGCCAAAAAAAAGCGAAGAAAACTTCTGGTACTGTTAGCCAAGTATCAGTCAAAAGTTTTTGATATAGATTCATATTTTGACAATAACTCTTCATTTGAAGAGCATGTCGACCACTTAGCAAGGCAACTCACTTGTGTTTGCTATGCAATAAGTCAATTACATCACAATATAGACATGCTTATGCACCTTAGCAGTATATTATTTTGCTTACTCATCTTTCACTGCATTTGGAATGGTTCACGTGAATTAATAAGAATTGTTTGAAAGTAAATTTTGTTGGGATTGTGGTTAATTGAGTTAATCAAAAAAAAGTAAAAACGCCTTAGAAATATCAGTGCTCGTATTCTGTATGCGTACAACTAAGATGTCATCATCAGCAGTTAATTCCAGGGTGGCGATAAAGCTCGCACAGAATAATCCACGAACTATTTTACACGAAGGTCAAACAAACACTCATATTAATGTCATTGATTATAATGACGATGTCGATATACATAAACAGAATACGAATATTAATTTGGTAAGGGGTTTTACTTTTTTTATCAAAATTTTTTTGGCTTCAAGTAAAGGATTATTAAATTAATGAACAAAGTTATTTATCGATATCAATATTATCATGTCGCCATGTATATATATATATATATATATATATATATATAGGTGTACACTAATTTGACGAATAGTCATTCGCCTGTCGTCTTTCAGTAGGCTTTAAAACGATCGATCCACCGATAAACAGTACTTTTGGATTCTGCAGATTCACCAAATACTCCTTGCAGACGACTAATAATTTCTGACGTCTTCACATCTTCTTTCCACAAAAAGAAAATTATCGCTCTTTGAGATTTTGCTGCGTGTTCCATGGTTAAAAAAACAGTGCTACTAAAACGCGTCTACATCAGTCGAATACCTGAATCAGACTAAACAATGTTGCACTAGATAGTTGTATAAACATGTCAAGACTTGTCTGGCATCAATAACATTGCGTATAAGTTCTGCGTTATTTAATTATAGCACCAATTCCCAGAATATTGGAAGCACCCCTCGTATATATATTAAACATTTATTGATTTGTAAAAACTTCAATATTTTTATGCAATTCAATATGAATCACTGTATCCGTATGATGTAAGTGATTCTATGGTGGTATGTTAAAAATACCCAAACTTAAACCAATGTTCACTGAAAATAATCCTATTTACCAAACAATTATTATGACATAATATTAGATAATCAGTTAAACACAAATTACCCCCACTGGAATGATCAAATGCACTATTACAAGCCTATTAATTTCACTTCAAAAGTTTTTTCATGACTATGAATATTATCTATCTTATAGAGTTAATTTTTCGTGAAGGAAGAGTAGAGTTTCTCTAAAACTTTAGATCTTCAATTGTTGGTATAGATCAGTCTCCATTTTCATGGTTCATATTTCTCTTCCATAATTTTCTATCTTTCTTTTTCTCCATGCTGCACATCTTAAATCTTTTTCTACTGCAACCATCTTATAGTGAGTCTTCCCCTGCCTCTTCGCCTAATTCTAGAACTGCATTGCAGTACTGAACGTCACTGATTGTGGTTCTGCTTTCCGTATATGTCCCGAACCGTTCACTTCTTTGCATTTTTATCCTTCTTTTTCTTAACCTCTTCAGCTTTTTTGAATTTTTTTAAATTAATTCTAAATCATCGACATATTTGGTGGTGATATATGATGGATCATACTTTTACATTTTTTTTATAAATATTTATAGAATATGTTTTCTCAATTATTCAGTATTGAATATATTTTACTTGTCCAAGAGTTACTAAGTAAAAAAGCTAACATAAGTAAGAAAAAAGGCAGGTGAAATAGTACATACCATCCATCTCGTAATATATCAGTCGGTACTTCAGTCTGGCGATATATCGCATGTCGATCTTCGCTGATGATCTTGTGTACAACATCGACGTTTTCCTGACTGACTGCCGTTGTTGGTGAATCTGCTCTTGAATCGTCGCTAAGACTTAATCCGTCCACGTTTGAATTCTCCATACCAACGAGAAATTGTTGACCGATGTGATGCTTTTTTGTTGAAAAACCAACTAGTCTAGGCATTCTTGTTGGGATAATTGTCTTCGAAAATTATAAAAAATTATTCTAGGTTTAATTCCATTTTTCAACTAACTTGTTAGCTTCGACAGTTCATTGCAGCTACAACACTACACGTATCGCACTGAAACTTTGGATTTCGGTTAACTGAAGATGGAGGTTAATTTTTAGTACTGACATTTGATTAGTGGCGCCCTGAATGTATAATAAGTACAAAATATTGTCAAATTTTAATTTTAAATTGACAAATGTCGGCGTGTATTGCCAACTATCACTAAAATTTTCAAATTGTAAATTTACTATTATTTAGCTAGAAGAATGTATAAAAGAGGCAAATAACATAACATAACAGAATTTGTGCAATAAGAATCTCACTGGATATTTATGGCCATCCTCACTTCGCTCGTCGTGCCCTAAACTAGCCTCTTGTAGTAATACATGTCTTGGGAAACTCGTTCTTTAATATGCTATTTGCAACTTAAAGCTAATTTTGAACAAATCCCCAAGTTGTTAATAGCACACAGCATCGCCGGGAAGGCTGGGTAGATCCTGTATAGTTTAAAAAAAAATTTATTTACACCCGTCATGGTTAACAATCCACTTTTGTCAGGCATCTTCGCGTCATTGACATGATGTAAGCTATCGACAATGCCTTCGCGCGATCATCCCTATCGATTCCTGTTCCTGGTTTCTCGGAGGATTGTTCAACTTTACTTATAACTTATAATTGTCTTATCTTATAGTCTAAAGGATCTAATAAATTATTATTTTTATTCTATACCTATTACACATCAATATTTTAAAAAAAATGTCGAAAAACATATTTAATTTATTATTATAAACTTTCACAAACAAGAAAATATTTTTCTCTTTATTTAAATTTTGATAAACAATATAAAAAACAAATGTGCTTGGTTTGCCACGTAGATTAGGATAATTCATTCAATTAGCAGAACGGTTTTGCCGTCCTGTTGGCGCCTACAATTAACAATACTTTTAAGGTTTGATTGACATAAGTAGCTATGATTTTATTCTAATTCATATTGTATTTAGTTTCTTTCTTTTTCATATTAATTTTTGCAAATAGAAAAGAGGAACTGTTTTTTTTTTCTAGAACAAGCTGTGTTAATTTGAATATACTATTTAAGTATATATTAGCGTAGTCATTTGAAACGTGTCCAGAGTTCAAGGCTAATGGCTCGCCAAAAGTACGCTTAACTTCTTAATTATGCAGGTTGTCGAATATGCCAATAATTTTAATGATACCTCATTTAGTTGTTATATTACAAAACATTTATACAAAGCTGTTCAAAATTGATCAGTACGTTTTAAATTTTCATTTTTATTCAACAAATCAAAATCATCATTTTGTACAGAAGGTTGTTCCACGATTCATAACAATCCATTTCTTTCCATATGCAATTGCAATTCAACTGGTTATCAAATATTGAATTTGCAACTGGACTGGTTTAATGTCTCGGCTATTGATTACTAGCAAAATAAACTAAAGCAAATCCTACACCATAAGGTGTAACGCTTGACTATCTGGGCGAGAAGCGTTCAACAAAATCTTGTTCGTTTCAACAAGGGACGAGCTACCTTATTGTGTGAAAATATTAATAAAGGATTTTCTTGAAATCTGGGAAAATAACAGCTATGCATCAAGTAAAGGCACTGAACTTCAATACAATTTTTTCGAGAAAAAAATATACACTCTTTTTTTATAGCGAAACAACGCGTTAGAAACATGCCTAAAATGTTCGCATATCTTTGTTCCCTTCGACTATATCTCAGGAAAAAATAAAAAAACAAGCAAACAATAACTATCATTAAACAGTTCTTTTTTGTCAAAGAATACTCTTTTAGTAGTTAACCAAAACTTTATTTAAAATTCACTAGATTCTCCCAGTTAGTTAGATTTAATTTGGTATCTATTCATTTCCATGTTTTCTATTTTATTCTACGTTTCTGATTTATAAGCAGATGGACTTTTTGGTTAGCATATTTATTTGTGTTAATTAAATTATGAATTACTGTACCCATGGTGGACGTAAAATAAAACACTATGTATGTCTAAACAAAGAAAAAGGACGAATAAATCTTAAAAAGAATATAAGAGGATAATCATACTAGAAACTGAACAGAAGAGATGGAGGAAAACAGAAAATAAAAGAAAAACTATAAGAACAAACTTTCGTAAGATCTATAAAAGCCAAACTACAAGAACGCACAGGATATCTAATGGGGAAAAATCAAACTAGATCAGGCGAGCGCACAATGGATTCCAGTGTGATGAAAAAGTAGGAGACCGAGATAAAGACGTGCAGTTGATGACACGACCAATGGGAAAACAGAAAAATAAGAGCAGACGAGACCTATGTTTCACCTAAGTAATAAATGCATTTGAGAACGGTAATGATAAATTTCAAAAAATAAAATTATTTTTCATTAAAAAATTAAAAATTATTTAAATTGCATCGAATTATGCGTTTTTACGATAGTAAATTGAACAATTCTAATTTTAACCGCTTTATACATCGTAAATGTAATGCAGAAATTTTTGAAAAAATTTTTGTTCTGCCGGGACTCGAGCCCCCGATCTCATTCTCTCCGGGGATGTGTCATCACCATTAGACCACGGAGATAGTAACAAGTTTATTTAGAGTCAGTCCATCAAATAGTTACGTAAAATACAAAAAAAAGATGCGAAGAACCACCTGAGCAGTGAAATGTAAGAGTCTACTTCAATGATATTGCCTCTCCCCAAATAAAAGTTAGTTTCGACATAAATTTCAGTAACAATTACCTTATTGATCCAATGAATCGGAAAAAACCACTGCAACACGTATGAAAACAACTACGAAACACATCTCAGCAAGACCAACTATTAAGTACCGAGTTTTCGTATAGCCACCACAGAGATCAAACCTTAAATCCTATTGAACTACAGATTGATGTAAAAAAAAGCTATGTTATAAAGGAAAAACTAAGAACTTCGTTTATCTTGCACTATATATGTCGGCCCCTCTATACTGTAATACTCCATACCATGACGCCCTGCTGTTGATGGTAATGGCGTGGTTTAATGCACGCTTCCATTAAACGCTCACCACATCTCTAACAAACCAAGATTCGCGCATTTTGCCTAGCATAAATTAGAATTTATCACAACAAGATGCGTGTCCATTCGATATACTACCGTTGCCTTGCACAGCACTAGTCGCTAAGTGCACGTCAGTGATCCGATGTTAGTAGAATTTATTGCAACGACATGATCGAAGTTCACATATGATACATATATCGACATACACTGCGTACGCTGCGTGCTTCTTCTCGCCATCCAAATTTACACTAATTACCATGATAATTACTAATGCCGCATGAACAATGGCCTGATCTCTCTCTGCAGTCACGTGAGGACGTCCAAACCGAGGTCTTGCGGATCTCCTTTCTTTGCTATTCCACGTACGCCATGTCTTCTGGATACTACTGAGGTTTCGTCCAAGGTATCTCACGAAAAGATATATTTGATATTCCACGTACACCATGTCTTCTAGATACTACTGAGGTTTCGTCCAAGATGGCGCACGATCTCACGAAAAGCTATAGCCGCTGGATGTATCCTGATGATTTGTCCTCTTTCAAATCTACCAAGAAACTGTTAACGTCCTTTCACTCGTGTACAATACATGGGATCATATTGAGTTAATCTGCACTAACAACTATCGCAGTTACCAACATCTTTGCGCGCTCCTTATCGTACCGATTCCCCATTTTCACTACGAGATGAACCTGGGATATTTAGTCACAGCCCAAATATAACGCTTTTATGTCCACACGTTTCAAATACACGAGGTGTACCTCTTAATTATGGCTAACAATGTATATAATGTATATATTACATCGTTTAAAATGTTTTTCATGTCTTGCATGACGAAACTTTTTTTAAATTCGTTTTTAAGTTTTTCTAGGCAACTCATTTTATATGGAATTAAATCGAAATATGTCGAAGATAAACTGAACAGATGATAGCCGAAAAAAATTTTAAAAAGTGTAAAAGTAATGCATGTCTCAACGAAATTCAATTTTACATCCACACTATACAATTTATAATAAATTAGTGTCACAAATGTACAGCACATGTAAATTTGATTGATGAATAATCTTGAGGTTGGCAAATTTGAGGTTAAAGTATTTACTGCAAATTATTTATCTCATTGACAAAATTAATTTGATCACTATTTTTTATGCGGATAACTGTATATATGACATAATACACCTAGTCTGGAGTAGATCATGGTTTTTCCTAGAACCAGAAAACATGTAAGCTCTGAGATAATTCCCAAATCGATTACACAATTGTTTCGCAACAATCGATAAACGTTTATTAATCCACAATTTTATTACAAGAATAATATTTAAAAAAAAACAATAATAGCTTTAGTGTAAAGCTAGATATTTCATATTGTTTCGATTATGTTTACGTGCCTTTGTTTCTTTTTCGAGAACGAGACGCATACAATAGTTCATTATCATCTCATCAAATCAGTTATGTAACAATCCCCATTGTACATTGCTTACGAGTGTGTTTATTTGTCTTCCATAGTTAATGTGAATAGTTAAATTTTCAATCTGTTTTCCATGTAAATAAACTATGAACTGTTTGCATTACGGATGCGACAGCGGAATTCTCTTTCCAATGCACGAATACACAAGGAATTCCACAAATCACATTACATCGACAAATATTTGTGGAGTGCGTGTGCAAACATATTATAATAATTATTGTGTGGTTTGAAAGCGTACAATCTTTTAAAATAAATACAGATAACCTCGACCCCTTATCTAAAAATTTTCTAAATATAACGCCGGCAAACGCGGATTCTTGGTCAAATAAGTATCTGTGTATTTGTGCAGAGAATTGTTACACAAACGTTTATGTTTAATCAAAAGTATTTTTTTCCATCCACGTATTTTTTTTCTATTTCGTAAGACGTTCAAATGACAAACAATAATTTGAAGAATTATAAATTAATCTTTAAACAGGACATTTATGCGCTACAACAAATTAAAATACCTCCTTTGTGTAGACAAAATTGGCTCAAAACAATTATTCGAAATATTTGAAAATTAAAATTGTTGCAACTACTTAAAATTAAGTACAAATACTTTCGAAATCTATTAGTCACAAACATGTGCTAAATACACAAAAATATTATAACACGATAAGGAATAGATAATTCCTATCAATTTCTAAGAATCCGTCACATGATTATTAACAATACGCTTAACTGAACGACAAAAGTTTTTAAAAACTGAAAGTTCCGATAGTTAAATTGTCTCCTGTTCAGATATTTAACGAAAGAAAGACATGTATAAAATCTAACATCAAGATTTGAAAAGCAAACAATTTGTTGAATGAAACCAAATTAATGTCGTAAGAGTAGGTCAGTTCTATCTTTATATTCCGGATGTATTATGTGCGGTAAATGTGAACGTCTTCTCTGGCGCATTCACACTTTTGTTGAGGATCAATCTCATAGAATGTCTGTAATTGACTGCCGAGAAGTGGCACAGAGGTGTTCACATGATTGATATCTACATACTTTCAAATTTGTGTGTGTTTCTTTTAAATTTACCTCATTTTCATTAAGGAGAAGAAAATGCGCAAGAGGAAAAATGTAATTGAATTAAATAAACACTTTCTTGACCTCGACGTTCTCTTAAACGACCACTCCGCTATCTGTGAAACTGATATGTGTGGACTCGACCGTGTCATAGATTTACTGATGGAAAACAAAGCACTAAAATTAGGAATGGTTTACTGGCTCTATGTTCGTGCTTTGTTAAATTTCATTGTAGGGTTAATCCATGCCATTGGTTCAAAGTTTTCTTCTTAACTATCCATGTCTTGGTCATTCAAATGCGGCCATTTTATGTTTTATATACGCCGTATGTTTGCAACTTCGAACTCATATAGAAACCCAAATATACCTCTCGCTTCATATTTTACCGTAGGTTCTTGAGACTAATACCAATCTTTCTACCAAAGAGCAACAAATTTTTTGCAAGTATTTGTCTTCGTGTCTTTCCTGGGTCTATCTTGTAATCGTAAAAATTTTGAAAATACGGTTTTCAAAATGGAAAACTATGGATTGTGAGGTTATAAAAATTTCGACAATGATCGGGTAATTAACGTTAATTTTGAATATTCATATTAACTTTAAAACCATCGATAATTTTTGGTGTTAACATCTTCAACCGCTTCTTCATTTAGAAATTCTTCTTTCCTTTAAAAAGGGATCCGTATGTTTAAAAAAAATTGTTGAAGACACCTCTGGCGAAGATGGTGATTACTGCGGAATAAATCGATGTTGGGATCTTGAAATAATATGTAATAAAGTAATTTCAATTTCAATTGTAATTATTTAATATGCTGGTAGGATACTATTTGCTGTTTTTTCACCGTTAGATGAGAAGATAGAGTCAATTGCTTTATCAAGCTGTTGTCAAAATTTTCTGTAGGTAAAGTGGAGATTTTGTAACAAAGGTCCGTAATGTTTTACTATCAAATGCGAAGAAAACGCGTGTAACTATCCAACTTGTTTCTATGAAAAAGTTAATGAAGTACCCAATTATAAAAACTTGTATCTTCATCTATGACTTGTAGGATGTACTATTGTAGTGTGGTTGATATTTTATTTGTTTTCAAGTTCACTTAAAATTTGACCTGGGTTCTCTTCTATTGAAGTTTGTAGAGTTCCGTTGTGGCTCAAGATTTTAGGCTACGTCCGATATAGTAGCTATGAAACTGCTTTATGTTATCAGCTGCTATTAGTGCACTATTTTTAAGTTTAAATATACAATACGTCATAATGCCTATTTGACTGGTACTCAGACACTTAGTCATATTACTAATTTCTACTTTTATCACAAATATCGGACAATCTTGCGCATTATTTCAACAAAAGAGAAAAGACGTAATACATCCGAATATTGGACTTTATTAGACTAGCATGTTCGTGCAGAAAGTAGTATAATAAAAAAAAGAGGGTGTTCTTTCAAATAATAGATTTGTAGACCCAGCAACAAAATATTTCGCAAAATTTGTAATCAATATCAATAGGTTTTAGCAAGACGTTCAGGAATTTCTTCTTCTTTATAATTTTTTGTCATAAATGTAATGAATCTAGAGTATTTTCAAGATTCCGCGGTATGTTGTTCTTTCTAACGACCATAAGTGTTTGCCCACGCAGAAAATAATAGAAAAACAAGACTAGTGTTGGAGCTGATTTTCACACTTGTCTGTCTAGCTCATCCCATAACAGCTCTACAAGATTTAAGCCGGAACTTTGATGAGGCAATTTTATAATAACTATTATTCTTTCTAATTCCTCTGATTACCCCCCAACACAATTTGAACGTGTGTTTTGAGATTGTTACCTTGCTGGACCACAAAGTTTTAAACGTAGTTCCAGAGGAAATGAAATTCTGTTCCAAAATTTCTCTCTAACATTCTTTTCTTAGAATACCATCTATTTTAGTAAGATCGCATACAGATGTTCCAGCAAAACAACCCCGAACCATTACTGAGCCCTCCATGCTCGGTGGTGAATGCAATGCATGATTCGAGAACGCATTCTCCCGCTGTTCTTCGGACAAACGTTCTTTTTGAACCGAATATTTCGAACTTGGATTCGTCGGTCCAGAGCACTTTTTCCCACTCTTCAAGTATATAATCCTTGGATTATTTAGTCCAAGGTAACCATTTTATTTCGCTTACGTAATAGCGATTTTTGCACAGTGACCCTCGCTAATAATTTTTCTTTTGAATAAACGCCTTTTATCGTTGTGACGCTAACTGGTTTATTCCAATTAAGTCTGTCTCTGCTGCAATTCCCAGTTTTTTCGTCTTATTTCTTTTACTTAACAAAACTATTACTCGATTTTCTGTTGGCGTTATTTTTGGACGGCCTAGCCGCTTTTTATTCAATAAATTACCAGTTTCTTCATATATTTTAATATCGTAGTCCAGAGTTCTGCAGCTTAAATTCTGTTAACTTCACGATTTGTCTATTACTTTTGCCGATATCGTGATGAGACAGACACTATTAATGCACGTGCTTGAACTAATAGCTTTTTTTTCTACGCAGCATTTTTTAAAATATTGATTTTATTTTAAAATGATACCCAAACACTGACACTGACTCTTAATACTTCGACAATTGAATGAAAACTAAAATTTGTGCTATACCTACATGATTTACGACGTAATGTATGAATGAATGGTATTTAAAATTTCCGAGAAGAAGGTATTTATTTAATCCCCTTATCTGGGTTATAAAATGGTCTTGTCGATAATTTAGTTTTAGTGTAATTAACTACATAAGTATCGAAGAATAAGCATGTACGATGTTTATCTTTCAATTAAAATTTAATTACATTGGTTTTAGTTAGGCTATAATATTAGTTATTTGAATAATATGAAAATATATACAATGTATGTGGGAAAACATTTATAGCTGGTACTGTATGTTTGATACTTATATAGATCCAATTTTCCAGAACCCAACATGATGTTTAAGTACAATAATAATCAATTTTACGTCAATTATAGTGTGTGTTAGCTTTAAAAAAATAATGAATTCAAATTAAGTGGACGTACATATCAAATTTGCTTTTGAATCGTTAATTATGTGTACTTGATTTAACCGGAAAACGTATTTTATTATCTAAAATGGTCTGAATTAAGAAACAATTCAAATGTTAATCCGATTGAAATTCTCTTACATCACCATTTTATTACTTCGAAGTTATTCGACCAAGTTATGCATTCGAATATTCATGCAGTTGCTACTGAAGTTTCTGCAAGTCCGGTGCTCCCGGATCTTCCGTCGCCGTACATACCTGTGAGCAGAATGCTTTCTACTATACTATGGGGGCCATTCACGTGATCGCAACTCGTCACCATTGACACATTAACATGGTGCACTTCACCTTGTTCATCGTTTCTCTCCCTCCCCTCCACCAATAATACCTACCTGTTGTCGTACACTCTTGTTGCCGTTGATGTGAATATTCTTCTCTGCTCGTCGTTAATGTTTCGCGTATAACAACCCGATTTATTCGACTACGGCCGTACTTTCACAATTGCCGGAACCCGAATTGCACGATCACATTTCATTGTTTCATTTTATGTATATTCTTCCGTCTCTATCTGTTGTATGTTGTTATGTAGTGCATAAATGCTAATAGTTTTCTCACCGGAATGTTTTACACAGAGGAAGAAGAAAGAATGTAAATTTCTATCATGGAGGAATCGTTTTTATGTATAGATGAAATATAATAATTAAATAAATAAAACGTAACTAAGCCACAGGTCAACAATATTTATATTCAAATTTTAAACATTATTTACAGAACTGCAATAAAAAGTTTAGAGTTCAAGAAGGGATTGGATCTCATGGAATTTTAATAAAGAATATAATTTGACCTCAAAATTACTAAATTTTATAGAATTGCGTATTATAAATTCTAAATATTTAGATGCAATTGTCAAAATATATTCAATATTACACCTTACCACGCCAAGATCTTTGAAGGAGTCGACCTTACATAAATCTTGTCAATATGATGTATGATGTATGACTTAATATTCATTAATATTCAATGTCGAGTTATTTCTTTGGTACAACTTAAATAAAACGTTGACATTTTCTTGCAAAATTCGGCCATCAATACCACTACAAATAAGGACAAGATAATGTAGAATATTTAATGCAAAATAGACTTAAATTTGAACCTTCAAATACGCCACTAAAAAGTCGTTCACATATAAATAATAATGGCCCTAAATTTGAACCTTCAAATACGCCTGATGTTATTAAAAATTTCTTAGAATGAAGTCTGTTGTAGAATACTTAGTTTTTGATCTATTGGTTAAGTAATTTTCTATTAATACAAAACTCTAGAAATAGCTAAGCATTTTGTGGTTAAAATCTAAAAAACATCTTAAAAATCGGTATAATCGACATCAAATTGCCCTTGAGCTTCGAGAGCTTTTGTGATATATATATTAAGTAATAGTAGTCGTAGCATAATATGTGGAATTTGAAAGTGAAGACGGAAAGAAGAACGAACAGAAGACATGAACGGAAGGATGGGAGTACAACACGATATAGCCAGTAATATTTGTATGGGACAACTGATATGGTATGACTATGTACAGAGAATGGCAGAAAATAGAATACCAAAGAAAATAACGAAATGGACAATACAAAGAAGAAGGAAACGTGGAAGGTCAAGAAAAAGTTAAGAAGGAATAGACAATAAATACGGAAGACAAGAATGGAGAGCAAAATGTGGAGAGATCGTGACATATAACGATTAGCAATCATAAAATTGCTAAGAATATTATAATCCGATGTATTTATATATAGAGTGACTCATGATATGACTTCCACACCTTAAGAGTGTGTTACTGAAGCAACAACAAAATCAACGTAATACTTTGCATTGGTAGAGTTATCCAAAGCTTCAAATGCTTGTAGCTTAATTACGATGGAGGTTTGGGCATAAGTCCATTAGATATTTTTAACTTGAAATTGCTTGAGTAACATAGTGAAGCTATGGAAATCGTGTCATGGGACCCCGTATCTATATATTAACGGTAGCCAACTCGGTTACAATAAATCTGTGCTGGATTGTGAAGAGAATATGAGACATACCCAAAAATTTTGGCGAGGGATGATAAGATATGAATAGATCTATTTGCTTGGCAATGATACAATCAACTTTTTTTATCCATAGCTATTATTAGTTTTGCCTATTTCTGAACATCAAAAAGAACTCCGATACAAGTTCATAATTCGGGATAAATGTTTCGCATCAAAATTTAAAAAAATTTAGGTTTATATTATTTGCTGGTTCCATGTAATAGAAAGGAATAATTGCTTTCTGTTTGCAGGCTCAAAAATATTAACAATCCTCGAAATATTCATGGTTAAGAAGCTTTTTTTTTAGTTGAATCCTGTTTGGAACAAATGAGAGAATATTATTGCTTGTTTTGGTTTTCTATATAACTGAGAAACTACAAAATTTTCACTCAAACTTCTATCCCTTAAATATCGTTTTACTAATTAACTTAATAATATTATAATTCTGTTGTTATTGCATATAAGACTCCTATATTAAGCTAACGAAGAAAGTACATGAATGCTAAATAGTGCATTTCCAATTCCAATATTCTATACAGAAAAGAACAAGCTTATTTTTAATTAAATTCTAAATCAACCTTCACTCTATATAAATACATTTTCAAGACCTTTTTCCTTAAAAACTTATTGTATCGAATGTTGCAATTAAAGACATTTAATATATTTTTTCAAGAAATTTTCATTTGAATTATACGATAATTTGTTAATTATGAAGTCCATAAAATTCTAAAGAAAAACTATTTAACTATGGATTTTTGAAAAATTTTGTTTCTGTGATGACAATAAACTATTTTATTATATTATTATTGGGTTGGCAACTAAGTACTTTCGGTTTTGTAGTATAAAATAAAACACTTTTTTCTAAACAAAGAATAGTTTTTAATCAATTATATATTTTCCATTTTGCTCAATGACCTTTTGTCATCTTTCTTTTAGCTGCATGATTCCGCGCTCATAAAACTTCTGGTCCTTATCAGCAAAAAAGTGAACCAGGTGCGAGTGAAGGTCATCGTCATTTGTGAAAGTTTTGCCATTCAAAGAATTCAGCAAACTTCGAAATAAATGGTAATCAGATGGTGCTAGATCAGGGCTGTGTGGGGGATGTGGCATCACTTCCCAGCCAAGCTCCAATAGTTTCCCACGAGTTGCCAAAGATGTGTGAGGCCTTGCATTATCTTGGTGGAAAACTACACCTTTCCGATTTGACAATTCTGGCCGTTTTTCTTTGATTGCTTCATCCAGTTTTATTAATTGTTGACAGTAAACATCAGAATTGATCGTTTGGTTCCTTGGAAGCAGCTCAAAAATACAACACCTTTGTAATCCCACCAAACTGACAGCATGATCTTTTGTGGATGCAATTTAGCTTTCGATGTGGTTTGAGCTGGTTTATCGTGTTTGCTCCGTGATCGTTTTCGAACTATGTTACTGTATAGGATCCATTTTTCATCACCAGTGATGATTCTTTTTAAGAAAGGGTCGGTTTCATTTCGTCTAAGGTGCATATCGCAAAAGTTGATTCTTTGTGTTAAATGAATTTCTTTCAATTCGTGAGGTACCCAAATATCAAGCTTCTTAACTAGCCCAAGACATTTTAAATGTTTTTCAATTGTTGTGTGCGATACATGTAGCCTCTCCGCAATCTCTCGAACAGTTATATGACGATCCTCTTCAATTATGACTTTGATTTGGTCATCATCAACTTCAGTAGGCCGACCAGAACGTTGCTCATCTTTGAGGGAAAAATCTCCAGAACGGAATTTTTTATACCAATTCTGACACGTGCGCTCTGTTAAGCAATTAGCACCATAAACTTCACATATCTTTTTGTGAGCCGCAGCAGCTTTCTTTCCTTTACGGAAATAAAATAGTAAAATATGTCGAAAATGTTCGTTTCTGCACTCCATTTAAAATTAACCCACAACTAATAGCTTTAATAAAAATCACGCACTGCTTGCTTCTGAAGTTACGTCAATGTGACTAGTATCACGCGACAAACGGTAAAGTACAGCACTAATATACGTTATACAAAAAATAAAGCAACGCTCTCTATCAGTAAAAACCGAAAGTACTTAGTTGCCAACCCAATACATTAATATTTGTGTCCTATATACATTTTTCGACAATTAAATTGTCATCTTCAGTAGAAAAAAGTAAACAGTGTCGAGCACGGGTTCTTTGTAAAACTACAGGAAACCGCAAAACACTACGCATATCTGCACAAATACCGAATTTCACAAAATACTTATATGTTCATTAGGTCACTTTCTTCTTTAAAATTAACCCTCAATATTTCTAACCCCCTACACACACACACACACACACACACACCCTCCCATTCACCGCCGATTCTTTAGTTGTTTCCTTTTCCAGAAATTCGCACCTCACAGATTATTCTTGTTGTTAACTTTATATATTCTCGTATCCGTCAAATTTTTTTCGAATTATTCGCATTTTTAATTAGTTTTAGGCAATCGGCGTTTATATTAAACTATTTCGTATTAATTATAGAATCCCAAAAATACCAGTCCTAACATGACCTCCTAATCTATCCCAATTAAGTTCAAATATCTATTTTATAATTAATCAAAAATTGTTGCTGTTATCATTATTACATTTATGTTCGTCAGAAATACGTTACTAATACGTTCGCATACCAAATGATTGCAATCACAAACAAGTAAGAGCATCATTTAGATAGAAAATGGGCGTAGCTATACTATACTTTACATTCTTAAGGAAGAAAACGGTGCAACCGCTAATTGAGATGCTAATTGATGTTGAGAAATACCTACAGATTTAGAAATGCTGTGTTATTTCGTGAAACGTTTGCGTGAGTTCGTACAACTTTATTAAAATGCCTATGGCTATACTAAAGACAACACATGTTTTGAACTCATACGTTTCTCTCATAAAAAAAATTCAATATTTACTTCATCTGACATGTTAATTTTCGCCAAATATAATGAATGCAGTAGTAATGTATTCTTCATTTTTATTTTCGTTAGCCATTTCATTAAAAAACGAAAAATAAGCAGTTGAGATTATGAATTGTGTGAATAAAACTTCAAGGAAATATGTACTACTTTTATAGATTTTAAATTTAAAAATTAAATTTCTCTCTTTACGTCTGAAATTGGACATAACATACACCTCTTTCGTTGATTTCCAATTGCCTAGATTCTGTACTTCTTTTCTTACTTTACTCACACCATCATACCACCTTCGCTTATGGTCTTCCTCCTACTTCTGTTGTCCATGATGATGATTGATGTTCATTTTCATGTTTATTTAATTTAAATTATATAAAAAACAATGAAAACTAAACAACTGCAATCAAAAACTATGAAACAATATGATTGAAAATTCGTCTGCAAACTCTGAAAATTAATTTATTTCCGGTCTTGCATCAAAAATTCAACGTTGGCTTTCTTCTTCGATATCTAAATGTTTGATCCGTTATACTATCTGCTTCTGGGTTTCCGGGCTGGAACCGCGTCATTAGTATATCTGCCGACGTTTCTTCAGGCCTGAACTACTGCACTGAAACTGAAAACTCAGAAGCAGATAGCATGGACCACGACCGCGGAAGTCTACGTATCAAATTAGTTTGATCCGTTACTTCATTTACCCAGTTTAAAGTTTCTGCTTTCCTTACATTACAATACCATCTGGTCTTTTTCTATTGTCCATATATAACAACTTTGAACTTTGTTCTTAATGTCATCCAATCTTATTTCTCTATGCTCCACAGACTCTCAGTTCAGTATTGTTATTTTTTCGATTCGCTCACAGTTACTTTCTTTTTATTCTTTACTGAGTTATTCTTTTTCTTGCTTCCTTACAAAATATTAGTAAATAATGTTTGCTCCCATAGTTAGAAATTTTGAAATAGTTTCTTTTAACAACGTCCACAGCAGAGTTGTTTGTATCTATTATGCACGGATACGTTGATCGAAAGTCCCAGATCTGGGTAGGACTAGAATTCTCTTGTATTTTCTTTTAAATACTTCTAATAATCTGCCAAATGCACTGTTACTGGCACATCGAATTCGGGAAGCATTCTTTCGCTAGCGGAACCTCTGACAAGCACTCTCCTGCTTTGAGCAAGCACTTTAAATATAGATTCGTCAATCCATAAAACATTTTGCCGCAGTTCTACAGCTCAATTTCCATGTTTTCTGTAGCCTTTTCAATCAGCTACACCAGCGCAGCGATGGTTTGCGAGTTGCCACGCAATCGTATAAATTTTCTTCGCCAAATGGTGTGATTTACTGTCGATATTAGTGGTTTTAATTTTTCACCAATTTGTCTGTTCGCACAACCTTCCTCATGCAAAGTTATTATTCTGGATCATATAGCAACCCCTATTGATTTACCATGGGGCACTTTGAACATTATTATTCACTTACTGTATCACTACAACTATATACAAACAGAAACTAAAATCACATTAAAATTTTCTAAATGAAGAGATGTAATAAAATCTTATTCTTGGATAAATAGATTTAAAATAATCTAGTGCAAATGTGGTTGGATATTCCGCATCATAAAATATTTAATTAAGGTGTGAACGACTGAAAAACAATTTCTTTTAGTACATCCCAATTGTAAGCATCAGGAGGAATGATTTCAGATAAATGCGCAGAATATGGAAACTGTACCACGTGAAATTAGCGATTCCCAAATTTCTCATAAAGTACATTGAGGAATTCTTTCCTCGTGTGACATGTAGTCCAGTTAAAACCATTGGATAGAGTGTGGAAGGTTTTTAGCACGGTAGACTCCTCTAAAGTCTTGACCAAGTATTTTTAAACATTGATTCATCAGTCCACAAAACATTAATGCTCTGTGTTTGGTGGGACCATAGTGGTGTGTTCGTATTACGAACTGTTGAAACTTGGTGAAACAGTTACTGATCGCTACCGACAACAAATTATCAATTTGAACCATGCATTGATAGAAAAACGTCCAGAATGGACTCGAAGACACGGTAAAGTGATTTTACAGATGGATAACGCGCCGTCTCATACAAGCAAAACCTGTCAAGGAAGCGTTGAAAGCACTTGGATGGGGCGTAATATCGCATCCGCCGTATTCTCCCAAACCTTGCACCGTTCGACTGTCACTTTTTCGCATCAATGGAACACGCACTTGCAGAGCAGCACACTTCGCTAGTTTCGAAGAAGTTAGAAAATTGCTCTACGAATGGTTTTATTTAAAGGACAAACAGTTTTTTTGTGATGGCATCCATAAATTGCCTGAAAATGGGCAAGATGTGTAGAATCAAATGGCCAATACTTTTAATAAATAAATTTTTCCATTTTCTTGAAAATTATGTATTTTTTTTTTACGAAAAAATCGGTTATAACTTTCCGGTACATCTGGTAGACGCTTAAGTTAATTTTGTTTGTTCTTGTTGTAATGAATGCCAAAATTTGCGTGATTTCAAGAGATTAGATTGGGTTATTACCTAAATAACAAAGAAAGTAAGTTCTTAGAATTGTGTATTGAGAGTGAAAAGAGTAAAACATATGCAGCAAAAGTATATATCTAACGTTTAAATGACCCCCTCTGATGCCAGTGAACTATGCGATTCGTCGTCTCTGACATGTACCTAATAAGAAAATTAATTTGTGTAATAAATGTTCGCATAAACAGTACAAAAAGCGTTCCAGTTACGTGCGTATATAATATCGTGAATGTGAAAAAATTAGTCACAACAATAAAAATAACGCCATACATTATGAACGTGACGTCATTAAACGTATAAAAAAATCAATTTCAAGATTGTCTGCCTCTCCTTATCATACCGAAGAGGCTCCGAGGGAATCTGACTCATTATCAGTGGCAATTGTTTGGTCCGCATGTTGAATAAACGTAGTCGCGTATGTGTGTTTGTACATTTCCTTTGTTAAATTCTGCAAACGTTTTTCTGTCATCTTTGACGCCAGTGCTCTCTTTCATTGCGCTAATGACTCCGCTGTAACCGCAGTGCGTGTAAATTATTTGTTTTTCGGAAACAGTCTCGTCATCGCCGTCACGATTTTCTAATTCGCCAACATTTATTTTGACATTCCAGAAGCCGGAGCATTTCGCTTCTAACAATAGGTGAGTGTTTTTGCAATTACGTCAGCAGAAGTTGACCTAGGCTACGTAATATAGAACACACTGCTCGTTTTACAAGTTTATTTATGCATAATTTTTAAATTAGAAACTTTAATACATCATGCTTACATAATTCAATGAGTCATACATGTTGTACAAGTAATATTCTTATGCTTTGACAAAAGGAATTGATCGGCTTTGTATTTGTAAATACTTACGCAAACATTTGATGATTAACGCAATAGAATATTCCTGAGGGGCTTGGAATTGCTTTATTTCTTTTCTAATATCACTATTTTAATGTTAAATATAATAGTTTATCGTCTTTGTTTGAATATCAACATAAAACACAGGTTCACATGCAGTCCAACGTTAATAATAGATAAGATAAGGATTTTGGGCTAATTTTTAATCTATTTCGTATATTCGTTCTCTTTTAGAATGGGATAGCATTAAATGATTATGATAATTTAGTTGAAATATCATTAAAAATGGGAAAGTCCCCAAATCTAAATCGTACGGTGGCCATCATAAGTTATCAGTTTATAATTTGTGCAAAATTGTACAGCGATGAAATATTGATGTGCTGGAAAAGCTGTTTTTTTTTTCTATATTTTTCATGTCATTTATTAATATATAAAAATAGATCGATTTTTGAAAATACTTACTAGTCTATGTCCGTATATTTTTGATTGTGCATCTATTATTAAAATACACTATCGCTCATAAGTATTTGGTCACTCGCATTTAACACGCAAATTGTAACAAAAATCAAAATCGAAATACTAATACCTTTTTATTATTTAGATATATGAAAAATATATATTTTTACATCTGAAATAAATTGTTGTGTAATATATTAATCTACATTTTAGACTCGTTTATATGCCCTCCTTTATTTTTAATCACTCCAGCACACAATCGAGGCATTCTTTTTATTAATTTTCATAATGTCCCAAGTTTTATTTTACCCCATCCCTCTTGCAGGCTCTTCCACATATTAACAGCAGATGTGGGGGCCGATTTTCTCACCTCTCGGTCAAGTTCTTCCCACAGCAACTCGATGGGATTTAAATCGGGACTCTGGGGAAGGCCACGCCATAACTTTTACGATTCCCTCGTTTTTCAATTTAAAAATTATGCTCTTAATTCAGATTATTACATCAGACAGTGTAATAATGTTTTGGATTGCATAGATGCAGACACAGCGCAAATTATTGTATGTAATGTGTTGCCCGTTGAAATTAGAACTTCACAAGAAAAAATTAAAATGTATTTTGAAAAAATATCTTATTGAAAAACCATTTTATTCTGTTGATGAAGTTTTTATAATTTTTTTTACAATAGTTTATAATACTTCAATCTATTGGTTTTTTTTATTCATCTCTAATTAGATGCTGTTATTTGTTATAATAATTTTATTTGACATGTGTAAACACTACGTAGGTGAATATTCTTCTTGGCATGGGGTTTAATTGAGTTGAATCGCGTTCTTGACTTCATCGTCTTCTGGGGCTTAAAACCAGGGGACATATTGAAATAAAAATTAGCAAAACTTACTCTAATGCAAGTCGTTATAAAACTTTATGTGAAGTTTCACCGGGAGATTTTCCAGTCAGTGACCGGAGTAACAACGACTGCGGTCGTTTATGAACACCGAAGTGCCGGTTAATGTTGATGCCTGTATTGAGCGAATTTTCGTGAGTTTGGAGTTTTGAAAAATAGTTCCTTACTAGTTCTCGGATATGCTCAAGAATAGTGGATATTTGCAGGTCACGATGAATGACTGGCTCTTGTAAGCTAAGGAGTTCCTGCTATAATTCGGAGGACTTTGATTTGTATCACCTGAAATTTGTTCAGGTGACAATTGGCTGTGAAACCCAAAATTGGGACCGCGTATGTCAGTCGAGGATGAATGGCTCATTTGTAGATAGTAGTGCGCAGTCGCTTATTGAGTTTGTAGTTGCAATGTAAGAGAGGGTACAGCTTCACCAAGGCTGCAGTTCTATGAACACTAAGTACCTAGACGTGATAACGCCAGATTAACCTTATGTCCATAATAGATGAATAATTCGGCCTTGCCAGGGGATTTCCAAACGATGAAATTGAATTTTCGGATATTCTGGCGATCTTGGAGATTATCTTGAAGAACTTTTATTGGGATTTACTTTGACTTTCCACGTGGAGAATCAAGTGTCGAAATTTATGACAATGCCCTGCAATCTTCTTTTCATGGCATGAAGTGGGCTCCGTGCCTGTGTGAAGATGGCGGTAATATCGGATGTAGGTGAATTTGGCACTAATAAACAATCGTTGGCTGTTGAATTACAATCACAAGGAAAATTATGAATTGTTATATATGACTACAAAAAAGCACATCTTATAAATCATTTTATTAAAATAAATATAAGTACAAAGTATCTTCATTTATATTTAATAGTTCGTCTGTCCCCGTTTTGACTTAATGGTAGAAGCAATTCTTTTCGACATACTCTTAATTGTCGTAATGATGCTGTTTTTAATTTGCTCACTATTTCACCAAACGTCAAGGTACTCCATCCTGGTAAATGATTAATAAATTGTAAATGTTTTGCCAGAACTGTTCGAAAATTATTCTCAGAAACTTAAAATATTCTCGCACCGGATTTAATTTAGTGGTCAACGACTGTGTATACACACGTCGGATGCATCGCGAATATTCTCGTATTGGAACAACCACTTTCTCGATCGTCCCACGATTTTCTAGAAGTTTCTTGTTCTCGCGTACGTGCATATTGCTCGGTATAAGTCTCGTGACAGTTCAAGGACACTAAATAAGTAAATTTTATTAATTCATACAAAATATTTTTTATTCTGCGAAAATGAGTAAAATTAATTATAGGGGGAAAAGCAAAAATTCAAGCCCTTTTGCAAATACAAAAATTAAGAGATTATTATTTTTATCATTTAAAATTTTAGATTGATTAAAAAAATATTTGAGCCTACAACTCTATTAGGAATGCAACTTTCGAAATGTGTTACAAATGGGTTAGGAGGTTTCACAAGAAGTGCCAAATTTGGTGCAATTTAATTTCTCCAATATCATGTGATTTGATACAAGAAAAAGTTCCTCTTCAAAGAAATTAATGAACACATTTTACGATTTATTCGGATAGAATTAATTCTAAAATACAGAAGATTATTAAGCGTGGTGACAGCAAATCTCTAATGGTGCTTTTTTTAAACTGAAATGGGGCTAATTTGTATTAGATTGGATAATATGAAATGTTGAAATTTTAGCCAATTGTAAAATGAGAGTATCTGTCAAACAATTATTACTTCTAACCTCGAGTTAACCTCAATGAATTTATCTATTAGCATTTTAAAAATATTTTGGTTACTGTAATTTCTATAACAATTCTTTTGGGGAATAAACCAAAGAACAAACCCAGTTAAAACATCTTTCTTAGGATAGTGTTATCCAAAAGATATTTAGTTAATAGATACCTACCTATAATGCATAACCAACGTTCTGTGATTAAGCAACTTAAGGCAAAAATTGATGGAAAAATCCAAGAGAACGTGTTTACGCCTGAAAGTTTGCACTTACTTGTTCTGAAATTTCAAGATCTGTGTAAAGCTTTGAACTTTGACTTTGAACAAAGTCGCAATCAACGTCATAGCATTATTCCTGATACCCAACAAAACCAAAGAAAATTAAACTGTGTATATGAGATGTGATGCCTAAAGATATGTTTCCATAATGGGACTTGGTAACTCAGTGGTATGGCAGCCGTCCAGTAAGCGGACGAATGGGGTTCGATTCATTACTGGACATGATTTTTTTTTTCATTAATTGAAATTACGAGTTTTTAATGATGACTATGGTTCCTTTGGAATAGAAAATGTGGCCTTCTTACCATGCCAAGAGGAGAAGCAATAAATACAATAGTCTTACTGCTGAAACCTTCAACTCCATCGTGCCATTCAGAACAAAAAACGTTGTGGTATATTGTGTTGATTTTCTATAACGCTCACCCACATGCACCTGTGTTAACACAACCTCATCGATTCGGAGGGAAAAATTTTAAATATCTACACTATAGCCTAGATTTAGCACTTTGTGGTTTTCTTCTCTTCTTAAAGGCTAGACGGTTGTTTTTTTTTGAGTTGTAGCCTTTATCATCTGATTGGTTTAATAATCATAATGGTAACTGAGCATGGAGTAGTCAAGACATACTGTATTAAGTGTTTGAATTTGAACTCGATTACGTAGAGAAATAGTATGGGTATCATAATAAATGCAAAACAAGTTTCCATTGTCCCAACTCAAAGAATAACGTTCTTTACTTTCTGAATAACCCCTTTTGCTTTTTCAACTCGCGTGTATGCTAGAATGTTTCACTTGGGACATTATAAACAGCAAAACTCGTCTTGTTTTCTGTATTTAGCAAGGACGCGTTTTAGTTTTTATTTTCTTTAATCAAACATGTTTGTTTTACTATCGTAATGCCTTTTTTATGAACTGCTATAATTTATAATAATTTTTAAATTTAGATTATTATAGTGTTTAAATAGTGCACTCTAATTGAAAGTATGAAAATATGTTATCTTTAGATTTAATAAGACGACCTTGTAGCATTTGCTGTCATTTACGATTCATACTAATGACCTTATCTTTAAAGTCAACGTTATATTCGCGGAAGTTGCACGAAATATTAAAAAATAAAATGGCATGCGATAACGATATCATATGTCGTTATCAATTTTTTTTTTTTTAGCGATCTATTAACAATAGATACCCAGCATTGGAGATACATTACATTTCTCCATTATTCGCTGTAATAAATTCATTCTTATTAGACGTGTATTGCCCTGGACAGTTTGTCAGTGCACATTTAAATTCTGTAAATATTCCTTGTACTCTGTGATATCTTATTGGAATTTTTGTTGTAGAGTAGTAACGGAGACGTCGCCAGGTCGCCGTTTCCGGGCGGCGGCGTAAAGCCTCCCATGGCCACGCAGCACCAGACCGGCGGCTTCCGGGGCCAGTGGGGTCCTGCAGCTTACTATCAGCCGCGATATCCCTCGCACCAAGTCAACTCCTTCGCGCCGGCTTCAACGGCCAACGCCACCTACACGAATACTGCTAATTCGGTAAGGATCATGCACACACTTTATTGATTTTTACACATTTTTGCGTCTTCATACGCCGACATTAAATTCGACCGCTGAGTCGTCATTGAATCATTTCGTATGTAATGCGAAAGATTGTGTTAAAGATTTTTTTTTAAGGAAAAATCACAAAGTGGCATTCAACACAGAAGAAGCGTTTCGTACGGTATTATTTAAAATATCACCAAGTCGAAGTGCTTTATTATTTTTGAATTTGTAATAATTTCTAAAGAAAATTGAAAGTAGTTGAAAGAATGTTATCTGAATTTTTTCAACCTTAAAAGTAACAAAAGGAAATAGTAAATTCTTTTTATTTATTAAATGAATTTATTTCTTATACCTAGTCCTGCCATAAGTATTGATACAAGTGTAAACGCAGAAGATAACTTGAAAACACAAAATGTTGGCAGTTCTGACATTTGATATATGCTTTACAAAAGTGCCGAACAATTTCACTATAGCGTGAGTCGTCATTATGGAATGGTCGGATAAAGAGAGCCGTATTGCGGTTATTGCACTTCATAAGTGTGGAATAGAAAGAGCAGCCCGTATTTTTGATTTATTGAAAACGTTAAATATTACGCGTGTGTTTGTGTATCGTACTGTTAAGTTATTCATTGATACTGGAAATGTAATCGACCGTAAAAGATCTGGCAGGCCTCGCATAGTTCGTACACCACAGGCCATCAATGCTTTGAGGTCCCGCATCAATCTACATTCTGTCCGCAAACAAGAAAATCATGGCTCGTGAAATGGGTATTGCTCCGAGAACCATGAGCCGTATCATTAAACAAGACCTAGGATTTAGAGCTTTCAAACGACAAACAGGACAGCGCCTTAACGTTGAATTAAAAAAGAATAGGAAGAAAAAATGCAGATACCTGATATCGTTGTACGGCAAAGAGCGTTACAAAAAAATTCTGTTTTCTGATGAAAAAAATTTTACCGTGGAAGAAACTTTTAACAAGCAGAATGATAGGGTGTATGCACGGTCCTCCAAGGAAGCCAGTGAAGTGGTGCCAAGGATTCAGCGAGGTCATTTTCCTGCTTCAGTGATGGTTTGGTGGGGAGTATCCTATGACGGTGTCACTTCCTTGCATTTTTGTGAAAAAGGTGTTAAAACAGCGGCTAAACACCATCAACGAGACATTTTAAACAATGTAGTGGAACCCCTGAACTACACCATTTTCCAAAACCAACCATGGATATTCCAACAAGACTCTGCGCCCGCTCACAAGGCCAAAACAACTCAGCAATGGCTTGAAAATCATATACCTGAGTTTATTAGTACTGACTATTGGCCATCAGCAAGCCCAGACCTAAATCCGCTCGACTACAAACGTTGGTCAATATTAGATGGCATGGTCTGTAGAAGACCCCATCGCAACCTGGAATCATTGAAGCAAGCGTTAACAGAAGTAGTCGACAATTTTCCCATGGATATCGTCCGTACAGCGATTGATGAGTGGCCCTGCAGACTTCGGCGTTGTAGTAAGGCAAATGGCGGCCATTTCGAGTAATTTGCATTGTATTTTGTAGCTTACTATTGCCAAAATAAACTATCAAAAAATAATTTAAATCCAACTTGCAATTTTCTTTTTGTACTTAAAAACCTTTATATCAGTATTTATGGCAGGACTAGGTATTATATTACATACATAGTAATTCTGTTGCTGTTTGTTTTTATTTGGATTCATTCATAAAACTGGTGTATAATGCTGTAAGAATAAATAACATTTTAAAAGTTCAAGCAAAATTGCTAATAAGAATAAACAACCCGCCTGAAGAGTCTACTGAAAAGAAATCTGTTTTTTTTTTGCTTATTATGCAGAGCTTTGCGTTCTAAAAATACCTAGTTTCAATACACCAGGTGCACCGGAAAGTTATTACCGGTTTCTCTAGCAGATGTCGCTAGGCTTAAGCATGCAATGTTATGATTTGACACATGTCATTTTCTTCTACTGACATTAAGCTTCAAAGCCATACATGTTATATTTTGCGAAAGTAACACTGTCATAGATTTATACCTTCTTGAAAATGTCGAGTTTCGTGCCTGAAACACCAGACTCAGCAAGCTTACTTTCTCTTAAAAATTTTTGATAAGTCTTTTTTGGAACACCAACAGCTTCTAAAGTTCCTGCTCTACAAATATCATTTTAATTATAGGTTAGATATATATTAAATACATTACCATGTTACCTATATTGTTGTAACGGAATTGTTAGACCATTTTCGGCTTGGTTTTTCATAAATTTGGAAACATAAATTATTTTACGACCTTGACTGTGAATTACAGCTCGTTTGACACCCACTTTTGATTTAGTCGCCATGAAGCCAAAAGCTTTAATATCATTTAATTTTCTGGTTTAGCACTTTCAATGAATGTTTAAAAAAATAAAATATATTCAACATTCGGTAAAAGCAGGGAGTATAAAGAAGCGTCTTGAAAAAGACAGTTTTTTTTATATATATAATGAGAGCTTTCACGAAAGTCAAACAGAACAAAACAACGCAAATAATGAACTACATAACTTCGCATAAAAAAAGCATATTCAATATGGCGGAATCGCTTTGGGAATATTGGTGAATAAATCAGAGCGTCACTGTTCGTTGCCTAGCAACACAGGGACGCTTACTAAAACTAATTCATTGCGCATGTGACGTAATGTACCATTCTCTAACTGAATAGCCTATACTTCAAACGCTGCTTAAAAGTATTTACGTTTATTCTGTGCTAAATCTCTTGCGCTTCTTCGACGCGTTGCCCGAATGTTTGCAGTGAGTGCCATTTCTACATCACGCCTTTTTTAATATCTGAAACGTTTTAAAAGACAGCGTCGTATCTTTCGTCTAAAGAATTTGTTGGTACCAGAAACAAAGACTAATATATTCGATGTCTACATGTAATAGCGCAAATGTTAATATGATTAGGATAATAAATACATAATAACAATACATTGTTTATTGAATAAAGCAAGCATACAATCGTCGAATATGTAAACGCACAGTAGCACATAAACATGTTTTTATAATAATAAAAATAATAGTAGAAGCAACAAAAATATACAACGAAAATATTCAGTCTAACGATTTAAATAGCAAGTAAATATTTAGATTTTATTAGCTAAATAATACTATTAATAATTTCCAATTCCCAATTGTTTTCAGCTTACGTGGCACCCTGCTCTATGTATTTTGTGTAGAAGAGGTACACTACCGGTCATATTTATTTGCCCACCCTTAGTTTTAGCCAAAATTATTAAACTATCAAATGTGTACTGAAAATGTATTCATTGTACCAATACAATAGTGTAAAATAAACATAAAATAGTTACATTTTTCTTATATAAAAACTTTATCATTAATTATTATTAAATTTTGCTCTCATCAATGTGCCCACCTTTATTTTTGATTATTGCGGCACATAACCGCGGCATCCTTTCAATTAATTTTTGCAGTGTATCTTCTGTAATTTGTGCCCAGACTTGCCCAGAAGTTGTTCCCACAGTACAGTGGTGGATGATAGAGCACGTTCTCGAACCTTCCGGTCCAATTCTTCCCAAAGAAGCTCTATTGGGTTCAGATCAGGACTTTGAGCTGTCTATACCATTATAGAGATTTGCCCTTGCTCTTTTAGCTGACGCAAGTAATCGCCACACAATCTAGAAGTGTGTTTCGGATCGTTGTCCTATTGAAATACAAAGTTTTCGCCAGGAATCCTTAGTCCTGAAGGAACAGCGTTATTTTCTAAAATTTCCTTGTAGCCTTCTTTTCTTAGGATTCCCTCAATTTTGACGAGATCGCCTACAGATCTTCCACCAAAACACCCCCAAATCATTACTGAACCTCCTCCATGTTTTACGGTAGGCGCAATACATTCTGGCAGTACTCTTTCTCCAGCGGATCTTCTTACGAAT
Organism: Dermolepida albohirtum; assembly: GCA_031893035.1. NCBI lineage: Eukaryota > Metazoa > Arthropoda > Insecta > Coleoptera > Scarabaeidae > Dermolepida > Dermolepida albohirtum. The sequence goes on along the minus strand of JAVIWB010005345.1, from coordinate 109,545 downwards.
ATTCGCCTTTTACTACCGAAAAGTTTAAACTTCGATTCGTCTGTCCACAACACATTATTCCACTGATCAATCGCCCAATTCTTATGTTCTTTAGCCCAATTTAGTCATTTTATCTTGTTTTGCTTTCGTAGTAGTGGTTTTCGCAGAGCAATTCTTCCGTATAAACCCGCTTGCCTTAACCTTCCCTGTACCGTGGACACACCAATTGGTTTAGCACGCGCTCTATTCATTTCAGCAGCAATTTCTGGTGCTGTTTTTCTTCTATCGCGTCCACTTATCCGTATTAGATGCCGATCATCTGCAGATGTCGTCGCTTTGCGTCGTCCAGATCTTCTTTTATTGGAAAATGTACCACTTTCTTCAAATTTTTTAACGTTATAATCAACGGTTCTGCGATTTAATCATAATTCTTTTGCAATTTCGCGATTACTTTTACCCGTACGATGATGAGCAATTATCATAGCACGCACTTCAACAGATAATTCCTTCGTCTTCGGCATTGCATTAAAATATTCACAGTAACTCTCTATTTCACTGTTTTCGCAAGAAAAGATGAACGATGACTGACATAAAATTTATTTTCCTTTTTGAATAACACATCCTAATATTGTAATTAGTTAGTACAATAAGACAATATTGGTAATACCTTTCGGAAATGCAGGTAAAACTGTTAATACTGTAAGGATTAGCCTATATAATATTTATGGTATTTTTCCAATTTATGACACCTTTACGATATATCATAAACAATTTAAGATTTTCGTAGAAATTCATATGGAATTACTTCCACTAATAATATTGTTGAATAATTATAATACAGATTTTTCGAAAGATAATCCGTATTTCAGGAAACACATAAAATTGGGGTGGGCAAATAAATATGACCGGTAGTGTAAGTGAATATTCAAAGGACGATATAAGACTCTAAATTGCTTTGTAATGTTGTTTACAGTCAAAGAAACCTGATTTTATTATTTAAATATAGGAGGATCTTTCAAGCATTTATTTAATAGTACAAGTTCAAGATATATTTTTCTGAAATTCTTTATATTCAACTACTCACTACCGTTTTAAAAGATATACATATATGTAGCTGCTTTTTCTGTTATATAAAAATCTTTATCACGAATTTGGTTTTCTGTATTGTTAACTCGGTCGTGATCCAAGGTCACAGACATGTTGTTGCACAATATATGAAATGCGATAGGATTATTGTGTATATGATTTAATTGTCTTATTTCTGAGAAATTCAGTAATAATTACATGCTAAAGTTTGAAATGTACGAACTGTGATCACGTGACGAGTGTTCAATGTACTTCCGGTATCTAAGTGGTCAAGTGAATTTAAAAGGGACAGAGAGAGCACTAACGATTTTCGCTCAGGTTACAACCATTTCGGAAGAAAATCTAAAAAATATTGAGAAACTTGTAGTAGAGGATGCCCAAGCAAAGGTGAGAATAGTAATACCTATCCGTTGGTACCATGCACACTGTTCTCTATGGCCTTCATAACCTTTCATAAGTTGGTGAAAGATGGATGCCGCGAGTGCTCACGGCGCCTCAAAAACGAGAGCGAGTGGAGTGTTATAAAGAATTGTTTGAGTTTTGTGGTGAAGATTCATCAAGTATTTTCGATTGAATTATTGGTGGGAATGAAATGTTGATGCATCACTCTGACTCTGAAAGTAAGCAGGAGTCCATGCTCCATGCAGGGAAAAGAAGGGTACAGACTCCCCAAGACAATTCAAACTCACTCAGTCTGCCGGAAAGGTCACGGCGCCAGTGTTTTGAGACTTAAATGAAATTTTGCTGATTTAGTACATGAGAAAAGGTGAAACCATAAACGCAACATGGTCTTTCTTCTTCATTTAGTGTGTTTAAGAAAGGTAAAAACATGTTGAGTTTACCTTTTTACATTGCGCTTGATTCATGGTACTCTCCACAAAATACAGGAGTCCGGTGCCATTCGCGGTTATATATGACCAGATCATGACTGATGGTGAGTGTTTAATTTTTTCCCGTACACCTCCATCGCTATAACATTGCTTGGATCTTCGTCTAACGAAATTATATCTCTCGGACATTACTTTAAGTCGAAATTCATTGCTGAAGATCATGTTTCAAAGGGAATGTGATTTGTAAAAATGATATTTATTGTAAAAATTGATGCTTTCAAGAAATGTCTAATTAATGACAAAATTTGTATCCATTTGCCTTTCCAATCTTCAACTCTAAACTTTCTGTGTTTTCTTCATTTTTGGTGTCAACTTAGACTTTTCGGTTGGTGTGTGACATTTGATTGTGGCAGCGTACAATCATGATTGCATCATGCACTCAAATTTGTTTATATTATGCACTTTTAAATTATCTAGCAGCCTCTAACAGAAGATTATCTGTTTTCGAGTGCTGCTTTTAGAATTAGGTGATCGTCTCCCCCAGCTGTCTTACGAACACCGCGACCGCTCTATTCAATTTGTCAGCTCGAATACATACCTATTTTCAATAAAGTCTCTATTTTAATCTTATCTGCGCTACTAATGTCTTCCACTTTTCCCCTATCGAATAAATTACAGGACTGAAAAATTCACAGAAAAATTAAATGAATAGAATTGACAATATATTAAAACACTTTAATACACTTCTAAACACGTGCAAATTTCAATTAAAATGAATATTCGTAGTGCTTTCACATATTTCATTATCTGGGCTTAGACCCTAATAGCAGAGACCTGACCTAAAACGGATAATAAAGGGATGTTCCTAATAATATAACTGTTGTTTTTTCTAAGAGTGGATACTCTTTGAACAGCAAAATCCGTTTTTAATCGAAAATTTGAAATATATCCAAATACAAACGTCTAATAATATATATTTCTCGATATGTTAGAATGGCTTTAGTTTAATTGCCAATTACTGTATATTTCTTTTTCAATCAAATTTTTGTTTTTACTTTCTGTATCAGCTTTAATCGTTCCTATAATAAATGGCTTCAGACAACGATTAAAAAAGACGTCTTTTTGTGCAATGTTGCAATTGTTGGAATGCATAATTCTGTTATGCATATTCATCACTACATTCAAGAAAAAATTTCTTGTTTTAGTACATGTACTTGACATATGTTTAATACTAAACGATTTCCAAACAAAAGATGTTTTGTAACTTTACTTACGCTAGTAATTCGAGTAACTACAAAGAGATCATGTACACTAACACTTGCGGTTGATTACCAATACTTAGCCACAGACTTCTAATAATTTAGGAAGTTGTCAATTACTGAGCAATATTTACATCCCTTTCTATTCTTTTGTTACAGGAAATTGACTGCAATATATATTATTAAGAAACGTTCTTGCTAAAATGTTTTCCTAAAAAGACTTAATTGTAATAGATTCTGAAATAGTTACAAAATTGATAATAATTATTAGAAAATATTCTATGTCAACACGATTTTTGGTAGCAACGAATGAAGAAGATTTCCAGTAATTGCTGCCTAAATTCAAGATAACATCTGAAAAAATTTAGCATGCTTGTGTATACAATGAAAAAACTCGATTGCTGATTAATTTTCAAGGATTCTATTATACCCAAATTACCATAATGATAAAACTATCGAAAAATAAAGCATTTTAATTACCTGAGAGTAAATAATAACTATTAAACAACTGAAGTTAGAACATAAATTAACACAAATTGACCAAAACAACAAGAATTGGAAGTTATCTTCGATTAATAATCTGGAAAAACAAGTTTGTGTTAGAAAAAAGTACCATAGGCTACTGGAAATCAACAGAATGATGAAAAGAACTGTACTAAAACCATTATGGAATTGTCAAAAGTGCCACAGAGGCAGAAAAAAGAATTGCACTATAAGAAAGCAACTTGGGAATACAGGATATACAAGATGGGAAATATAAAGATGATTTTGTGAAGGACCATGTAGATAAAATGGACTCCAAACCTCTCATAAGATGGGCTGGAAGACGAAAACCGAATACCAGAAAATCTTTAGGAAGACCTCCAAAATGGTAGCATCAATAGTGCAGGAACGCTGACGTGGATGAATAAACAATATGCAGCTTTTGAAGAAGATTCAGGTTTCGATAGAGATGTGGTGAACACATTTCCTGGAAAGCGAATGTTGCGAGTTTAAGTCTCTTTTTAAAAATAAATTTATAGAATTAACATTAATAATGAAAAGCAAAATGTGTCAAAAAGATTTTAAACAATTCGTAAAACCTGTTTAGGGAGGTTTTATTCAGCAGGAACAAAGGGTTTCATGACTGATTCTTACTATTGTTTCTTTCATCTTTTTCAAAACATGAGAAAACATCTCTTATTAAGTTCTTATTTTTAAAGAACCTTGGAGTCTGTCGATTTTATCCACAAAACGACGGACATCTGAGTTTGAACTCAGTCAGACTAGTATATTTAGTAAACAAGTAGTGAAGTTATACTCCAGAAACTATTAAAAAAGTACACGATATTGTGATAAGTGACCATTGAATAAGAATTACACGAAGTAGTAGAGACTACATATTTCATACAGATCTGGATTCATTTTTGTATAATGAATTGGGTATGGAGAAAAATTGTGCCCAAGGTCGCTGCTAACACATCGATCATAAGTTTTTTGGGAAGAAGAATTTTATCAAAAGAAAAATAATTTAGTACCAACAAGAGCGCATTTAAACTCTGAAAATCTAGATACACTATTATACAACCGAAGTTAAGCAACAATCGAAACATTGGATCTAGGCTTACGCAAGTCCTCCGAAAAAGGTTACACTCAGTCGAGAAGATTATGGCTACTGAAATTTTTATCTTCAAAAAAGTAAAACAATTAAAAGCGAATACTATGCATTTATTTTTGGTTAACTACGCGATGCAAAAACAACACGAAAAGCCTCCTCATTCGTCTCCTGTTTAAAACAGGAAACAAGAGCTTTTTTCAAGTACATGTTCATACTGCGACTGGCAAAAATTCATGGACTATAATTCGAACTGCTTCCACATTCACCAATATCCAGAAGACTTGGATATTGGTCGATTAAATGTAATAAGTCACGAGCAGAATACGTTGACAAGTAAATTTATTTACCGAGAAGTTTCTCTTTCCTCGTCTAGACTTACTAATTACTGATCTGCCCCTGTAAGTTAAATATTTAATGATATCATGCTTCGCCTTCATTCATCTTCACAATAATTCTTCAATACAACATAAGTATGAAGAATTCTTCATACTTATGTTTTCTGTATGTTATCAAAAAATGATTCATCTAAATTCGCAAGCCTAGCGACCGATTCTGATATCAATAAAATGATATTCCTCTGTTAAACTTAGCGTCGATTGTTTACATTCCTCGTGATGTTGTTTAAGTTTTACTCGCTCAGGTTTGTAATAACACGCCTCATTCGTACATTTTTTCCTCTTGTCACCTTTGATCCTGCTATAGAAGTGAATTTTGCAATGAATCAAAGCAACACGCATTTACTTGATATTTTAGAGATAAGACACTGAAAGAATAGTTTTATTTATTCAACAGTTCAATTATTCACTTGCCAGTAACCTGCACAGTTTGAAAGTGGCTGGAATTGTGTTGCATTAGTAATTTTAAATTATGGATAGTTTAGACGATTTCCGATTTTTAGATGCTTTACTTGTAATTATTGAAGAAGTAAGTACTTTTACATCCGCACTTGTTATAACATCTTTCTTATTGGTATTTTAATATGTTTCTTTCAATAATTTGAAGAAAGGTATTTAATAAAAAAATCTAATTATATCTCTCTTAACTCTTTCAGCAACGCTTTCTTATACATAACAGAATAAAAACAATTGCATTTTTAGGTTAATTAACGTTTATTTATTATGAAAAACATGTAAAAAAAGAAAAAACCGTTTGGGCTTTTACAAATTAGGGTGGTTAGCATACTAACCACCATGGCTGTTGGCATAACAAATCATTAAGAAATGTTTAGTATAATATATAAGCAAATTTATTTTCTATGAAAATCTGAAAAACACGTTTTATATTTTCGTATACAAAGAGGGACTTTACAGGTGCCGCATCGCCATATAATACGCACCGGACTTTTCTTAGTGCTGCATTTTGCGCATCTTCGAGAAGTGGTTCGCTCTAGCTGATGCATGTTGCCTTCTAGACGTAATTCTGTTGGTACAGTTGGTTTGTGCCGCTTTATTTGTACAGGAGAAGATGCATAGCTATTGTGGGAGCATTTAGAGCATAATTCAAAGTTCTTCACCTGAGTTGGTGCCAGAATCCCTTAGTAAACACTTCTTCGAAAATTTTTGTTGCTGAGCTGCTTCCATGTACACAATGTAGGAGTTTGTGATAGCACAGTCTAAAAAGTGAAAAAATATTCGATTTTTCATTTACGTGATTTTCGGTCTATAGCAACAGTGCTTTTTATCTGGTCGAATTTTTACACATAGTTCATAGAATTGTTGTATTGTATCACAGCTTCAGGACAAGCTATTTCATTTTTGGCTCCATTGTGTTCCCTACTAGTAACAATACCAGTCTTTCTCGGATCTATGTAGTTCGCAAGCATGAAAACTGATCTTTTGTCTTTCCACTTTAGAAAGGCGATATTTATGTTCCTGACTCTGTAATTGTGTTCTCCTCTGTTTAGAGCATTGTCTTCTTTTAGTATAGGTTAATATTTACGATTCGAGTTTACGGTACCACAAGCAAATATGTTATCTTTGTACAAGTCTCCTGCAAGGCATAGCTATTGAAATAATTATAAATAAAGAGTTTGTGATTTTTTGATTGTTGTCGAACAACTTTACCACCGAGATCAGTTTGTACTTTGTCACTATCCTTGCCAGTATATATATCGAAATCTAAATAGGCGTAGGTGTGACATCATCTACCTCTATTATATCGTTTGGTACACCCCTACCCCCAGTGTAGTTGTCCGGTTCCCCCCTTCTGAAAATTTTCTTCCATTTTGGTTCTCTCATAACAGTTTAAGTAAACGAAGCACTCGTAGTAGCACTACCAGTAGTGTCAGGAAAATTTGAAATGGTAATGCCATCGTTCTAGTCAAATTCATCTTTAAGATTTAGCTGGAGCCCAGAAGGTATGTCGCCGAGCACCATCGGGTCCGTTTGCATCTCATAATTTTCTCCTTCATCTGATTCAAGACTGCACACACTTTCGCAATCAGAAGGTATACTTTCCAACAAAATATCTTCTATATCACGTTCATTAAGTACACGCGGCATCCTTATAATGCAACATAAATATGTATTTTATGAAACCTACTATAGTCACAGTGGTTAGTAATCTAACCACCATGCTACTTACCTTATTTATCGTAGATTATATAATATATTATAATACTTTTGTTATAAAATAATTAAACGGGCACTATACCATAGAGTAACACCGAATTCGTTAAATAATAAACACTGAGCATTTTTATTACATTCGGGAAAGTCCCGTTGAAAAACAACACATTTCCACATTTTCAAATAAATCTGTTAATCTACCCAGCATGCCCTGGAGTAAAAGTTTCGAATTAAACGATCAACGACGACTTTAAAAAAAGGAATTGCTTAGCAAATTGGCATCGGACGGCATAAGCAGTGGTTTTGAGAGCTCTTAAATAGGTGGTTAGATAACTGACCACCAACCCTGAAAGAGTTAACGGCGATCATAAATCATTTGACTTTTTTTTATTGTACAGGAATGCTGCAAGACTCTAATTTAGGCCCATTGTTGTTTGTCTTTTTCAAAAGCCCCGCCCTAGGTATTAAAGCTATCGTTTCCAGTGTTTGGCTTTCTTCGCAGTTCTCCAAATATTTTAATAACAAAGACTTTGTCATATGTAAATTTCAATAGGTGTTTGCAGGCTAACAATTAAAGTATACACCTTATCTCGAGTTCTTTGAAAATCGGCAAATTTGTTTAAATTACGTAATTTAACATAAAGGGTGTTTTTAAAGAATAAATAATACACATAATTTGCATTTACTTTCAAAAACTTTTTATTGGTAATTGAAGTATCAGTTATGACATTTATATGCGAAAAATAATATCTGCCAAATGGCCTCCTCTTGCAGCTCCACAGACGTCCACCCTTTTGTTGAAATTTTCAATGACATTTTGATATAATTGAGACTCTATCTCACCAATGACACGAATAATTTCGTCTTTCAAAGCAGGAATTAATTGTGGATTGTTTTTATAGACCTGATTTTTCACATAACCCCACAGAAAATAGTCTAACGGTGTCAAATCACATGATCTTGGTGGCCAATTAACATCACCGTTTCTTGAGATTACACGTCGAGGAAATTTTTTTCTCAATAAATCAATTGATTGTGTGCAAAGTGAGGTGTAGCGCCATCCTGTTGAAACCACATATCCTTTAGATCAATATTCATTAATTCAGGTCACAAAAATTCGGTTATCATCTGACGATATCGATCACCATTGACAATTACAGTTTCTCCAGCAGCATTTTCAAAGAAGTAAAGTCCAATTACACCACCTGATCATAATGCACACCAAACAGTAACTCGTTTAGGATGCATAGATTTCTCATGAATAATTCGTGGATTTTCCTCGCCCCAGATACGGAAATTTTTTTTATTAACACAGCCACTAAGTTAAAAGTGTGCCTAATCGCAAAACATTATTTTTTGAAAAAAATCAGCTGATTTTTCACTGATGAAATTAACAAATGAACGGCTTTTCAGCTTCAGAGCTAAATCCTTGTGTGAAATACTCCATGTTGTTGATCCACTAAGTCCAAGTTGTTGTGAACGACGTCCAATGGACATTTCAGGATCTTCAGCAACACTTTCACGAACCAAACCAATATTTTCTTGTGAACGACCACTACGATTGTATTTTTCACTTTTTTGATCTTCCACGGAACCGGTCTCTTGGAATTTTTTAATAATTCAACCAATAGTGCTTTCAGATGGACGATTATGTAAACCATAAAATTCATGTCATTTTCTCTTCACAGAATGCTGATTTTCATAAAATAATTCAACAATTTGAACGCGTTGTTGTACCGTGTACGAAGCCATTTTCATAAATGTCATACATCACACTTTTTAAATGCCTACATACCCAGACAAATTCAGTGCGCCATCTATATTTTATTTATTCTTAAAAAAACCGCGCAATTTGAAACACCTTTAGATAATATATAATTGTCAACCAATTATCACGAGTTATTCTAACGGAAAATTTTTATTTAGAAAACCATTAGTTGATTGCGAGTGGATAATTCTTAGTTACCGACATTTTTTGTCATGTGTCAGAATTAGCTTTCTATTTTATCATATGTTTGCGTTACTACTTGCAAAATTTTAAAATGTTTTTTCTTTAAACTCTTTATTTAATGTCTTTTTATTTTATTGATATTTTGATTTAATAACTTGATAAAATATTGCAATTATTATTAATTATTGGTGTATTCCGTTAATATATTTATCCATATTTTTTTTAATATACTTTAATATCAGTTAATGGAAGAGTAATTAAGGAAGGAATTAATTGATGTAGAAAGTTGATATTCACATCGTAAAAATGTATGTGAAAATGCTTACGTTTGTCATATTTTCTTGAATCTTGTAGCTATTATATATCTAGATACAGCATTTTGACTGAAAATTTCGACATTTACTGTACTAAGTATTTTGTGCTTCGCGTTATTGCTCTGGTAGAAGTGATTAGACCTGATGTAGATGTTTCTCGTGTATTTGCAAATATTTTAGTTTGATCTTTGTATTTGACTGGTTTCCGGAAATAATTATGAGACTTCAGAGCTCAGGTATACCCCGAAAACTTACCGGAATGTACTGACTTCAAGTAGTACAAACGTATGTATGTTCCAAATTCCTGGTTTCAAAACATCAAATTTATTGTAATTTACCTATATCATGTTAAAAAAAGTATCACAAGGTTTGAGGGGGGATAGTATGATAGTATGATTCAAAATACACGGGATAGTCTTGATGAACATGGATTCGCAAATTTCGGAGATTTAGAAGATTCCTTTTTGAAGCATTTGTTCTCTTTTTTTTCTTCATTCGCAGCAAACATTTGCAGTTGCAGTTGGCATTCAGCGGTTAGTTCACAGTTTTACGAATTTTCGCTGTCTCCTTTACTATTGAATTAGCCATTATATATGATCACGCCAATAGAATGCTAGAGAAGGTTCGTATTTTTATTAGATTGTGCCAAAGATTGCATGATACAGTTTCATTTAAGAAACAGTCACATGATTCCGGGAGACTAAGGTCTATGTCCGCCCATGACGCAGAAGAAGCAATTTTAGCATGAGTAGAACAGAATCCAGAGACGTGTTTCGGGAGAAGTTAGTGCTCCTTTTGTATGGAAAGTCTTCCAAGCGCAGCATTTTTGCCGATACCAATGTACATTCAGCCCCGGCCCTAAATCCACTTGATTATAAAGCACGTATGATTTTTGCTGCTGGTTTCTACGCAATGATACTGAGGAATCAAATTTTCTTCGTCAATATTCTTTCTACTGAAGAATTGGAATGGAATACAAATTGGAATTTTTAATTTTCACAATATGCATGTGCGGGCTGATAAAAATCCCCATACTATTATGGAATCCAGATGTCTGGTTTGTTTCACAGCACATTTGGATGAGTACTTTTTGTGACTTTTGAACGAAAGTTAACAAATGTGGTTCCAACACATTTTTCATTGCCGTTAGAGAGTATTTACATACCATTTTTTGACATATATATGTAGAAATAGGCGAACTTGTGGCCTACAAAGTCTCCTAATTTAAACTCCCTTGATTTCTTTCTTGGACATATTTGAAAGCGAATCCAAGCCAGTGTGGAGGTTTTCGAAAGAATTCGAAAAATCCTTGTCTCAAGAACGCGCGATAATTGTGACAATGTTTGCGCGCAATAAATCGTCAGTAGTGTTAACGCAATGTGAATAAGCAAAATTCTCTCTCTTGAAGTTACTGTGTGATGTGCACGTAACGCTATTACGGTAAACAGCGACAGCTATATAGCCATACTGACAGAATTTTTCTTACCGGAAGTAGACAACAGGACTGGGCCACTTGTCATAAACTACGACACTATGTGTATTTTGAAGGATGCCTTCCCAGCACGTGTAATCTCGCGCTTCGGTGATTTGGCTTGGCCAGCCAGATCTCCCGATTTGACTGCCCCGGACTTCTTCTTCTGGGGATATCTTAAGTCGTTGGTGTACGCGAACAAGCCCCGCACCTTAGAGGAGTTAAAGAACAACATTCGAGCCGAAATTGACAACGTGACATCACAAATGCTGCGCACAATTATGCAAATTGTAAGCAAAAGAGCCAAAGTTTGCATGAACGCCGGCGGCGGCCATTTATCAGGCATAATTTTTCGTTATTAATTGAAACAAAATTTACAAGTGAGAATAAACTTAATCAGTTGAAAACGAAATGAGTTTTCCCTTTAAACAAAAGTTATAGCGAAAAAAAAACCAGATGATGCTTTTTGCCCCCTGTATAATAACTAAAATGTTCGCATTGCTTACTGTTTACACGGCACATATAGGTTTTAACGAAAAATAAACAAAAACATGACAAAACTAATTGTATATTTGTGTGGATGTATGCTCAATTACAGCAGTAACTGTAGGAAATAAAAAGACAATTGTTCAGTTTAAAGCAACTGTCTTTTAAGAAAGCAATTCTTAACTTCTATTACTCTTTCTATGTATTATTACTAATTAATTTCAATGGTCTATATTATGTTATGTATTATAACTATTCAGCAGATGAGGTATCTATGTACACTACCGGTCATATTTATTTGCCCACCCTTAGTTTTAGCCAAAATTATTAAACTATCAAATGTGTACTGAAAATTTATTTATGGTACCAATACAATAGTGTAAAATAAACATAAAATAGTTACATTTTTCTTATATAAAAACTTTATCATTAATTATTATTAAATTTTGCTCTCATCAATGGGCCCACCTTTATTTTTGATAATTGCGGTACATAACCGCGGCATCCTTTCAATTAATTTTTGCAGTGTATCTTCTGTAATTTGTGCCCAGGCTTCTTGAAATTGTTCCCACAGTACAGTGGTGGATGATAGAGCACGTTCTTGAACTTTCTGGTCCAATTCTTCCCAAAGAAGCTGTATTGGGTTCAGATCAGGACTTTGAGCTGGCCATACCATTATAGAGATTTGCCCTTGCTCTTCTAGTTGACGCAAATAATCGCCACAGAATCTAGAAGTGTGTTTCGAATCGTTGTCCTGTTGAAATACAAAGTTTTCGCCAAGAATCCTTAGTCCTGACGGAACAGCGTTATTTTCTAAAATTTCCTTGTAGCCTTCTTTTCTTAGGATTCCCTCAATTTTGACGAGATCGCCTACAGATCTTCCACCAAAACACCCTCAAATCATTACTGAACCTCCTCCATGTTTTACGGTAGGCGCAATACATTCTGGCAATACTCTTTCTCCAGCTGATCTTCTTACGAATATTCGCCTTTTACTACCGAAAAGTTCAAACTTCGATTCGTCTGTCCACAACACACTATTCCACTGATCAATCGTCCAATTCTTATGTTCTTTAGCCCAATTTAGTCGTTTTATCTTGTTTTGCTGTCGTAGTAGTGGTTTACGCAGAGCAATTCTTCGGTATAAACCCGCTTGCCTTAACCTTTTTTGTACCGGGGACACACTAATTGGTTTAGCACGCGCTCTATTCATTTCGGCAGCAATTTCTGGTGCTGTTTTTCGTCTATCGCGTCTACTTATCCGTATTAGATACCGGTCATCTGCAGATGTCGTCGCTTTGCGTCGTCCAGATCTTCTTTTGTTGGAAAATGTACCACTTCAAATTTTTTAACGTTATAATCAACGGTTCTGCGATTTAATCGTAATTCTTTTGCAATTTCGCGATTACTTTTACCCGTACGATGATAAGCAATTATCATAGCACGCACTTCAACAGATAATTCCTTCGTCTTCAGCATTGCATTAAAATATTTACAATAACTCTCTATTTCACTGTTTCCGCAATAAAAGATGAACGATGACTGACATAAAATTTATTTTCCTTTTTGAATAACACATCCTAATATTGTAATTAGTTAGTACAATAACACAATATTGGTAATACCTTTCGGAAATGCAGGTCAAATTGTTAATACTGTAGGGATTAGCCTATATAATATTTATGGTATTTTTCCAATTTATGACACCTTTACGTTATATCATAAACAATTTAAGATTTTCGTAGAAATTCATATGGAATTACTAATAATATTGTTGAGTAATTATAATACAGATTTTTCGAAAGATAATCCGTATTTCAGGAAACACATAAAATTGGGGTGGGCAAATAAATATGACCGGTAGTGTATATTTGCTTATTTAACTATTTGCGTTTGCCGAAAATAAAATATCTGAAGTAATAAAACACTTTTGTGTTGTTCATCTGTGTATAAAATAATAGAATTGTTAATACAATTTCAAAGGAGGTATCTCTATCGTGTACGAGTATACTGGCAATTCCCAAATACTCTACACATTCATTCATATGTACGGGAAACTTGTTTAGTTATGTATTTAATCTATTCATAATTTTTTTTTTTTTGGAGATACCAATCTATAAATGCATGTGCACAATGTATAAGATTAAACGTTTATTCCTCTTCCAGTACGGTAATAACCAGAGAGTGCCAACAGCGAACTCACCAAGCAACACGAGCAGCTCGAGCAGCCATACCGGAAGTCAGAGTGGGACCGTATCGACCTCGGTGAGCAGCAATATGCCGGTCAATAATAGTGGATCGGAAACATTATCTAAGACGAATCTCTACATCAGGGGGCTGTCGGCATCTACCACCGACAAAGACTTGGAGAATATGTGTTCTAAGTAAGATATTTTTAGTCTTTTTAGCGACATATGATATTAAAAATATATATTTCTATTTTTAAACGAAAAATTACTGTCGACAAATCATTTATATACGAAATAACTTTACCAGTTCAGTCAAAATTTGTCACTTATTAATTTATTATTAATTTACATTCAAGTAAAAACCAACTTATACCTAGATTTTACCCAATTAACATTTAGCATCTATGATTCGCAGTAACGAATAGCCTAGTTGGGAAGCCTGGATAGGTGCAATAATAAATAAAATAAATAATGTGTAATTTTAACGTAGAAAGACGTTTTAGGAATTCATTTACACCCATCAATGCTCTTGTAAGGCATCTTCGCCTCACTAATATGACACAAACTATCAGCCATACCTGCATATGTTCATCTCACACCTTTTCCTTTCTTGTAAGGCATCTTCGCCTCACTAATATGACACAAACTATCAGCCATACTCGAATATGTTCATCCCACATCTTTTCCTATCGTTGGTTACCCAAAGTAAGGTTCAACATTAGTAATGACTACCAGGTTGTTCAATAAGTTTAGTCGTTCGATAAGAGATGACACTGTTAGTTTCGTCGTTTTAGTTTTCTAAAAATTGTACTACTTTTTTATGAACACGTGAACCTTTCAAAGTTTATATTTTCCCATTCGTATATTTACAGGTGTTCAAAGTTGACGTATCATAGTATTTTTTTACAATCGAAATAATTGGTTATCGTACAGTGATAAAATTCTTATTTTTGGAAAGTGTAACACCAAAACAAATTCATGAACGATTGTTAAAAGTGTATAAAGACTCTTCACCTTCAGCTAGAACAGTAGAAGGATGAGTTGATGAATTTAAACGTGGTCGTACAAGTCTTGAATACGATCCACGTGTAGGACGTCCAAAAAGTCTGTCAACACCAGAAATCTGAGCAAAAATGCAGGATATGGTTTTGGAAGATCGTCGATTAACCGAGAAAGATTTAGTAGAAGCCCAAGGCATCTCATTAGGCAAAGCGAGCAATGTTTTGGATGAAGTCTTGGGTTTCCGAAATCTGTGTGAAAAATGGGTGCCGCATTCGTTAACAATGGAACAGGAACACATTCGAATGCGACTTTCTTAGCAACATTTGAAGCGTTTTAGAAAGAATAAAAACAATTTTCTGCATCGTTTCATCACTATGGATGAGATTTGGGTTTACCACCATGATCCTTAATCACACACGAGGCTGAAGAGTGGTGTAAATCCGGTACTTCGGTTCGAAGTGAGTTAGGGTCCGGAAATCAGCCAAGAAGGTGTAACGACTCAATATTAACTTTATGAAATAGGGTGAATTGTTGTCGGAAATGAATTGTGGAGTCAAAAACACAAATAATCAGTGGTTGGAGCAGAGAAGACCAACCCAACGATGACCATAATGTCAAAGTTGCAAATCGAGTAATGCTCAGGGTGCGATCTATCGTAAAATTGTACTCTTCGATCAAACTGCTAATTGTTTATCCTATTGCGAAGTGTTTGAGAACGAAAGTGACTCACATTTGCTCGCAATTGAGCGAGAGGAAATGATTGATCTGTAACTGTAAAGTACCGTCGTCTTCAGTATTGATTATTCATGAGTTTTTTGTTACAAAAGGCGTTCCTAAGTTACTCTCACTCCCGTATAGCTTTGATATGATATCGCCTGTTACATTTTCCTCTTACATGAAAGAAAGGAATTTCGAAAAAGTTGAGGACTTTTAAAAACCTCAAAACGAATTTCTAGAAGATTCCAAGGCTGCTTTTCAACTTGGGAATATCGTTAAAAGCATTTCGTCGAATTATTGTGAAGGCATGTACCCTAAATGTTCAGAAATAAAAAAGTTTATTATTTATTTGTTAAATACTGTGTACCTAATGACAGAATAATAAATAACATAAAAAAAGGCTTATAGTCACATCATCTTGGCTTCCGTGTTGGAACCACGTCCTCGGTGCTTCTGCTACCGAAACAGTTTCAGTGCAACAACCAAAGTAGTAGCAGCAGTTAAGTACTTAGAATGTCTCATTCAAGTGAAGCCGAAACGTCGACAGAAGAGGTACCGTGGACGCGATTCCAACTGGGAAGCCAAGATGAAGTAACCATGGACAACAAAGGCGGAAGCCTACAAGCCAAAAGACTTATGTCTATATTCTGCACGTAGTGGCATTATTTCACATTTATATAAATTCAGTATGACAAAAAAAGGGTACATATGCTGTTGGTTTCGCATTGTTTATTCTTTATTATTGCCTTTGATTTACACTCAGGAATTTCTGCATAAAATTCACTATTGAGCGAACAAGGTGGAAAATGCGTATCTAAATTTTAGTTCCATTTTCAGAGAAAAAAATCTGTATAAGCGTGTGGGATATTCAGATTTTTTTTATTCATTTATGTGCAAAATAATGGCATTGTCCTTGGCATGAAATATATTTTTAGTCTGGCGATTCATGCATTTATAATTAAGACATCATTCTTGTGACTTTCTTAATCATACATAAAACATAAGAAATTGAATGATTTAGCAAAATTCAGTAAAATATATATATTACATAATTCATGTAAATACAATAAATTAAATTGGAATTTTAATGAGTTTTGTTTAATAATGTATTTGAATTTGCTTGACATTGATAGTATTAATTATATATCTTGAAGGTAAGTTTGATGGAGCCTGTGATTGATTCACTTAATCACTGAAAGTTGATATATAACCCCTTGCCACATTAATTTTCGTATTCTGTATACGTGTTTCGACAACTAAGTTGTCATCGTTGAGAACCAAAATGTACACAGTGTACATTTTGGTTGTCAACGGTACGGATCGCGTACGGAGTTCGTTTTCGTACGGGTAATTTTCGCCGTAGTTCACCAGGTGCGACACTTTTTAATTATCTGCTGATGATGACAACTTAGTTGTCGAAATACGTATACAGAATACGAAAATTAATGCGGCAGTGAGTTATATATCAACCTTCACTGATTAAATTATATATCTTCTTAACAATATCTTTCCAGGCTTCTTTTAGTTACTCTTTATTAGAAAAACATTTGAAAATTTGCATATTCAAAATTCATGTCGACACATTCTTAACCGAATTAATTCCACAAGTTGCGGAGAGATCTCCAGAATTATATTACCACTAAATATGATTTGTGTTTCGAATTATTTCGATTAAACATAAATTTGTACATTCCCATTTCCTGAACACTGTTTCAAATTTTTTCGTAAAGTCTTCAGATAACTATGCTGGTTTAATATCCTTTCAACGTAGTGAAATTTTTTATCTTTATATGCAGACATCCATCCTCTTTCAAGTTTGGATCAACTATCGTCTTTGGTTGTTCTTCTAAGGCCCTTTATTAACTTTTCTTTATACAATTACCCTTCCATCATAGTTAAATTAAATTTTCTTCCATTATAAAAAATAACATCTTTCTTGGACTTTTATTTTTTGGGACACTAAACCATTTCTTTCTATTCGCCTCACTAATAGTTTTTTTCGCAACTCATATATTGTGATGTTTCTAGACTTTCTAAAACTCTTTCCTGAGCAGAAATTTTTTTTTTAAATGCCGTTCAAATGTAACAGCCAAGTTTGCAGTACCTATTTTCAGATCATTTCGTATTCGTTTTCCCCAATTGCATAAAAACTTCGTTAAATATTAGGTAAAATACTATTTAATTCTTGGTTTACAAAAGTAAGATTTGTAAATAAGATTGACGTAGCCCCAAAGAAAAAAGTCTAGAGGCGTTAAATCGCACGAACGAGGCGGCCAATCGACTGGTCCATTTCTTGAGATAACACGCTCATCAAACTTACTCTTCAATAAATCGATTGTAACGTGTGCTGTGTGGCTTGTGGCACCGTCCTGCTGAAACCACATGTTGTCCAAGTCCACATCTTCCAATTCGGGCCAAAAATAATCGGTAATCATGGCGCGATAACGATTACCATTCACAGTAACGTGACGATCATTATCGTCGACGAAAAAATATGGCCCTATGACGCCGCCGGCATGCAAACTGCACCAAACAGTTATTTTTTGTGGATGAAGTGGTGTTTCATGAAGCACATGTGGATTTTCACCCGACGCATATTTTGCTTATTGACGAACCCATTGAGCCAAAAATGAGCTTCGTCACTGAAAGTGATTTTGCGATGAAATTGATCATCTCGGCGCATCTTTTCCAAAGTCCAATCGGAGAACGTACGTCGCTTCAAATGGTCCATCGGCTTCAATTCTTGAGTCAGCTTGATCTTGTATGGGTGTAAACCAAGATCCTTACGCAAAATTCGCCATAAAGTGGTCTGAGCGATGCCCAACTCTTGAGAACGCCGTGGAATTGACTGATTCGGATCATTTGCTACGGACGTTTCAACGGCAGCGATATTTTCGACACTTCGACCAACCCGTTGTCTCACTGGCACGTCAACATCACACAACGAATATGTAGACTCAAATTTTTGCACTAAACTTGTTACTGCCTGTCTACTAGGGCGAGAATTACGACCGAAAATCGGAGTTAACGCTCTTAAAGTAGCGGTCACCGAATTTCTGTATTAAATTTTTATAATTTGCAGACGTTGTTCGTTCGTGTACTTTACCATGATGAAAATGTTAAGTTTACTGAATAAATTGACAGTGACAGTTCGATGATTAGTGAAAGGGTGCGTTCACAAATTGAATTAAAAGTTGTCAAGTCCCTATTGGAAAACCCTTTATTTGGACCAAATAGACAAGTGGGACGATTAAAGAAAATTACACTCCTCAATCTAATGATTAAATCAATTAAAGTAACAGTGACGTAATTGCAAACAGTTACTAACATTAAAATGGACATAAAATATTAATTTTAGTACTACCTAGATTACTTCACTTATTTAAAATTATTAAATGAAAACAACAACATTGGAAAACGTATTTGAGCCTATTTTTATATTTTCATGCGTAGTTCTGGACACAATAATTTAAAATTTAAGAAAAATAATGGGATAATAGGAATTAGAACTTCGAGAATTAGTTTTTAATGAATGTTTAAATATATATTATCAGGTAACGTAAATACTCGTTTAAAAGTAAAACGACGCATAGCCCAGCTCTTATAAGCTTTTACTTAAATTGAGTTAAAATTATTGTGTTAAGAACTATAATTCATGTTAATATTTCAACCGTTTATAACAAAGACTAATCAAGTTCGCGTTACGTCTACAAATATATTTACAACAACTTTCAGCCTGCACTTTTCTTAATTCTTAATGTCTTTTTTCAAAATCGATACTCCATATGTTCCTTTATTTATATATCTCCAGCTACTTCATGATGACAGCACTATGATACTTAAAAAAAAGATTAAAAGATTAAAAAATATAAAAGAATTACAACAAAATGGCAAATTATTCTGTTTCAATTATCCTAATATGTTGTTACTTATTTGTCGGGATCATTCTTTGGCAACAGTCAAATCAAACGTCGAAATTATGGAAAGAACTTTCTCAAGTTCTATTAACAATAAATACAACTGTAGTTCTGGTAATAAATAATCTAAAAACACTGATTATAAATATCCTTTAATTAATAGAGATTACTAATACCGATCTTCACGTATCAATGTCAGTATCAATAATGATCACACACGCGCACATGTTATCGGCTACTTATATACACCCGTTAGACGCATCGTGAATATTCTCCTTCTGAAACGTGCACTTGCTCTAATCGTCCCAGAAGTTCCATGCCGACTGCTAAATTTCGTGACAATATTTTGATACTAAGACTATTGTAGTTCTAAAAATACTTGTTACACATAATATACTGATTCACATACACCGAGTATACCCAAACAAAGAAGACTATTTTTAACACATGTTGGTGTTGCTTCTCGATGTTTCTTTATGTCTCGGGACAATAGATTCTAGAATTACAGATTCATTTTCGAGATGCGTATTATTTACTATCATATTTCTTTCTTTGATTAAAGTTTGTTTTGATTACCTAATTTTTAAAAACCCGACCATAAAACATAAAAAAATTAAGGTTTTCGAACATGTCAAAATAAAATAATATCACATGCAAATTTAGATCATTTAAGAGAAAGTCTTTAAGGTAACACTTCGACGAACGAACAGATACATTTAATTATGCTTTTGTATTTATAGATCTGGAAAAATGAGCAAGGTCATGTTACGTATCTAAACAGTGGAAGCTTAAACAAATACCATAAAATGCATTGTACCTTTATTTGCATGTGTTCTTCTTTCATAATTTATATTCAGATTACTTTATATGTTAAACAAAGAAACTGGAAAATTTAGAATATCCACTTTCATCTTTTTTAAAAGTTTTCTTTCTGATAACTTTCGTTTAACATTCAATAAGATTTTCTCTGTGAGGGATAAAATTCTTTGAAATATACGTAGGTTGCACCATACATTCTCAGCTTAACTAGCATAGAAAGTAAACACAAGAATAATCTTCTTTAACTTCAAAGCACTTGTTACAATTTTTAAATTAGGTTATCGATGTTTTTGTGAAAATAGCTTTTTGAATTAATATTGAAGTCTTTCTATCATGACAGTTTTAATTTTTTCTATTGTCTCTTAAAGCAGCATCCTAGCAGTATTTTTTAAGATTGGGGAGTAAGTGAAAGTCACTTGGAACCGTGCCAAAATTATATAGAGGGTGGTATATCTGAAAAAGTCTTTAACACTACACAACCTTGACGATGTGTACACGTGTATTTAATCAACTTTTTCGGTAATTTTTCTTTAGTTATATCGCAAATTGTATGCAGAAGAATAGTATAATATTGATTCGCATTTATCGTAATGTTTCTTGCTTTAAAACCAATCCCCAGGACACCCAGCCAATCCCAAACATCTTATCATTATTTTTTTCTTTCAATTGTAACATATTAGCTTTATGTGGAGCTTTCTTGCTCGATGATCCCACAAATCCCATTTTCTACAAATGATCCTAGTAAATCCTAATACATATAACCGGTAGCAATTGACTGCAAAACATTTTCTTCATTTGGTTGAAAAAGTTTCAAGAACAGAACAATTGACTCTGGCATTGAATAGCTAAAAGACATTTCAACATCTCTGGTTGGCATTTTGTTCATCCCAAATTAGTCATAAAGAGTTCGTCACTCGTTTATAGAAGCTGTGGCATTTCAACTTTCATTCAACAGTCAGACAGAACCAATGGCAATGACCGAGTCTTGTATCATCTTTAAATAATATTCTCCTTATTTTAAATCTTGTAACCTACTTTTTTACACTTGTATAAGAATGGGAAAAATCTACATAATAGTAATAAAAACAGCGCTTTAGTGTCTTAACAGATAACGCAATCCAATTCAAAGATAAAATTTAAATATTTAAATTAACACTGTCCAGACGGTGCTTAATTTAAAGAAGTTATTAGGTCTTCTTTCCTTAATTTTTTTTTCGTTTTTCCTTTCCACTGTCCGAAAGAGGTTGCGGAGAAGGAGCTAGCTTGTTTAGCCAAATTACAATACATGACTCTGTTATAAGGAAAACAAAACAACTATTGTGCGTCAACATTGGACAGTGGAACATAGGAGAAATGTTGTATGGACCTATAAATCAAAATTCGTACTCTTTGGTTTAAAAATCTTAATTAAAAGATAGAATTATGCATGGAAGATATAAAAGTATATAGAAATTCAAAATAAAGAATGTAATTTATGGAATTAATGGAATAAGAGTGGTGTTAACGTTATCTTACAGCAAGACAATGAATAATCCCAAACATACCTGCAACCTCTGCCATCAATATTTAAAAAGTGTCGACACGAAGGTAATGTTTCGATTATGAAATGGTAATTTCAAAGCCCCAATCTGAACCTCATTGAACTTCTGTGGAAAAAATTTGATGGAACGGAATCTGTCAACGTCAAAAAATTTGGAAACAACTGCAGCTAAGATCTAAATAAACTGCAATCTATAATGCCAGGACATGGTAACGCAAAATTTCGAGTTGATTGACGGAAAAATTGTGCTTAATCATAAGAATCTTTGATCAAGTTGTGACTACTAAATTTTCGTTACTCTTTTTTGAAAATGTTCCAAATTTGCAAAAATTCGATGAAATCTTAATAAAAAATTGTAAGCCTATGACGTCAGAAACCGTAATCAGGCCCTAATCTACAGCAGGACTGAATTAAGAGATAATCTGAAGATTATGATGGGAAGTAAAAGACGGTTTAACTAAGATTTAATTTTTTTCACTCATACATATATGTAAATATAAAGGTATAAATTAATAAAACTATTCTTTTAACACATTCCACAATAAATACAACTTATTTTTCAATTAATATTTCAGGTGGCTAAATAATTATGGCCAGTAGTGTACCTCCCCATCCTTCTTTTATAGTAATGAATGAATCACAAGAATTGAAACAGTGAATATCGTGTCGTACTTTTCCATAACAAGTTTCAACTTGCTTTTTCGCAAATTAGTTTATATGTGTTTTTAAATTTTATAAATTACAATTTATTAGTAAAAAAAATCTTGCTGACTTCTGCATAACGGATATCTATTAATGATTGAAGCTGTGACACATGTGCCATTTTTGGATAAGTTTGTACCAGTACACTTGATTTCGATCACAATATTTAACAATAGTGTCTCATGTGGTAATCACCTTTGATGTAATTATAATAACTGTTTGTTAAAATCAACGCAATACCCCCTACTTTTGGGAATGTCTATTGTCAATATTTGCTGATTACAATTATTTAACAAAATAAACTTTAAAACCATAACGACAAAAATACAAACAAATATTCTTCATTGAGTTCATATAACACCATGACAAAAAATGTTGAAATTGGTAAGACTAAATTGTGACGTGCAATAATTGTTGACGAAGGAATTGTTGTTTGGACTATTTCACTCGTTCGTGCGTGACTCTGATGCTGTAGACATAAATCAATTGTTAGCTTCATATTTTCAAAACCGCTGAACTTCTTTCTTTATATTAGCCTTAATATCGTGTTCTCGTAATCTTTCCAAACAAAAAATAATTTGGAGGAGTCAAGTTGGATAACCCAGGTGACTATCTACCTCGACTAATAATGCGATCCTCAAATTCACTTAAAATTGCCATATTATAAGCTCACGCGTTGTCATATTGAAAAAAATCACCTTTCTAAATTATCATTATGGATTTATTGCACAAATACTTGCAGAATGACTTGATTCTATGTAGCATTGACTGTAACATGAAAAAATATTGGTCCTATGTACTGTAGTTTGAAGACGTGTTGTTGTTATCTAAATGCCAACTTTTATTGGATATGGGTCCGATTTAGCAAAGATTTGGATATTTTCCGTTGCTCATTTTTTATAATTCTGGAAATTTACACCTCGTTAGTAAAAAAGGTCATAATCTAACGCATCATTATTATTTATGTTTTAATTAAACCAATTACAGTAGGTTATTCTTGTTTCAAATTCAGTAGTGTATAATCGATATATTACCGAAACTTTATATGGATCAATACGAAGACTTCTTTAATGCTTTTAAACAAGTCACTTTGCATTATCCTACAAATAACAAAAAATAAATGCAATCAAAGTGCACGATTCTTATCTTCTTTACTAGCATAGCTGTGCTGACAACTTTTCGTAATGGCTTCTTTGAACTATCTTCCATATATGTTGCTAAATATCATCAATGACGGGTTGATTAAAATGCGAAGGTCTTCCTGATAATTTTCACTCAGAGATTCTTTTTTTTACTTCAAAGCGATCTAACACTCTTCGCGTATGCTGAATAAAAGCATTAGAATATGCTTCATAACATGATTTCATAGAATTAGTCCAACTTCGGTCAGGACTACGAATTGAATTCCGAAAATAGGCCATTGAGGTGAAGCCGCCTTACTTAGACATAAAATTGCAAAGTCGTTAATAAAATATGAAATACAGGTATAAATAATGAATGAAAAAGGTATAAAAAAAGCTAATGGAAGATCGACACTCGTGAATATGGTAAAAGAGGTTAGAAATCATTGATTTGATAATATGACAATATTATTATTTTTTATTATCAGTATTGGAATGCTAAGCAAAGACATTTCCTATATTTAATATGTCAGTTTGAACCATGAATCCACATCCAATATAATAGCAAAAGATTGTTTTAAAGATATTTATATTAAAAAGTTTATGTCTTCATTTTCTGTGTTAGAATCGCGTTTTCGATAATTCTGCCACTGACGTTTCGTCACCACTTGCATGGGGCCTGAAGGCCTGAAGATGCCCCGTACAAGTGGTGACGAAACGTCGTTGGCAGAATTGCCAGGCGTGATTCCAACCCAGAAGCCAAGATGAAGAAAGTATAGATAATGATCGCGAAAGTCTACGAACCAAATTAAAATTTATAAGATTAACATTTGTTTCTTATTGATAATTAACAATTTTCAAATTTCATTGAATTTAAATCTTTTAAACCCAGTTACTAATTTTATTTTTTCCTTCTGCTTACAGATACGGTACAATAATATCTACCAAAGCCATTCTAGATAAAAATACTAATAAGTGTAAAGGTATGTATCATCCAGCACTGTTTATTTCTATATTTTATTCTATTTTAGTTTCCTTTCCTTTCAATTAATTTATTCTTTTTCCGTTCTCCTTTTTTGCTTCTCGGTATTGATAATCATATCACTCGAAATCCAACAGGATACGGATTCGTAGATTTTGAACATCCAGGAGCGGCCGAAGGAGCGGTCAAGGCCCTGACTGCCCAAAATATCCAGGCTCAAATGGCGAAAGTGGGTAACAGCCCCCGTAATAGACTGCCCACTGTACGTTTGCATGCAAGTAATACCTAGCTTTACCACATTACCACTGCTCAATATCAAAAATTATGTAATTTAATTTATTTTATTTAAATACACAGGTACATTCTGGTAAAATACACTGTTCCTTGTTTAACGCGGTATCTAAAATTTGAAAATAAAGATAAATAATTCAATTTTTTAAAAGAATTCTGTCATCGAAATTCATAGCAACAATCGCGAATTTTTTATGTTCATGAAGACGTAATCTTCTATTTAAGTTTTGTGAAAGAAAGAAACAATAGCCTTTCATTGTTTTGAATATTCATTAAATTTTTTTTGTTTATATCATTAGCTCTATCTTCCCTCGGATTATTAAAAAAATTATTTAAAAATATGATAACTTTTTAGCCTAATATAAGTTTTGCATCTTATTATGATTTAAAAAAATCGTGGACTAAATTATATAAGTCCTGGCCCCCTCAAACACGTCTCATCGTCTGGTGTTAAAGCAAATTTGTCCTGTTTTAGAGTATTAAAATTGAGTGAATTGGTAATTAACGTGCCTCATGTAAGAGGGCACCACTAATAAGAAAATCTTGGCATTTAATGACGACCTTGCAAATATTATACGAACCTTTTTCGTCTTGAAATAATGCTTGTGAACAAAAAAGTTTAATTTTGGCATCTCCGTTAATCAAAAAAGTATGCGTGCGATCTTCGAGTGTTTCGAGGTTTATTCGTTGTAGCTTTTCGGAGGGCTGATGTATGACTCTGTGTTTAATTTTCTGTTGATGATAACTTAGTTGTCGAAATATATATCTACAAATATTAATGTAGTAAAGGTTTTCTTTGCCTTCTATTATTATATATATACAAGGTGTGGCTATTAAGTAACGAGACTAACGCTGATACAGAAGAAATGCCAACGACTGACAGTTATTTATCGTGAAGCCTTCTCTTTCGAATACAGTACCTCTCGCCTCTGTAAACAAATCAGTATAGCCGTAGCCTTCGTTCGCATTAGAGTTGTTTTTTTTTTGTTTCGCTGCAAAAATGTTAAATAACTATTAATCAACATTACTACCTTCACGTTCTTGCTCAACTCCGTGAAAGAATAAGGAAAAAACGACCCGAATTGTGGAAGGACAAGTCATGGGTTCTCCACCAAGACAATACATCGGCTCATTCTGCATTGTCAGTCAAGAGGTTCTTGCGCCGTGGGACTACTATCTGTTTCCTAACGTGAAATCTGAATTAAAGGGAACAAAATTTGAGTCCGTTGAAGCCGTGAAAGCGAAAGCGGCACGCGTCCTGAAGGAGCTGACAGAAGAAGACTTCCAGCACTGTTTCAATGGAAGATTCGCATGGAGCGTTGTAGGGATAGAGGAGGGGTATATATTGAAGGTTATAATAAGTAAATATGTATGAAATCAAAATAAAATGTTTTACAGCGTCAGTCTCGTTATTTAATAGTCACACCTCGTATATTAGTCACGGCTTCCAAAAGAATTTATGGGCTCTATTAATAAATTTAAAACATTGACTAGATTAATCCATCGCCACGGAGTGTATATATAACAATTTTATAAATGGTTGGAATACAATACATACTACAGCTTTTTTTTAGTTATTTTAGTAAGTAAATATTACTATTAATTTATCTTAATATTTATCAATTCGAAAATGTGTAAGATTATTCAATAAAATGAAATTAATGACAGAAAATATTTAAAACAGAATCTATAGGTATAATAAAAACATTGGTCAAATTATTAGAAGAGAATTGCTCACGCAATTTTTATTAATAAATTATTTCAATAGTGTTAGTACCTAAATTAGCTACGGAATGTACTCTTATTACAAAATCAAATATATTAAATTGTCATTTCATAAAACCATGGAATCTAAAGTGATAATCGACATACCAATGTGCAATGTGCAAGTGGTTCCAAAATTGATTAAATGAACTGATATGATTGACATTTCCTTTTATATTTTACAACTTCTCGTTCAAATACATTTATTCGACGAAAAATCAAATTATTAATAAGAAAAATGAAATTAATTTCAAATTATATCCAGTTGAAAAACAAGAGTCGTGTATTGTTAGTGTGTTTTCCACATAAGCAATAGGGCACGAATCCAAATCTCTCTTAAAGATGATTTTTTTATAATAAATTTTTGTGAATAGTATATAAATGATTTATTAAAAATTAATGGGGTTTCTAATTCACAATAAGTGATTACAAGAAATTAAAATTAATGCAAGAAAATGGAAGATATCACGGATATATATATATACAGCTTGTGATATAATTATGTGGGTTGTCTTTCAAGTTTTGCATATATAACTGGAATAAAACAGTAGATAGCTTTTAAAGACTTCATTGCTTTTCGAAGTATTCTCCACGAAGATTAATGCACTTTTACATGCGCTCGAACCAACTCTGAATGCAGTTGTTCCACTCGTTTGTTGGTACAGTCAAAATTGCGTTTCTGAAGGCATCGACTGCTCCTTCTGACAACAGGAACCTTTGACCACGCAGTTCGTTCTTGATTTTCGGAAAGGTAAAGAAATCGTTGAGAATTAGGTCCGGACTGTACGGAGGATGGTCCAACAATTCGACTTTTTGTTGCGTTACAAATTCAATTGTTTTTCGTGGTGTGTGCGAACTTGCATTATCTTGGTGGAGGATTGATTCGTCGCTCGAAGTTGGTTTTTCAAAGCTCAGCGATGACTTGCCGCAAATAAATGGTTGTATACCAATCAGCAGTAACAGTTCTTTGATCTTGTAGAGGAATTGTTGCTACATGACCTGCTTTCGAAACAAATGTCGCAACCATCTTTTTGCAAATACTTCGAGAAAGAATGACTTTTTTGTCTTCTTTTCTTCATTTTGGAACACCCAAACAGGCGACTGGCGTTTATTTTCTGACTCATATAAGTAAATCCAAAATTCATCACTACTGACAATGTTGTATACGTTTTTTAGAGTTTCCGCTGTTGAAGCGATCTAGAGTTTTTTTGACATCAATTCACCCTAGCTGCTTTTTGTTCTTCGGTCAACAGATGTGGTATCCAGCGGGAAACTAATTTTTTCACACACAATTCTTTAAGCAAAATTTTTCGAATTGAGGTCTTTGAAATCCCCAATAATGCTTCATTCTGGCGATATGTCGCATGTCGATCTTCGTTAATGACCTTTTGCACAGCATCGACGTTTTCCTGAGTGACTGACGCTTTTGGTAAACCTGCTTGTGGATCGTCGCTGAGACTAATCCGTTCACCTTTGAATTCACCATACCAACGAGAAATTGCTGCTGTGGTGCTTCATTGCCGAAAACAGAAACTAACTCGGCGAGGCATTCTTTTTGAGATAATTGTCTTCGAAAATTATAAAAAAATATTCCGCGAAAATGTTTTAATTCCGGTTTAATTCCATTTTCAACTAACTTGTCAACTTTGACAGTTTATTGTAGCTATAACACTATATATATCGCACTGGAAGTTTGGATTTAGAATAACTAAAGATGAAAGTTAATTTTTAGTACTGACAGTTGATTAGTGTCGCTCTCTATCTCTCATTAGGCAAAACTTAAAGGATATCCCACGTATTATACAACCTTAAAATTTAAGTTTTATGGAATCTGAACAAAGGAAAAATAATGAAATTTATTAATTTTAAAATAAATATTAATACTTGATTAGACCTTCACGTGATTTTGTAAGGGACTTGATGGGTTTAGACAAATT
Source organism: Dermolepida albohirtum (assembly GCA_031893035.1). NCBI lineage: Eukaryota > Metazoa > Arthropoda > Insecta > Coleoptera > Scarabaeidae > Dermolepida > Dermolepida albohirtum. Next base: position 81,024 of record JAVIWB010005345.1, on the reverse strand, counting down.
TGAAATTAGTATTCGACATGTTTCATATTTTTAAAATTGCTGCTTTTAATTTTTGTTTTCACCTATTTTTTTTTCTTTATAATAGCTCATAAATTCTTGATGGGGTCCTTGTGTAGACTTTGTGGCGGCAATTTAAAAAAGTTCAGCTGCTTTCCTCAAAACTATACTCTCTGTTTGACAGTTTCAGTACGGCATATCGCATTGTCCAGCTGGAACAAGAATCCTTAGTTATTACAGATACATTTTCTGTTGAAATATATAAAACTTATCCTAGGCTGATGTATAAGAGTCAAAGTTCATTGTACCGGTGTAAACAAACATTTCTCCACCTACTGACGACATTCACCCCCAAATCATGACACTATCCCCATCATATTTTACTATAGATACCACACGATCTGATCTATATTTTTCTCTTTCCGACATACATATACAGCGTCAGTTGTGTCGAAAATCTAGTATTTCTTTTTCTTTAAATATCTTGATTAACTATTTGCATAATTTTTAATACTATATTAAGTAAGTTTTACCTCATTGATGATACTTTCGTCATTTTGACGCAACCAACGTTCTTCTTTAATAGTTATTTTACATTTTAGACCTCCTTTCGACCTTGATCTTGTATTTCTTATTTCACCGTAGTGTTTTATTGTTTGTACAGCACACCGAAAACCATTTAGGTTTTCTGCTGATTGCCACTTGCTGAAGGCAATGTAAGAATTTCAAGTTCTTTCGTTTTCAACATGATACTGTACACGCCGATAAAATAAGCACTTCTAATTGTTTGAGTTAATAATGAAGAATTTGGAAGTAGGAGTTATTTAAGAAATTTTTCCGATCAATCTTGTGCTTTTAGGAAGTGTCTGATAAAGACGGTCGTGTTAATACTGTATTATTGACTGTATATTTTAAAGAAAATTACAGAGCTTCCCTAACCACGATATGAGATTGCAAACCATCAAAATTGATGCCAGAAAAGGGGGAAGGTATCGCGAATATATCATATATGACGAAAAAGCAGATGGTGTCTATAATCTCTAAAATGAGTGCCCACCCTCCAAGAAATCCTACGTAATGTGCAATTCAGGAAATCGAAATATTTAGTAAATAAGAGTGAGTTGGATAAAATTAATAATGATCAAACAAAAGAGACGTTAAAAATGCTACCAGTACTGGGAGAAAAACAAGTGAGATGCTTTGAACAGATGTACCTAAATTGCTTAACATATAACCGGCATAGATGAGACCAATGCAATTGCAGGACGAAAATATAAAAAAAAATTGGTAGCAAAGAAACGTAGTAACATGAACTCCTCGAAGGCATTGCCTCTGAAAAGAAAGAAGTAGTAGAAAAAATTTTTATGATGAAAATAACAGCTTAATGCCAATTACAAATGAGTTATTATTTTGTCCGCGTTCATAGAGCGATTTAAAATCTATTAACTGACACCTTAAACGAACCTTAGACAGGGGTCTTGGATTAGATTCCAAGACCCCAACAATATTTGGATAAAAAGGCTTTTAAATTATATACAATAAATGAAAATTAAAAAGTTCAGATTACCTGAGGAGCCTTCGTATACAAAGAAACGCGTATAACTTTGTTGTTAAACATTTATGATTACGTATAAATGAAAATCCAATATTTAATATTGATATATCGTAAATTTCGAAACATTTTAACTTACACAAGAGTCCAAATCAAAATATTACAGAATGTACATAAATATGTGTAAATTTTGATTACTTTTAAACATTTTTTTTGTTTTTTGTTTACGAAAACTATATTTGAGCAGTGGTCAGTCTAAATTCAAGTCTAGCAAGCCGAATAACCAACCAAAATGCACACAACTTCTCTCTTTCTGTCGTATAAATCACCGTAAATCTCTCACAGCATTCAGCTTTTTTTACCTACTAATGGCAGTCTATTTGAGAACGTTTAAAACGCTAGCCCGAAAAAAAAAACAACTAGATTTGAATTTAGCCAAGTACAGATCGTAGTTCGTTAGATTTGTTTTATATTGTTTCTTCTGTAGCGCTGTGCATGTTGACACCAGAATATATCTTATACATACTTATTGGGTAAAGGAGAATGAAATATTCGAAGCCAAGACGAATAATTTCTGTTTCTTTTTTTTTGGGTTTTTTTATTCAGTTAATAATCATGTGGATTACATATATATATACGGCTTGCTTTGTGTATTTTTGATTTGAGGCAAAATATTCACACAGGCGATTCAGAATGAAAAGACTATGTTTTTTTAATCAATTTTAGAATTTAAATCTATATAACACTGCATCGTGTACAGGGTACGGCAAAATGAACAATCCATTTTGAACAGTTTATAAACATGTTAAGCAATAACTTGGACTAACACACTCGTAGTAAACCAGTAACCACGTCTTTCTAGAGTACTAACCTTTGCTTGAAACGTGTCAAAATTTTAAGTCGATCGGACCAGAAACAGCTGAGTTATCGAGGTTGGAGTAAAGTCGTTTTGTAGTTTGTTTAAACAATGGAAAAAACCGAGTTTCGTGTTCTGATAAAACATTGTTTTTTAATGGGTAAAAACACCACGCAAGCAAAACAATGGATTGAAAAATGTTACCCGGACTCTTGTCCATCAAAAGCAACGATTTGTCGGTGGTTTGACGAGTTTAAACGTGGTCGTACCGACACAAATGACGCGGAACGCTCGGGTAGACCTGTGGAAGCCGTTACACCGGAAAATGTGAGTGAAGTGACAAAAATTATAATGAAAGATCGTAAAGTGAAGCTCCGTGAGATTGCTGAGATGACACAGATATCATATGGAAGTGTATTTACTATCCTTCATGAAAAATTGAGCATGAAAAAGGTTTTTTCCAAGTGGGTGCCGCGATTGCTCTCGATGGAACAAAAACAGCAACGAGTCGATGATTCAGAAAGCTGTTTATCGCTATTTACTCGCAACAAAAAAGATTTCTTGCGTCGTTACGTGACCATGGACGAAACATGGATACATCACTACACTCCAGAGTCGAAGCGGCAGTCATCTGAGTGGCGCACAGCTGGTGAAAGCCGTCCGAAACGTCCGAAAACGCAGCAGTCAGCTGGCAAAGTCCTGGCGTCAGTTTTTTGGGATACACATGGCGTGATTTTCATTGACTACCTCGAAAAAGGTAAATCGATCAACAGTGATTATTATATTGACTTACTGGTGCTTTTGAAGGAGGAAATCGCAAAAAAACGACCGCACATGCAGAGAAAAAAATCCATTTTCACCAAGACAATGCACCCTGCCACAAGTCGATGAAAACAATGGCAAAATGAATTGGGTTTTGATCTGCTTCCCCACCCCCCATATTCGCCAGATTTAGCCCCCAGTGACTACTGGCTCTTTGCTGATCTTAAAAAAATGCTCCAGGGAAAAAGATTTGGCTCAAATGAGGAGGTCATCGCTGAAACTGAAGCTTATTTTGAAGCGAAAGATAAATTTTTTTATAAACATGGTATTGAAAAATTGGAAAAGCGTTGGAACCATTGTATCACCCTAAAAGGTGATTATGTTGATGAATAAAAAAAAATTTTGCAAAAAAAATGTTTTCATTGTTAGTCTCGAGACTTATTGATCCATGTGTTACAAAGCAAGAGAACATATGTTCGTTAAACTGGAAAGTTTGTTGTACTCTGAATATTGTACGTCGCAAATGTTCCCCATTCTTTTCAATGTATTCTTTTGGATTACAAATTTTCGAACAATTCGAAGAGCAGTCTGAGAAACACCATTGATTGAGATATTCGTTTTCAACTTTTCTATATTTTGGTGATTCACGAACTGTAGGTTTTAAGTAGCCCGAAAGAAAGTAATCTGGTGCTTGAAGATCCGGAGAGGTACCATTCCTGGAAATCAACCGGGTTGGAAAGAAGTCCTCAAATATCCATGCTTACTCTTGCCGTATGCTGCACTTTCTTATTTGACTGTAGCACACAATAGTAACTGTCACCGTCTTCTACTTGACTTTTCATCTGTAACAGCCCCTCCCCCATGTCCTCCATTTAGCTGAAATTGTCTTACTCTGAGGACAGTTTTTAACATTAAATTATCCCCGAAAACACCTTTAAACTGCTATTATTGATTTAAATTTAATAATTTTCTCAACACAAAAGATTCCCTATTCCATTGATCAACACTTCATTTTGACAAATGTCAACTAATCTATAACAAAATCTTCAAAATCTGCTACTTCAGTTGTAAATAACATTGAGAATAGTTGATTAGTTTTTCTGTTATTAATGAAACAAAATGGGTAATACATTTTGCGGAACCCTGTACTTCGCAAAATAATGTGCAAAAATGCGCCTGTTTCTTTCTAAAATTTGTACCGCTCTAGATGGTAACCGATTTTATGCAACTGTTATCATAGATAATTTACAAAACACAAATGTGTACGAAGGTTAGAGGAAAATTATCGTACATGTGATTTAAAAAAAACATGTATTGTCGAGCAAATATCAAACGGTGTAACTAGTTCAACTTATCTTATTAAGTAAGTGGATCATAAAAATATTAACGGAGAACCTACTTTAGGTTATATTTATTCTAGATGATTGTAAAGTTTTGTCCTATATATACACATATATAAAAAAAGAAAGAACAAAGATACAAATACAAAGATTACATTGTAAAATATTACTCGTCATTCCTAACCCAATTGTTGAAAATATACTGTGATAATAAAAAAATTGAATCATCCAGTAAAAAGGATATATTTTTATACAAAATTTTGTTCGAATGTTTACTGTTAAATTTAATAATGAGTTGCCGAATACATCCTGGCATTCGCCCAGGCATAGCACTTATAAGATATTCTATAGACTCCAGTGGAAGCTCACTCCATACAACTTGTAGGGCATCATATAGCTATTGTAAATTCAAGGATTAGGAAGCTTACCAATTCTTCAATCTATCCTCATATTCCAGAGATATACTATGGGCGATAGGTTCGGTGAGCGCGCAGACCTAGTGAGAATAACTACAACAAGAGGATGGCTATTATTTTGTTGGAATTCGGCGTTATTTACACCTTGGATATATGGTGAAGCAAATCGTTCCAGAACTTAAATGCACTCTGAGCATTTAAATGGCTTCAAAGGAATAAATAAGTCCCACTTCCTAATGCTTATTCCACTCCAAACTATCGATTTTAGCAAGTGCGGTCTCATATTCTACGGAGAAATTTCGAAACACTTTTTCCCCTCTTCGATGACCATCTAAGGACCCACAAACAAAAACGAAATTCGTCTTAAAAAAATATTGCTCCACTCTTTATCCCAATCTGCTCGTACATCATTTTAATCTAAGGTCACAATGTCGACTTGTTATAGACAGTATTAGCCTTGGGACGATAGTAAATCAACCCAAACGAACGAATACGGAGATATATGAAATGCATTGTTATTCTATAGCTTATGTCTGCCAAAAGAAAAACACTTGCCACAGACCTTGAAGCATTATGCCGATCTCTAAAGGCAAATTATCTTAGTCTCCTATCTACCGGTGCTTCGGTGGTTTTTTTTCTAAGTTGTCCAGAGCCTTTCCCAATTTCTTAAAATCAGTGTCTCCTCGAATAATTATAATATTTCTTTACAACCACCTAGCGATTTCACGAAATACATTTCACGACCCCTTTCATAATCGCTTAGCTAGCAATAATTTGGTTGTCTTCGAACCCATGGCATTTTAATACACTAATTTACACCTAGTGCAGTTAGTGTATGTATTGCTATTAAAAGCATGCCCAGGCGAATGGCAGAAAAATATTCGATTACACGTAGAGGCGACTCGATATTTATACAAAATTTAGTTTAAAAATATTTGCTTTTAGTGGGTAATTCTTTTTTTTTTTCTGTCACATAGTATAGATACCAGGTAACTAACTTATTGTTAGTTGAAATACAAAATGCAAGTGGATTAAACCGCCATAATATTACAATATTGAAAGCGTTATGGGAGTGGCAAAATACAAAATAAAAATCCTGTAAAAGCTTGATTTGGCCATCTGGAAAGAATTAGAAATGATAAAGTTGTGGAAGTCATATAAGAATCAGCAATGAAGAAGGTAAGAAAATTAATAGATTGGAAGAAATACTGGAATATGAAGTATTTTCCACAAGAAAGGATATGGATGAAATAAAGTTAAGGATTGCACTCTCAGGAGTAATTAAGGACAGAAATTTTGTTATATTTGTAAGGACAACCTCAACACTTAACAGTGAATATAGTTTAACTTAAACAAACAAGTAAACTATCAAAGATCCATACTACTTACCACTTATGTTCCGTTGTTAATTAAGAAAATGAAATATTGAATTTGTAATGATTTATAAATTTTATCTGGAATGAATGAGATACCAATATCATAAAGAGAAGGAATGTTTTTCGCTTTACGTTATCATAATGTATCGGATATTTTCAACAAAAATCTTCATTTAGAAAAGGCATGTACTTTGTGGGCACCTCTCAAATTAATCAAACAACAGAGAGTAAACTTGTGCGAGAATTTGTTATAAAGTTCTGGAGCATATTCACTGGTGAATTCTACACTCATTGAGGATGAAACATAACCACATTACTACGATATTTTGCAAGTCATAAATCAAATTTTAGATTCTAGAAGACGAAGAACAGATAATAGTAAAGCAATCTCGATCTGTCCGTCATTTTTATCTATAAAATATGGGCTAATTTCTATAAATTTTCCAAAATCCGCCGTCAAAAACACCAATTGATACGTGCTTTTTATCATGACTGCTTCAGAATATATCTCGGCAAATATTGCATATTTAAAGTGGTTCCGTGTTACAATTACTAAAATATGCTATCCTCAATCTTATTCTCTATGATTTTTGTTTATTACCATCTATGAGAAACAATTGAAAGCCTCCCCTTTTCATAACTAAAAGTATCTGGTTGCAGTCTGGGACGTAGTAAGTTCTTTAATATTGCAACAGTAGGTGTACAAAACTAAGAAAGACACTAAGTTAAAGGAAATTTCCCAAATAATTACTACTAAAATTGTGAGTGAAATAATATTTTATTACCACCAGAGCTTCAATTTTCCTGATTTGATAGATTCCTACAATACCTCTAATTGGAAAATTGGAAATGGGAATCTGGTAAAAAGCACGGATAATAAGTTACAAATTTGCAATTAGCTTTGGAAATATATGTATTTTGCCCTTACAATTAATGTATGGTATTGTTAGTACTACTGTTTTCTTAATGATCTTGCAACACCAACAAGAACATTTATATGCAAACTGATAGGGAAAAAATGCACAAAAACTATTATACATTATATACGAGGGCGGAATGACGGATAGATAACGCAGTTTCAGCCTGTTTTTGTGGTGCGCCTACAAGTTGTCTCCCTAATAACTCAGCTGTGGAATTTCAGAAAGCTACATTTATTATAGTAGTTCTCCTTCAAAAAAGGCGATGACTGTTGCATCTGCAGGATAGGTAATGGAAGGCATGCTTCCTGTTGACTGTCTTTTTAAAGGGAGAACCATCACAGGTGCATATTACGGGAGTCTTTCAGATAAATTGAAGAAAAAAGATTAATGAATTTTTAGCCAAGAAAAAAATAGTTTCCACCAATATGTTGCTGTGGCAAAAATAACGAAATTGTTGCCGCACCCTGCTTATTCGCCAGATTTAACACCGTCAGATTATCACCTTCTTCCATGCCTAAACAAAGACCTTGCAAGACAGAAGTTTTTAATAGAAGATGATGTTAAAACTGCTATAGGTGCTTATTTTAATGAACACGAGGAATCTGAATTTTATCAAGACTAGAGACTTTGGATCATCGCTAGTCTAAATGAATCGAAGTGTCTTAATCATCTCCCGGATTTTTAAAACCACAGAAATTTTAACTTTCAATTTTCAAATTTAATTTAAATTCGAAAAGGAACGCACCATATACGTACTACAAATAATAAGTCAAGGAAATCAAAAAGATTTTACACTTTATAAATAATAATTAAGAATCACTTCAGTTATTCCCCGAATCATGGTAGCGTGTCGCTTGATAAATATTCAAAAAATAGCTATCTTGATTATCTTTTCAAATTAGTAACAATATCTTATTAAGAAATAACAAAATCAAAATTTTTAAAATTTTACGCTACCTACATTATTAATATCCATATTTATTTATTTAGTTCTTGTAGAGGTCCTTCGGCATAACTTTAACATACAAATTTTTTTGATGCATCTTCATTTCATGTACTTCAACGTTTTTAAAAAAGAAGTGTAAATAATGAGTTCTAATAAGGGCGAAACACTTCAGTACTTTATCTAGCGAATATTTCCTTCTCTGCACCAGCTATTAATTTGCAAAACAAACGTATTTTTCAAGCAAATTCACGTTTCTTCTTTTTATTATGGAAGCTGAACAATCGTGGGTGAGGGATCAGTAACTTCCATAAATGAAACTAATTAACAATGTTGAACACTAATAATATTGCAAACACAAGCCTGCCAATGCAAGGATAGACATATTACCATTCAGTGGTGTGGATTCCAAAACTGAAGAGATGGAAAGAAGATCTTATATATTTGGATTTCACAAGGAGAAGGTTGTATTCTAGTACTCAAAAAGACTTAAACTTGCTAAAGTATAGTTTATAATATACATATAAGGAAGTCTTTGGTTAATTCATAATTTGTAAGAATATGAAACATTTTTCGAGATCGTCACGATTAACCGAAGTAAAAAGTAAGACGTATAATATTTTCGGAAACAGGTTTACGGTCAAAAGCTGAAAATTAAAATTTATTTAATATACTTTTAGGCCAAACATTAATTATAGTTTTGTAATTATTCTAAAGAAGTTTTAATAATCCTAGGATGTATATTCATCCGCTTTAGGTTGAGCGAATCATTTGAAAGAGAAACATATAAGTGATGTGGTATTGATAGTCCAAGGAAAGTCTCTATTCCAATTTATCAGCAGTTTATATATAAAAACAAACAAACCAATATTTATATATGCGTTTCTAACATTAAATTGTTCAAAAAACAAAATAAACAGAATTTTCATCTGAATCGCCTTCATTATATAAGTACCGTTAAATTTTTCGGCGCCTTTGGTGTAACAGACCAGTCATGTATCGAGAAAGCAGTTTGGCAAATATTTCCATATATAAAAATAATGTCTATATTATGAGTACAAATTAGTAGGATATAAAGATGGCTTTTGTAGATTTAGATTTAAAAGAAAGACGAGATAAATCTTGGCGATTGATAAAAATATTTTAAGAGCTTGCTTCACAATTTCGCACAGTAAAATAGGTAGTAGAATTTAAATTTTAGATTGGTTCTCGTAATTCGAATTTATTTCCTTAATTTTTTGGTCAACAAGCTTAAAATTATATTTTGTTTTTTACCCTGGATTGAAGTCTGATACTTTTGCGTTTTATTAATGATTTGATAATAGTTTTGAAGATAAGCAAAAATTAAAATATGTAGTGATGTACTACGTACTGAACTATGTAGCTTGCTTCTGTAAGATACATATTCAATTAATTTCGCATCATGACCAAATACGAATACATACTTTTCTTCCTCGTTCTTTGGAGTTTGTTGACAATTCCCAAAGGTCTACAGCCTTAGTTTCGCTTATTGTGTAGTTCTCTAATCACCTACTGCACTCAACACTCACGTCTCCCGTAATAGTCTATACAGATCCAGAACGGGTTGATACTTGTATTTTGCCGGACCTGATTTAGGTTGTCCATAAATGCCTTGTCACTTGTATAATATAATTAATCGTTTTGGAGCCTATTCAAAAACTTACAATTAAGATCTCCATAATATCTGCCAATATTTTTCAAGAATTGTCTTACAGGCGCATGCCTTTTGAGATATCCTGTTATTTTTTCTCTTCAACGGAAGCAACTCTCCAACCTTTGTACAAGTTCGTTCACCAATAAAAGCTTTGCTGAGTTCGAGCTTAGGTCTACTCTCCCAGTACGTTATCTGCTGGGCCAAATATATACTTATTCAACAGTACCATAAGGAATGCTACTTTGCTAGTTTTACGAAGGTATTGGAAATAATTATTGACGATTTTACGATTTGGTTCGCCAATAAAGACATTTGTAAGTTCGAGCTTAGATATTCTTCCAGTACGTTCTCTGTTGAGTCAAATATATTCTTATTCAAGAGCAGCAAAACAAAATGCAACGAAGGTTTTTCTGATCTTATGAAGATATTGGGAGTAGTTTTTGACGCCAAAGATTTAGATTATCTCTAATCGGTCTTTAGTAATATTCGAATATTTTTGAGACTTCTTATATACCACCATAAAAAAATCAGGATAGCAGCCGAGAGACTTCTTAGAAGACACAATATTCTCTGATGTGAAATCCGTTTTTAGGAAAATTTTGGCCATCACAATCGTAAATAAATCTTACGTTTGTCCCATTCTGCTGTATACTACTATTGTATCCAAGTAATTCTTAGTAATATGATGTTAAAAATTCTTCCAATGTCTTCAATATTCTGCAGTATTAATTGTTTAAATTTCGACCACGATCATTCTTAGGAAAATATGGACCATAAACATAGCAGAATTAATTGCTGTAACATCATCGAATGCATGAATCACTAAAATCAATTAGAAAAAAAGTCAACACATCAATCGGGACTATAAGAGGCAATGCTCTCTCATGTGAAATCAATTTTTAAGAACACTTTGGCCATCACAATTGTGGATAAATTTATAGAAATATGGCAAATCTTGCTGCATTCAAATCTGACTATTGTATCCACGAAACTCCTAATATTATGGTGCTAAAAACTCTTAATATCTCTCACACATTCTCTAGAAGTAATAATAAAATCACCACCATCATTCCTAATTGTTGCATCATCAAATACATGAATCATAAAACATATTCAAGCGAAATAAAGTATATAAATGAAATTTCTGTGGCAATTTGAAATACAATGAACTTTATTCATTTGTCCAAATCCCAAAGTAATCTAATTGATTTGTATTCCATCAGAAGCAAGCGTTGTGTTACTTTAATGCGATTTTTTTGTTGTTCAATCGCCATTGTTTCTTTTCAGTGTTTCACTGGGTGATACAGAATTTTCAGAACGAAATTGTGAAGCAAAACGAATCGAAGGATACACTATCGAAAAGTGTACATCATATATAATATATATTATTGCATGTTGTATAGCCGTATGTAACCATAACAAGGTACTAATAATAATTGTAGATGAGAAACAATAGATCGAATATTAACAACAGTACTTGCTTTGCATTTTTGATAAATATTTATATGTATTCGCCTCAAATGCGTATACATGTAACACTTTATTAGAGATGAAGATATAATGGCGTAAATGAAATAGGGATTCGTTTAAAGAAAATCGTTGAAAGTTTTCCTAAAAGGTTGCTGCCTGTTCAAGTATTTAATTTTTGCTAATAATGTGTATTCCTGCTGAACCTTTTGTGAAAATTTGTAGGTCTAGATATGCACAAAAAACAAATCCTGTGTTCATGTGTGAAATGGGCTCAATTTTAAAGTCATCTACAAGATTTTTGACATTTTAATCTTTCAACTATTAATGAATGTTCTGTTACATTGACAATCCTTTTCAAAACATCCTATTTTATCATATCATATTTTCTTGTAAGTCAACTCACGTATATGACAGTAATATTTATAAATATCAATATATATTATTATAATATCGGAACCAGTACTTCTATTCATCTAGAAGAATTTATTTTAATAATAACTTATTGATTATAGGCTATTGAAGACTTTTTTCTCTAAAATAAATTGTAAGTGCTTGAATCAAGTTAAAAATCTAGAATTTGTTTTATAAATATCTCATTCCTGACCGATTATGTAGTCTGTATGTTACTTAATTACTCTCTATACTCTTCCCAAGGTTTTTAATCCAAACGCTTTTACATCATTACTTTATTCACAGTCGCTGTGGATGAAATTTTATTCAATCTTTAATAATGAAGTTCCATGAACCTCTTTCTCCAAATGTAGTAATTGGAGTTTGAGATATGATTCTTCTTCTAATAACGCCATGTTAGAGCCTCTCAATGTTGTCACTTTGTTAAATTCTTCGCATCTATGCAATCCTGTCCAATCGCGTTTCTCAGCCAAGATATTCTTCCCCTCTATTTACATCGTCTCTTCAATTTGGCCATCGCTATGGTCGGTAAAAGTAGGTATTTATTACCTTTTTAACATGACTCAATTATGATGTTTTCGACATTTAATGATCGTGAATATTTCTGTTTTCTTCGGTTCTCCCTAGAACTTCCTTGTTAAAATTTACCTGTGCGGCTGCCTTTCAAAGGCTTCTAAACTAGTTACAGTTGACGGTTCCATAATCTTGGTTCATAAAATAAGGATGGCCACGCTTAGCATTTGAGCGTTGTTTAGTGTTTCAAGTTTAACTTATTATCTCAGAACACATGTATGATTTTTTTAATAGTTTATCTACTTTTAATTTCAATCTCGAGATTTTCATTATTAAAGAATTCAAGATATTAGAATCTTATATTCTTCGATTTGTTGCCCTTGAAAATGCAATATTAAATCTGAATATTGTTTTCGAGAAAAGATCTTGAGATATGACAGCAAAATAGTATGCAAAAAACAAGAAGTAGAGTACTGGAGGATTGCTTGGATGCAAATGCAATGCAGAAGTCTCCCATGCCCTGAATGTCATGTCATTACTTACCTCAAAAGATTACAATATTTAGACCCAAATGTATCTGATAATAGATTATGTGTTTGTATAGTACAGCAGGATTGCCTAAATGTAAGAGTGATGCAAGAAGTCACACTAATACCCTGAATGTCATTACTTACCTCAAAGTACCACAATATTTACAGCGAAATGTACAATAGATTCTACGTTTGTGAAGTACTGCAGGATTGCCTAAGCAAGTTAATGCAAAATGTTGGTAACTTAAAGTTCTATAATATTTACAACTGAGGATATCTGACAGTGTTGTCTTCAATGCCTTGATCAAAGATCTTTGTTTTTTCATCTTGTTTGTGACTGACCCTTACTCGTGTAGTAATTTTCGACCAAGATTGTAGTTACCTGTACTAATTTGATCCCTCTTTGTACGATTAAAAATGACCCTGGTAATGCCAAGAGGTTCTCATACATTTTTTTAGTATCGAATGTCTTTGTAATGAACATCTCAAGCACTTTAAAACAAGATTTTTTTCCTTATGTTTTTCCAGGTGTTCTTAAAAATATGTCAATCTTTAAGAATAATTACCTGAAAGGTTGATAAAACATGTTTCCCAAGCTGTATTATTTTACTATATTCACTGATTATTGAAAAGAAACCATACTTCCATCTTTCGAACAGAAATGAAACTATTCGAATTAAAAAATGTACAATGGACACACTTATCTCGTAAAATAAATAACTTTTTAATCTTCTATAATTTTTACAATAACAATACAAGTAGGTAGAAATTCTTGAAGGTAAATACTTCTTAAGAATTGAATAACAGAAGAAGTGAATTAATCAGAGTTTGTATTACAGTCTAGCTAAAAAAATTTGTTGTTTTTTTTCCCCCAGAATTACGTTTATAGATTTTACATACAAACGTCTGATTCCATCGCCTCAATTTCACTAATTAATATACATAATTGACTTTGTAACAATGCATTTATTTACTAAAATCGGTAAACAAATTTTTTAAATAAATTTTACGTACAGAAATAGCAAAAAAATTTAAATTTGTTGCAGGTTTTCGTTTTTCCTGCATATCTAGATGAGTTTACTTCGGGTTTTTTATTTTGCTATGGGGATTATTTAAACATAAAATTTAGGGGAACTATTTTTTAGTTTGTTTTTTCTTTTAGTTTTTTTTTCGTAGCAAAAATCTTAAAATAATGTTTCTTCTACAAATTTCTTTTAATGCAGCAACAAGAACAGGATCCAACCAACCTGTACATAGCCAATTTGCCGGTGTCATTTAAGGAAAGCGACGTCGACAATCTTCTGGTCAAACACGGTCAAGTTATATCGACTAGGATCTTGAGGGACGCATCCGGAATCTCGAAGGGCGTTGGCTTCGCGAGAATGGAGTCGAAAGAGAAGTGCGAACAGATTATCCAGATGTTCAACGGGGTGAAACTCACCGGCTCTAAGGAGGCTCTGCTAGTCAAGTTCGCCGATGGAGGCAACAAAAAGAAGAATATGTACAAGAACAATGACAGCAACAAAGTGTGGAGAGATACGGCCGAATGTTTACAGACGGTGCCATTCGATCCAAATACTCTGGCACAGAACGGCGTCGCGGCGCCACACATGATGCCCGCACTTAACTTCAGGCCTCATTATTCACAGGTTTGTTTTATATATTCTGCAAATGTATACGAGGCTGATTTGATGGGAGAGTGACTTTTCAATGAAATACATATTTAAGGGTAAAAAATATACTTTTCTTTGTTATTTTTCAACACAATTCTTATCCAGTTCTCTACGCTTAAGCCCTGCTACTTTCCAATTTTTTATGCTGTTAAAAATGTAATCTTTCGAAAGCTCTGTCTCGAAAGATTTGTCTCGAATCTTCTCTTTCCACCAAGCCATTTCTTCAAGTTTGGGAACAAGCAAAAATAACTCTGAAGATGGTGGACTTGGGAGTAATTATTATTTTAGTTCGACAAATTTAGCGGTTACCACAGTGGATGAATGAGAGACCACGTTATTTAGAACTTTTTTCTGAACAAAAGCAGTCTTTTGTCTTCAATTCGACATTGAAACGTGTCGGTACATCAGCATAATATTGACTACTTATTGAACATCCTTTCTGTAAATAGTTAATCAAATTACGCCTTTGGAATTGAAAATCTTGATATAAATATACGTAGGCATAACCTCTTCCGTGCTGCTTGAAAACAACGTACTTTAAATGCGCTGATTTATTTATGCAGCTGCTGTTTCTCAGCAATTGGCCAGTGTATTCATTTAGGGAAATAATTGCTGTATTTTCCTAGCTGCTGACTTACGCTCACCGTCTTTGAACACGCCCAATAATAATTGTTTTCTCTTTTTTTTGTTTCCATTTATTTGTACGTATTTAGTAAATTTGTTCCAAAGGATCCGATCCTACTCAATTTTAGGATAATTTACTTATATTAACTTGAGAACTGTTCGCAAAGAAAAGCGTAACATTGAAGTGCCACTAATTACAGGTATCCAACTTTCCTATCTCCGCTGGAACTCAGTGGGTTCCCCAGTATGTGATGCCTACTGCTCCCATACAATCCGTAGACGAAAGTTACAATCTGGCGGCAGCGGCCGGTCACATGGGTCCGTACAAAAGTGACGGCCAGGCACCGCCGAGGGGCATTTCTGTGATGATGCATTCGCCAGAAACTTATAACACCATGATTCCGCAGGTACGGGGCCAGTGAAGTCCAGTAAAGGAAATATTGGACAAAAATTTTAATTTAATAATAGTATCTGCATATTTCACAGCTTACCGCTCAGATGAACGCAGTCACGCTCGGTTCTGGATCCTATATTTCGCAACCGTACCCGTACTATCAATCATACATCCCAATGCCCATGCAAGATTCGGATCACACTTCGAATGCGGCCAGTCCCGAGGATCCCTATCAGGCGTATCAACCGCAACAGTCCAAATAGATCGGCGATGACACGACAAAGGGCGGGGCATGCGAATATGTTCGGTCTTTTTAGACAGTACCATTTTTATTCCCACCGGAAAAAATATAATAATTTAAGCAAACAAAAAAAAAATACATAAAAAAGCCAAAACTGTGCGCCGAAGGAGCGAACTACTACTGGTGTTGAACATTCCAAGAGATGGCGTTGCGAGACTAGAAGAGAAAAACGAGTTTTAAATCGGTTTCTTTTCTTCCGATCTTTGTTTTTAAGTTAGCTAACACTAACACGTTGTTGTTCGAGCGAAGAGACTGTTTTTTTGTTCCCCAATTTTTTTGTTAATAATTGTTGTTGTTGGTGTGGAATTCGCATGTGGGTTTAGGATTTCTTCGGAAGGTTGTTGTCTGTTCGGTGCACTAGAAAAACATTTAGTTAGAGTTTAAGAGTAATTTATTTAAATTTTAAATCGAGGCAGAGATGCATATACCCGCGGTGAGAAATGGTAGTGTCCCAGCCGTTTATCTAATATTTATATAAATAACTATAAACAAAAATTATTTTAGATTTACCACCTTAGCTGTCGACCAAACGTTTCATTAGATCATGGGATAAGATTATACACCTTCAATGACTGATTTTAGTAGCGTACATAGAAATAAGTAAAATACTAAAAAAAAAAAGATATTTTTAGCTTTTTTGACTTAGAAGTCGTGTTGTTTTTTTATATATACATGTAAGAGTAGATTAAAAATAAAAGCGTATGTATATGTGTGTGATTGGTAGGGTAGTTACTTTTTCTATGTCTACTGAAATGTGTGACCGTCAGAAAAGTGGCGTTAAAGGAAAAAAAAAACAAGATAGATTTAATGATCTTCCCAGCCGGCTTTGAAACGGCGATGTAGATTAGGAAAATTTGCAATTTTATTTTTGATGATAATCTACATAGGTAGTTATGTTTGCAAACAAAATAAAATTTTTAAGAAACAAGCAGGTATTAATAACACGATTGTATAAATTTTAGCGAAAGAGAAGGATATTGTAACTGCTCACGAGAATCAAATATATCTTCCTAAAGAAAAACAAATCTAAATAGAAAAGATTATTAATATGCAAGAAAATTTGAAAAAAACTATAATTACATATTATTATACTACGAACTGACTTCCAGTTATGTACTCTATTCGAAAAGTAAAAATCACACAAAACTTTATATAAATATATACATAGATATATATATATATATATATACATATATATCTGAAGAGAAATCGTTGACCTTTTTTCTCTTTTTATTGTAATTAATATATTATTGATTTCTGTGTTAATTTTATTATAAAAATTTTAAGACTGTGGAAATTTGAAAACGTGCAAATCTAATACATATATAATAATTAAAACTGCTCCGACTTTGAAGATCGAAACCTTGGAGTTCTTTTCCGTAAGCAGCTGGTATCTGCTATACAATACGACCCATTAGGTTATCACACACACTCCTAAAGCTATACCCTTCGGCAACCTTCGAACACACATTTCTGCAACAAACTCCATTGATTCAGTCTTCTGTACGAAATGGTATTAATTGTATCTGTAAAAGGTCAAGTTCGGGCCTGACAAAGTATTATAAATTTTAGGAGTGTAAAATTTAGAAATTTTAATTGAAGATAAAAAGACTGATGTACAGCCATAATAAAGATCGATGTAGTCACTAATACCATATAATAATATATATATATGTTGATTTTTTTTAAATAATTTTTTTATAAATAGTTGGTCCGCCTGAACTTGTCAAAAACTACCCAATATCTCACACTTAATGCAGTTTTCGATTTTCCACAAAGAATTTATTTATTTATTTATATTTGTAAATTATTTATTTCACAATTTTTTTTTTATGTACCAGTATAATATTTTTGTACAATTGACATTCCAACGTCTCAATTTAAATATATAAAAAAAATTAGTTCCAAACTGAGTGACCCTTTTCTTCAAGGGACAACTTCATTTGCGACTGTTTTCAAAAGTATATTACGAGGAAATGCCCTTCTTCGTACCTCGTACAATTTTTTTTTCTTTTTATTTTCTAATTTATGCAATTTTTATTTCGTTTCGTTTTCAGTAATTGATTTCTATGTGTTTTTTTTAAAGTGGTTCGTTACAAATTGATTTTTTCATGATTGACAGGTATTTTCTCGTAATAAATAGTTCATATGCCAAAATCTACGAATGTTGTTACGAAAAACTTTATAAGAAACGAACGTTGTTTTTTCATTAACGCGTAAATACACATATATATATATATAAGATATATTTTTTGAGTCGTGCTGCATTTGATGAAATGTCAAGTTTCTTGTAACAATGTTATAAATGCGCTTTGTATTATACATTGATATTGACTTATAAATATTACATAATAGCCTTTCGAAGATCAGATTGTGGACTGACCTGGTGGCACATTTGTTTCTTGTTTTCTTTCGAAACTTTTTAAATATAAATGTCTCATGATTCCTATGAAATGTATATTTTTAGCTTCAGCTATGTTGTATCAGACTGATTGTTTTCCGTATATTTATATATAGGATGATGATATGGTCAAAATTATTGATTTTTAGCCTTTTTTTAATTGTCAATCTTATAAAAGCAAATATTAATTCTAAGCAGTCATCTACTTGTAAAGAAAATACAGATGACACATTAATGATGCTTTTTTTACATTACTTAAGAATTTCCAGAAATGCATTGGACATTTCAATATTTATTTATTAATTCACAATTATGAAATTGATCAGAAATATCGAAAAACTTCAAAATTAAAGTAATTCATTTCGAAATATCTTTTAAAACCTTCACACTGTATTATTGAACCTTTTTACAATCTCTTAATTGATTATCACACTTGGTTAAACTATAATTTTTCCCCAAATTAACAAAAATTTTCTTTTTCTTCTTAAAAGTTGTCTTATAGAGAATCTTAATAAATATCACAGCATTTACCATTAACATGGTTTTCCATTTATTAAATTCAGTAGATTAATTTAAAACGTAAACGTTTGTAAATTGATAAAAGCATTATGGTCAAATACAGATATGCTTCATCAAAATTTAATATTCTATGCAAGGATTTTTCTTAATTAGACATAGACTCAAAAAGTATATGTTTACTCAGCAACAAGAAGTAAATGAAATAGTAAAGCGATATGTTTGGAAATGAATATTTTATTCAATAGAATAAAAAGTATGAATTGTATGAACCAATTTTTGTGTCGCTTCTGTTGTTTGATGAAAAATATTCTTGTATATTATTACTATTGGATATGCAATTGTCTAATATGTGCCAAAGTTTTTCCATATGTGAGGTTCCTTTTCTTATATTTTTTCCTGTTAGAGTCAGCTTATATAGTGAATGCGATTTCATATTATTAGTGGTCCACCTTGATGTATAATAAATTCAAAATTTAGTGGTCCATCAAACTATGTGATGGGCACCAATTTCATGAAATTAACACACCACAATTTTATTTTAACGCATTTTTCAGTTAAAGTTTCACTTAAAACATTTTAAATTTTGGGTTAGCATACTCTTCGTATTCGTCTTTTTTCTATTTCTTAATATTGACATCTTCCATATATTTTCACTATAAATAGCTAATATCCATATCTTTTAGTTAATCATAGTCAAAGTTTTTCTGAAATCATTTCTTCATTCAAAAACATTTTAAATTTTTAGGTTAACGTACTTTTGATGCATTCATCGCATTTTGTGTTTTTAACATCTTCCATATTTATCGTTCTAAATGCTATATATATCCATATTTTTCAGTTAATCTTCATCAAAATTTGATTTAAATCGTTACTTCGCCCAAAACATTTTAAATTTATGTCAACTTACTCTCCGTGCATTCATCGTATTGTTTTGTATTTCTCAACACCGACATCTAGTTTATTTTTAAACACTATACGCTAAGTTCGCTTCCTTTTGGGACCATTTCGCCGGTATGATTAAGGTGATTCATTTTGCATAAATGCGTGACATGTGCGTAAGCACACAAAGTTTTTTTTTACTAATTTGACTGGATTACAAGCCCGAATGATCTTTATTGTTATGCATTTTGCGATTTTATTGAGTAAAAATTCTTTTTCAAAAATGTGACTTTATAAACAACTAACGCATTGGGAAAACAGATACTTTATAGAGCCGATATATGTATTTCAATTGCTACACAAACGAGTAGAACTGGATAGTCGTGTCTCTCTGACACAGGCCATCGAATCAGACAACTATCAGCTCTAATAAGTTAGAAGTTTTTGAAGGACAAATATTAGCAAAAAAAAGGAGGTAGTAACTGTTAATTGAGTTGGACAACAATGTGAACAACGTAAAAAATATATTTAGTACACTTGATTTTAAAATAATTGTAAAGATACTCAGAAATTTTAATTATTTTTTTTTAATTAATTTGTTTATAATGTATATCTCTGTTAGTTTATCTTTCGATTTTATATTAAGAAAATGTGATATCTGTTTTACTGCTATTTCATCCTATATATACTTATATACTTTTTTGATTGTATTTCTTTTTTAAAATGTTTTCGACTAATAAATGTCAATATCCAGGTTTTCCTTTAGAGCAGGAACGAGATTAGATAAGGAGTGTACGGAATTTCACGTTATAGATATCGTGCCTTTTTCAGAATAGTCCATTGACAGGGATCTACTGAAAAATATTTTAATATATTTTTTTAACTCGATGTTTTCTTACTGAAGATAACCAAAAAAAAAAGAATTTTTAACTTCTAGTTGTTTCTGTGTTGTAGACAGTTGTGAACGGTTAGATTTGGTTTTTCGTTTTTTTTATATAAATATAAAGAATATTATATAGATTGTCAGTGGGCTAGGGGAAACTAATTTGGCTCGGTGACGCGTATAACCCCTGCTATTGCAGCCAAGTCACCGTGTTCGCGTCAGTCATCCCCTCACTCATAAAATATTCATTTATGTGTGTGTATAGCTAAGCTATTCAATCTTTAGTGTTTAAAAAAAAATGAAAAGATTAAATTGAATTAAGATATGATTATTAAAAGCGTCGAACGAAAAATTTTTAAATGTTCCGATACTGGTTTCGATATGTATATTACTTTAGTGATAAGAATAGGATTAGATGTACGTATTTTTTCGTATCTGTCATTTCTTTGCATTATTTAATATGTTGTTTACCATTTCAGCACTTTAATCTACGTGAAGAGCGTAAAATATCCGCGTCAACAAACTTACATAGTGCATTTGCGTTGTACACATTCTAAAGTATAAAAATAGTTTATTTTGACTTAATTTTTAAATCAACCATAGCTTGTTTTTAGAATACTACCTTTCACAGTTGGAATAATATAATAAACACCTGCCATGTTCAAATATATTCTACATTTATAGTTAATGATTTAATATCGATAGACATAAGGAATTGCACTGACCGTCACTAATTGGACAAGTAAAGGAATTTAATTAAAACAAAACTCCCTTAGGAAGATCTCGGGGCTTTTTTACATTCATATCAAAGCATTCAGTAATTTACTTCTGAAAATTTTACAATTAATTCACATAGATTGCTACGTAAAGAGGAAATTAAGCTGTACGAAGTGTTAATATGGCTTTACATTTGGAGCATATTTGATGTACGTTTTTGTTCTTCACTTTTTCTCAAAAGCAATATGTCGTGGAGTTTATTGGGCATGTACTTAAAGATCTGACAACTTAACTAAATCTGAAGAACGTGAATGTGCACTATTTAAAATAACAAATTGTTGATGTAGAAAATATCTAAGTGATGCACACATGATGGAAATAATCACAGGTAATTCTTGTTTAACACAAAATTTTAAAAATTGCTCGGTGTCCATATATTTCATTTTGTGTGTGTGATTACAAGTGTTGATTTATCCACCAATTTTCAAATTCAGAATATGCTTCTGTCGTGTGTAATTGTAGGAGGTGTTAAGCAAGGAAACATAAACCACACCAATCGAAACGTATGAACACCTCAAATTCAACAGTATTCTTATCTAGTAAATAGAAATTATTTGTTGTTAATTATTAAATTATTATTGTTCAACATTTTACTGAGAAAATATCGAGTAGTAGTTGCTTAATTTCTAATTTACGAAGTCACTTGAGCATTATACAAAACCAAGCTTGTTCTTGATAAACGTTTTTGTTGTTTTAACATCACTTCCCATACTAATTTACGCTACTCAAAAAACACCATCGAATTGCATTTTTTTTATATATATAAATTCGTACTTCTAGTCTTTGAGAAATGACAGATAGGTAGAATGTACGTATTGGCATCGAACGAAAAAATATAAAAATAAAAAAGAGTCGTTAAAAGCGTGTTTTTTAAAATAAATAAACTTTGTTGGTATCGGAGAGCAGAAGATTTGCAAGACACTTTGCAATTTTTACAGTGTTAACTGATAAATTCAGTTTATTTTGGTATACCGTACATTTGAGTGGTATATACATACTATTTTTAGACCACATTGTATCTGTAATCGATTTGCGTCAAGCGACGACTACCTAAATATAGTCACAAGTCCGGCATTTCGTGAATAGACGGGCATATTGTAAATTAAAAAAAATCCTAGTACGTAAGTTTAGCTTGTAGTGTGTAGCGATTAGGATCATTTAGTTGGTAGTGTCTAGCTTATACATGTAGTTAGGATATTTTAATTATTAAGTGAAAAAAGCAAAAATAGATACTAGGTTACTAGTTTATAAGACTAAGGAAAAAAAAGAAGTAAGGTTTGAATGAAACTTGGAAAATCTTATTTAGTTAGTGTTTATATAGTATATAGATAGATATATTTAATTGTATGCATGTAACATACATGTATATATGTACGAAAAAAAAGCGTTGTGCTCATTCATTGTACGTGACGCATTAGTTGCTGTTTTTTATTTTTTCATTGTATATCTGTTGCGGTAGATATGAATGGGCCTTAACGGTTTAGTCAGAGAGGTGCCTTTTCCAAGTTCCATTCGACGGTTTAATTATAAAATTTTTAGGATAAGTAAGTGTTTTTTATTGTTGAGAAAATTGCAAGAGTTTTGTTTTCAACTTTCCCCCTTCTTTTTGTATTGTAGTCTCTTCAATTGTGTTGGTAAAATAAACTGTATTTGTCCAGAAATAAAATTATTTTCAACCCACGACATCTGCCAAAATATCCCTTTTAATTAATTACGATGAGGAGTATAGATTTGATCTCAATTTTCAAAGATAAACAACGATAAAATTCATTTTTCAATATGATGTCTTTATTTAAACATTTATTCAACACTCGAGCAACTTACGAAATACCACTAGATAAAGGTCTGTCCACATGTTCACTACATCAGACTTGAACTTTTTGCCTTGGAAGTCCAATAACATGGTAGTTGCAGGATGTCTGGACTATTAGCTTGTCGGCAAAGTGTATTTTTTTTTTTGTATACCTCGTAGATCATATATTACTAGAGCCAACAATTTATGATGGCCGTCAAACTCGTCAGTGATCTAGCGGTGACGAACCCTGGATTTTCCCGAATTCGTTGAAACTATCAAATTCCCTAAAGTCCAGACTTGAGTTACTTGGTAGGAGCTCATACAACTAGTTTTGAAGATGGCACATCGGCCACCGAGTCTAGTGGATGTGGTGGCACATCTCGATCAAAATTGAATAATTTTTGATCAACAAACGTGTGTGATCTTGCAATGTTGTAATATCAGGTATGTTTCCACGATTGTTTCAGCAAACCTTGCTGTGAATGAATCCGCCACACATGTTTGGCTTCTCTTCTAATAAAGGTTTAAAAAATAATACAAGGATTTCATTTTGTATGATGTCTATGCAAGCAAATTTAAAAATGTATATTCTGTATCAATAAATAGAGGTCTATTAAAAAGTTAACGCTTCTTGCAGAGTTAATAAATGGTGTTCTAAGTATATCGATAACAATTAAAATTTTAAAAGGAGTGCTAAATGTGTAAAAATTAGATCTGTACAAGAAATTCTCATTCATTGCAATAATGAATGCACAATAAAATGAAATTTAAAATAGCATTATCCTTCAAACTAATTATAATAAACAAATGTAATTATTCAGATGGAAAGGGATATTCTTATAAATGATGGTCAAAAATTTTATAACATCAGATGCCAATACTTTAAATAAATTTTTTCGTTGTTTTTTTATCCTTCATAGTTAATTTATAGTTGTTATAATTTAAATTGATAATTGAAAGGTCAAGAAAAAAATTTGTTAATCGAAAATACGACGAACAGATACTTCTAAATTCATATTATACGAACTATATCAAAATATTTATAAAAATTACAATTAATATTTAATATGTAATCCCTTATACTTTTACAGAAGTTAAAAATTTTAATTTTTTGCAACATTCGAGAATACTTCATTCATAATAAGGAATTCAGACAATTAATAAGAAATGATGCCGCAAATTTCTAATTTTTTTACTATATCTTTCGCAACTTATGTTATATTGTAGTAATACATTATAGAAAATAATTATTTTAATTTCGATCATTGGCAAAATATTTTATTATCCTGGTGGCGCCCTCTAACGTTTACAGCTTTAATTTTAAATAAAAGCAAAACTAGTGGTAACACGTATTTCTATTTCATTTAATGAATTCTGGAATAACATGAAGTAACTGCTTACAGTATTATCCTTTTGTTAGAATTTTGGTTTTAAAATGAAAGGGTGTGCGATGTTAAGTTTAGTCGTTTCAGAGAAAATGGCGCTAAGTTTATATATTAATCTCTTTTCTATAATAGAAGTTATAACAGTACATGTTAAAAGTATATTATTAAATATAATTATTTGGAATTTTAACTATTACCAGCGGCATTTTTCTAAATTATAAATGTACATTTAAGTTTTTCATTTACTTACTTCGCTAGTGGTGCAATCCAATAACTATTGTATAAACTTCTACATATGTATACACTTCTACAGTCTACTATTCTAAATGTAAACCCAGAATATTATTTTAAGAATGTATTGTATGAATTAATTATTTAAATTATTTACCATTTCTACATAATAATAAATTGGAATTGTTAAAAGCTCATAAAAAAAAAAAGAATACATTGCTGTGGCATCTTTCTGTCGATGTATAAAATTCTAGTGGTACGAATTTGAGTTTCAAACTCAGCGAATATTTGAACCCAAAGGCACTGGCAGAAGTTGGATGTCGTTCAGAGAGGGCGCTAAAATTTGTTTGAGCCAATTGGTATAATCATATTTTTTTTTGCTTTTTTAAAAAAATAAGAACTTTATATTCGATATATTATTAAGTTTCTTATTTGGATGCTTCCAGAGCGTTTGCACGTATGATATACAATTAAAACTAATTTTAATAGGAAATCTCTGAACTATTACACTTCGTCTAATAAATAATTAGACATTATCGAGCAATAAAAGTTAACTTCACCTATTTTGTTTTTAATAGACGTGTGTTGGTATTCCATTGTAAGTTTGTCGTTTTGAAATAATGCCGTGGTTTACAATAAAATTGATAAGTTCTTGCAGCCGTTTTTTTCTTGTATACATTCAACACAATTTTTATTTTTAAATATGTACATTATATACGAAATTAAGAATTTTAAGTATGTTGTATATTACTAAGTGCATGTATATTATGTATAGACTAATTATGGTAATATAAAACTGACAAAGTATATCTACAAAAGTGGAAAAAATACATCTCGTAATAAAAAAAAAGAACATGTGTTTCAACAACTATTTATTAAACAAGAATTTTGCACACAGGAAATTAATGAAACTGCTAATGTGGAATACAATAATTACATTCAATGTACAATAACTCCACAAAACATCAAATATTGGAAAATATTGAAATGTAAGTTTAGATATTTTTAAATTTGTTGAGAATTTAAAATTGCAGTTAGGCCGTATAAGAAAACCAATGATTGATTCTTCAAGTTTTATCCTGAATTACATGGTACAGGTCATACATTAAACTAATTTTAATTAATTATTGTTTTGAGTAAAATCAAAGTTTAAATTTGTTGAATAAAACAATTTATCTAGTATTATCATTTATCTTGTGTTTGCTTTTGCAATTTTGTAATTCAATTTGGAGTTAAAATACATTATATGTATCGACAAGTATATGTCACTGAGTGTTTGACGTTTTCTTTTTTTAGACGTAAATGAATAAATTTAACTACTCAATGACAATTACGTATACCTAAATATTAGGTTTTAATATCATTAATTAGATTCATAAGATCACTTATGTTTTTCATGATACACAAATTGATTTGATTAAAAAAAAGGAACAACAACAAACATGACATGAATGATGAATTTCCCATGTGAAAATTACATTTTGAACGTTTCATGAAATACGAAGAGAAAGAAGAGTATCACCTAAATATAATACGTAAACGTAATATTGATCGTCAAATATTTTAACACATGGATTTCTAAACTAAAAGAAAAATAGGCAATATTTTACTTAAAAATGCAAAAGGAAATTATGCCTGAGTACATTCGCAAGATCAGGTACGTCCTAGATGTGATATAATTAGGCATGGGATTATTCCTAATATAACTAAAATTAAACAACATTCATCCCTGCACTAGTCTACCAAATGGTATATGTTACTAGGTACGTAATTCTCTAATTAGTGACTGTGAAGTCAAAATATAATTAATTCATTAAAATAGGTGTAGAGGAGAATTTTATTGTATTTATTACATTACTTCAGGTTATGGCTTTTCTGTCTTTTACCTGTCTCCAAAGTAATTAACACAGGTAGTGTGTTTTAAGAACAATTTGAGCACAATATTGCAAACATTTGGGGTTATGATATAATTCGTGTACATTTTCTTGAATCTGTATTTGAATACTTAGATATACTGAAAAGAAATATGTTTCAGCCTGAATATTCAAGTTGTTTCAAGTCTTTTGTGGTATTAATATCTTTTTATTTAAAGCATTAAAAATTACAATGTCGAGATTTATTATAATGTATTGACAACAATAATAAATTAATATTGATAATAATATTTGCAAATTAATTGCATTAAATAATTAACTAATTAATAATACCCATTTTTGTTAGAATTACTAGAGAAAAACAGCTTTATTATAACATCGACAAAATTATATTATACTATGTTAAATAACATAGTGACCTTATAATGAATCTATTTTTAATTCTTTCTTGTGTAAAGATTTGTCGTACTTTCAATATATTTCAAATAATTGCTTTTAATTATATAAATTGTTAACCTAATTAATCATACTATATATATTTGTTTTTAACAATTACGTCAACATTTTGGAATTGGATAAATTTTTCTGATCACAATATATGATTGGTAAAATGATAAATTGTTTGACCTTTAGATACCATAGATTTCAACTTCAAATTTATTATTTTCGATAAGCTAAAAACTTCAACGTTGATTAATTCGCAATAATATTAAATCAAAATCTTACATTTAATATTAAAAATAGAGTGCAGAGTGGAAAAGTTTTTCGAAGAGATTAAAACAATAATTTAGGGCTGTCTATTAATAAAAAAATAATTTGTTTTCACCAACGTTTGAATTTAAAAAAATTAAATTTATTTTAAAATATTCCTAGTTTTTAATCTACAATTTCTAAATTTAGAAAATGTTTATATTACCCATATTTCTCAGTTTTACCAAAACTGTTTTCCCCTAGTAACACATGTTTGACATCATGTGTTACTCTGCGAATGATTTAGATTACATTATGTAAAGAGGTTAAACAAGATTATTTAAACAAGTTAATCTCACTGCATACCTTAATATTATTAGATGTTTTGTATATAATAGAAAACATAATTAAACTCTCACGTAACTAATCCCATTAGATTAATGAATTAATAAATTACTTAAATGAAATTGATATCATCGATTATCTACTTATTGTCCTAGTTAATTTCGAGATTTACTTCAAATAATTAATATACGAGTAAAGGTAAATTTTAGCTGAAAAATTAATATTTTTGCTAATATACAATAAAAGTTTTATACCAGTTCAGAGCACTTAGGCAACTCACTTTTTGAATTATATTTTTATTGGAAATTTACACACACTTTTACATTACTTTAGAGTAATTTAATCTTAATTATCATGCAAAAGACTTTTATTTACTTTTCGAATTTTATTCTGATTCGAGAACATGAAAGATTGTGTTTTCTTATCATCGACATAACTAAGTTTAAGAGAAAGGAATTAAAACATAAAATAATTATGTTGTATTTAATGTTAATAATACGTCTGCGATTATTGCGTACAGGAAAAGACAGAAAATGTATCGAAACAAAAATATATCCTAAAGATGTGTTTACATGTAACAAAGATAACAAATAAAAGCTAAGGAAATAATCTTTTTTGCGTAAAGTCGTCAGATAATTCAGGTATGCATTACAATATCTAAATTATAATTGCATAAGAGCGAAAGATTCTATCAGGATTTTGGTCAATAGTTACATGTAGACACACCTTTAAAAAAATAGATTTGAGCCGTTTCACCTTTTTTTTTTTTGCGTCAATAGACTTTAATATCGAAATAACACTATATACGATGTGATCTCAACACAATTTCTCTAATAACTCACATACACAGATTACTTACTCGCTATTGTGTCGCAACAAAATATAAATATGAAAATGAATATCGAACAAAGAGTGATGGGATTCAACATTCTTTTTGCTGCGTCGAAGACGATACAATAAAATAAAATGTACAATATAAAGTGATAAAAACAATATCGCCGCCACGGTACGACAGGAAGCAGAATTAACTTGATTTCTTTTACATTCATCGTAAGTTGACTAAGGCATCGGTCACCTGTATTTTGTCATTATATTGCCACGGTTGCTAGTAAAACTGTTATGTCATCTGGTTTTCCACCTGTAAAAAGAAGAGGGAATGAATAAAATAAACTAATGTGAATATCTTGAACAAAAATTATAAGAAAATAAAATTAGTTTTAGTCGTGTTAAACTGATTTAATACAATTTATTAAACTGAACAATTTTTATTCAATAAATGCACCTTTAATATACTTTATTTTAATTAAATATTTTCTGGTTATACAGAGTTGATGAATTATAATTTTCTTGAAAAAGTACAAATTGACAAAATATTTGTTTCTACAAGTCAACAATCCTTTTGCAAACGTGTTGGAACGTTTCTTGCAGTTAATTTTTTGAACTAGACTGGTCGGATGTTTTTAACTTGTGGTGAGAAGAATGCGCTGTAGTCCTTAGAAACCTACTAGTGGAGTGACAACGTCTACTACAACAGCTTGAGGGACAAAGTAGCTTTCTTATTATTATTTCGTTTTTGTAGAGGCAACAGTATATACAAGTGAATATTATTAATCAATTGATATAAAGTTTTAACAATTTTAAGGTAATAATAAAGTGTTATGTGGTGTTGTGCGTATGGACAGGCTTGAGAAACTGTTTTTCATGTGTACATGTATTTAAAATTAAGAAAAGCGATAACACGTTAAAAAATGTAAAAGAAGGACACATTAAAATCCCTCAAAAGATTTAGAAAGATATTTCTTTAAACCCTGTTAAATTAGTTAATCCTCTGAGGAATTTTTTAAATTTTACTTTTCCAAAAAATATTTTATATATTTAATTTATATTAATAAGGCATATATCATTTGCCTATATTTATTTACATTTTTTTCTTTAATTTAGAAAATATTTTAAGAAATGTGTCATATGTTAATAAATAGATGTTACATCCTTTTTTATTTTACATTTGCAAAGCAATTAATTGTACTACATAGCAAAAAAAATATTATCATTTTCATTTAAATTCTGATTTTATTCAAATGATTTAAATCAATACATCTCTAGTTCCATGACCATACTGATATACACTGACGCTCATAATAGTATGGACACTAACGTTTAATGAAATATTAATAAAACACGTATTTTTAATAATGTAGTAATATTCCGCATATGTAAATATATAGATTATTAATGAAAGAATTGCTTTGTTAAATAACGAAAATGGCATATTATTGGAGAAGGTGAAAGTGCGGCGGTTCATAAGACGTCCGTCCGGGCGAAAACGGTTTGTTGAAACTAATTTGATGCTGGGAACATTTAATCGATCTTATGCACTTTGCAATAATATTGAAAGGGCTGTTTTCGGTTTGCTGAAAGAACTGTAGAAACACACTTGATTCTGCAATTATTTAACCAATGTTATCCATTTTGTGGCAATACTTAAAGCGTTACTTAAAAGAATTTTATAAATTAGAATTAATTCTGTTGGATTATTTTACTTATCTACTATCAAGCGCACAACCATTGTGAGCCGCTCATTTTACCTACTGTCTATTTAATATTACTTTCCCAAATATTTCAATAAATACGGATATTACCAAAATTCCCAAATAAATAGAAATATATGAATAAGGATTTAATAACACTATTAATTGAATTCAAATTCTGAGAATTAACTTGCTATATATGTATATGTGAAGTTTCTATTTATCCCCATATCTATTCATAAATTACTTCAACAATGATTTTAGTTTATCGTTAGACACCGTTGCGTGCAGCTGTGTACTATTATTTCGTGCGTGATTAGATTTGGTTACGGCGCAAAAATATCCGGGCGAGAAAACGCTTAATGTTGACATTTGATTAGCATTATTAACACTTCAGCAGAAAGGATACTCTGTAAAGGATATTTCCGGGAGACTACGTAAACAAATCTACAGCAAATTTAACTTCTCGTCGTTTTAAGTAGACTGGTACACTTGTCATTCGAAATCACTAGGACGACCTCGAATAACATCCAGAAGCGACGATGAACGTATAAAATTATTTAGTAAAATGGACGATTAACGACACCTAAAGTTACAACTGGACTTAATCTGGGTAGAAATAAAAAGTTGTCCGTTAACATAGCCATATGGCGCTTTAGAGAAACAAATTTGCACAACTATATTGTTACACGAAAATTCTTGCTACGTTGTTGAAATAAACCAAATCCTCTTCAATGGTCACAAAGCGTAGACAAAAGAACAATAGACAAATGTTTTATAGACCTACGAGACTAAACGTGAAGTGGTTGGTTGAAAGTGCAACACATTTGTCAGACGTCCAAAAGATGAAAAAATTCTCCTTGAATATATTACACCAATAGTGAAGAAAGTAGGTGGTCCTTTCCTTGTATGGGATTGCTTTTCCTTGACAGGAACAAGAGATTTAGTTAAATTTTAAGTAAGAGTAAAGAAGGAAGATTATAGAGTGATATTAAAAGAAAATTCTCTACCATCCGGAATACGTTTAATTGACAACAATTTCGTACTTATTCACGATAACAATCCAAAGTACCATTGCTATTGTGTAAAAATTACCCTACCGATGCAGAAAACGACGGAACATTGAAAGTAGCCCCCACAAGTTCGGATATTAATCCAACAGATCTACTATGTGAACTTATATTTGCACAGATGAATTAGAGAAGAAAATATGAATTCTGGACTGCACTGCAGAGAGTGAGTGAACCAACATTCCTCAAGAAACATTGAGACAACTGACTGAGCGGCTGCCAAGAATAGCGTAATGTAAAAAAGAGAAATTTTCGATAAGAAAATATATATTTTTTTAATTTATTTAAATTTTTTAAGAAGGCGT
Source organism: Dermolepida albohirtum (assembly GCA_031893035.1). NCBI lineage: Eukaryota > Metazoa > Arthropoda > Insecta > Coleoptera > Scarabaeidae > Dermolepida > Dermolepida albohirtum. Next base: position 49,589 of record JAVIWB010005345.1, on the reverse strand, counting down.
CGAATTTTGTATAAAAGATGACGTGTCCATACTCTTTTGAACAGGAGTGTATATGTGTTTCATATTCTTATAGGCTATTACGATATATTCCATTTGTTTTCCTTTCAAATAATATGTTTTCTTACCATATTATACAAAAAATAATATATTTTGTGTTACATTACCAATAATCAAGGAAAATTACAAAAAAATGGTTGGTTTATTTATTTATTCATTTCACAAACAGTTGAACAGTAGACTGAAATTGCCATTATTCAAGAGAAAGTGCAAATCCAAAAAGCGAAAACATAAATAAAGAATTTCTCTTAAATCTTTATCTTACAAACACATACAGTCCCTTGAGAATTTAACTTGAGCTTCAGTGTTTTTTATATGCTTTTCTAGTGAATTATTCCTTTTTTCATTTTCTTTTTACAATTTGTTACACGATCTGGAAGCTTTAGATTTTTTTCTCACTTTCTCCTATTCCTATACCTTCAATTTTGTCATTTTCATTGTCCTTAAGTTTTCCCTATCTCGTCATATCATTTCCTTTTTTGTATTTGTCTAGTTTTTTGTTCTAGCCGAATCTAAGTTGTCAGTCTTTTATAATTTCTGTACGGTTACCGGTGTTATATACACTAGAATGATTAAAAAAGTCGAATTTCGCGACGGTTTGTAGCATAAGGCCAAAGGTTTGTCAAAAATGTGTTAGATGACAATCAAAGGTGAGAATGTGTGGGTTCCAGTCTTCGAGTCTAAATGACACATCAACAGCAGATATTCGTCAACTTATTCAGCTGTTAACATCATGTCATGAAAAGGGGTTCGAGTTTGGTGCAACAATTTCATTAATGGAAGAACAGATGTTCAAGATGAGCAACGACCTGGTTTGCAAAGCACGCGCAACGTAGGTGATAATGTTCAACGTATTAGAGGTCTGATTTAGGACGATTTTTAGTTTCGTCTTTAAAATATTGCTCAGGAACTCTACAAATCGACATGGCGTGGCTTTAGAGTATTGATGAAAATTTCTTTAATGCTGGTGTATTGACGTTGTGTTGTGTACCGTTACAAATGCTTAGACAAGCAAGGTCGCCATCTTAAAGAATATTGATTTAATGTCAAGATGTGCCTGTGATCTTCTTTTTTGCTTCATCTTCGCCATTTGTTTTGTATGCTTTAGTATTTTTTCCTCGATAATACATAGTAATGAGAGAGAACTATACGTTCAACTCATGGATAAAAGTAAAAGCACTCATATCCTGAAGATGTTTTGTTACATCTTTTTAAAGGGATATGAATGCTTTCACTTTTAAACGAGAGATGGATATATAGTTCTCCCTCATTACTTTGCATAAACGTTTCGATATTACCCACTATTGTACTAGCACTGTTAGCGAGATCAGACGACCTGACGAGTCTTCGCAATGGAGCAAAACGATTGTCGTAGTCATTCCTTTGTTATGCAGTAATGTTCATTAGTTGCATTTGCTTCTTTACCGACATTGCGGTTCTTTTCGTCCGTTAGTAATTTCGGTTTCCTTTTGCTATTTTGTCTTGAAACTTTCGTTTCTTAGGATCACTTTTTTGCGACCACTTTTTCCATTAGCATGTCTTTTTTTTCTAGTTTTACTGTCGTGTATATTCTTTTACTTTTAACAAGCTTAACGTCGGACAAAAGTGCTTTAAAGTTTCAAACCCAGATGGATATCAAATCTTCTTTATTACTAAACCGAATGTCAGATTTTTTCGCTTGTTTTGTCCAATCGATTTATTGCTAATTTCTTCACCTTGTAAGTACATAAAAAAGATCAAAATAATCGACAAATTGCATGAGAAATTTAAACAATTTTCATCAAAATTTTGCTTTAATAAACACAATATTAACACACTTAACCTACCTATAGTGTTAATGCCATTTGCGAAGGCGCTTTCTGCGAATGGTGATATGAAAGTCTCATCGAACGAAAGATTCCTCGCCATCCACGCAATAGTATTGGCGACGGTCTGCAGTCGACTAGCACAGCGTTCGCCCTGAACCTATTACAAAAAGAATGAATGATTTAAAAACGTGTCTGAACAATGTCTATTAACGCCTTTGACGATTCACAACCGTGTGGTACATTTGATCAATTACACAGACATGACTTATGCACTTTTAGTCTAATGTATTTCATATAAATTGACAACAATCAGTAATTGCTCTATAGCCGAAGCTAGTATTTTCAGAGGGTCTTTTGGATCTGAAATAGGTCTCCTATTTTTTAGCAACTAAATAAAATATTCCTTAAATTAGAGCAATTCTAGTACTTCTGGTACAGATAACGTACGTTCTAGAGTAATTTGTATCTATCTTTATACTCTGCCATATGACTAACTTCATTTTGGAAAAAGATTGAACGATTTGGTTGAGTGTTAGAAATTTTATAATGGAAAACCCAAGTGTATATTTTCATCGTACTTTGCTGTTCGACTTTTATAAAGGGAAGAACACGCGCTAGGCTTGTAAAATTTAAGGCAACGTTGCTCTACAAGAATGTTAATGGCAACAACTGTTCACGAATTCCATTTAGTGATTTTCATCATAACAATGAACCTCGAATCCAATCCACAACACACAATATGATTGCGGAAACGTTAAACAAATGTTAATGTTTCTCGTAAACTCGAAAGAAGTGATACGCATAATCATCTGCGATATACTCCTTAAACGTAAGGAAAATGATCCTTGTTTGAAGCGATTAATAAATGGTGATGAGAAGTGGATGGTTTACAACATGGTCTTGGTCTCCACATAAGATTCTTTTCAAGATTCATTGAAAGCGTCGTCAGAAGAAGTTATGATCTTAGTGTGGTGGAATTTTAAAAGTGCCGCGTTTCGGTTTCCTACTAAGGAAAGAGAGTTAATTCAAGTGTGTACTGTCAGTAATTGGACAGTTTGAATGAATCCATTATCCAGAAACGTTTCCTTCTTTTGAAATCAAAATATACATATTGTAAAGTTTTCGCGGACAAATATAGATCCTTGTGCGAAGGAGAAATTATGAAGCTCACCGATGGCTAAAGATTACCAAATAAATGACATGGAAAAGAGAAAAAAATACTTTGAAATTGAAAAAAAAAATTTCTAAGTTTTATTACTTGCTATTACTACTATTGGAATTACTATTTTTTTTAATTTTAACTTTAAATTAATACAATTGAAACTAGTTACAATTAGTTATCAATTACTTCTTAGTTAAAAGGTTTCTACCTTCAGCAGTTCGTTGACTAAAAGGTTCTGAGGTAGGTTGTCAAAGACGCCGTCCGTTGCAACGAGAATGACATCGCCATCTTCGACTGGGAAGTTGTCGGTGATCGCTGAGTCAGGCTGATCCGATAGTACGTCCGCCTGATATCCCGGTGGCGGCAACGACAACTGGAACGGGGTGTTGAAATAGTGCTGCTGCTCTTCGGATTTATGAATAACCCGACCGTTTCGTACTACCATGAAGCCACTGTCGCCAATGTTGGCCGTATAAAGTCTACTGTTCTCTCTATTAAGGACTACAACGCATGCTGTGCTGCTACCTGTAAAACAATATTGGATATTAGTTTCTTTTTTATTAAAAAATCAAATCAACACGAATTTATTGATCGAAAATCCGGGAAAATATAAAATCAAAATAACATTCAAAATTCGAAATATTTTGTTACTTAATATTTACAATCCACTACAAATTGAATATATTTATTACAACGAACTTGCAACGCCTCTTAGTCCTTTCAAAAAAAAAATTAATCTTGGTTTGCAAACCAAGTCTTCATAGCTTCTAAAGGGTTTTCCAATAGGGACTTGACAACTTTTAATTCAATTTGTGAACGCACCCTTTCACTAATCATCGAACTGTCACTGTCAATTTATTCAGTAAACTTAACATTTTCATCATGGTAAAGTACACGAACGAACAACGTCTGCAAATTATAAAAATTTACTACAGAAATTCGGAGTCGGTGACCGCTACTTTAAGAGCGTTAACTCCGATTTTCGGTCGTAATTCTCGCCCTACTGGACAGGCAGTAACAAGTTTAGTGCAAAAATTTGAGTGTACATATTCGTTGTGTGATGTTGCCGTGCCAGTGAGACAACGGGTTGATGGAAGTGTCGAAAATATCGCTGCCGTTGAAACGTCCGTAGCAAATGATCCAAATCAGTCAATTCCACGGCGTTCTCAAGAGTTGGGCATCGCCCAGACCACTTTATGGCGAATTTTGCGTAAGTTTACACCCATACAAGATCAAGCTAACTCAAAAATTGAAGCCGACGGACCATTTGAAGCGACGTACGTTCTCCGATTGGGCTCTGGAAAAGATGCGCCAAGATGATCAATTTCATCGCAAAATCATTTTCAGTGACGAAGCTTTTTTTGGCTCAATGGCTTCATCAATAAGCAAAATATGCGTTATTGGTCGGGTGAAAATACACATGTGCTTCATGAAACACCACTTCATCCACAAAAAATAACTGTTTGGTGCGGTTTGCATGTCGGCGGCGTCATAGGGCCATATTTTTTCGTCGATGATAATGATCGTCACGTTACTGTGAATGGTAATCGTTATCGCGCCATGATTACCGATTATTTTTCGCCCGAATTGGAAGATATGGACTTGGACAACATGTGGTTTCAGCAGGACGGTGCCATAAGCCACACAGCACACGTTACAATCGATTTATTGAAGAGTAAGTTTGATGAGCGTGTTATCTCAAGAAATGAACCAGTCGATTGGCCGCCTCGTTCGTGCGATTTAACGCCTCTAGACTTTTTTCTTTGGGGCTACGTCAAGTCATTGGTCTATGCCAACAAGCCGACAACGTTGAAAGAGCTCAGAGCCAACATTGAACGCGAAATAGCAGCTGTTTCGGCCGAATTGTGTGGTCGAGTCATCGAAAATTGGGTCCAACGAATCGACCGCTGCAAACGTGCCCGCGGTGGCCATATGAACGAAGTCGAGTTCCATTCATAAATGTTTTGATTGTACTTCAACTCGATAATAAAGTTTTTGAAATATCTCAAATGGTCTGCATTTTATTTTGAAAAAAAGTTGTCAAGTCCTTATTGGAAAACCCTTTAGTTGTTTTAAATCAATTCGATCGTCTGATACTATCATGTTGTGAACTGATATCATATCTTTTAGATTTCTTTTCATCTTCAATAGAAACTTTACCTCTTTTGGAGCATGCGATTTAATATTTATTTAAGTATGTCTTCGTATATCTGTTGATCCTTTAACTTCTTCAAATAAAGTGATTTAATGGTCGAATTTTTATATTTTCGCAACTCTTTTGTTTTCAAATTTTTTTGCACAACTATACGTTGACTTTTTGACGCGAATTTTTACATTTCCATTATTGCTTATTGCCATAGTGTAACAATATTTTATTTTTACAAGGAACAGACCAAGGTTAATTGATTATTAACAGACCCTCGTACATATACAAAATTATCATTTTCTACACGTATTTAACTAGTTTCTTCGAGAAAACTAAATAACAAAATCACGTACTTACAATAAAACTTGTTTCAAAAACAATTAGATAAATAATTGTAAACAACGAGTTATTAAATAATGAAGAAGGCAAGCTTATTAATGACTTGGTAAATCCACCGCTGCTTGTGGTAAAAGAAAAATGACGAAAATACTCACATTAATTGTTTCATAGTTTCAGCGTGTTTAATTACATAAGATCTTCTGGTCCGCCTAGACTAAACACTAAGTTAATTTGCGAGAAATGTTGATTGTTTTTATGTTTCAAATTTTGTTGGGAAAACGTTATTTTTAACTTTATGTCCTCACGTATACAGTTGTGCGTAAAAAAATGCATTACATGCTTCTTTTAATACCTAATATTGAAAATAACAACGAAACATGGTGAACAAATGTTATTGCAATGAACTTTCAAATTTACTGCTAACACCTACATATCTCTGGCTTTTCTTAGGTTGTTTTTGAAGCTGTATTATTACTGTTTAATTTATATGTAAAATATGTTATTAGGTAAGAAGTACCGAAATTTATTTTCCTGTTATTTACATTTTGTGATGGTTTTATGCAGCGTACATCTCATGATCATTCTCTTAACAACTCAACGTTTTTATATCATTTTGAATAGTATTTCTCAAAGTATATTTTGCGGAAACCTAAAGTTCTATCGGTACTTGCGCAGTCTCTCAATATACAAAAAATAAAATAAAAATTATTGTCGTATATTTTGGTAGGTCTCATATTCCGTATTGTAAGCTATAACACGATTGTTGGAGGTGATTTGGCGGCACAGGGGGGATATAGTCGATGCGAGTCAGTGTAGTGCAGTAAAAACAAATTAATAGTCAGTTCAATAGCGTGTTCTAATAAATAAATTAGACACCGCCCCTTCGAGAACGCAACAATATTTGAAAATGGCCAACGTTAAACGCCAAGTAATTCAGAGCATTATCTCGTGCAGATTTGTTCTACAAATGGTTGAGTCGACAAGTGACACGGGATTTGCAATTTTTATGGTCTTTGTTAAATGAAAATTCTTCATCGGATCTCTTATGTAAGCCCTTTCAAATCATACAACTAGAGTTGAAATTTGTAAGCTACTAAATTCTTTTATTAACGATTAACAATGGGGTACATTGTTGCACTAGTAGCCATCGCATGAATTAAAGGGAAGCACTTGCCAACAAGACGTTATTTCGTGAGTTTAAAAATGTTTTCGATGAAATGATTAAAATAGTAAATTTTATAAAGGTCCACCCACTGAATGTTGTTTAAAATAAAGGGTTTTCCAATAGGGACTTGACAACTTTTAATTCAATTTGTGAACGCACCCTTTCACTAATCATCGAACTGTCAATGTCAATTTATTCAGTAAACTTAACATTTTCATCATGGTAAAGTACACGAACGAACAACGTCTGCAAATTATAAAAATTTACTACAGAAATTCGGAGTCGGTGACCGCTACTTTAAGAGCGTTAACTCCGATTTTCGGTCGTAATTCTCGCCCTAGTAGACAGGCAGTAACAAGTTTAGTGCAAAAATTTGAGTCTGCATATTCGTTGTGTGATATTGCCGTGCCACTGAGACAACGGGTTGGTCGAAGTGTCGAAAATATCGCTGCCGTTGAAACGTCCGTAGCAAATGATCCAAATCAGTCAATTCCACGGCGTTCTCAAGAGTTGGGCATCGCCCAGACCACTTTATGGCGAATTTTGCGTAAGGATCATGGTTTACACCCATACAAGATCAAGCTGACTCAAGAATTGAAGCCGATGGACCATTTGAAGCGACGTACGTTCTCCGATTGGGCTCTAGAAAAGATGTGCCAAGATTATCAATTTCATCGCAAAATCATTTTCAGTGACGAAGCTCATTTTTGGCTCAATGGGTTCGTCAATAAGCAAAATATGCGTTATTGGTCGGGTGAAAATCCACATGTGCTTCATGAAACACCACTTCATCTACAAAAAATAACTGTTTGGTGCGGTTTGCATGCCGGCGGCGTCATAGGGCCATATTCTTTCGTCGACGATAATGATCGTCACGTTACTGTGAATGGTAATCGTTATCGCGCCATGATTACCGATTATTTTTGGCCCGAATTGGAAGATATGGACTTGGACAACATGTGGTTTCAGCAGGACGGTGCCACAAGCCACACATGACACGTTACAATCGATTTATTGAAGACTAAGTTCGATGAGCGTGTTATCTCAAGAAATGGACCAGTCGATTGGCCGCCTCGTTCGTGCGATTTAACGCCTCTAGACTTTCTTCTTTGGGGCTACGTCAAGTTATTGGTCTATGCCAACAAGCCGACAACGTTGGAAGAGCTCAGAGCCAACATTTAACGCGAAATAGCAGCCGTTTCGGCCAAATTGTGTGGTCGAGTCATCGAACATTAGGTCCAACGAATCGACCGCTGCAAACGTGCCCGCGGTGGCCATATGAACGAAGTCGAGTTCCATTCATAAATGTTTTGATTGTACTTCAACCCGATAATAAAGTTTTTGAAATATCTCAAATGGTCTGCATTTTATTTTGAAAAAAAATTGTCAAGTCCTTATTGGAAAACCCTTTATAATAAATAACATCCTTTTATAGAAAACAAATATTTACATTTTTCCATTCTTAAATGTACACTACCGTCCATATTATTTCGGATATTCAAATAAATTTAAAAAAAGGGAAAACATTAATCTGGTACGTAGACTTCCGCGGTCGTGTTCCATGCTATCTGCTTCTGGGCTTCCGGGCTGAAACCGCGTCACTTGTATATCTGCCGACGTTTGTGCCCATACAAATGGGTACGAAACGTCGGCAGATATCTTGCAATATGTTCCACAAGTGATTTATTGAGGTAGGACATACTTTTCGGACTCTCCTACCCAATTCATCCCATAATAATTCTATGGGGGTTATGTCGGGGCTTTGCGGTGGCCATGTCATTATTTGTAAGGTGTTATCGTTTTGTTCGCTGTTTAAGAAATTCTTGGGATCGTTATCCTTCATAAACATAAATTTTCGCCGATTAAACGTAGCCCCGATGGTATTGCATTTTCTTGAAATACTTCTAAACAACCCTCCTTTCGCAAAGTATCCTCGATTCGCTTCAAGTCCCCTGTGACGGCGTAGCAAAAACGAGCCCAAACAAGTACAGAACTTCTTCCTTGTTTGACGGTTGACAATATACAATCCCGCAGCATTCTTTGAGCACTCGCTCTTTTTACAAAAACACGCCTTGACTGTCCAAAGACATCAAACTTTGATTTATCAGTCTATGAGACGCTTTTCCAGTCATCTAGTGTCTAATCTCTGTGTGTTTTTGCTCATTGTTGTCATTTTTACATGTTTTCCCATCGAAGTAAGGGTTTTTTTACAGCAATGCGGCCGTGAAGATTTGCAGCTTTTAATCTTCTTTCCACCGTAGTAACAGAAATTTTCTTACACGATCGCGATTCATTTCTGCAGCGATTTCGCGTGCTGTCAGTTTCCTATTTCGTTTACTCTGCAATTTTATACGCTCATGTCGGCGAGACGTTATTCGCTTACGACCTGAACCTGCCGGGTCTCTTAAACTGAATTATATCACTAAGAGTCGATTTGTTAACATGTGTCTTTTCGGAAATTTGACGGAGTGAATAACCTTCTTGATGAAAAGCAATAATTACAGAACGTTTTTCTAAACTCGTTGGTTTTCCTCTCGGCGTTTTCAGAAGTTCACATAAAAAATACGGTCTTATCAGCAAGTTTATTTGAAAACTAATGCATATTTTGATGCACATGACCCTTTGGAGTGAGGGCAGGTAAGTTTTGTAAGTTGTTTGCTTGCAATATTATCTCAAAAATAATCGTATATATGGCGGTAAGGATTATTTCAGGAATTACCGCAGTGAGTCATAAAATATAATACTTATTTACGGGTACTCTAATAGATATATTTGCCTGCAATTGGTTATAAATCTCGTAAAGGACCTAATGTAAATATATTATTTATATTTAAACGCAATTATATTATTTTTAAGAATTTACTAAATTGCACTAGCTGTCCGAACTAATATGGACGGTAGTGTATTTACATACATGCTATGATATAAACATGGAAATTCATTTTTTGAAATTACTCTCTTAAGTTATTTGTCATTATTTTATTAAATGTTTCAAAATATAAAACAATTTATGTTGTACTTAATTCCTTGTTTATTTCTATAATTATCAATTATTTATTTAATAAGAGAGAAATGTATAAAGTAAAAACGAATGCATCAATTTCACGAGCAACGACGTGGAATAAATACTAAAAGTAACGCACAGAACAATACAATATATAAAGAAAATAATTACATCATGTACTTGCCAAACGTTTACTCTATGTCTCAAAAGGCGAATGTAAAAATTAGGTTAGTTTTTATTACATATTAACATTTTGAATTTTAAAAAAAAATTAATAAATCTATTCGATAACATACATATTGAAACCATGACAGAAATAGCCTGGGTGAAAATATAATACTAAAAGAAATTGTATCACTGGGAACTAAATTATCATATTACTTTATCAATTCTAATGGCACAACATATGCCACTATTATCTCTACTTTTTAAGAATTTCGCAAATCTATGATACTTATAATCCAAAGCAAATATTGATTTTTAAGATTGATAAATTATTTTTTAAAAAAATTCAACGAATTAAGTTTTTATTGATATCAGTAAAAAATGTAAATATTAGAATGTCTCGTAAGTTTCTTTGTTATTTTTTTTGATACGAAATGAATACATGATATTTGTTGTTTAAGGTTGATTTATTGCGTTGTATATGAACCGTTCTGTGCTAGCACCTTCTTGCATCTATCAAGAAACTTCATTATTCCTTCTTTCCCTAGTTGGGATTTACTTGCAAAATATTCCTCGAGGTGAGTTTTTATTTCGTTTACTGATTGGAATCATTTGTCTTGGAGAGAACTTTAATGACAGAAACAAGTACTAGTCGGAGAGGAGTAAGATCGAGGGAGTACGGAGGATACGATAGAACGTACATATTGAAAACCGGTGCCTCGTCGGTCCGTTAATACTGGCCGTTTCTCTGTTACAGCGACTTTCGATTTATTAAGGTGATTGCAGTATTTGGCAGAATTGATGATTTTAACTCGAGGAAGGAACTTGTGGTAGGCTACATCTTTCCAGTTTCACCTAATGGACAAAAGAACTTTCTTCTGATGAAGTTCAGACACCGCGACAGTTGAAGATCTGTTGTCCCTAGACGAACAACGCTTTAGATGCACATTTTGATACAAAATCCAATCTCGTCTCCGATGATAAGCCTCTTTGTATTTTTCATCATAATCTCGACGACAGGTTACTTCATATACTACTGTGGGCAAAAAATAGTAAGACTGTTCATAATTTTTAAATTCTTAATTTATTCTGCCAATTCTATTTCGTCCCCATCAAAGTAATTTCCAATTGGCACCAATACACTTGTGCCAACGTTTCTTCCAATTCTCGAAACAGTTGGTAAAGTCAATTTCAGGAATAGCCTTCAAAGCGCGTAGCGATTCACGTTTAATGTCTTCAATTGACTCAAAACGGTTTCCCCGGAGCGGTCGTTTGAGTTTTCTGAATAGCCAAAAGTCACACGGAGCTAAATCAGGCGAATACGGTGGTTGCGGCACGATATTGGTTGAAAATTTGGCGAAAAACTCACGAAGAATTAATGCAGTAAGCGACGGTGCATTATCGTGGTGCATTGCGCAAACGACGCATAACACTTAAATAGTATTCTTTGTTGACAGTTTGGTCGGTCGGAAGGAATTCGGAGTGCACTACACCTCGATAATCGAAGAAAACTGTCAACATAACCTTGATTTTTGACTTGCTTTGACGTGGTTTTTTGGGCTTCGGCTCACCTTTGATACGATATTCGGCCGATTGATCGTCTGTTTCCGGATCATAAGCGTAGATCCAAGTCTCATCTCCAGTTATGATGCCTTTCATTTTGTCTTGATAGTCGGAAAGCATTGTTTCACAGACGTCAACGCGACGCTGTTTTTCGAAAAAATTGAGTGATTTTGGAACAAATCGTGCTTTCACTTTTCTTAGGCCCAAATGATCTTTCAAAATGGTTTTCACTGATCCTTCCGATATTCCAACGATGCCAGTAAGGTCTCTGACTGTTAATCGTCGATTTTCAAGCACCAATTCCTTGATTCTATTGACGTGTTGATCATCAGTTGATGTTGATGGTCGTCCTGGACGTGGTTCGTCATCAACGCGTTCTCGACCCTCTTTGAATAATTTGTACCAATCAAAAACACTTGCTCGCGACAAACAATTATCACCGAAGGCCTTTTGCAACATTCTGAACGTTTCGGCACCAGAAATTTGATTCCGTACACAAAATTTAATGGAACTTCTTTGTTGAATAATTTCACTCATTGTAAAAATCGCCGAATGCACTTTTTGTACTTCAGAAAGACAAGCGTATACTAAACACTAATGATTATTTTGATGTGACATTTGGCACAGATGTCATTGACAGTCATACCAATCTAGAAAAAAAATATTTCGACAAATGGATTTTCGTGCGAAATTTAAATTAAAAAGTCTTACTATTTTTGGCCCGCAGTAGTATCCCGAATTTCTGATTGAACTCGACTTTATCTTTTGCGTTTCTTAGAAGAGATTTTATAGCGTTTCTGGGCCGAAATGTAACTTGAAATCCGCGTTCCTTAAAAGTCTTTTTCAAATTTGTTGTTAATGTTGTAACTTTGTAACTGTTAGCTTTTCTCATATCAAAACCATTATATCTCACAATGATTTAATAAAATTTAATTCTTTTTCGCATTTCACTTTTGTTAATAAGAAATTAGCAAGCGATTAATAAGAAACTTCAAAGAAGAATACCGGAGTACCAACGTTGATATGGTATGGGTTTTTTGTCCTTTTTTTTCATTAATTCAATGACTCACAGTCTGCAATAATACGTACCACAGCAAAAATTCGTTGAATTTGAAGAATTTTTGAAGCGATTGTAAACTTATGGCCTGCAGGGTATCTGTGATAAATTCTTTTTCGAAAAAAATTTTCAACATGTATTGTAGATAAGTAAAACGCAAATCGTACATTTTGGGTGGCAATTGATTAAGTGAATATGTTTCAATTTCAAAGTAGTTATATCTAATGAGTGTCATTTGTATACACAACGCAAAACAAACTGCTAACAAGCGGTCGTAATTTATAGGTTTTTACCGTAGAATATAAGCAATTTAACAATCAAACTCTAATGTTTTTTAACCATATTGACGCGCGATGTTAAAATAGGCCTCAAGGAATTATTTTTTGTACTCCTTCAAGTGTAGTTATATATTGTATGATGTGTTAATGAATATATATATATATATATATATATATATATATATATATATATATATATATATATATATATATATATATATATATATATATATATATATATATATATATATATATGTATATATATATATGCATATGTATACAACAATCGAAAGATTTTAAATTAATTCTCCCGGGCAATTTACGAAAGTTAAATTAGAAGAAAAATTTTGAGAAAAAGTGAAATAAAAATGTCTTCAAAAAATTAAATTTAATTCAAAATTAAGAAATGCTGTAAATTATATTTGATAAAAAGTATAAAAATTATAATTATCATATGTGTTTATATTCCATTTATTTGACTACAACAAGACAATATTTTAAGGACAGACAATCGAAGGTAAGACGGTAAAAGATGGTTTTCTTTATCAAAGCATCCAACAATTTATGCAAATTTTTGTTGTTTTTTGTACTTTTATATATTTATTATGTGCCTTTTTTGTTGGATTATCTGACATTCTTATTTATAATTTTCGCTAAATTTCTATATTGATAGTATCAATTAATGTGTCATTTATATCACAAACTTGTGAACTTACGAGGATAGTTTGACAAGTAGTGAGAATGACACATAGGTGGCGACCTAATTGGTAAAACAAATGCACTGTAATTTAGGTTGCCTATTTATATGTTTACATTCCGATATTTAGATAAATCGGTTGATTAGTTTATTTTTGACAGCTGATTGAAAAAGAAGCAACACGTCGATTTGTTAAAATGGAAAAATCAGAGTATCGTGCGGTGACTAAATACTTCGTAATTAAGGGTATGAAAGCTACCGAAATAAAAGATGAGTTACGGGAAACATTAGGTGAATCTGCGCCATCATCCGCCGCAATAAGTAGATGTGTATTTGAATTTAAACGTGGTAGAATAAGCTGTGTTGATAGAGCGCGCTCTGGAGCACACAAAATCGTGACTTCTAAGGAAATGATTATAAAAGCCATAATATTATTACACAAGATCGATGACTCAAAGTGAGAGAGATAACAGACATGGTAAACATTTCAACAGAACGCGTACACCACATTTTAACGAAAGAATTGGGCCTTTCCAAGCTTTCGGCAAGATGGGTGCCGCGATTGCTTACGAGTGATCAAAAGTTCACTCGTTTGCGCATTTCCAATGAGTGTTTGGACCTTTATAAGCGGAATCCGGTTGATTTTTGTAGGCGATCTGTTACTTGCGATGAAACTTGGATACACTACAGTACACCCGAAACTAAATAACAGTCGAAACAATGGTTAGAACGTGGTTCTGCACCTCCAAAAAAAGCGAAAACCACTGTATCGGCAAACAATGTGATGCATCAATTTTTTGAGATTCAAAGGGCATTTTGCTCATTGATTACCTTCAGAAAGGTGCCACAATAAACGGACAATATTATGCAGAACTTCCACAAAAATTAAATGTTGAGATTCGTGCTAAACGACCAGGAATGGCAAAAAAAAAGATTCTGTTTCACCAAGACAACGCTCCCTCGGATACCAGCACAGTTGCGATGTCTAAAATCCACGAGTTGCATTTCCAATTAGTACCGCATGCGCTTTATTCGCCGGATCTAGCCCCTTCCGACTTCCACCTTTTTCCAAAATTGAAAACGGCACTAGATGGAAAGAAATTTTCGTCTAACGACGAGCTTATTATCTTCGTAAATGGGTATTTTGCAAGCCTTCCGGAATCGCATTTTAGAGATGGCATAAGGGCATTGGAGCACCGTTGGAATAAATGTATTACTCTTTTAGGAGAATATATTGAAAAATAAAAATTATTTTGTATTTAAAAAATTTGTTCTTCTTTTCCATTCTCACTACTTGTCAAACTACCTTCGTATATCACGAAGAGTGCTTAACCTCTTCATCGAAGAACTTTTTGTTTTTCCCCTGGTAAACAACAAACAAAAAAAGGAACTTTTTCCCGGAAATTCTCTGGAATAACTCACGATATGTGTACGTGCACATATAACGTATACCGTTTTAAAAATAAATAAAAGAAGAGCTCTTCTAAAATATTTGAGGACTTGTGCCTTTTGTTGCGTTTTACCTTTGAATTTGATTGAGATCCTTTGAAAACATTTATACCTCCTACAGCAAAAGTCTTGATACCTTCACATTTTTCCCTTTCTTCTATAAAATTTCTTAAACGATCAAATTTCAAACAAAATAAAGTAATTTTTACCCTTTAAAACAAGTTTCTCATTCTAAGAAAAAAAATTCTGAGAAAAGATAGAAAAGACGACAATAGAAGAAGGAAGAAAATCATATACGGAAATAGGCAAAATTGTTGGAAGCTACTATATAAAAGTTATAAAACGATTTAAATATAAAAAGACAATTGAGAATAGGTAACGATCTTGGGAAGTTAAGTGAGAGAGACGAACGCGTCATTAAGCAAGCAATAGAAAAAAAATCTTTCGAAAGTGCTCCGAAGATAAGCTGGAGCTCTTTAAATATCGAACGCGTCATTAAGCAAGCAATAGAAAAAAATCTTTCGAATGTGCTCCGAAGAAAAGCTGGAGCTCTTTAAATATCGACGTTTCGACAGATACAGTAGTAAGGTCTATCAAAGGAGATGGCTATAAGTCACGTGTTGTTAGAAAGAAGCCCTTTGTCAGTGATATTAATAGAAAATGGATGAGTTAGATTGAGTTGGCTAAAGCACATGTAAATATGGTAATTTTGATGAAGCCTGTGGTTGATTAATTAAATCACTGAAGGTCGATATATAACCCCGTTCCACATTAATTTTCGTTTTCTGTATACGTATTTCGACAACTAAGTTATCATCATCAGCAGATAATTAAACAGTGTCGCACCTGGATAACTACGGCAAATTATTCGTACGAAGCAAATTCCAAACACGATCCGTACAGTTGACAGATAAAACGCACACTGTGTGTGAATGTCTGCAGCAGACATGTTTCTTGCCCACGAAAAACGTATTACTTACCGTAACTCGCACGGGGCGAGCGATTCGGTAATCCTGAACAATTGAAAGACACAGAACGAACCGTACAGGTTACCTACACAGCTGCAACTAAGCACAGTTGTTCCCAAGGAATATTGGTATACGATGCAAGCACTTGTTGTGGCGCGCACACCACGTATTAGTGTATACAATAAAACGGTACTTAAAAAACACGCCTCGTATATATGTATATTACCATTTGTGGGAAATTAAAAATATAAATTGCAACATTTATTTTTTGGACAGCCGCATGTTCTTTTTTAGATTAAATGCTTTTACAAATACGTAATAAATAAAAGAACAAAATACAAGTGCAGCTTCCTCTATTTCAAGCCTAGTAGAACTAATATAAGAATCATTGCGAAGTTTTAGATTTCACTTTTGTAAAACGAACATGTATTGTTGAAAGGATATACGCTCTTCTACACTCTATCTTCCCTCCGAAAGTCAGAAATTAAATAAACAAGTCGGATATTACATAAACAGATAACAGTTTCCCAGATATAATTTTTGATGTGCCGAAGTTTTTTAACAACGAACAACTTTGTCAGAACGGTGACATAATAAATTTCTTCACGTTCGTGACTTTGAGTCCTCATAAAGATAAATCCGAGTTCTGTTGCTGATAAAAATATTCCGACGTCATGTTTAGCATTCGCACGATTTGACTAAGCTTGAAGATTGATATGGGAACAATCAAAACCGCTTTGCGCATTCAATTCAATGTGCTGAAACTACACTACCGGTCATATTTATTTGCCCACTCCAATTTTATGTGTTTCCTGAAATACGGATTATCTTTCGAAAAAATCTGTATTATAATTATTCAGCAATATTATTAGTGGAAGTAATTCCATATGAATTTCTACGAAAATCTTAAACTGTTTATGATATATCGTAAAGGTGTCATAAATTGAAAAAATACCATAAATATTATATAGGCTAATCCCCACAGTATTAACAGTTTTACCTGCATTTCCGAAAGGTATTACCAATATTGTGTTATTGTACTAACTAATTACAATATTAGGATGTGTTATTCAAAAAGGAAAATAAATTTTATGTCAGTCATCGTTCATCTTTTGTTGCGAAATAGAGAGTTATTGTGAATATTTTAATGCAATGCCGAAGACGAAGGAATTATCTGTTGAAGTGCGTGCTATGATAATTGCTTATCATCGTACGGGTAAAAATAATCGCGAAATTGCAAAAGAATTACGATTAAATCGCAGAACCGTTGATTATAATTTCAAAAAATTTGAAGAAAGTGGTACATTTTCCAACAAAAGAAGATCTGGACGACGCAAAGTGACGACATCTGCAGATGCCCGGCATCTAATACGGATAAGTAGACGCGATAGACGAAAAACAGCACCAGAAATTGCTGCTGAAATGAATAGAGCGCGTGCTAAACCAATTAGTGTGTCCACGGTACAGAGAAGTGGGTTTATACGGAAAAATTGCTCTGCGAAAACCACTACTACGAAAGCAAAACAAGATAAAACTACTAAATTGGGCTAAAGAACATAAGAATTGGACGATTGATCAGTGGAATAATGTGTTGTGGACAGAAGAATCGAAGTTTGAACTTTTCGGTAGTAAAAGGCGAATATTCGTAAGAAGATCCGCAGGAGAAAGAGTACTGCCAGAATGTATTGCGCCTACCGTAAAACATGGAGAAGGTTCAGTAATGATTTGGGAGTGTTTTGGTGGAAGAACTGTAGGCGATCTCGTCAAAATTGAGGGAATCCTAAGAAAAGAAGGCTACATGGAAATTTTAGAAAATAACGTTGTTCCTTCAGGACTAAGGATTCTTGGCGAAAACTTTGTATTTCAACAGGACAACGATCCGAAACACACTTCTAGATTGTGTGGCGATTACTTGTGTCAACTAGAAGAGCAAGGGCAAATCTCTATAATGCTATGGCCAGCTCAAAGTCCTGATCTGAACCCAATAGAGCTTCTTTGGGAAGAATTGGAGCGGAAGGTTCGAGAACGTGCTCTGTCATCCACCACTGTACTGTGGGTACAACTTCAAGAAGCTTGAGCACAAATTACAGAAGATATGCTGCAAAAATTAATTGAAAGGATGCTGCGGTTATGTGCCGCAATTATCAAAAATAAAGGTGGGCACATTAATGAAAGCAAAATTTAATAATAATTAATGATAAAGTTTTTATATAAGAAAAATGTAACTATTTTATGTTTATTTTACACTATTGTATTGGTACAATAAATAAATTTTCAGTACACATTTGATAGTTTAATAATTTTGGCTAAAACAAAGGGTGGGCAAATAAATATGACCGGTAGTGTACGTACCGAATACAAGGCGTATATTAAATGGAAGAGAAAAGAAAGACAGAAGAAGTAAGTAAATGTGGAACACTACTATAAAAGAAGCATTACGAGAATTACTATTGGTAGTAAAATCAATAAATAAAAACAAGGTTAACAGGCAAAGTCCGCGATATCAGTAGTCACAGACACGTGTTTCCTAACGGTTAAAAGGTCCGAAAGCACTATATTTAACATCTATAATATTAAACATAATAAAGAGGAAAGAATGTTATTGAACTGTTAAGACGTCCACACCATAATTATAAATTGTAATATATATTTGATAAGTAACGGAATTAATTTATCCGAGTCGGGCATCGTATTTAACAATTGCATTTTGATTAATGGAACGGATTAAAGTTCATCTTCAATTTTAAGTAACAGGTTTCGTCTATTAATAAACAAATTGACATCAGAATATTACACAATCGTTATCAAATCCACTATTGTTTGTGTGTTCGGTGTGTGTTTTTCCATAATAAAAAATGTTTTTCAAAGCAAATTATGCAGTCATTTTAATGATCTCGAGTGATGTTAAAAATATACATTAACCGTTTATATAATAGGACATTTGTTTGGAACCGCAAACTAATTATTAAATGGGGTATTTTCCGGCGCAAAAACCAAATTTATAAGTGTGTCAATTTTATATACAGTGATGTTCATAAGTAATTGAACAAGGTGAATATTTAATTAAAATGTCAGCTACAATTGCACAAACATATAATAATAATAATATCAAACGTGGTGAAAGACCGTTTTAAATGTCTTCTGTGAAGTCGCAAGCTGGATAGAAACTCTTAAATATTTAAAACATAAGGTATGGTTCCACAGTTGTTTCAACAAATCGACTATGTCGTGGGGAAAAATGTTATATACAGAAAACGATCAATGATGTAATAAAGGGTGTTTCAAATTTCACGTTTTTTTTTAAAGAATAAATAAAACACATAATTTGCATTCACTTTCAAAAACTTTTTATTGGTAATTGAAGTATCAGTTATGACATTTATGTGCGAAAAATAATATCTGCCAAATGGCCTGCACTTGCAGCTCCACAGACGTCCACTCTTTTGTTAAAATTTAAATGACATTTTGATATAATTGAAGCTCTATCTCACCAATGACACGAATAATTTCATCTTTCAAAGTAGGAATTGATTGTGGATTGTTTTTATAAACCTGACTTTTCATATAACCGCAGAATGATCTTGGTGGCCAAATAACATCACCGTTTCTTGAGATTACACGTCCAGGAAATTTTTTTCTCAATAAATCAAATGATTCCTGTGCAAAGTGAGGTGTAGCGCCATTCTGTTGAAACCACATATCCTCTAGATCAATATTCATTAATTCAGGCCACAAAAATTCGATTATCATCCGACGATATCGACCACCATTGACAGTTACAGCTTCACCAGCAGCATTTTCAAAGATGTAAGGTTCAATTACACTACCTGACCATAATGCACGCCAAACAGTAACTCGTTTAGGATGAATAGGTTTTTCATGAATAATTCGTGGATTTTCTTCACCCCAGATACGGCGATTTTGTTTATTAACTTAGCCAAATCAGGTGGTCGTTCGTTGATGAAATTGACAAATGAACGACGTTTTAAATGATCTAATGGCTTCAGTTCGTGTGCTATTTGAACCTTACATGCCTTCAGAGGTAAATCCTTGTGTAAAATACGCCATGTTGTTGATCCACTAAGTCCATGTTGTTGATCCACTAAGTCCAAGTTGTTGTGAACGTCGTCTAATGGACATTTCAGGATCTTCAGCAACACTTTCACGAACCAAACCAATATTTTCTTGTGAACGACAACTACGACTGTATTTTTCACTTTTTTGACCTTCCACGGAACCGATCTCTTGAAATTTTTTAATTATTCGACCAATAGTGCTTTCATATGGACGATTATGTAAACCATAAAATTCACGTAATTTTCTAAAAATTCTTTTCACAAAACGCTGATTTTCATAAAATAATTCAACAATTTGAACGCGTTGTTGTACCGTGTACGAAGCCATTTTTATAAATGTCATACATCACACTTTTTAAATACCCGCATACCCAGACAAATTCAGTGCGCCATCTATATTTTATTTATTCTTTAAAAAAAACACGCAATTTAAAACACCCTCTATTTGCATAATTGAAATAATTTTTCGAAACTAATTAGCGAACCTCTATAGAAACCTTCACAAATTTGTATTAATGTAAAATCCGAATCTTGGTCTAAAATGCTTTCAAACTTATCTAAAACAATAATTTCTTGTGCCTTTTACAGTACATAGCTGTTGTGTCAACAATCGTATGTACTAGAAAAAGGTGCATGCAGAAAGCGACCATTCTAATCTAATGATGATCTAATAATCTTTGAAACTAACTATGTATTAATTTCACAAATTTTTGCTAATATTGTAAAATGCGAATCTGGGTTTAAAACACTTTTCGAGTTTTTCTAAAACACAGTAATTTTTTGCGTCTTCTACAGCTCATAGTTGTGAGTGAATAGCATTCACTATTTTCACTGATTTCACTAACTATTCCCTCTAGTAGTCCGAAGTAATTGTTGCGAATAGTTTGTATGTAAATCTATTCCAACCTGACTCTCTTGAAATTTTGTTTGGATTGTCTTAATTGCTGCAGTTTCATTTTAGTCGAATTTTAAAACTACATTATTTACAACCTCGAATATGATAATAAAACGCTGCCTGTAACAGTGTTCCCCAACGTGTAACAATCGGCTATGGTGGTTCAGGAATATGCGAACTGTCTGTGAAATTCTCAAGTACGTTTGGGGGACTTGTGAAATACTGCCTTTGTACTTGCAATTAATGCATCTGCCTTTGGATAACATCTACTAATAGTTTTTCCCACAAAATGTAAAGCATGGAATTATAAACATTAAGGATTGGTCTCTTGAAAGTTAAAATTTTTCCAATGTGTTTAATACCAAACCACCTTTGATATTACTTCGGCAGTACATTATCGTACTCTTACGGAAGCTATTTCATGTACATATGTTTGAAGATGACAGTTGATGTGGTTTCACTGTACGTACCATAACATTAACAACAGAAATTTTACAATCTGTTCTTTTGTCTCCACATAACCACAGTTTCTCATTTTTCAATTCGGATTTTATTCTATTTTCGATACGTTCATGAGCAGATGGTATAAAATTTTGAAACGCTTTCCAGCTAGGTAATATGCAGTTCGCATATTTATTTCAGAATAAGACAAATGATTCGTTGTTCAATAAAGTATATAGTAGATTACACAAAATAAGTGTTAAGGCATAAAGCGAATACAAATTGCTCATTCGACCGGACCACAGTTTTTCTTTAGTTACGCTTCGCACTATTCAGGTGCCGTTTACAGTCATTTTTCGTCTAGCATATTAAAGACGTAACGTAAATTACACATTTGATTTTTGAGACATTGTAAATGAAATCTGATAAATCTTTAATAAAACTTACTGCGTCGTTCTCTCGAACTACATAACTGTGACACTATTACATACAACGTACAACAATCCACACAGAAATCTACACACCTGCACCGACACGTTCATTTAGGTCGGCGAGCAAATCATAACTGAGAATCGAGAATGTTTGTGGAGCTTTCTATATCTTCGCTCATGATGTGGAGTGCAATATTCGCATCTTTAGTCATGAGTATTACAAAAATCATGGCATACCAGAATGAATAGGACGGAATCTCTTCGAAGGAGAAAAGTAAAGATCAAAGCAATAAAAGATTCTACATCTATTATATACAATTTACGTGTCAAAATATGTTAAGGTAACTCTCTGTTTTTAAAGCCCCATGTAACTGAAAAAAAAAACACAAATGTCTGAAACAATTTTATTTTAAACAGAGAACTGTTCGGTAAGTGGCGGCACAGGTGCATATAATTCTATAAGTATAAATAAAGCAGGTCAAATACTAAATAAGAAAGAAACAGTTCAAATAGTTTTATACGTATAAATATAAGTTCAAATACGTATGAAACGAAAACAGTTCAAATACGCTTCGCGTTCAATTTATCGAGGTACCAATGTACCCCAAATATAATAGAAATGTTCAACCTTGCACCTGATTGGGGAAGCGTCATGCAACTACCCGGCAACAAGAGAGACGCCTTGGGTCAGGTAGGCTGATCTTGGTCCCCTGATGTACAATATGAACAAGTCGACAAAAGTTGCTGCTGACCAGTATGTGTGCCTTAACTTACATATAATAAGAAAAATATATATAATTACTATATAAAATAAATCTTAATATACATACATACAATAATATTCATAAAACACATAATAATAATATACATAAAATACACTCCGAATAAAATAAAATATTTTAATTTGAGCATTGTTAAGTCTAACCCAATATTTTTGTTTTTTTTGTTTAACCATATCATAGGAACCACTTTATTTCACCACCTTATTCTAAATATTTATTTTGTTGTATGTTAGTTATTAGACTTTATAACATAAATATAAAACGAGCAATATTTAATAGGATAAATCTCTTTCATTGTTAATAATATCTATTACATTCAACGATACAATGATATTGCAAATGCAGTTATTATACTCGATCCTGGTCATCTAATCGATTGTCGGAGGACTGTAAATAGGACAAGAACGTGTATTGTTTTACTGCAGTAGCTAATTAAGTAATAACTTTACCGTATTTTTACTTAGTTCGAGAAAATTGTGCTCTCAAGTTACTATTTGTACTTATGTTGGAAAAATTTATTTATAAATAAGAAAGCTTTTAATGTACACTTTCAAAAATACTTTTACAATCACAATAAATTAGATTCGAATGAAAAAAAAGTACGATATCGTAGTCTACAGTCAATAGAAGATATTTTTACTTCTATGAAGAGAAAGTAAGATTACTTTAAATATTACAAATGCAAAACGTCGACAAAATAATGGCCATCATTTCATTTGTGTCATATTTACATTAACACAATTTATTTGCATAAATTATGAATACTAATTTTAACGTGTTAACAGCTATAAATATGTGACACTGACATAGTTTGTATAGGTAGGTACATTAATCATAACTTTCAAACGATTTATAATTTTAAATACGTTATGAATCGACACATACGAAATTTTGCACGTCTGTTAATATTATCGGGTTGTTCGAAAAGTAATTGCTTTTTTTCCCAATAGATGACAGCATTGTATTTTTCATACCCAACTTCATACTGGAGCCAATTTTTTATTACATAACTTAAAAGCTAACAAAGTAAGGATTATTTGTGAAAAAGTTTTTTTAATTCCGCCTAATAGTTTTTGTGTGGTGCCCTTTCAGATATGGAAAATCAAAAGCAGCATTTTCGCCATATTTTACTTCATTATTATCGAAAAGGTAAAAATACTGTTCAAGCGAGGGTTATGCGTTGTGTATGGAGAAGATGTGCTTTCAGAACGCCAGTGCCAAAATTGGGTTTAAAAAATTTTGTTTCGGAAATTTCGATCTTGAAAACGCACCGCCTTCTGAAAAGCCAGTCGAAGCTGATGAGGATAAAATAAAGGCTTTGATTGATGCAAATCGACGAATAACAAAACGTGACCTCGCAAAGAAATTAAATTTGTCAAATTCGACCATCCATGATCACATCAAATGTCAAGGATTAATTTCAAAGCTGGACATATGGGTTCCTCATATCCTTACAGTAAGAAATTTGTTCCGCCGTATTGATGTCTGCGATATGCTTCTCAGACGTCAAGAAAATGACCCGTTTTTGAAACGAATTTTTACTGGGGGTGAGAAATGGGTTGTATACAACAATGTAAAGCGTAAAAGATCATGGAGCAGCAAAGATGAATCGGCTCAAAGCACATTGAAAGCCGATATTCATCGAAAAAAGGTAATGCTGTCTGTTTGGTGGGATTATCGTTTATTTTGAGCTTTTACTGGACAACACAACAATCAATACTGAAGTGTACTGTCAACAATTGGACAATTTGAATGATGCACTTCGACAGAAGAGGCCGGAATTGATCAATAGAAAAGGGGTGGTATTCCACCAGGATAATGCGAGGCCTCATACAAGTTTGGAAACTCGCCAAAAGCTTCTACAGCTAAATTGGAATCCATTGCCGCATCCACCATATTCTCCGGACTTTGCACCTTCGGATTATTATCTTTTCCGGTTATTACAAAATTTTCTAGACGGGAAAATTTTCACTTCAAATGAGGACGTTAAAAATACGTAAATCAGGTTTTTGCTAGTAAGGACCAGAAATTTTTTGAGAGGGGAATTATGTTGCTCACAGAGATGACAAGAAAAGTTAGAGGCAAATGGAGAATACATAATATAATAAAATATTTAAACAATAAAAAAATCCCCTTTGATTTTAACCAAAAAAAAAACGCAATTACTTTCAGAACGACCCAATAGATACCACATCATCGGTTCTTATCTATTCTCTACTAAAAAGATTTAAATCCTAATTTATTAAAAAAATGTTTCTGTTCTGTGCGTGTTTTTTTTAAGAATAAATAAAATATAGATGGCGCACTGCATTTATCTGGGTATGTGGGTAATTCAATACACGTATTGTTAAATATTAAAAAAAGTTTATTTTGTGTTATTTTTCCCAAAATAAAAACATTTTAAGCTCCACCTTTGACATTTTCATTTGCTATAGATTAAGCTCTGGTAAGTTTGCATTTTTTTTTTAAAATAAATCAAATAAAAGTTGTTTTGCAGTCTGTAAACAAGTTTCTATTGAATACTCCTCGTACTACATAAAAAAGTTGGTGAATTTTCTAAATAAAGCTGCATAGAATTTTCGAAAAGGGATTTCACAAATCGAATATTCGGTTAATATTAGGGAAAAATTTAAACTAGAAACTTACCCAGGATCGGTTTTTTGTGGAATAACAGCTCGTAATAGCTTTTGGCTAAAAGGTCGGAAGGGTTGGTCGGGGCGAAACATCCTAATCTGACTAGGCGTTCGCAAGTGCGCATTAAATTCAGGGAAAATTCTCCGGGATTGATGCCGTATGCTCGCCATCCTCCTACACCATCGGCAACTCCTATAAAAATATTAAAATATTACCACTTTTGGACAATCAAGAAATTCAGAGAAATTTGTTTCAGGTTCTTTAGTTCTTATCCCATTTACGTTATCTAACATTGGTCTTAATGCACTGGTCAAAACAATTAACTGATATTCCGTAAAAATTATAGTAAAAAAAATTGATTTAACATAATTTTTTGGTTTCAGTATAGTTTCGTTAAGCAGAATCTCCAGTAAATAGAATTATCCAGTAATCCGAACGGAAAATTATTCTCAATATGTAACTTGTAATCTAAGTTTTTATGTATGTTGTAATCTGTCATTTGTGGAATATGTATAACCAACATTTTCATACCGATAATAAATAAAAGTCACCCAACACAAACGGGGCTTCCCCATAGACGAGGTTGGGTTGTATCAAATGCGTGTTTTACATTTAGTTTGTGGCGAATCGTGGTTAAATTTGGGTGAAAAGTCGGAAATATTTCAGAAATTTAACCGTGGATTTAGTGGAAAAACTTTTGCTGTTTAATACGCCGGTGAAGCAACAATTTCTGATATAAAAAAGAATAGAACGTGAACCGAAAAGTAAACCTTATACTGGTAAATTTTAATGGAGACTGTGGTTGATTAAATGAATCGATTAAGGCTAATATAAGCCCTTTCCACAATAATTTTCATATACTGTATACATGTTTCGACAACTAAGTTGTCATCATCACCAGAAAAATAATCACAGTGTCGCACCTGAAGCCATGACAAAATCTGCACAGAAACAAACTAGACCTACACTTTACTCTTAGCTGTGGATTTTGCTGTGGTTCCAGGTGCGACATTGTGATTAGTTATCTGCTGATGATGAAAACTTAGTTGCCAAAATACACGGTATACGAAAACTATTGTGAAAATGTGTTATATTAACCTTAGTCGATTAAGCTTTTTATTTTTACGAACTGCTTTATGCTTATTTCAATTGTAGATTTGCTCAAAACTGCTACGCTCGTACAGGAAAGAGGAAATGAAAAAGTTACTCTTCATTTAGTTTTGCAAACAGTGCAGACACGACATGTTCGAATTTTATACGAGATTTTGGCAATAAAAGCGAAACAACTTTAAGTTTAGAGATATGGGAAAAATAATTTCGTGGCTAGTAGGGGCTGGGTGGCAAAATTCAGAGGTAGTTTAAGTGGTGAAAAGTTATCCTGTAATGATAGTGCAGCTGGTCTTTTCATAGCGACTTTGTCAAAGAAAATTCGGAACTTAAGTCTTTTACTTTCGCAAATATACAATGCTGATGTATCCGCATTATATTGTAAACTGTTATCGGAGAAAACATTGGCCCGCGGCCAAGAAAAAACTGCACCAGGACGTACAATTTGTAAGAAAACATTTCTAACTTGTGAAAATGGCGATGAATTACATAAACTGATTTTATTATTTATATGAGCAATCAAGAACCCGAGAGCGTTTAAAAAAAACATTCCCAGTCGAATATAAATCATCGGTCAATGAGTAGATGACCCCGGCTCTGTTTCAAGAGTCGTTTCACTATTTTTGAAGCAAACCAGAAGTTTGTTGAAAACAAAAAAATCAATTCTAGATCTTTTCCTAATGGATAACTCCAGCTGCCACGTAAAACCGGAAAAACTCGTAAGCGAAGACGGTTGCTTCGCAACCCCTTTTTTCCAGGAAATTGTACTACACCGTTAGACTAAAATGATATACGTTTGATGAAACTGGTTTATAGAAAAAGTTTACTGGCACGGGTTGTTAGCACTGAAGAAGGAACGTAAATTTTACTGGAGAGCGTGGTTGATTAAATTAATCAATTGAGGTTAAGCCCTTTCCAGAATAATTTTCGTATTCTGTATACGTATTTTGACAACTAAGTTGTGAAGATACTCAACAGATGTGTCACGCCTGGAACCAAAAAAATCCAAAATCCACACGAAGAAAAGACACACAAGGCAAAATCCGCACAAAGACAAGACATATAAGGCAAAATCCGCACGAAGAAAAGACAGAAAAGGCTTTCGACGGTGTACGTCTAGAACTGCCTTGTCTTCGTGCGGATTTTGCCATGATTCCGGGTGCGGCATCGTAAGTAATTAGACACTTTAGATGTAGAAATACGTGTACAGATTACGAAAATTATTGTGGAAAGGAATTAACTTTTATTGATTAATTAAAAAAGAAGTTAACGCTGCTCAAAAAATCCGGTCTATTTCACAAAGCATGGCAAAAAGTTGTACGTACCTCATGTTTTAAAGAAATGTTGGCATAATTTTCCTAGTGAATCAATGAACAATGCATAGACAGATGACCCAGAAGCTTTGTTGCCATTAAGGTTAACTAGGAATACAATTTTATCAGAGAGAGAAGACATAAAAAATTCCTTATGCGATGAGCATATTATCGAACCTAAAATAAACTTTTAAATTAAGAACGACGAATCACAATTGTTATTTGAAGACACGTTCATAA
Source organism: Dermolepida albohirtum (assembly GCA_031893035.1). Lineage (NCBI taxonomy): Eukaryota > Metazoa > Arthropoda > Insecta > Coleoptera > Scarabaeidae > Dermolepida > Dermolepida albohirtum. Next base: position 21,812 of record JAVIWB010005345.1, on the reverse strand, counting down.
GTCGAATATTCGGTTGGGGTGAAATTATGAAATATTAGTAATTTCTTCTAAAGCATTATTCTTATATTATTTACGCTAAATATTACTCGTTAAACTCTTTATTTTGTTTTGCTATACAACGAAAAAGATTATATTTACAGATGGTGCTAATATTTTTGGGAGGGACTGCATCTGTCTGTCATGTATGATATTACGGTATTCATAAAAAAGAGTATTTTCATTTCCGATAGAAAAAGAACGTTATATCACGTAAGGTGGTGGTAAAATAAAGAAACTATTTTTCATAAGCAATGGATCACCAAGAAAAAATAAAAACCGACCTGTCTGAGAATTTTCATCAAATATCAATCGTTTCATTTGCGATTTTTGCTGTGTACTGTATATAGAATACCTATCATTGTTTTGAATAGTGTAGTTTCGATACTTTAACGCGACCTATACCGTTTTTATGTGTTTCAATAATTTATTGAGTGCTCCTCGTACATGTAAGACATAGTATATATACGTTTATCAAAAACTTGATTATTAAAACACGAAAATATTTTACATATCGATTATAGTAACCGATATATGCATAAAGCACCTATTTTTCTCAATATTTCATAAAGTGTAACACGGGATAAAGACAAGGTCAACAAAATTTACCAAACCGTTTATCGAACAAATATTGGCGCTTGTTGAATATTAGGCCATCTGTATGTCGCTTCCACTTTATTTAATTAAAACCAAATATTTTATTGACGTCTTCACCAATCACAAAACATCTACGTAAGCATAATGTAAAAAAAAACAAATGATTCGTTTGTTTGTTTACCGAATTGCTACGCGTCGCAGTGAAAATGTTGTTTAATACTTGTCAATTGGTAATTAGAATTTATGTTTGCAGGAAAAAAATTAAAACTAATCTACATATACTATACAAATGTTTCGGCAAAAAATTCTTGTCCTACAGAATCTTTATGACAAGCACGTAATTTTTGCGCGTTATCAACATTCTTATTATAGAAAATCAAAATGCCAAACTACTTTGGCACCCTTTCAAAAATAGGCTGTGTATTGTAACATATTGTTCCTTAAAATAAATTCCTTATATTTATTTATTAACAACTGCGGGAGACACCACACTTCAAGGATATTTTTATTTGTATTTAGTACAGCAATTCTTTTTCCTAGACACCCATTGTGATTTAATAATATTTTACATATCGTGTTTAAAAGATTAAATAAAATTAAAATAAAAAAGTCGTCGTGAAAAATAATTTTGACCTTTTTGTCACTGTACTGCGAGGGGCGATCTAATTCACCTAAAATCGTTAAAATTAACGGTCCGTGTAATATAGTCCCTAAAGAACCTTTCACAAAAGTGAGCTTTAAGTTAAAGTTAATCCTAAGATTAAATTTAAGTCATCTCCTTTCATAAAGGCGCTATATTCTGACTTTAGTTAAAGTCAATTTTTACGCTTCACTTCAAAGTTGGAAGGAGGCATGATTATAGTACATTTAGTTACAGGACATTCTATATGTACAGTTCTCTTAACAAAAAGGTTGATAATCTAAAACTCCAACTTTACATGTATACACAGTCTGTCGAAGAGAAAATAGAACTTTTTAAAAATAGTAATTGTTAGTGGCGCCATCTATTAAAAAAATATGTTTAGGTACGGTAGATCTTTCACCAATGTTATGTCAAAATATCATTACATTTGTATCAGAGAAATTGCGCATAAAGTAACAGTGTCATTGGTCGAATTTTGAACAATGAGCAAATAAAAAAGTGTATGGAGATGCGTGTTTATCATGTACGAGTATGTATGAGTGGCATAAACGATTTAATGACGATCGTACGGACATAAATGACGACGAATATTTTGGTGCAAAAAAATCTGTGGTTATGGAAAGTAACATCGAACTTTTCCGTATATTTATCAAAAATTAGCCGAAATCCTCATTGCGATACGTGGGAGTGGGAATGGAATTAAATATTTCCAAAGATTCAATTCATCGCATATTGCGCATCTTCTTTAATAATCTTTTATCATCTTTCGGCGAGCTTCGTACTTCCTCAAAACAAAATCTTGGTGAAAAATTTTACAAGCGAATGTCTGATTTCGATGCCATATAAGACTTCAGGTCGGGACTAAGACCAGTTTTGCACCACATTGTCGTAAACAATCCACTCCTCATCATTGGTTATCATTTGCTTTAAAAGAAAAGAGAGTTTATGGAGCATAGATGTTTACATGCGTCGTTATTTGAACTTTTTCTCATAAGGAAACCAAATATCTTAACCTTCTCATGTGAGCGTAACGGTCATGGACGCTTGAGTGAATTTTAACGATTCTATACATATCTCGTGTCGTGAGTTTGACTCGATCGAAGCCTTTATTTTATCATCATCAACCTTCCTGACCGAGAACCGTTGTTAAAATTATAATAACCAGAATTAAATTTCATGAACCATCGTTCGCATTGACGTTCTTGTAGAGCACCGTAAACTTTACGCAGCTTTTCACAAGTTTAATGCACGCTATTCTATTTACGGAGATGAAAGAGTAAAATATGACCATAATACACATTTTGGGATTCGATTTTTCTTTTTATAAAATGTTAACTAGATGCAAACGACTCTAGCACTTCCAGAAAGTAGGCAAAGAAGACAATTACTATTCTCTTCTCCATGGATTGAGATTTACTTTTAGACACAGGCGTGTCTTCATTTTCAAAAGGGTTAGATTTACTTCTGTACTTTAATGACACGTCATAGTAGCAAGACTACTTTGTCGCTTGTTAAGACATAGCATAACGATAAGTTCCATTTTTAAACTTCTCAGGCATGTCTCGGCATTACCGGTGCACGAATGCACAGATCGGTTTTTATCCAGCGATGACTTAAATGAAATCTTTCCAACAGTATCTTGGTAAAGGACTGGTGAGGCTTCCTGACCAGGAAGTATCTGCCAAGTCGAAATGATCTCTCTGCAACACCTTGTAACATTTAAATGCAGTCTTATGGTATGGAAAATAATGTTTTAGCGTAGAAGCCATTTCTTCCAAATAATGATTAATATTCAATCCACGAGCGAAATTTTAGCGCCAAACTACCCAGTTTTAGATTTTTGACCAAGATGGCATAGAACTACTTACACTGCAACGTTTTATGATTATTTAATCTAGTCAAATAAAACTAAAGCATAAAGTACGAACGCGTAAATTTGTCGAAAACATATTTTCTAACATACATTAAAAAAATATCTTTTCATACAGTCTTATTTGCAGACCAAAGATCAAACCATTACTTGTTTGATCTTTTGGGACACAAATACTCGCTTCTAATTTCACCATCTTCTCCATACTATAAGATAATTTGTAGTATCAACATTAGAACTTCTTAAATTCACCACACATGAAAGGAGAATTTGTAATTTTATAAGTAAATAAATCTAAAAGTAAGTCATGGCAACAAAATATATTACGATTAACTTTACGAATACATATGAGTTGACGATAAAACCCCCCCGTTGACTGTTTTTGGCCAATGACATCGTCGTATCGCAAGATTGCATATTACTCAAACCACACCTGGAAAAACCAAAATGTTTGTTGTGTCTATTCTTTATGTATGGAAATGTTCTTGTCCAGTTTCGTGTCTAATATTTATTAGACAGATCTAATTAAAGTTAAATAAAGTACGAAGCTCTTAAAACGAAATAGATTTAATTTAAGGAATTGCGGTTGGAAATTCAAGCAGTTTTGAATTTTATCGAAATACGTTGCTAGTTAGTGGGCGGTGTTTAGAATAAATTATGCAAACCCATAAAACCGTATTTATCTGTAGTTCTCAGAATGTAATTATGATTTCGAATATGTGAATACGTATGTTTACATTTTAAACAATACACGCGAATTAACAAAGGTATTCTGAATATGTTAAATTACTCTGAGCATATAAGGACGGCCAATTTCTGTACTACAGGGTGGCCCAAAATTACCGAAGGGGTCTGATTTCCTTATAACTTTTTTATTATAATTTTTTTAAAATTTCTTTTCAGTATTTTGTAAAGAAGACATGGGGAATTTAAAATGGAACGGTACACAATTGAACAACCTGTCCAAATCGTTGAACTTTATTTCTCAAATCAACGGTCCATTGTTTTGAATCAGCGTGCATATCGTCGTTATTTTAATGTGCGGGTTGAACCCTCAGAGTCGACAATAAACCGTCTGGTTGCCCATTTTCGATAACAAGGGGAACCTTTCTGGTGCCGGCAGATGACGAACGGTGCACACGGATGACAATATTGAACGGGTACAGGAGAGTATTCGGGAAGATGAAGTAACATCAACCAGGAGACGTTCGACACAACTTGGCCTCTCACGAGGGTCGCTGCAGAGAATTTTGCATACAATAAGAATGTTTCCATACAAAATTCAGCTTGTCCAAGAATTGAAACAGACAGATTACCAGCAACGACTTGATTATGCAATTTATTTCCGGCAAAAGGCAGAAGAAGCCTATATTCACTGTGGATACCACATAATTTGACAACCGCTCAATAAAGGAATCGCGTCGATTGGTGCCAAGAAATGCACAAAAAATATAATGGCGGTGCTTCAAAGAACATTTATAAAGTCGTCACAAGTGATCAATCTTGGATCTATACGTATGAGCCCGATAGTAAACAGCAGTTGACTGTGTGGGTATTCCAAGATGAGCCAAAACCAACAAAACTGTTCGCGCTCGAAGCACATCAAAACAAATGGTCGCCTGTTTTTTCGGAAAAACCGGTCACGTTGCAACCATGCCTTTAGTGAGTTGTAGAAAGGGTCAATTCCGAATGGTTCACAACTATTTGTTTGGCAAAAGTTTTTGAGGAAATAAGGAAAATAAACCGAAAACGACAGATTATTCTCCACCATGACAATGCGAGCTCTCACAGGTCGGTTCAAACAATTGAATATTTGACCGGGCAAAACATTGAATTGATGAGCCACCCGCCATACAGCCCTGATCTAGCACCCCTGACTTCGTTTTGTTCCCACACGTGAAGAATAAACTTCGTGGTCAACGGTTTTCTATGGCGGAAGAGGCAGTTGAGGCATTCAAAACTCATATTTTGGAGATACCGCCTTCATAGTGGCAGTAATGCTTTTCGGATTGGTTTAAATGAATGTGAAAGTGCATTGATTTTCAAGGAGAAAATTTTGAAAAGCAACAAAAGTATTTTCGATAATAAAAATTTTTTTTTTATTTGCTAGTCCCAAAATATAAACGGCTACCCTCGTATATAAAATTATGTTGTATAGGCGCTTCTTAAAAATCAGATAATTTTTGCCAAATTATTTTTAACTTTAATTTATCTACATGAAAAATTTTCAAGTATAAGTTAATTAAAATGCTAATTGAGAAATGAGCGTAAGTAAAAAAAAATGAAAAAGGAAAATATTTATCCAGCCTTTTGTATGCAGACATAACTCTTCTGTATACAATTGCATCATGTCTGTTGGGTACTCACAAAAATATTTATTTCAATGTTTAACAAACATTATGTTTATCCAATCCACGTTACTCATGTCAACATTGCTCGCGCTGACATCTGTAAATATTAATTTTAGAATTTCAAATATCTTCATATAATTTTACTTTTAAATGCGACTTGAAAAGTTCTTGCAATAATACGCTTTCTCTAATAGGTAATGAAATCTAAATATAGAAAATATAAAAGTATTTACTATTACTAAGCTATTAACAATATCATCAAGTTCAGGACGAACACCATTAGAGGAATGCAATATATAAATCGTCGCTGGATACATTCATTTGGCGAAATAATTGATAATTGTCAGGTAGGGCGATTCTATTATTAATTCTGAGTGGATAATTCTAATACAGAGATATTGTATTGTCATTAATTTAATCACAAAAACTGCGTAAAAGAAGTATAGATTTGGCAAGATGGTATAAAACTATTAAAAAAATACTATAGATTTGGCAAGATGGTATAAAACTATCAAAAAAATACGACTTTTCTTTTAAGTCTAATGAAAATAACAATAATAATGATAATTAACAATGTAAATGCTGAAACTGGTAGCCATTGGTTTGAAAACGAAACTGTAGTCTTCGTGGAATTAAATTTAGGACGCGTTGCAATATATCTGGGGTAATTAATGGTATAGTGACCTTCATTCTATTTATTACTCCTTGTTCATTAGCTGGAGACGTCACATAAATTTTTTTTCTCAAAAAACCTCAAATAAAGAAGTCAAGGGTATTAATATCTGGTGATCGTTCACGTTGGTGCATTTCTTCCAATCCACCTATCTGGAAAGCATTCATCCAACCAAACTCGTAATTCTTGCATTATGAACTGGTGCATCATCATGCATGTAATACGTATTGGCTCTGACATTTGATGGAACATTTTCCAATACTTCCTTCAACATATTTACGCATTTATTTGCATTTAGTTTAACCGGAAGAAACATGGGTCTTACAATTTGAAAGTTTACGATGCCCAGCCAAACATTCACAGGAAGCTTTCTTTGGTATCCAAATTCTCGAAGAGCCCTGGGCTTTTTATCCGCCAAAGATGGAAATTGTGAGTATTGAAAACACCATCTCTTGTGAACATGCATTCGTCACTCCGTAAAATAAGTGACAAAATATTAAGATCTTTTTGAATTTTGTTTCGAATTGTGTTGCAAAATATTCTTTGCACATTGACAATTTCATAAAATGATTGCACTTTTGCAATATCAAACGGTCTTAAAAAGCTTTCCGTAAACACTGAAAGAACTGTTGTCTTACTTGGAATGTTCACTTCTTAGGCTTTTTGCCTAGTGTTGCAAATAGGATCTCAATGAATAATATCCAAAATTCCTCTTCAATTTGGATCATGCGACGATGTCTTAGTCTACCTGCATCTCGTTGAGGAGCAAATGTACCTGTTTCACGAAGTCTCCGATCCAATCCTCGAAATGTATTTGTAGAAGGATGCTACCAGTGTGGATACTGTATTGCATATTCGTCTTTTGCCGAGTCTGCATTTCTATTGCAAAACCCAAATACCATATACATATCAACGTATTAGCTGAAAGTCTACATTACAAATTGCTTGGGATATCACAAAAATGAGGTAAGTAGTAGAGGTAAGTGGGAATAATGAACGTTATACTGGAAAACGTCGAAATTTGACAAATAATTATTTCTAAATTACAGACATTATTCTGGGCCAAGGTTGCCGTAAGTACTTTAATGTAAAAAAAAAGAATTAAAGAAATATTTAATCAGAGAAAATGTTGACGTAAAAGGATAAATTACACCAACGTGGTGTGGTGTTGCATAATTTATTTCGTCCACTGGCGTATCAGGTCAACGCGCAGACTTCTTCCTCCCGATTGCAGTTTCCACAATTTCTTCTGTGATATTACATATTAATATGTTTATTGAGAACGACGCGTATTTGTTTTGTAACAGACTGTTACATATAATACCGATTAGTTTATTATCCAATGAATGATGTTCATTCTGGAATATATATACGAAATATCCGTTATCTAGTCGGGCAGCGTTACAAAATTTTCTACCATTCGTCAGTAAACATATTGAACATATGATTAAATACGAATTGAAAAATAAAAAATTATGATTATATATGCACGAACAGACCGTAAAAAAATGTTAATGATATGGTACGTACAATGGAACCACTACACTTGTCATTTTCAATTTTACTAGCTTCCAGAAGAGTAAAACAATGTCCTGCCGAAGTAATTTGAAAGTTAGTGTTAAATATATTGGAAAATTTTGAACTTTCAACAAATCAACTATTAACGTTTGTGAGTGACGGTGCTGCAAACATGCTTGCTGTATAAGCCGGTCTCTTAATTAAACATTGCGCTAACTTGTTACACATTACATGTGAAATTCATGCTGTCAGTCTTGTGGCAAAAATTATTCGACTGTGTTATCTTGAGGTAGACGCTTTAATATCAAATCCAACCGCGTGTTCGCGAATTCCACAGACTATCTTGGTATCCCTGAACCACTAGAGTTGATTCTTACACGTAGGGGAACGTGATTACATACAACGTTTTACTATTATAAATATTTTAAGGATATAAAGAACTTGGTTTTATACTTCGATCCGAAAGAAGCGGCAGCTATCAAGCAAAGATAGTAAAAATTCAAGAGTAAGGTTAAAACAGATTTAAAAGCTATTCGGAAAATCTTTCGTTGTCGTTAGTAGAAGTTAAAATAGTGCAAGACGTTCACGCACAACTATGCGCGGAAGAAGGACAAGGACTAGGACAAATTTGTGAAGATGCGTCTACAGATACGTTAAGTTGTTTTAAAGATTATTTTAATTATGCAAATATAGTGGCACTAGATGTAAAGCGCTCGTTTTCTGCATACAAACACATATTCGCCACGCCACGCATTTTGCTGAAACAACTGTGGAAATACACCTAGTACTGCAAACATTTAACCGATGTTATCCACTTTGTGACTGCGCGGAAGATGTTTAAAACGGTAAGTGTTCAATCATGTTTTATAAATTTACAACTTATTTCTTTTACGTGTATATTATAAAACGCACGTGCACCTCAATTTGGCTTCTCTGTTGGATGGATAAGCAATAAAATTGGGTTGAGATCTACACCTTGCGGAATTCCTGATGTTGAGACGAAATTGTTTTAGATGCAGCTAATAAATGCAGACAATAGAAGTATTAACAAATTAAAAAAAAATGGAATTATTGCAACTGACATCAATTAAATTACTAACTATAATTATATATCAATTAATAAAATCGAAAATTATTTGAACTTACTTTTTTTTGTGTAACGCAATAACTACCTTATATGTACACTTTCAATTTCAGTAACAGGGTCAAAAAATTCATCTGTTTACAGAACGCCAATTAATGAAAAGCGTTTGTGTATGCATTACCTATTTGGAACGAAATTGAAAAAATTTACGCTCACGTTCGTATTTCAAATACCACGAGGAACACACCATTAAATATGAAAATATTGCGATGACGTTGAGTGAGGAAGGCTAGTGAATATTAATTGTCTTCAAAATTGATAATATATTTTACATGACGACATCAAAGTTCAACGGATCGAATAAATCAGTGAATGGAATTTCTAGATTAAAACGAAAATCGAAGAAGTTAATTGTCGCGGTGACCTTGAAAAATAATAATGACGATAAAGTGTCTGGCAATTAAATAGAAATAAACGAAATTGAAAAATAGAAGTTTGAACTTATAAAACAAAATCGAAAGAGTTTAATTGAAATGAAAGATATATGATTAAATTTGTGGATCTATTCTTAGATGTAGTAAGTTCATAAATTATTTGCTGACCTAATTATAGTTGTTTAAAAGAAACTATAAAGTGTAGAGTTGTAGGAAATGTTGTGTTATCGGAAGTCATTATACTTTATTTTCAACTTTTATAGGCGATTTATACATACAAAAAACAAAATAATCAATTATACCTAGTCCTGCCATAAATACTGATATAAAGGTTTTTAAGTACAAAAAGAAAACTGCAAGTTGGATTTAAATTATTTTTTGATAGTTTATTTTGGCAATAGTAAGCTACAAAATACAATGCAAATTACTCGAAATGGCCGCCATTTGCCTTAATACAACGCCGAAGTCTGCAGGGCCACTCATCAATTGCTGTACGGACGATATCCATGGGAAAATTGTCGACTGCTTCTGTTGACGCTTGCTTCAATGATTCCAGGTTGCGATGGGGTCTTCTACAGACCATGCCCTCTAATATTGACCACAATTTGTAGTCGAGCGGATTTAGGTCTGGGCTTGCTGACGGCCAATAGTCAGTACTAATAAACTCAGGTACATGATTTTCAAGCCATTGCTGAGTTGTTTTGGCCTTGTGAGCGGGCGCAGAGTCTTGCTGGAATATCCACGGTTGGTTTTGGAACATGGTGTAGTTCAGGGGCTCCACTACATTGCTTAAAATGTCTCGTTGATAGTTTTTGGCCGCTGTTTTAACACCTTTTTCACAAAAATGCAAGGAAGTGACACCGTCATAGGATACTCCCCACCAAACCATCACTGAAGCAGGAAAATGACCTCGCTGAATCCTTGGCACCACTTCACTGGCTTCCTTGGAGGACTGTGCATACACCCTATCATTCTGCTTGTAAAAGCTTCTTCCACGGTAAAAATTTTTTCATCAGAAAACAATATTTTTTTGTAACGCTCTTTGCCGTACAAAGATATCAGGTGTCTGCATTTTTTTCTTCCTATTCTTTTTTAATTCAACGTTAAGGCGCTGTCGTGTTTGTCGTTTGAAAGCTCTAAGTCCTAGGTCTTGTTTAATGAAAAGGCTCATGGTTCTCGGAACAATACCCATTTCACGAGCCATGATTTTCTGTTTGCGGACAGGATGTCGATTGATGCGGGACCTCACTGCATTGATGGCCTGTGGTGTACGAACTATGTGAGGCCTGCTAGATCTTTTACGGTCGATTACATTTCCAGTATCAATGAATAACTTAACAGTACGATACACAAACACACGCGTAATATTTAACGGTTTCAATAAATCAAAAATACGTACTCTTTCTATTCCACACTTATGAAGTGCAATAACCGCAATACGGCTCTCTTTATCTGACCATTCCATAATGACGTCTCACGCTATAGTGAAATTGTTCGACACTTTTGTAAAGCATATATCAAATGTCAGAACTGCCAACATAAAATTTTTGTGCTTTCAAGTTATCATCTGCAAAAAGGTGCGTTTACACTTGTATCAATACTTATGGCAGGACTAGGTATAATCAGTCTAATAAACATGCGGCAAAAATTTACATTGTTATTCCTTTATTCTCAAATGATTTTCGGAAAGACACTTTATTTCGAGTAATAGAGGGCAATAAAGGTTTTTAAAATTATTAATTAACCCTAAGTAAATCTATGGTGTATCATACTAGGGCCTACCGAATGCAATAAATGTCCAGAAAGTCGATTAGCAGACTCACGAGTTTAGTGAGACTGCGTTATATCGAAAACACCGTAGATTTCATACGTTTCTGATTACGTTTCCATTGTGACTGCTAATTTTCTTTCTCCAAAGTTGTCAAAATGTCAAGATTGCTGTATTGGTCGAGGTGAACTTTGCTGAGATAAGTCTTTTGCCTGTCATTTGAAGATATTAGTGTACACTACTTCAGTGGAAGATGAAGAAGATTAGAGAAGTCCAAACTGATGGAACTTGCATCCTATCTGGTGATAGTTTTTGTAGATTAATGATCTTTACATATAATAGTAAAAAACTATTGCTTTGTTCTGGAAAACCCCTGTTGCTCTTCATCTTTGAGACAAGACGTCGTTTCGAAAAGTCCGAGCGTAAAGAAATAGCCCACAGCCTTGTCTGGATCGAACAAGGAGTTTTGAAGATAATGAAACGAAAATTTGAAAATGCAAAGTTCGTCGAGTATAGTGGATACCGTTCAAGGTCTAATAATCGTTGATTGATTATCAAAGTTACATATGGTCTCGTGTTGTCTTGGTGATATATCACTTCTTTATGATTAACTCTAGATGCTTCTGGATTCTTCAATTGTCGACAGTACACACTTCATTCCAAGGTACAAACTAGATACGTCTTTAAAACGCTATCGCGTTAAGAGCATAATCTTTCTCTGATATGAATGTTTGCTTTCTATGACACTCGAGGCGAACTTTGACGAAGTATCTGATTTAAGGTTATACATGTTCTCATTTAAACCTGAATCAAATCTATTAAACAAGTTCATTCATCACATTGACATCTTAAGACTGTTAAACTAAGATTTAATTTCTATGTTTAATAATTATTTAATGTGGTACAAACTATTCACTGCTTTTAAAGCTTGTGTTAATGTTAGGATATTGTTTGAAATTGAAATAAATTGAAAAATGTAAGAAAATAAAAGCCCATTCATTCTTTTATTTTGGATTTTCAATTATTTACCTAATCTCAAAAGTGGGCTTTATATAAACATGAAAAAAAGCTTGTCCAAATTTTGCGAGGAGATATAGATAGAGAAAGGGGAACTGGGTACTGAAAAATGTAAAGCGAAAATGAAAACCGCTGTTACAGAGCACTGTAACAGTGTTTTTCTCTTTACAGAAGTAAAAGAGTAAAATATGACGAAAACGCATACTTTGGTTTTTGAATTTAACCTGTTCGTATAACCTCAAACACTCAACCAAATAGCTCAATTCTTACCCAAAAAGAAATTAGAATAATCAGCTGTCATATGACTTGTTAATATGAGTATAGAGATATTCATTTGCATAAACTAGAGTCATCTGTTGAAAGAATTTCGTGGCGATTTCTCTGACAATCCGATATATACAAGGATAAGTTGGTGAGAAAATGAGAACCATCTTTTAGAAGACTTCTACTTTCGCCATCTTTTTTATTACGACTGGTTGAATTTCAGTATTTGATTTGAAAGTTTGTCTAAATAGACTATCCTAGAATACATAAACCAGCAATTCATGGTGCAACCTAACGTTATTTTTTTTAAAAAAATTAATTTTGAATGATATCTAACAAACTTTTGGTGACCATGCACCTTCAAAAGTTACAATCTGTCACAGGGTTGCGCAAACGTGACACGGGCATCGAATGCATATGGCCAGAAGCATTAAAAATTGCACTGCCAGAAATGATGGGTAAAATTAATGATTTTGTTTTAAAGAATCAAAGAATTGACGCCAGGGAAAGAAATTGCAAATCATTCTCATACAATAAAAATATTTGATAGGCAAAATATTTTTATTTTTACTTAATTTTACATTAACATTTTTATAAAACGTTTTTAAAAGAAGATGCTGCTTTCTTTTGCACGGTAGTGTACACATTATGACTTCTTATCACAAATCTCAATGATACAAAGTTAAAATCTCTTAAATCAACTATAATTTGCGATTGTGTAACATTAAATTAGGGATTGTAAAGCAAATTCTAGCTATAAATGAATTTAATTTACTACAGAAATGTAAAATATTTCCACATAAATGTATGACCATGAAACTGAATTATGAAATATCACTTAAGCAAATTACAAAGCAAAAAATTAATTTGAACGCACAAGAACAGCAAGGCTTTCACAGATCGAGGTTCTTAATGATTACACACAATTTTCAGTTACTCATTGATAGCCATAACTCACACAGGTTTAACGTTTTCTACCAACTCGATTTTTTCTAACTTCAGATTCAAGTAATATACACAGTCCAAATTATACAATTGCTGTTAACCTTTAGCTAGTCGCCTTAAAATACTTACACTTGGGGTCCATTGGACCCCATGCGACTAATTAAAGGTTAAAAGCAGACTTTCAAATGTACATATGTAATAAAACACATTTATTGATGATTAATTTTACGCATTAGACTGTATCGAATTAATATAATGTTAAAATTTTCACTGATTTTATTTTTAATTATTGTACCTAATAATAAATTGAACCTTCTGATATTGGTATTTCTTCAAAATTAGAAGAAATAAAACGAAAACAGATACATAATACTAATACTACATGTTTATTTATGCTTAATAGATGATATTACATTAATATTTTGTTAATCTTTCTTTGGCTTTAATGACTGCATTAATTTTGTTTAGCATAATGGAAATACAAGTTTTTATCACTTCTTTAATTTTGCATTTCCTTGCCAATATCTTGCCTCCGAAGCTTAAAAATTCACCAAAAAAACTAAAATAATAAAATTCATAATATATTATTAAAACACCATAATACATTACTTAACACGAGCATGTACAAATTTCAATTAAAAATGGTTATTATTCGTAGTGCTTTCGCATATATTACTATCTGTGTTTAGACCCTAAAAGCAGGTACCTGGCCCAAAACTGATAATAAGGTATTTTCCTAATAATAAAATAAATTTTCTTGAGGAATAGATCCTCTTTGAACAACTAAATCCGTTTACCATCGAAAATTTGAAATATATTCAAATACGAACGGCTTCAAATCAATTGCTAGATACTGTACGTTAGTAATGAAGTTATTGATTGTACGAGGGAGCGTTTTTATATTCGCGGAATGGGGGACAAGGGCTGGAAATAAAAAAACCAAATTATTTTTCTTTTTCAATATATTCACCTGCAAGACGGATACATTTTTCACATCTTTCAATTAATTTATTTATACCCTCATAAAAAAATCTGCAAAATACGCCGAAACTGCCTCCTTGACTTCATCATCGGCAGTAAATTTTTTACCCCGCAGCTCTTTTTTCATTTTCGGAAACAGGTAATAATCACTCGGGGCCAGGTCTGGGCTGTAGGGTGGGTGATTCACAATTTCGAAGCCCACCTTATGCAGGGCAGCTAACGCAACGCGGCTCTTGTGGACGGGCGCGTTGTCGTGCAAAAGCAGAACACGTTTTGTCAATTTTCCCCGTCTTTTCTCTTTAATGGCTTCTTTTAGTCGCTCTAATATTGAAGCGTAATATTCTCCGGTTATAGAAACACCTTTATCTTTATAATCAATCAACAATATTCCTTCCGAGTCCCAAAATACCGTTGCCATGAGTTTCCCAGCTGATTGTGACACTTTAAATTTCTTGGGAGGTGCTGTGCCCTTTTTATGCCACTGCATGGAGTCTCGTTTGGACTCAGGTTCATAATGATGAACCCAAGTTTCGTCTCCAGTAACAATTCCACTCAATACACCATCCTTGTCTTCATTACAGAAGTCCAAAAATGCACGCGAACACTCTACGCACTGTTGTTTTTGCGGCGGGGTGAGCATTCTCGGCGCCTACTCACCCCTCTACAACCCGCTCATTCCGCGAATATAAAAACGCTCCCTCGTACATACAGTTATTCGCAAAATTGAGCGTACAGCAATTAGAAACTTGAACGATGTATATTATTTTTAAGAAATTTTTATTTAATATGAAAAACAAAAAATATTTCAATGTATACAGGGGTTAAAGCTTATAATTTCAACAAAATTCAATGATATATAAAAATGCCAATGTTATTGTAACAAAAAAGTAAGAGAATGCACTGCATATGACTGCAAGATTGAGCATACAGGTACTTTCCCCAGCATGTAAATATACTTATACATATCTCAGATAGGGGAATACCCATTGTATACCCATTGTAATTATTATCGAATATTGAATTAGTCTTTAGATGAATTTCATTATGGTAACAGTACCTATGGATCATAAACAGAGGGCAAATTAACATGCTGACGAGAAAGCTTATAATTCAGTTATGTTGTGGAGGAAAATCGCAAAAGGCAAATAGGTAATTTAGCGGGCAAGACTTACAACCATGCTCAAATGTATTAGACACCTTACGAATTTATGTACATACATACATATATAGTTTACATAGTTTAGTCAAAAGAGAGGTGAGGAAAATAAAACTGTTGTGAAACTTATGTACAAAGTGTTATTTAGTAATATAGTACAATTTATCAATATTTTGTCGCTCCACCCTTGGCCTTAATGACAGCTCGCACTCGTCGAGGCATACTTGCTACTAAATTGTAACACTCTGCCGGTGGTATTGCAGCCCATATTTCGCGAATTTTTGTTGATAATTCTGCTTTTGACAGGCATTTATGTTCCGTGATCTTAGTTTTTAAGATACGCCACAAATTTTCAATGGGCGACAAATCGGGACTTTGTGGCGGCCAATCCAATACCTCCACTGTGTTTTCCTCGAACCAACACATTGCAGCTCCCGATTTGTGGCAGGGCGCATTATCTTGCTGAAAAATGTATTGTGGAATATCCTGGTCGAATAGTTTTAGCACAGACGGTTCTAATACTTCCTCCAACATGGCTAAATAGCGTTGGCTATTCATTCGTCCATCGCATAGGTACACTTCTCCAACACCGTATGCAGACATACAACCCCAAACCATGATACTACCACCTCCAAATTTTACTGTGGGAATGATACATTGTGGTTCATAAGCTTCCCCTTGCCTACGCCGAACGTATAGGGTCCCAGGTAGTCCCCAAAGCTGTCAGGCAAAAGAAGAAAGTTAGCACTTAGACAGGATTAATTTTGTTTAATGTTACAGGTAGACTGAATTGCATACAACGATAAGAATATTAGTCATGAAGATGTACTTACATACCTCGATATTCGATTCATCAGGCCAAAGAATCTTCGACCACTTCTCGATTGTCCAATTTTCATGTTGTTTGGCCCATAAATACCGTTTCTTTTTATGGCCGTCAGTTAAAAGCGGTTTACGTCGTGCTTTACACTCTCGTAAACCAGCACGCTGGAGACGCCTTCTCACTGTTTGCGAAGAAACTGTTACGCGATAACGCTGTTTCAGCTTACTGGCGAGCTGTTTCGACGATTTTTTCCTATCACTGAGAGCCAGTCTTTGTAAAATTCTGTCTTCTCTAATCGAGGTACAGGGTTTCCTGTCACTTTTTGGTCTGTTAACAAACGACCCACTCTCCTGATAGCGACTAATGGTTGTACGGACTGCACATCGCGAACATTTTTTTTTGCAATTGCAGCTATTGATAACTTCTGGGAATGCAGTAGCACTATTTGGGCGCGTTCCCCTACCGACAACTCGCGTGTTTTAGGCATTTTTCTTCAACAAATAACTGACACAACGTGAAAAAATAGGATAATCTAATTGATCTCTACCACAAACTCAAACGCACGTTGCTCACACACTGCTAGTAGAATGACACTAAATTTCTAAAATCCACAATTTCCCCTTTCCACCTATTCTTTTCAATAGGGGATTAACTAGGGTATTCAAAAACGCATTTCTGTAAATACCATTAACTATTTTTAGGGTTAATTTCCGTCAGACTTGGATAATACCGAGAATGAGGGTTTTTATCTGGGGTGTCTAATACATCTGAGCATGGTTGTATTCCACAACTCAAAAAATTATAAACAAATATTCATATGAAGGAACATTACAAAATAAATCGAGTCGTGGAAGAAAACGTGTACTAAGTGCCTGGGATGAACGATTTATTATGAGAAAAATTAAAGCTAATTCCAAGCTAAGTGTCCCTAGATTACGAGAAGAAGTTGAGGTAAGTATTAAGTACAGCATATCAAGTGATGCTGTACGTCGGGTACTACATAAAAGTGGTTATCATGGCCGAGTTAGTCGACATAAACCTTGGATTTCTAAACGAAACCGTGCAAAACGTCTAGAAATTGCACAAAAATGCGTAAATAATCCGTTAGAATTTTAGGATAACATTATATTCTTGGACGAGTCTAAAATAATTTATTTGGCTCAGATGACAGGCAGATAGTATCGACAAAGCTTCGAAAAGAATTACATGTAAAACACATTACACATAACATCAAACATGGAGGTGGTTCCGCCCTCTTTTGGAGTTGTATGGCGGCTAGTAGTACAGGAAATCTTAAATTTATTAACAGGGCCATGGATAAAATGAAATTATCTTGAGACACTCGAGAAAAATTCTGCAATAAAACATTGTATGCTACAGGTCTATTATTTTCAGCAAGATAATGGCCCAAAGCATACCTCACATGTAGTCAAACAATGGTTATTGTACAATCTGCCAAAATTACACACTCCTCAGTCGCCGGATGTACATCGCATTGAGCATCTGTGGGCAGAAGCAAAGATGCGAATGGGAAAGGTACAACTTAGCAACAAAACAGAATTGAAAAACGAAATAATTAAAGTTTGGGAAAGTATTCCAGAAACAGTGACACGAAAACTTGTGCAATCAATGCCACAATGACTACAGATAGTTATAGTCGCTAAAGGAGGCAATACGAGATACTAAATTAAAAAAAAATCTTTACTCTATGTTCAATTTTGTGGTGGTATGCAGTGTATTTACCTCACTTTTTTTTATTACAGTAGCATTGGCATTATTTCACTTCAAGTAGTTTTTTTGAAATTATAAACTTTAATTTCGGTACACATTTAAATATTATTTGTTTTATTAAATAAAAATTTCCTAAAATAATATTCATCACGCTCAATTTTGCGAGTGACTGTATATTAAAATTAGAATCCAATTGCAACAAAAAAAAACATCCTGAAGTATGAACGTAAAAATTGTAAATTTGACGAACCTCAATTAATCTTTTCTACAATTTTAAATCTTCGCCTTCACGGATATACGGAAAGATTGATTTCATATCACAAACAAACACTAAGAGACAAATACCAATAAATATGGATGTTGCTACAGATATAATGCCCTATTATCTACATCGGTCGCTAATACATAATTCCTACATTTTGTTTAAAAATTCATGTATTCAAAGATTCAGACAGGTTTTACGTTTCAATGAACTTACTATATAAGCTAGTTTGTCTAACATGTTACATGCAAGAGTAAATATTTAGATGAAATCGCTTACTGCAGTATAAAGTTTGGATGGAGATAAGTGCGTAATAAGTATCCTAATCTTGCCTGGAATGAATCAATAGTTGTTGTTTGTGCAGATTAACAATTCGCAGAAGAGACAAAGAATTAGCTAACCAAATATACACTTAGTATGTTTTTTATCTGTTTACTTTTATTGTTAATAAACACGGTCTTATGGGTTTTTTTTTATAATCTCTATATTATTTTCTAATTATATATTCGCTTACTTTTGAATATTAATTTCAAGTAATGAATACGATTGTCAAATTTTAATTTATTTTAATAATCAACAGTAATATTTTTTGTGCTCGCCTGCTACAATAATTGCTCAATATCATGCCCACCAATATCTATGAACAGCAGCACTAGTTGAATTCATTTCTAGAGGTAATTTTGATGGAGCCTGTGGTTAACTTAATCACTCAAGGTTGATTATTTACATCCTTTGTTACATTTCGTCAACGCATTAATTTCTTGTTGATAAAGACGTGTTTTCATTGTCTCTATGATATCGTCTATCGAATTTAGAGCAGGCGAGAGGAGCCAACGTATGTAGGTATATACAGCCTTGGCCATATGTCTGAAGCACCCTCAAGTTTTGGATGTAAAATGAAATTAGGAGGTATAAAAATTAAACTACAAGTGTATATACATTTTGAATGCAAATTTAATAATATACATTAATATTTTGTAGCACCACCGCGACATTTGATAACGGCTTGTATCCGTTTAGGCATTGTAGCCACTAATTTGCTACATATCTCGGGTGAAATCTTTTCCCATTCTTCAAATATCCTCGCTTTTAATTCGTTTTTGTTTTTATGTCTATATTTTGCGACATTTCTCTTTAAAATACGCCACAAATTTTCTATGGGCGACAAATCCGGCGATTGTGCCGGCCATTCGAATATGGGCACGTTATTTGCGCTAAACCACTCGATTGTACGTTTGGATTTATGGCAGGGTGCATTGTCCTGCTGGAAAATGTAGGCCTCTTCATCGGAATCGAACAGCTTTACAATAGACGGTTCTAGTACTTCTCCTAACATATCGATGTACCTACTGCTGTTCATTCTGCCTTCACAGACGTACACTTCGCCGACACCCTTAGTGGTCATGCATCCCCATATCATCACGCTACCACCCCCATACTTTACTGTAGGCACAATACAATGTGGCTCAAACGCTTCCCCCGGTCTTCTACGAACAAACTGAGCCCCAGGTGTTGGCAAAATCTACGTAAGATATAGAAAAATTAATAGCTGTTCAAAAAATTCCAATTCACTATTCAGCACATTCAAAATATCATATTTATGTAACACAAAAGTAAAACTGCATTAATTTATCATACCTCCTCTACATTGGATTCGTCGGACCATATGATTTTGGACCAATCCTCAACTGTCCAATTTTTGTGTTTTTTTGCCCACAACAACCGTTTTTTCTTCTGCTCCTCGCTCAATAAGGGTTTGCGGCGAGCTTTACGACCATGTATATTTACTTCTACCAGTCGTCTTCTCACTGTTCTCGCTGATACAGAAGTTCCTTGGCGCTCATTTATTTCTGCAGATAAATCTTTTGATGATTTCATACGATTTTTCAGAGAAAGTCGCGTTAAAAATCGATCATCTCTCTCCGTTGTAATACGTTTTCGTCCACTTTTCGGTCGATTTTCGTAAGAACCTGTCTCTTTAAAACGTTTTATTGCCGCTTGGATGGCATAGCGCGACCGCTTCATTATTTTCGCGATTTTTGATTGCGATAGTCCTTGAGTATGTAATAACACTGCTTTACTTCGCTCTATTACATCTAACTCCCGTTTTCTAGGCATGTTGTCACAATGTACAACACTATACAAAAACACAATATTCAATACAACTGGTTAAATCAATTTTATAACACAATATCGTTTCTAATACACCTCACTTATTGAACAGTAAAGATCAACTAACAGCAATAAACCTTAAAACTACAGAATATTTGTATACTTCTTGAGATTTTCCTGGTAAACAGTCATTATATACACATTAGTAATGGCCCCTTTCATTACGTTCTTAGGGTTCAGGTAATATTGCACGTTTATGGGGGTGCTTCAGACATATGGCCAAGGCTGTATATGTAAGTGGGAATAGACTTAGGTATCGATCGAAGATGTCTCAAACACCATTGAACATATAGTTCGTAATATGCTGGGGCCTCGTTCATCGAGCACTTATATCCGTTGTTATACCGCTAAAGAAAAAACGAAAAAATTGTTTTGTAACAAAAAAAAACTGTTAGTAGTTAGTAGGTATATTTTTCGTTCAATATTTGGAACTTAGTACTTTTAGTTGAAAAGCATAAAGCCGCATTTCACCTCCACGAGCTGTAAGGTCGTAAGACTTTTTAACGTAATTGATGACAGCGTAGAAGACAGACACTAAATTTAATAAAACTATTTATTTATCATTATGTGTATACGAGGGTGGCCGTTTATATTTCGGGAATAACAAAAAAAAAATTTTTATTATCGAAAATAGTTTTGTTGCCTTTCAAAATTTTCTCCTTGAAAATCAATGCACTTTTGCATTCGTTTAAACCAATCCGAACAGCATTGCTGATACTATAAAGGCGATATCTCCAAAACATGAGTTTTGAATGCCTCAACTGCCTCTTCCGGCGTAGAAAACCGTTGACCACGAAGTTTATTCTTCATGTGTGGGAACAAAAAGAAATCGTAGAGTACTAGACCAGGGCTGTACGGCGGATGGCTCATCAATTCAATGTATTGCCCGGTCTAATATTCAATTGTTTGAACCGACATGTGAGAGCTCGCATTGTCATGGTGGAGAATGATCGGTCGTTTTCGGTTTTTTTTTCCTTATTTCTTCAAAAACTTTTGGCAAACAAATAGTTGTGTACTATTCGGAATTGACCGTTCTATAACTCTCGAAAGGCAGGGTTGCAACGTGACTGGTTTTTTCGAAAGAACAGGCGATCATTTATTTTGATGTGCATCGAGCGCGAACAACTTTTGTTGGTTTTGGCTCATCTTGGAATATCCACACAGTCGACTGCTGTTTACTATCGGGCTCATACGTATAGATCCAAGATTGATGACCTGTGACGACTTTATAAATGTTCTTTGAAGCACCGCCATTGTATTTTTTGTGCATATCTTGGCACCAATCGACGCGAGTCTTTTTTTGAGCAATTGTCAAATTATGTGGCATCCAACGTGATCAAAGCTTCGTAACAGCTAAATGTTCATGTAGGATCTTATGCACGCTGGTGTTACTAATACCTAGAGATGCCTCGATCTCACGGTATGTCACATGGCGGTCTTGCATTATCAATTCAGACATTGTTTTCCGACACAACAATATTTGTGGG